>CM057843.1:21243165-21843165 GCA_030068075.1 Paguma larvata
AGAGTGGTAACTAAGACCTGGGGGGGAAGCTGGCGCCCAGGAGGAGGAGAGAGAAATTGCAAAAGGGTTAAAGGGGAGGGAGATCCCAGAAGACCAGCCCTGAGCCTTCACCCGCTCTCGAAAAGGCCTGGGACGCTGACAGGACGGGATGGGCTGCTCTCTGCCGCCCTTGCTTGTCGCCTGGCCAGGGACACCTGGAAAAGAAAAAAAGCAAAGTGGTGAACCCCCCTTGAAGTCTCCCCACCAAAGTGCCTGTGGGCTGGGCATTAGGAAGGGCCTGGCCCCACAAATCACAGGCCTGGGAGATGGAACGAAACGGTTGGGCCCAGATTTGCCACCAGATCCCGGCCGGAAGCACTCCCCCGAGGAGGTGCTGAGCAGGGAGGGCCGAGCAGGTGGCGCGGCGGACTGCACCAGCTCCTGCCGGGACTCCAGGCAGCCGGCAGGCGACAGCGCGGTGAGCGCAGTAAGAGCTTAGAGACCCTGCGAGGCCCCAAGGCCGGGTGTGCTGGCCTTAGACCACACTCATGCCGGCGTTTGCCTCGGAGCCCCTTACTTTCTGGGGGGTCTTAGGCGGCAGGTCGAAGGGTCGCCTTCCCGGCCATCCTCGGAGAGTAGACGGGAGAGGGTAGGGGTAGCCTGATCCTACGGGCGGGAAGTCCTGGAAGCAGCGCTGTTGGGCTGTTGGACGGCAGGGACGAGAGTCCTGGTCCCCGGACCTGGCACCTCGCCCCCAATCACGCAGGTTGGAAAGCCTGTCCCCTACCCTGTCCCGCCAGTCATTCATCTCAATGACTCCTCCTCCGTGGGTCTCCTTGGCCCCGGGAATTATTCCCTTGCCTGCGCACCTGCCCGGCTCGTCACTTCAGGGACAAACAGAGGAGCAGGCGTTCACCTAGGAATCTAAGGGCGTATTCGTTGTCCCCAACCAGGCAGCTCCGCTTTTCTTTAAAGCTCTGCGCCAGAGGACTGGGTCCGAGGACGGCGGGCGCAGGTGGCAAGAGTTGAGTCCCCAGGATATGGCGTGACACCGAGACAATGACCACAGGGAAGCGGGAACTCGGGGGCTCAATGTAGTCCTGGAGGGCTGCGCGGCGGTGGGGGGAGGCCGAGACCACTCCCTCCTACTTCCCCGACGTTATTTCCTGGGAGGAGTCGGCGTTCGCAGGCAGGAGCGGCGATTCCCTTCCCCGGCTCCGGAGTCCGCAGCGATGGGGCGGGTGGTCTCTGCGGGCGCGCCAGGACCGCGCCCCCCGTGAGCCCTGGCCCTAGGACCGCGGTGAGGCTGGAACGACCTCTAAGGGCATCCGCGAGCGGACTCGCACGTCGGCTCGTTGGTCTAGGGGTATGATTCTCGCTTCGGGTGCGAGAGGTCCCGGGTTCAAATCCCGGACGAGCCCGGCTTCAGTTTTGGCGCGAAAGCGAGTGTCCCCGGGCGCCGGCGAGCGGAAAGGCACTCCGCACGGGGACCGATCTGTGACCTAGCCGAGCGAGCGGAGAGGCTGGAGCAGGTGCGTTGGGAGTTCTTTTGCCCTAAGCGTACACGCGGCGGGCGCGAGGGGCTCGCGGGCCACAGCGGGTCCAAGTCCGGGAGGTCGCGGCCACGTGCAGGACCTGGGCCAGCCCCGCTCCTTCCTGCGCGGTGCCGAGACTGGCGCGGCGGCTGGGGTTGTGCACGACGTGTAGTGGACAGGAGTGGGGGGACAACCTGTCGGAAGTCCGGTCTCCGCGGCTTCGCAGGCGGTGCGCGTCCAGGAGTCGCTCAGTCGGGGTCCAGAGCCAGCGCAGGAGCTCTGGCTGGCTCGTCCCAGCGGCCAGAGGGGGCCCAGCCCCGGCCCAGCGCGCGCTGGGTGCCAGATCTCCGAGCCACGGAGCCCAGCTCTCAGCTCCTTCCTCGTTAGTATAGTGGTGAGTATCCCCGCCTGTCACGCGGGAGACCGGGGTTCGATTCCCCGACGGGGAGAAGCGCTTACTTAGCCTTTTGTTTTTTCTACCCATAAAATAAATCCCACTTGCAACCAAGCAACCGTCCTGGATAGTAGGATGGAGTTTTTGTTTGTTTGTTTTTTAAGGGGAAGGAAAGGGAAGGAAGAAGGTAAAAGAGTCCTCACTCTCGGGCTCACGTTCTAAAAGCTCGGCGCGCAGCCCTCTGTGCTGGCTGTGGACCGCGCAAGAGGGTCCCGGCAGACCCGTGATCCCGGAGAGGGCAGTGTCGGGGACGGGAAAAGGTTTTTAAAAACAGGAATTGTTGCGTTGGCCGGGAATCGAACCCGGGTCAACTGCTTGGAAGGCAGCTATGCTCACCACTATACCACCAACGCCCGTTGGAAAACCTTGATTCCGACGCTGGACTTCAGAACGTGCTCAGGCGCGCGGCCTGGGTGAGGCCCCTCGCTCCCGAGCTCAGGACCGACGACAAACTAAGTCGCGACCGAGGTGGCAGGTGACACGCAACCTACAAATGAGAAACCGAAGTTCAGAGGACCTAAGGGAAGGGGCTTTTGGAGTCGCTGGGAGAACCGCGGTTACATCTAAGATTTCTCTGGGAGGCCAGGACCGCAGCGACATCACAATGGCTTTTGTCATCCCCAGAAATTAGTCCCAAACGCACAGGTCGCTTCCTGTTGTTGGGCGAACTCCATGTGTCGCAAGGTTGAAGAACTGAGCCTTAGGCCAAGCGCATTTGAGCGCATCTACTCACAGGAGGTCTGATTCCTAGGTGTTCACTCGCGGCTCTCGGAAGGACTGGGAAGGAACTTTAGGGGCGGGCCCCGAGGCTGTGGCTCCGCCCCTTTTCGCTGACGAGCGCTCTGTTCACGAGATCCGTGCAGCCGCGGACTCGGGAGGGCCTCGTGGCGCAACGGTAGCGCGTCTGACTCCAGATCAGAAGGTTGCGTGTTCAAATCACGTCGGGGTCACGGAAGCTTGCAGTTTTCGACACCTAAATATGCATTCATATTTTTCGGGAAAGAAAGGGGGAGAGAAAAAAAAAGAAAGGTTTATTTCTTTTATTTTTTAAAATTTTTTTAATTTTTTTTTTTAGGTTTGTTTCTTTATATGAGAAAAACACAAACCTCAGTGTTTCTGTGATTTTGCTTTTCCCAAACCGTATGGGTTTTCTCCTAAAATACCTGTGTTGGAACTTCTATTGCGGCTTTCCCTCGATCTCCGATCTCTCAGGTATCCCGCCACAAATTGTTCATGGGCAGCTCCAAGTTCTTGTTCCGAAAATGTAGTTCAACAGTAAAGATTCTTTATTGGAGAGGATGTAGCAAGAATCGATGATTATTATAAATAACAATTAATGAATTACAGAGATGTTTTCCGGACTTCTCAATGGTCACTAGAAGCTTGGAGCCACCTGCATTTTTGCGACTTCTGGTCTACTGGGGGAGGTGGGGACAAAGAAATAACGGCCAGCCACTACTATAAGCTTTGTCTTTCCCAGCAGGAAATTTCTTCCTGGACATCTCTTGTCTTAACAGTGTGTTTGTTCGAAAGTACCAGACCTGGGCGGGGCCAGCTCTGCACCACGCAGAGGGCAGACCCCAGACCCCTGCACAGGCTGGGCACTATGCTTCGCCCTTCCCGGCTGCTCCACTCCCTGTCCCCTGTCCAGCTTTCCACCCGGCTCAGTCACTGCATTTAATTCACAAAGAAAATCTTGCTCTCATCCGCTGGGGCCAGGTGATGGGTTAGTCATAATGATAGCTGACATCGAGGGCTTGCTGTGTGCCAGCCAGGGTGCCAAGCGCTTTAGCGACCTTTCCTCGATGAATCCTGATAACCGGCTTGCAAGCCGTGTAACTATGCCCGTCTTAGAGCTGCCACTCAGCAAGATTGAACCGTTTGCTTGCAAGATTGCAAGAGGTGGGCTCAGAAGCACACCGGTAATACCCAGGAGTGACCAGGTAAGGTTAGTGCCCCCAGGGGAAGGGAGGGATGATTGCAGAGTGTGGCGGCGGATGCTCCAAAGAGCCCTGGGATTAGAGATGGAATGTTTCTAGTCTGTAGACCAAACCCAGTCCACTGACATGCTTGGTGACTACTTTTACCAACATCGACGGCTCGGTCGATTTCACATGTAAATCTGGATTCCTAGCTTCTCTTGAAAATTCGAAAGATCCGTCCACACCTGGGGGCTCCGCTTTCACAGAGTCACAACCCACTAGAGCTGAGTCTTGCCGCTGTCTTTCAGACATGCCCCCCCTTTGCCACGCTCCCCATCACAGGAGCTCAGGTCCATCATTCACCAACCTAGGGTCCATTCAAAAGACCTGGGGTTCAGAAAAAGCTTGGCTTTTTGGCAGAAACAACACAGTGAGTTCCCACCCTGACCCGTTTTGCTTCAGATACATAGCACTGACAGATAATATATAAAATATAGGGAACTAAAAGGCCATAGCGAGGCTTACGAATGACCAACTCAGTAGTCCAAATGCAAAGCCTTGAACGGGGTTGATGGTACAGATCTGCAGGGCTTGGGGCTTCGAATATGCAGCAGCAGAAGCAAGGTGTTCAAGCCCTATAAGGATGCAGGGATCCTGAATGCGGACAGGGAGGGAAGCCAGAGCCTCAGCGCTCTCCCTGTATCAGAAAAGGAGGCTGTAAAACAAAGCACCAACTCCCTGCCTGGAACCGCAGGCCCGAAAGGGCAGGACGACTCAGATGTAGCTCAAGCCCGGAAACACGTCCAACTTTCTGTCTCTTCTGTCACTGCATTTGAGATACCCTCCATATCCCAATATCGGTGGGGCAGGAGCCCCCAAATACCATTATAAGAACCCATTTTTTGACTGGGAGCAAGGAGGTTAACGGCGATGGCCAAGTTGTAGGTCAGGGAGGAGTGAGTGACCTGAAGAAAGGGAGAGAAAACAACGAAACAAAGCACTCTCCCAGCCAAGATGAAGTTACAAACCAAAATCCCAAAACATATGAAGAAGCGTAACTGGAACAGAGACAAGAACTGGAAGATAAATGAAAATAAGTCGATGGAGCAGTCCGGCACAGAATTTAAAGTAAGTATGATTGGGATATGTAAAAAGATAAATAACAAAATCAAATCATGAGACAAAAAAGACAAAGATTCAATAAAGTCCTATGGATATGCAACTGACCAATTAGAAATCTCACACACGGATGGCAGATATAATGAAAGGAGTCTAGGGGAGCCTGGCTGGCCCAGTCGGTGGAGCACTGTAGCGATCATTTAAAAATAAAGATTTTTTTTTTTTTTAAATAAAGGTCTATTGAGGCGCCTGGGTGGTTCAGTCAGTTAAGCATCCAGTCTCTAGGTTTAGGCTCAGGTCATGATCTCACAGTTTCATGAGTTCAAGCCCTGCATCAGGCTCTGCGCTGTCAGCACAGAGCCTGCTTGGGATTCTCTCTCTCCCTCTCCTTCTCTCTCTGCCCCTCCCCTACTCACGCTGTCTCTGTCTCTCTCGAAATAAATAAATAAACTTAAAAAAAGATAAGTCTATCTTACATTCTAAACTGGGCACAATCTGAGAGAGATTTAGCTATTCGAAAAATAGAGAACTCAAGAATTTACCCAAGACACAGAACAGAGGGACAAGGAATTTCAAAAGCATAAAAAACAAACTAACTGATGTGGAGGATAGAATTAAAAGCTCTGATTACCTCTCAGAGGAGTTTCAGAAAAAAGACAATAGGAAATAGTAAAGAAGCAGTATACATAGACTTAATTCTTACATTTTTTGCACTGGAGTTTCACCTGAATGACTTTTATTTCACACACACACACACACACACACACACACACCAGAAGCAAACAGGGCAAAATTGGTTAAGATTGAAATCATTGAGTAGTAGTTACACAAGTACTTTAAAAAGTATTCTTGGTATTTGAAATATTTTGTAATCTTTTTTTTCATAATTTTTTGTGGTAAAATACACAACATAAAATTTACCAGGTTAACCATTTTAATGTGTACAATTAATGGGCTTTATTATAGTTACACAGTCGTGCACCAATCACCGCAATGTGATTCCAGAGTGTTTTCTTTTTTTATTATTATTTTTAATTTTCTAAAGTTTCTTTAAGAGAAAGAAACCACAAGCTGGAGAGGGGCAGGGAAAGAGGGCGTGGGAGAGAGAGAATCCCAAGCAGGCTCTGCAGTATCAGTGGAGAGCTGGATATGGGGCTCGAACTCAGGCATGAGCCTAAGTGTGACTGAGCCACCCAGGCGCCCCAGAGCGTTTTCATCACTCTGAAAAAAAACCCTGTAGCCATTGGCCAGCCGTCCCCATTTTCCCTGCCCCAGTCCTTCAGAGTATTGGCCAGGCTCCCCCTCAACCAGTCCTTTCCAGATCCTTCTGAGTCTCCTCCTTATTCCTGGAAGAGGCTTACTGGTTGATACTGAGAATTCCTGTCTTGAAATTTCTTTGGGGGATATCCCATCGTGAGAAATACGAGGGACTAACATCTGTGCGTCCTGAACATTACATATCCCAGCCATCCTGCCCTGATCTTTGGAACATGATCCTACCCCTTCCCAGTGTTGGGAAAATTCTGCCCCAGCAAGGAGAACGCTGACAACTCCCCCTCACTGACAGCTCCGGGAAGCTCTGGGGTAAACAACAGAGATTTTGTTCACTAACTTGAACAGGCAGCTGATGGTCGCCTAGCCGATAGAACAGATAGTTTTTGTTTTGTTTTCTGGTTTATGAATAATCCAAATTCCGGTCCTGTGCTGGCCTGTCAAATATTCCTGAAAGGCCAAATATCTTCTGGCAGAATCTGCAAGTGGGAATTTAAAGACTGTGGAGGGACAGGGACGCTGTGTTGGATCGATCAGGCATATACTACCCATGCACTGCATCTCCTGACACATTCCAGAAACATCTCCCTTGGCTAGGTCATGAGGAATAAAGCAGACTGCAGGCGATAGAATTTTTACGAGCTTTTCATTAGCTAGCCTCTCTAGACCAGCTAGGTTGATGAAGTCACTACAGTTGAGGTGGGCCGTCTCCCCGATCTTGGGAAGCGGGGTTGGCCTGACCCTGAGTAAAAACAATGTACCTCCAGAAGCAACATTATTTTTTTCACAAATGCCAGAGGGGTGCCCTTGGTCACCAAATCTCTGGAGATACCTCATCATTACACAGATCTCCGAACTTTCGTATTAATCATGGGCTCCCGGAATGGAATCGTAAGCCACCTTGGCACCCAGCTACTTCTACCCCCACCCCTTGGTGTTTGCATTGTAGCGGCTGCAAGAGATACTCACTTTACCAGCGTCCTTTGCGGTAGTCATGTGACACAGTTTTGGCGAAGGAGAAATCTATTGGGTCCTTCTAGAAAGTCTTCTGCTTATCCTGATAAAAGAGGCACAGACCATTGGCCGCCATCTTGTAATCGTGAGGAGACGTGAAGAGAATCACAGAAAGGCAATTCGGTTCTCTAACAAAACGACTACCTACTCGCTGCCTTCTTGCTTTGCAAGAGAAAGTAGATCCCTATTGTTTGTGCCACTGTTAACTGCGTTTTCTGTAACTTGCAGCCAAACGCGTTAGGAAATGATCGAGAAACCCATAAATAAGGTCTTCTTGGATTTACATTGGGTTGAAGTGTATGAAACTGGTACTTTTGTAGGTCAGATGGTTGGCGCTCAACAGTTTCACGCCATTTATTCAAACTCTACAGCTAAGAACATTCTAGGCTGGGTCTGGAGATATGTGTCAGTTAGTATGCTTTTGACACCAAATACCTAAACCCTTAAGTCAGTGCATTCGGGAAAGCGTCCAGAGGCTCAACGACATTGTCAAAGGCTTGGGTTCCTCCCTGGCCTCTTTTCTGCCTGCTATGGTGTCAACCTTCATTCTCAAGCTGCTCCCTTCAGGAGCACCACCAGCAGCAAGGTGCACTTTGTGGAGAAAAGGAGTTCTGCCCAGCATTCTGGACAAGAATCCTAAAATTCCCACTAACTGGGTCACTTGGGTCACCGGCTCATCCCCCGACCAAGACCATGATTCTGGTCATGGTATAAATCAATCAGCATCCAATCCTGGACCTGCCATGGGCTCAGCTTCCCTCTCGGACCCACAACATTCTAGGTGCTTTCTGGAAGTGGGAATGGCTAGAAGAATGGGCGTTGGCTAGATAACCATGTTGTCCACAGTAGGTCTCCATCGAGTTGGGGATTAGGAGTTGCCAGAAACAGAAACCACTAGCGTGGAATTCATAGACACTTGGTTGTTCTGTACCTTGGCTATTATAGATAATGCTGCAGTGAACGTCGGGGTACAGATATCTTTTTGAATTGTGCCTTTTCTTTGCATAAATACTCGGAGGTGGAATTGCTGGACCCACGACCTATACGGTAGTTCTATATTTAAGTTTTCGACGATTCTCCGTGCTGTTTTCCACAGTGGCTGCACCAGCTCACATTCCTACCAAGCGGGCACGAGGGCTCCCTTTTCTCCCTCCTCACCAGCCCTTATTTCCCATCTTTTTGATGATAACCGTTCGGACAGGTGTGAAGCTGTATCTCATCGTGGTTTTGATTCGGATTTCCCTTATGATTAACAACGTCAAGGATCTTTCTCGTATTTGTGAGCCATCTATATGTCTTCTTTGGGAACATGTCTATCCCAATCTCCAGCCCATTTTTAAATCGGATTGTGTTTTGCCCTTAAGTTGTATGAGTGCATTAGATATTTTGGGTACTCACCCCTTATCAGGTATGTGATTTGCAAATATTTTTTTTCCCATTCGCTACATTGCCTTTTCTTTTGTCGGTGGTTTCCTTTCCAGAGGCCCTCAGTGTGGTGCAGTCACACTTGTTTATTTAACTCTTGCTTTTGGCTGTGGTGTCAGAGTTAAAAAAAAAAAAAATGATTGCCAAGATCTATGTCAAGAAAATTACACCCCGTGTTTTCTTATAGGAGTCTTATGGTTTCAGGTTTCAGGTTCAAGTCTTTAATCGATTTTTGGTTAATTTTTTGTAGAGTGTAAGACAGTGGTCCAGTTTCATTCTTTTGCATGTGTACCTGTCCAGTTTTCCCAGCACCATTTATTGAAAGGACTGCCCCTTCCCCCTTGTGTATTCTTGGCAGCTTTTTCATAAATTCACTGACTGTATATGCGTGGGTTTATTTCCAGGCTCTCTGTTCAGTTCCATTGATCTATGTGGGAGTTTTTATGCCAAAACCTCGCTGTGTGAATTACTATAGCTTTGTAATACAGCCCGAAATCTGGGAGCGTCTTGTCCCTAGCTTTGTTCTTTCTCGATTGCTTCGGCTGTTTGGATTCTTTGGCAGTTCCATACAAATTTGGCACCGTTTTTTCTCCTTCTGTAAAATATGTTCTGGAATTTTGCCAGAGGTCGCATGGAATCTGTAGATTACTTTGGGGGAAAGGGTAGCACTTAAATTCCGAGGGGGAACAAGGCAGTTTGTTTCCCATACGGTGCTGGCATAATTAGCTCCCCCTGTTTCACACGCAAAGACCCTAGTCCCTACGTACAGAAGGATAGATTCCGCATCTGTTAAAATTTTAAATTACAGGAAAAAGATACGCGATCTTTTGACTCCGGGACCAGGTAAACTTTGCGAAGCCAGAACCCTCCCGAGCCGACCCTGGCGTTCCGCCTCTAACTTTGGTCCCGCCCGCTACGTCACGGGGAGTCCAGCCAATGAGAATTGGGCATGGGCAGCGCGCTCAGCCAATGGGGCCGCGGCGGGAGATTTGAAAGGGCCTCGGCGGGGGCCGGGCCTGGCAGCTTCGGTTGTTTGCCCGGGACCGTGAAGGTGGCGGTGCTCGGGTTCCAGGTGAGCTGGCTCCCTTTCGCGGGTCGTGCGCAGGGAGAGGGCAGGCGATCGGGCAGGTCGGGGGTCCGTTGGGCGGTCCCGCGCGGACCCGTGGGGCTGCTGGGATCTCAAGGGTAGAGCTCAAGGTCCTTAAATGGGGGTGTCAGGAAGAGGCCGGGGCGGCGAGACTGGCACCCCGGCGCGCCCCGATGAGCCAGCGAGCTGCCCCGCTCCCTTTCACTAGCCCCAGGCCGGCGCTTCCGGTTAGATCGGTCTGATCCCTCCCTCTCTCGCTCCCTCTTTTTTTTTTCTGCTTCCTACAGCCCTGTTTCCCTGGTCTGCCCAGCTCTCCTCCCCCTTTCCCTCCCAGGATGGCCCAGAAGGAGAACGCCTACCCCTGGCCCTACGGCCGGTCGACGGTAAGGGCTTCCCACTTCCCCTCCCCCCACCCGCATGGAGAGTTCCTGCCTGGGGATTTGAGGCCCCGCGGGGGTGCGGGGTGGGAGTGGGGGCGATCCTCCAAGTCGCCCCCGTTTTTGTTCCGACGAAGTCTGGGTCCCCAGAGTTTGCTGGTTGGAACCCGGTCTGGTCATTTGCCACTACATCCTATCAGGTGCTGCCGACTTGAATCTGACCAGCCCGCGAGGACCCCTCTGCAAGGCTGAGGCGACTTGTCACATATAAAATGCTATCTGGGGCCGAACGGACAGGTTGCATGGTTACCAACCCTCATCCTGAAATAATAGGCCAAGTAGGAAATAGAAATAGACTCTGAACAGGTTCCTGTAAGTTTAAAAGATTAATAATTTGGAATTTGTTTTAATGACTGGATGCGAAGTAAGGATCTAAATAGATTTATTTTCCAGTTGTCCTAAGACCTTTCAGTGAATGGTTTCTACTCTCTGAGTTGAAACACCACCTTTATACGGGTCTGTTTCGGGACCCCGTTTTGTTCACCTTTCTCATTTGTAACTTCCGGACTGGTGTCATTGGTTGGGAATGGTCCATCCGTCCCCTTGTCCGCCAGCTCGCGTCCTCACGGAGCACTCAGAGAGGCTGTCAAGAATGGGGGCTGAGGGGCACCTGGGTGGCTCAGCAGGTTAAGCGACCTGACTCTTGGTTTCGGCCCAGGCCGTGATCTCACGGTTTCATGAGATCGAGCCCCTGAGTCAGGCTCAGGCCTCGTGCTGACAGATTCTCCCTCTTCCTCTCTCTCTACTCCTCCCCCTACTCTGTCTCTCTCAAAATAAACTTTAAAAAGAAAAGGAGGAACCATTGTCACATCTACAGTGACAAAAAGTGACAAAAGGAAGTTGTGAGAAGCAAGTGAGAAGTGGTCCAGGGGCCTCAGAGTAGCCCTCGCGGTCTCCAAGCCTGTCGTTGCGAAGGGGTAAAAAGTGGAATTTGTTGCCACCTTCAAGACCCCCAGGACCTCAGCTGTGCCTTAATAGTGCCAGGGTGCCTCCCTCTGCTGATCCTTGAATTGGGGGCATTTGTCACCTGGCCCTCTACTGCCCGCCGGGATGCGGGCTGGTGAGCGTGGGGTGGCAGACGGACCAGACTGTAGAGGTTGGACAGTTTTGTGCCCGAGGACGTGGTGTGGGCCCGGGCCACCAAGGTGAAACGTTCGCTGTCAGGCGAGGCCTTTGTTTCTGGTCTCCGGCCACCTTAGCTTGCTTATTAAGAACCCGTTCTACAGGGGGCTCAGTCAGTTGGGCATCTGACTCTTGATTTCTGCTCACGTCATGCTCTCGTGGTTCGTGGGATCGAGCCCCGCTTTTGACTGTGCCGACAGTGCAGAGTCTGACTGGGATTTTCTCTCTCTCCCTATCTCTCTGCCCCTCCCCTGCTCTCTCTCTCAAAAGAAATAAACATTAAAAAAAAAAGAAGAACCTATTTTAATACAGAGCGATGAGCGGGGTTTTTGGGAGTTTTGAGCAAAACTGTGGTCTTAGTGTTCCTCTTTGAACAGGTGGGTGGCTGGGTGGCCCCAGGGCAAGTACTGAAATGCTGCTGGTGGCACATTCCAAGCGGGTCCCTGGGACAAAGGCACCCTTAGAGCTCCCCCTGCTCCTTCTCAGACTCAGCCTGGCCTGAACACCCTTCCCCAGAGAGTCCTCCGGAAGGAGCCTGCCACCCCTCCGGCGCTTGTCCTCATGAGCCGCTCCAACGCCCAGCCCACAGGTAACTGGGACCCTGGCGAGGGTTGAGCTGGGCGGACTAGGGTCTCGGGGGTGGGTGCGGGGATGGAGGAGGGCCTCACCTCCCCTCTTGTTTGCTTAGCCGCCCCTGGCCAGAAGGTGGTGGAGAACAGCAGTGGGACGCCTAACTTCTCGATGTGAGTACCCAAGCCGTGGGGAGGCCTGAAAGCCTGGTCCGGCCTCCGCTCCCTCCGGAGAGAAACGGGGCTGAGTCCGCGCCTCAGGGGACTGCCCCACCGTCACTCTGCCTTCCCCCCCACTTGTAAGCAGGCGATCCTTCACCATCGACGACTTTGAGATCGGGCGTCCTCTGGGCAAAGGCAAGTTTGGCAACGTGTACTTGGCTCGCGAGAAGAAAAGCCATTTCATCGTGGCCCTCAAGGTCCTCTTCAAGTCGCAGATAGAAAAGGAGGGCGTGGAGCACCAGCTTCGCAGGGAGATCGAAATCCAGGCCCATCTGCAGTACGAGCCCGTGCGCGCCGACCCCAGCCCTTCTCTGCTCCCCCCCCCCCGCACCCCTTTTGCCCCCAGCCCCCACCCGGACTCCCTCTGCCGCCGCCACTTAGCGCTGAGCCCGCAGTCCCGAAGGTGACTCCGGTTTGCACCCCCTTCCCCGCTGCATCGCCGTCTTTCCCCTTTCCTGATGTCGGGATGCATCCTGAGTCCTCCCCTCCCTCCTCCAGGCATCCCAACATTTTGCGCCTCTACAACTATTTCTATGACCGCCGAAGGATCTACTTGATTCTGGAGTACGCCCCCCGCGGGGAGCTCTACAAGGAGCTGCAGAAGAGCCGCACTTTCGACGAGCAGCGAACGGCCACGGTCGGAACAGCCACGGGTGGGCTGGGGGTGGGGGGCACCTGGGGCGCCGGCAGGGGTCTGGTGCTTGTAGCTGCAGGTCCAGTCTCGTCTGACTTCCTGTCACTTCTCCCCCCCGCTCCCCAGATCATGGAGGAGCTGGCGGACGCTCTGACGTACTGCCACGGGAAGAAGGTGATTCACAGAGACATAAAGCCAGAGAATCTGCTCTTGGGGCTCCAGGGAGAGCTGAAGATCGCTGACTTCGGCTGGTCCGTGCATGCCCCCTCCCTGAGGTATGGCGGCGCGGAGCCCTGCCCTCCGGGAGAAGGGCTGGGACGGTTAAAATAATACCACTCCAGATCCTGTTACCCAGACACACGCGGGTTTGTCTACACGTCGGTAGAGACGCAGCAATATCTTTCCAAGAACAGGAGACCCGCCCTGTTGTTGCCCAGATTTCCCGCTGAATGTATTGGGACCCTCTTACCGTGTCACTGAGGGCACTCCCATGTGATCCGTAATGGCCTCGTAGCATCGCCTGATAGAGATGGAGCCAGATTTATTTCAGGAGGGCCACGCTGGCTGGACTTTCGACCTGCCCCCAGTTTTTCCTTTAATTCTAAGATCTAATCCTTCGATCCGATTATTTCAAGATACATGCCTCAGTGTGTCAGTCTACTCTATCTCTGGGGCTTTTTTTTTTTCTTAATGTTTATTTATTTTTGAGAGAGAGAGAGGGAGAGAGGGTGGGAGGGGCAGAGGAAGAGACCCAGAATCGGAAGCAGGCTCCAGGCTCTGAGCCGTCAGCCCAGAGCCCCACACGGGGCTTGAACTCATGAACGGTGAGATCACGACCTGAGTCGAAGTCTGAGGCTCAACCGACTCAGCCCCCCCGGGCGCCCCACTTTGGGTTATACCTACTCCTGCCCCACAGGAGGGTTGAAAACACCCGGCTGGCGTATCCTGGGGTCGCTTGGCTGTCTGCCCAGGCGCAGGGAAAAGAGAGGCCGTCTCTAGCTGGGGTCTCTCTCCCCCTCCCCACCCACCCAGGAGGAAGACCATGTGTGGCACCTTGGACTACTTGCCCCCGGAAATGATCGAGGGGCGCACGCACAACGAGAAGGTGGATCTATGGTGCATCGGGGTCCTTTGCTATGAGCTGCTGGTGGGAAACCCGCCCTTCGAGAGCGCGTCACACAACGAGACCTATCGGCGGATCGTCAAGGTAGGAGGGTGGCCCCCGGTGCCCGGCGGGGGCTCGGCGCTGGCTGCGGAGGCCGGGGGCCGGCGGGCGCGGGGCCCTGGGTCATCCTCCAAGTGGAATGGGAGGTGGAGGATCAAGCCGGGAGAAAACGGCGGGGGCCCTGCTCCTTCCTCCCCTTCCGCAGGTGGACCTGAAGTTCCCCCCATCCGTGCCCACGGGCGCCCAGGACCTCATCTCCAAGCTGCTCAGGCATAACCCCTCCGATCGGCTGCCCCTGGCCCAGGTCTCAGCCCACCCGTGGGTCCAGGCCCACTCTCGGAGGGTGCTGCCTCCCTCCGCCCTTCAGTCTGGCCCGTGACTCGTCCCCATCGTCCGTTCGGTCGTGTCTGTCTGTGTGCCTGTGTCTGTGTATTTGGAAGGAGGGGTACCTGGCCTGTTCCTCTGTCTGTCTTCTACCTCCTTTTTATTTAATAAAGGCTGAAGCTTTTTATACAGATGAGTTTAGATGTCTACAGGTAGAGCCTGCTGCGGGGGGGGGGGCTTCCCCCAGAGGGAGGGGGCGGGGGCCGGGAGGGCACGGCACCGCTGCCCCCCCAGCCAGCGGCCACCCTCCCTCTGTTCCCAGCCACGCCCCCTCTGTCCTTTCTTCCCCTGCTCTGGCTGCTGGGGCCTCGGCTCCACTCTGCGGTCCGTGAACACCACTGCCTCTCTCTCCCCGCCTCCTCTCCTCTCGACTGCTGCATCTCTAAGCCTCCCCTTCTGGTTCATTCTCCACCAACCTAGGAGCAACCGAACATTCCTGTACCTTAGACGCTGTCTTTGTTTCACTGCTCAGAGCTGGTACAGGAGGGATCAGGAAACGGGCACAGAGAGGTGACGTGGTCCACCGGAAGTCACACAGCTCGTGGTGGGAGAGCCCGCTTTGAAAGGCCGTGCTCGCGAACGCCACCCCGGAATGCTGTATCAGTCCTTTCCACGGCACACACATTTGTTCTCTGTGCATATCTAGCACAGAACTGGGACCTGAACAGTCTTTACTGATACCGTGTGGTCTAGGGGGGAAAAAGTGTATTTATCAGGTTAAGGAAGGGTTTGGTTTTTTGGTCTCCGGAGCAGGTGTTGACTTTCATCGAATGCTCTTTCTGCGTCTGTAGATTCTTTGCTCTTTTAATCGAGGTCAAGTACGTGAATACATTTTCTTTTTTCATGTAGTTGAAGAAATTTTTAAAAGATCCATGTCCTTATTTCGGGGGCGCCTGGGTGGCTCCGTCGGGGGCGCGGCCGACTCCGGCTCAGGTCACGATCTCACGGTTTGGGAGGCCGAGCCCC
The DNA here is from genome assembly GCA_030068075.1 of Paguma larvata. NCBI lineage: Eukaryota > Metazoa > Chordata > Mammalia > Carnivora > Viverridae > Paguma > Paguma larvata. The sequence goes on from CM057843.1 coordinate 21,258,472, forward strand.
GCACTGGGTTCTTTGCTGTCAACGCGAAGCCTGCTTCAGATCATCTGTCTCTCTCTCTTTCTCTCTGTCTCTCTCTGCCCTCCCTTGCTCGCTCGCTCTCCCTCTCTCAAAACTAAATATTTTGAAAAGTAAATCAATAAAACAATTGAATGATGTTATAAGGCTTTTTTTTTTTTTCAGTCTCTGGGTGTTCTTCCTTTGCTTTGCCAACCCCACCGCCCTTCCTATGGCCACGAAACCCACCGGGTCCCAGCCCGCCGTCCTGACTCAGGAACTCAGCCCCTCTCACGGTAGTTCACGCTCCCCTCCTAGCTGTTCCCCCTGCTTCTATTCTTTTTTTTTTTTTTTAATTTTTTTTAATGTTTATTTATTCTTGAGACAAAGAGAGACAGAGCATGAGTCGGAGAGGGGCAGAGAGAGAGGGAGAGACAGAATCTGAAGCAGGCTCCGGGCTCTGAGCTGTCAGCACAGAGCCCGATGCGGGGCTTGAACTCACAGATGTGAGATCATGACCTGAGCTGAAGTCGGCTGCCCAACCGACTGAGCCCCCCAGGCGCCCCCTGTAGTATAGCTTTTGATTGGTGTGTTTATCTTTATGAATACTACATACACGTGATTTCATTTGATTATTTTTTACATGATTTCTTAAAAAAAAAAAAAGAATGCTAGAGCGTGACAGAACATAAAGATGGATAGAACCGGGGCCCTCGGCAGTTTCGTTGAGCTACTGAATTTGCTGACCCCGGAGTCCCGGACCAACTTCCTGTTATGTCGGTCTTTGGCTGATTGGCTCATAAGATCAAGGGCTATTAACGATTTATCATATACTTGGCCGACATTTTTTTCCTCTCTTTTTTCCTCTCTAGAGTTCGTCTTTTTTTTTTTTTTAATTTTTTCTTAATGTTTATTTGTTTTTGAGAGAGAGAGAGAGACAGACAGACAGAGCATGAGCAGGGGAGAGCCACAGGCAGAGAGGGAGACACAGAATCTGAGACAGGCTCCAGGCTCTGAGCTGTCAGCACAGAGCCCGATGCGGGGCTCGAACTCAGGAACCACGAGATCATGACCTGAGCCAAAGTCGGACGCTTAACCGACTGAGCCACCCAGGTGCCCCTGCAATTCATCTTTTAATGCAGTTTATACTTCCCAGGAGCCCTTAGTGCAAGAGGTAGCAAACTACCTGTGAAAGTCCGGGAGGTAAATCACTAAGTCTCTGCGGGGCCATTGGACTTCGGTTGAAACTACTCAGCTTTGCCATTACAGCATGAAAGCAACCATAGAAAGTTCATCAATGAGTGGACCTGCCATAGTCTAATAAAATTTAGGGACACTGAAATTTGAATTTCATATAATTATATCAATTTTCATCTCCTTTATTTTTTCAACCATTTAAACATGTAAAACCCAGGGCGCCTGGGTGGCTCAGTCGGTTGAGCGTCGGACTTCGGCTCAGGTCATGATCTCGCGGTCTGTGGGTTCGAGCCCCGCGTCGGGCTCTGTGCTGACAGTTCGGAGCCTGGAGCCTGCTTCACATTCTCTCTCTCTCTCTGCCCCTCCCCCACTCATGCTCTGTCTCTCTCTGTCTCAAAAATAAATAAACATTAAAAAAAAAATTTAGGGGCGCCTGAGTGGCTCAGTTGGTTAAGCAGCCGACTTCAGCTCAGGTTGTGATCTCACGGTCTGTGAGTTCGAGCCCTGCGTCGGGCTCTGTGCTGATGGCTCAGAGCCTGGAGCCTGCTTCAGATTCTGTATCTCCCTGTCTCTCTGCCCTTCCTCTGCTTATACTCTGTCTCTATGTCTCTCAAAAATAAATAAATAAACGTTAAAAAAAATTAAAAAAAAAATTTAAACATGTAAAACCCATTCTCGGCTCACAAGCCATATAAAAATGGGAGTGAGGCGTGCCTGGGTGGCTCAGTGGGTTAAGTGTCTGATTCCTGGTTTCAGCTCAGCTCATGATCTCATGGTTCATGAGTTCGAGGCCCACATCGGGCTCTGCGCTGATGGTGCTGAGCCTGCTTGGGATTCTCTCTCTCTCTCTGCTCCTCCTCTGCTCTCTCTCTCACTCTCTATCAAAATAATTGAATAAACCTAAAAAAAAAAAAAAATGGATGTGAGCTGGACTTGGCCCAAGGGCAAGACCTCACTGATCCCTAATGTAGTTCGTACTGTGGTCGCTCCCCACAGCCCCCGCCCTGCCCCCATTTGTTGCAGCCAGGTTTGGAGGGACCTGCCCTGCCCGTAGCTCGAGGGGGAGCATAACTGTTTTAACCGAATAAGTTGACTCTTGTCACCTCGCTAGAGTGATGGCTTCTGGATACTCAGTCCTAAGTCAATCGCACCCCCACCAGTGGGACTAAATCGACATCTGAGCCAGTTCAGGCCGCTAAGAGGTAAACGGTGGAACCGGAGCCGTGGGCCAGAAAAGCCGAGAAGGGGGTGGCTTGACATTTCAGCCTCTGGAGTGGGAGGTGGGCTCCGCCCGACGAGGTGAGAGACTCCTCAAACACTGAGATCCAGACCTTGGGAGACCAAAAAGAGTGACCAAGGACCCCGGTTACGGACTGAAGGTTTCTGTCCGTCCAAAATTCATGTATTGAAGCGCTACCCCCCACGCGATGGTATTTGGAGGCGGTGCCTTTGGAGGTAATTAGGGTTTAGACAAGGGCATAAGGGTGGGGGCCTTTTGGTAGGATTCGTGCCTTTATAAGAAGAAGCTGGAGCTAGCTCTCTGCGGTATGAGGCACACGGAGAAGACAGAAAACGGGGGCTCGCCAGGAACCAAATCAGCCTGGAATCCTAGACTTCGCAGACTCTGGACGTGTCAGACATAACGCTTGTTGTTTAAGACCCCTGGTTTATATGGAATTTTGTTATAGGATTCCCAAGGAGACTAATACAACCTCCAAAGAACGATGAACCACAGAGCCACTTTGCCACCACGAGGAAGCAAGCGCACTTGGAATAAAGCTGCCCGCATAGACCGAAACCGGGTCCTTTGTGACATCTTTAGCCCCCTGGATCCAGGCCTCTCTGATGCACACTCTGTCTTGAGACCATTACGGCTCGACGCAACACAGTCCCCTTCTTTTAATGTTGTTGTTGATTCAACTTGCATTTTTCTATTTCTTAGAGATAAAGGGAAGAGGGCGAGGTGGGGGGGGGGAGGGAGAACCAGTCCCGGAGACGCAGGAGAAGCTTCGAGTAGACCATTGGCCTGATGGTTTATTCATCAGCACTCTGGGTGCCAGTGACAGAAACACATCTTGAATGTATCCAAGTCACCAAGGGGAAATTAATGGCTTGGGGTCATTTACTGAATACATATTTATGGAGCACCTACTATACGCCGGGCAGCGTGCTAAGCACTGAGGATACAGATCCAAACAGACAAGGGAGCTTACATGAGCAAATAAACACACAGAGAGTGTGTTAGATGGCAAGAAACGCTGCGCACCAAAGGAAGGGAAGGGAAACTGGGAACTGGTAGACAACGTGGCTGCGGTTTTAAACAGGTGGTCAGGGGAGGCCTGGCTGAAAGGATGGTATTTGAATAAGGAACCGAAGTTGAAATTTTCCTTAAAAAAAAAAAAAGAAAGAAAGAGAGAGAGTGAGAAAGAAAGAGAAAGAACGAACAAAAGAAAGAAGGAAAGAAAGAGAGAAAGAAGGAAAGAGAGAAAGAAAGAAAGAGAGAAGGAAAGAAAGAAGGAAAGAAAGAAAGAAGGAAGGAAGGAAAGAAAGAAAGAAGGAAGGAAAGAAAGACAGGCCAAGTGTAAATGCCTGAGACCGTGTCAGAACCGAAGAGGAGGCCAGCAGCGTGGCTCCAACAAGACCAGCAAAGGAAAGAGAAGGAAGACATGGCATCAGAATGGGATCAGGGCTCTGATCTTCATGCAGAGCCATTCATTTACTGAGTATTTTACCTCGTGGCAAAATCACACACCGTCCTCCGAGCAGAGAGACGCTCATACGCGGAGGGGGCCGGAGACAGCGAACCGGGTGGCAAAAGCACAAGAAAGCCCTTAGGTCGGCTTCGTTGGCCATCGGGAGTCGCTCTGGCCGGTTCCTGTGCCAGGTCTGTGAGCCGAGGATGATGCAACGGACCCTCCGAGTTCGGCTGAGGATTCCGGTTTCAGCCCTCCCGATGGACGCCGTGCGGTTCCATCCCGATGGCCCCAGCGGGACAGACTCTTTTCGTCACCCACAGACTCTCTTAGGAGCCGCATCTCTGGGCCCACTCGGTGGGTCCACTGAGCAACAGCTGTGGGCGTGACCGGTGTGGGTGGTGGAAGGAGTTTGGAGCCCGGCCCCGGAGGACTCGGGTCTTTCGGGACCTTGATCTTTAAGATTTGCCCCGCCTCCTCCTGGAGGGGCGGAGCGACGAGGGCAGCTGTCACCGCCTTCGCACCACCAGGCCGGCTCTCACGTGGGTTGGGCCGCTCAGTAACAGCTCTTCTGCCGGGACTTCCTGGTCACCGCGACCAATCCGAGTGTTCTTCCTGTCCTGACCATTGTCAGCCCGCTGCCAATCGCGCGCGTCTACCAACGCCCCTTAAAGGCGCCGCCGACGCCGCCGGAGCCGCGGCGGATCAGTTTCTCGGTTCCTGCCCCCAACTGCGGCATGGAGTCGTCCCGGGGGCGGCCTGGGCCCGAGGCGGACCTCCCGGCCGTGGGGGAACAGCAAGCCGCGATCTTCAGCGGCGGGCCGGGCCGAACGCCCTCTGAGCCGCCCTCAGGCCTCCCAGCGTCTGGGCAGGAAGAGGCCGAGAGCGTTGGGGGCGCGAGTCGCCACCCCGGGGCGTCCCCGAAGACTGCCAGCCGCGGCGCCGTCCACCGGGCCGGGCGGGAGGCTCGGGACGACGAGCCCGGCCGCGGAGGGACGCCGTCCGGGCCGGGGAGCCGCCGGGGGGCGCCGGGCCCCGAGCCCGACCCCGACCCCCACGGGTCCTCCCGGCGCCAGGACCCGGAGCCACCGGAGGACGAGCCTGCATCCGAGAGCGGCTGCCGTCGGGGGAGCCCGGGAGGCAGCGGGATGGAGGTGGAGCCGCAGGAGGAAGACGAGGAGGCGGCGGCGGCCGGCAGGGCTGGCCGCTCGTTCTCCAGCCGCCTTCAGGACAGCCGCAGCCTGGACGGGCTGAGCGGGGCGTGCGGCGGTGCCGGGTCCGCAGGGGGTACGGAGCCCGGCGCGGGCGGCGGCCGCCGCGCCACCATCTCCAGCCCTCTGGAGCTCGAGGGCACCGTGAGCCGCCATGGCGACCTCACCCACTTCGTCGCCAACAACCTGCAACTCAAGATTCGTCTGAGCGGCGCCCCTCAGCCCCCGCCCCCTGCCCCCGCGCGGCCCTGCGCGGCGCCCGCACCGACTCCCGCCATCCCCCCCATCGACCCCGACGTGCTGCGGGACCTGGAGCGGCTGAGTCGGGAGCTGGGCGGCAGGGTGGACCGTCTGCTGCGCGGGCTGGGCGGCGCGGTGCAGGAGCTGACAGCGCTGAGCGTGGGCTGCATCCAGACCTACCGCGACGCCGTGGACTCCCTAGGCGAAGCCGTGGACATGAGCATCAAGGGCATGTACACCCTGCTGGCCCGCTGTGAGGAGCTGGAGCGGGCTCTGCAGCCGGTGCAGGGGCTGGCGCGCCAAGTCCGGGATATCCGACGCACCCTGGAGGTGTTGGAGGCCCTGTGCAAGTGACCGGGGGAGGGCTGGAGAGGGCTGGCCCAGCCAGGGGCCCTGCAGGATCCTAAAGACTCAAGGAGCCCCGGTGGGAACTGCCCGCCGAGGGGAGGCCTGTACACTGGAGGCTCTTCCGGATGCATTTAGCCGGCCTGCGACCACTCACTGGGCCTTATTCAGGTGTATACGGGGGAAGTTCTAAAGCCTTTCGGGGTGGGAGGGGATGATGCTCTGCTTCTGTTAAGTTGGCCATCTGTAGCTACCTTGGTCTCAACTCTCTTCTCCAGCTAGAGCACCGTCTCTGGGAACCTCGGCTCGGGAGACAGGACTGCCATATGCGGTCCAGAAAGGAGAACGGAGGAGGTCCCAGCCCCCACTGTGGCCACCCTGACTCCAGTGGTCACATCTCAGGTGCCAGGGGCTGTGGGAGCTTGAGTGGTCCTTGGCTACACACCATGCAGACGAGGAGGCCCAACTGCAGATGGTTAAGCCCCTGCTTCTGCCCTCTGGCCCCCGACCATCCCACCTCCCCAGCCAGACCCGGGGTGGAGCTGGACGGAAATGCATGGCCTGGGAGAGGGGGTGAGGCGGGAGGGGTCTCGCTGCCCTCAGGGTTCAGGCAGAACTGTTGCTGGTTTTGAAGCCCACCTGCTGTGGAGTGTTCTAATCAGTTTTGGCTTTCTGAGTTTTCGTGGAATTAAAATACTGCTGCTAAGGCTCAGGTGTGTCTGTGTGGGCTCACGGGGGCGAGGAGCAGAAGGAACGGGGATGAGGGTCCGTCTTTTTCACGGAGCTCTCTTGGCGGATGCTGGGAGGGGGCGGGGATCTGAGGCCACCTGGGCAAGGATACGGAGCCCGCTCTTAGGCAGCACTGCCGTCTGAGGGGACGTGCAAGACACAGACCCGGGCCCAAAGATCCAGTAAAAGAAACTCGAGCAAGGTTCTCCGCTACAGAAAGGGGAGGGGTCCTCTTCGATCTCCAAGCGGACAGGCAGGGAATGGGTGACCTCTTGGCTGGGGAGGAAGACGGGAAACACCTGTTACCTCCATTCCTGACCCCTTGGCCCACACGCCGCTGCTCAGTGTCCTATTCGTCCGAACCTCTCCAGGCCTTCTGTTTACAGTCCATACAGTAAGATCCAGGAACCCCAGGTTATGGGCAGGAGAGTTACAAATAACAGAAAAAACTCCAGCCTGATTAAACTTTCCTCCGTTCCCCCTCCCAAGGCAGCAGCATCTTGGATTGAATTTCAACACGTTTCTATTTTGGGTGTGAAAAGTTTGAGATTTAAAACGTCACGCTGCAAATCATATGCGGTAAAGACAAATTAGAACCAAATTTAAAAAAGCGAAGCTAACCGCTCCTGGCCCGTACGGGGATCGAACCCGCGACCTTGGCGTTATTAGCACCACGCTCTAACCAACTGAGCTAACCGGCCAGCTGGCGTTGGCGCTCCAACCTGGCATTAAGTGCAGCATTCCTATTACTGGTCCGTCCTGTTTTGGGAAAATTTAAAAACTGGGTAGGATCACTTGGGGGTGGGACGTGAAAACAAGATGAGCGGAAACAGCAGGCACTTCGGGAAGCAACAGCGAGGCGCAGTACTGGCACACGCAGACGCCACTCGGTGCTCGGCTGCGGGTCGGAGTGCGCGGAGGGAGCCCGCGATGGACAGCGCGCACCTGGACGCGTCTGCGTTCCCAGCCAGAAACGCCAGAGGCGGAAGGCGCCTCCCAAAGGTTCCCGGTGGATTCCAGGGCACAAGGGGAAAGATCTGGGGGTGTGGGGAGTGAAACTGCCCAGGCGGGGATATCCGGGAGACTCCTGGCAAAAGCAGTACACGACGGAGGCACCGCTGGGATTCGAACCCAGGATCTCCTGTTTACTAGACAGGCGCTTTAACCAACTAAGCCACGGCGCCCACCGTCAGGTAGCTGGCACCTTCTCTCCTTGGCCAGGGCAGCTCTACCGCAGGTGCTGGGCAGACCCGTGGCAGGTGCCTAGGCGCCCCATGGCACCGACCTCTGGCCATTCTGGAAAACGGAGTAGAAGGGAGGAACGCCAAGGCCGAGGACAACGGGCAAGCCGCAGGCGTGACGTGGAAATGGAGCCAGGGCAGGCAGGAAGTAACAAGAGTAACTCTTGGGGTCGCAAAAGTGGACGCCGGCTGCCAGCCGCTCGCCGACGAGGATGGGATTCGAACCCACGCGTGCAGAGCACAATGGATTAGCAGTCCATCGCCTTAACCACTCGGCCACCTCGTCTGCGGAGAGGCGGCTTCCGCTCTTCTCTCTGGGGCCTGAACTCGTCCTCTCGCGCGCGGGGTCCCCCCACGTGGCCGAGGGAACGGGCGCAGCCCCGCGAGCACGACTCACAAGGCGACCGCCGGTCCCCCGGAGCCCGGCCACGCGCCCAGGCCCTCGGCCCCCGGATCCGCGCGCCCCCGACGGGGCGGCTCGGGACTCGGCGCCAGGAGCCTTCCCCTCCCGGCCCCCGCGAGGTGTCGCTTCAGCCCGGCCGCTGGGGCTCCGGCGTACTGGGTCACGAGGGAGAGGGGAATAAATACAAGTGACGGAAGCCTGAGCGGGGAAAAAAAAAGGGAGAGCTGACCCCGACGTGATTTGAACACGCAACCTTCTGATCTGGAGTCAGACGCGCTACCGTTGCGCCACGAGGTCGGCCGGCCAGAGGGCTGGACAGGTCTCCCCATGGCCACTTGGCTGCCGGCCGGGGACCCGGCGATTGGGGACCGGGATGCCTGCGCCGTCCCGCCAGCCCCGTGCGACCTGAGAGGGCCCGGCGCCCCAGGCTGGACAGCGGTCCCCCTGCCCTCGGCGTCCTGCCGGCGAGCAAGTGGCCGAGAGCTGTCACCGGGACCCTCTCCTCCCCCCCCAGCCCAGCGGGGGCGGACGGGCGAAGACACCGGTAGAAGGACAGACGCCTGGGGGAGCGTTGGGGAGCGCTGCCGGAGCCCCGGGCCCCCGGGGGGCGAGAGACCTGCTGCAGCCCTGCGTCTCCTCCTGGGGGCACCTTGTCGTCGTTCGTGGGGCCTTCCCGCGCGGCACCAGCCCCAGGCTCGGAGCTCGGCTTTAAAAGTCCAGGGCAGAGCCCGGGCTTGGGTAATTGTGTCGCTTGTCACAGTGTTGAGGAATAACTTACATGCAGTGAACACGCAGGTCGGAAGTGTGTGTTCTGTCTGATACGTTTTAATAAATCCAACCCACAACCCATTCGAGATGTAGGGGGTAGGGCATTTCCTCCACCGCCAGAAAGTTCCTTCGCCTTCCCTTCCCAGGGGCAACCGCGGTTCTGATTTCCATCCCCATAAACGTCGGTATGTTTTAGAGTTCCCCAGGTGAGAAAGAGCTGCGAACTTCTAGACAGGGGTACCAGACGCTAGCAGAGTCCCCCCGCACCCCCCCCCACGTTTGCCTCTTGACGGAGGAGAGGGGTTCAACAGGCCAACGTGGCACAAGAGGTTATGCTGTTTCCCCCTCTCCTTTCCAAGTCAAATGTCTGCACGCTGGACACAGTGGCTCTCGGGAAAGTCATCAGGGGCCACAGAGGTGTCCAAGCCCATGGAGTTTCTCAGGCCTGGCTTTCATCCACTGGAGGCAGCATCTCCCTTAAGAGCCTTCTCCCTTTGTTGTCATGACATTCCTGTCCCGGCTTTCCCTGATCCCCCCCCCCCCACCCCCCACCCCCGTGTCTTTTTCTGTCCTTTTACTTCCGAGTTCTGCCTCCACTCCTGGCGCTACGCACTTTCCCTGGAGCCAGCCTGCTGCCTGCCAAGGGCTCCCGGGGCCTGCTCCCACCCCTGGGTTCAGACGGCCAGCCCCTGCTGGACACCCTCACCTGACCCTGGCGTCCCTCCTTCCCAGTCCTTCAGGGCTGGCGGCCAGGGTCTCACCGCCACTCTGCGCTCGCCCTCCTCACTTCCAGTCAACCAAGTCCTGTCCGTTCCTTTCCCTCCACAAGTCTCCTGCCAGCCCTCATTCCCCATTTCCGTTCCCCTCCCCCCCCCCTTCCTCTCTTGGGGGATTATTATAATAGATTCCTCTCTGATGTCTCCGCCTCCAGAATAGCCACGGAGAGTCATCTTTGTTAAATGCAAATTCGATCCCGTCGCCCCGTGGTTTACAGCGTCCCGGATCCTTTGAGATTAAGTCCTAATTTATTGGCTGGGCCCCCAAGGCCGTGCACTTCTTAAGGGGGCCCTGGGAGCCCGCTGCCCGCTGCCCGTGTGCACCTGTAGGGCTTTGCTGCCTCCTGGCTGTGTAATTTGGGCTGGTTATTGAGCCTCCTGGAGCCTCAGTATCTCCATACGGAAAATAGTAAAGATTGTAAGGGATCACGGTTGGTTCATTTGCGAAGATGAAGTGCTCCGGGCCGGACGGGTCAGAATCGCTCGGTTATGATGGTTGCTATTATTGTCTGGTCTTTGCCTGATTCCTCAGCCACCCCCTCTTTGCCTTCCTTGTGAGGACCATGCCGACTCATTTACAGATACCTACATGCGCTTCGGTCCCAACTGTCTCTGCCGATCCTTCTTCACCTGGGTGACCTTGACATTACACCCCCAGACTCAATTCAGAAGCTCCCTCCTCCCTCCTCCCCCCGCCCTCCAGCCTGGGAGAAGAGGCTTTGATGTACCTCCTCGAAGAGGACTTAAAACACTACTTTTTATTTTTTATTTTATTTTTTTTTAATTTGTGAACATTCATTTATTATTGAGAGACAGAGAGAGACGGAGAGGCAGAGAGAGACAAGAGGCAGAGAGAGGGGAGACGCAGAATCGGAAGCAGGCTCCAGGCTCTGAGCCATCAGCACAGAGCCCGATGCGGGGCTCGAACTCACAAACCGCAAGATCATGACCTGTGCGGAAGTCGGATACTGAACGGACTGAGCCACCCAGGTGTCCCGAACACTACTTTTTAAAAAAAATATTTATTTATTTCAAGGGAGAGAAAGAAGATGAGCAGGAGAGGAGCAGAGAGAGAGAAGGGGGGAGAGAGAGAATCCCAAGCAGGCTCCACGCTCAGCACGGAGCCCGACACAGGGCTCTATCCTGGGATCACGACCTGAGCTGAAATCAAGAGTTGGCCATTTTTGCTAGAAAGGGAAGTCAGGTCAGGGAATCTGGTATCACAGAACGCGGACTCGATCTCTGGGTTCGGAAAAGCTCTGCGGCGGGGTGAGGCATCATCAGGCCCGCATCACCGTCTGGAGTATTCTCTGATGTTCAAGTCTCCATCGATCCCCCTGGTTTCCAAATTTTAGAAACCAACAGAGGATTCTGTCTGGGGCTGCGTTGCTCAGTATGGTAGCCAGTAGGGTGGTTTTTCAATATGGGACCATTCAAATTAAGTTGAGGGGCGCCTGGGCGGCGGCTCAGTCACTTAAGCATCTGACTCTTGATTTCAGCTCAGGTCATGATCTCACGGTTCGTGCGTTCAAGCCCCGAGCTGGGGTCCATGCTGACTGCAGGGAGCCTGCTTGGGGTTCTCTCTCTTCCTCTCTCTGCCTCTCCCCTGCTCATGCTAGAGTTCCCTCTCTCTCTTTCTCTCTCAAAACAAATAAATAGGGGCACCTGGGTGGCTCAGTCGGTTAAGCGGCCGACTTCAGCTCAGGTCATGATCTCAAGCTCTGTGAGTTCGAGCCCCGCATCGGGCTCTGTGCTGACAGCTCAGAGCCTGGAGCCTGCTTTGGATTCTGTGTCTCCCTCTCTCTCTGCCCTCCTCCTCACTCTCTGTCTCTATAAATAAACATTAAAAAAAAACACAAATAAATAAACATTAAAAAAATTAATTTGAAATTTAAAAACTCAGTTCCTTACCCCCGCGAGCCACATTCTGAGTGTTCAGTAGGCACAGGAACTAGCTAGACAGGAACACCAGACAACGACAAGATGAAATATCGCCATCATCGTAGAAAGTTCCATTGGAGAGGCGGAGCCAGAGGCCGAAAGCTGGTGGCTTGAGGCTTGTGTGCTCTTGCCATTTTTTTTCCCCTTCTCATTTTTTTTTTCACTTTTAAGTTGGATACTCACATTTATAACTGGAGTAAGAAGCTGGATTCTGGCAACACTGGACTTTTATTTCCTTTCTCCAAACCTCTGAACAAAGCCGAGTAGCTGCTGCCTCACAAAACCCACAAAAGATGTTAAATCTGTCTGTTCACGATGATGCTAAAAACACACACACACACACAACGAATTGGCCACTTTCAGAGGATTTGCTAGATCTAACGACCAGTGACAGGAAACACAGGACACAGAGGAACATGTGAAATGAGAAGCCCAGAGCGCTGCCCACGGACGGCCCAGTGCCTCCAACAGAGAAACTGCAAGGAAAGAAACCAAGGAAGAGTGGGCAGGGAGGAGGAAGAATCTAAGATTAAAAAAAAAAAAAAAAAGTAACAGGCACATTAACCAAGGGCAGAGTGTGGACTTCATCGTATACCTATGATGGATATTAGGCAATGGGTATTGGGCAATGGGAGCTACTTGGTGACGTCTGGAATTTGCTTTGAAATAACCTAGTGGGGCTGAGAGGGAAAGAGAGCTCCAGCCGAAAGACGTTTAGCCAGGCGGTGATCTTTTTGAAGCAGAGTGGGAGGCTTCGAAGGGGTTCACCGGACTATTTTCTTTATTTTTACATACGTTCGAATTTTTCCGTGATAAAAACTTTTTCTCCCCTCTCAGCTCTTTTCTGACCAGATCAAATCAAATGTTAGGATGTGTGGGTTCCGGCTTGGAGGGGCTGGGGGTCGCAAAGGACCACCAGGAGTGAAGGACACACCAGGTCACCAGCAGTACCTCCTATGGCCACAGGGTGGCTCTAAAACTCACTTCTGTGTGACCTCTGCAGAGCAGGCTTCCGGCAACCAAGGTCACGGAAAAGTGACAGGACAGACCTAAATGCCTGCTTGCTGTTGATTCATTCGTAACGTGAAATGTGATCGCCAGTTCTTACTATCTAGTAGGTTCCCCTAGGCAGGAAGCTACTATAACAAACAGAATGCCCCAAGCTTCCATCTTGCAGGAGCCCGAACTCTAAGAGACCAGCCGACCGCTTCCTTTTTCTCACCCACTCGTGTAGTCTTAAGCTTAGACCTTATTTTTTGAATGATCTTTTGATTTCTTACACTTTGCTCCACTTTCTTATTCCACTCTGGCCCAATCTCATTCTGTCTGTCCCGGACAAGTATACGGATTCTTCACAAGCTTTCTACTTCAGATCTTTTTTTTTTTAATGTTTGTTTATTTTTGAGACAGAGAGAGACAGAGCGTGAGTGGGGGAGGGGCAGAGAGAGAGGGAGACACAGAATGTGAAGCAGGCTCCAGGCTCTGAGCTGTAGGCACAGAGCCCGACGCGGGACTCGAACTCACAGACCGCGAGATCATGACCTGAGCTGAAGTCGGACGCTCAACCGACTGAGCCACCCAGGTGCCCCTCTACTTCAGATCTTAACATTGATTCTCCATATTGCAACCAAAGTCATCATCTACAATGCAAACCTGACCAGATCCATCCCCATGGGTGCCAGGCCACGCGTTTTGTCCACCCATCCCCCATCCCCCTGATCTCTTCTTCCCCTTCCGATACTAGGCTCCAGACACACCAGCTTCCTTTCTGTTCCGAGAGCACGCTGGCCTGGTTCCCGCCTGCCTCAGGACCTTTGCACTCGCCTCTAGAAAGTTCTATCCCCAGATCTTCCTCCAAGCTGACTCCTTCTCTTCATTCTGTTTGGTGCGGGAACTTGGAAAAATCTTGCAAAAGCAGGTGTTGGGGTTTTGCTTGCTTTCACCGTCGGACTTGATCAAGGGTCACTGCGGGTGGGGGAGTTTGGCTCTGAAGGCCTGGGCTTCCCCCCGTTCCCAAGAGAAGGGTCATCTGGAAGGAGGCCCTCAGTGCTTTGCATTTGCATCTTGTCCGTGTGCTCAGAAGATTTCCAAGCTTGCTATGCTGTGATTTCCACGGTGGAGAGCACACGGAGCCCCCCTTATTACACTTTACACGTCATTATTGTATGTGTTTCGAGAGAAGCAGTTGGGTCCACTGTACTCTGCTTGTCCCTCCTGAGGCGGGGGAGGTTTGAAAATATTTTCAGACTTTTGAGACGGTTCCACACTTAAAGAGAGAGTCTTCCCTCTGCGCCCCAGAGCTGAGAAACCAGTGCGGGTAATATTCGACTATCAGCCAATATTTTTGGAGTAAAAAATCAAGAGACTTTGCTAAATCTCAGTCTTTATACAGATAATTCCTCTGAAAAGTCTAGATGATGGCATTTTATTGTCTTATGAGTTTTGGCGACCACATTGTCTCCATTTGGAAGATAAGGCTATACTGTCCTCGAAAGAGGTGGTTTTATATGAAAATGACATTACAGGGGCACCTGGGTGGCTAACCGACTTCAGCTCAGGTAGTGATCTCATGGTTTGTGAGTTCGAGCCCCGTGTCGGGCTGGGCTCTGTGCTGACAGCTCAGGGCCTGGCGCCTGCTTCAGATTCTATGTCTCCTCTTTCTCTGCCCCTCCCCTGCTCACATTCTGCCTCTCTGTCAAAAGTAAATAAACATTAAAAAAATTTTTTAAAAACGACATTACATACTTTCAGTATATAGGAAGTGAACAGTTAGGGACATCAATCCTAAAAATCATTTCTAATTATAAAGCAATTTAATGTCTTGATGATAATATTATATAAGACCCAGAAGGAAAACTTAGAAAGGGTTATCATTTAAAACTTCTTTTAAAATAATTTGATTTACTGAAAAGTTGCAAAAATAATGCAGACAGGGGTGGCTGGCGGGCTGGCTCTCCCCATAGAGCATGTGACTCTTGATCTTGGAGCTGTGAGTTCAAGCCCCAGGTTGGGTGTAGAGCTTACTTTAAAAAAAATAATGAAATATAAAAAAATATGTATATAATAAGAGAATTCCCGTGTGCCTTCAAGACCAGACTTTATCATTGCCTCTCCATCTCTACAGACACACATATATTTTTTCTAAACCATTTGACACTGAATTGCAGACCTAATGTTCCTTTACCACTAAAACTACAGGATGTATTTTCTTTTCTTTTCAAAAAAATGTTTTAGCGTTTATTTCTGAGAGAGAGCGAGCGAGCACGAGTGGGGAAGGGGCAGAGAGAGGGAGACACAGAACCGGAAGCAGGCTCCAGGCTCCAAGCTGTCAGCACAGAACCCGACACGGGGCTCGAACTCACGAACCGCAAGATCATGACCTAAGGTCCTACATTTAACCGACCGGAGCCACCCAGGCGCCCCCAAGATGTATTTTCTAACCAGGGCATTCTCTTCCATAAAGGCAGTAGAATTTATCAAAAATCAGGAAATTAACACTGATATCTACTGATATCTGGAGGCTTTATTCAAATTTGCCCATGGCTCCACTCCACAATGATGGTCTTTCACAATCAAAGGAAGTGGTTGTTTTTTTGTTTTCTGGTCCAAGATCTATTCCTATCACACATTATATTTCTCATGTCTCCCTAAATCTGGAAGAGCTCTTTTAGTCTTTCTCTTTCATGGCTTTGAAGAAACACCTTTCACTATCTCTTTGAGTTCTGAATTTTATCTCTTGGTTTGGAAAAAGGGAATCTGTTTATTCTAATGGGGTCCTCAAACAGATGTGTTTCCTCTCAGTCCTGACCACATTTCCTAAAACAAAGTTTCAGGATAAAGGAGTCCTTTTCCAAAGAGCCTTTGCTTGCTCTATTATTCTAGAGTTTCCTTTTTGAAAACGTTATTTACAGTATTAGATTACTGTGTGGATTTATTATTTGTTTGCAAGCTTCTTGTCCCTCTGGGTCTCCTTGATTAGAATATAAACTCCAGGGGGCACCTGGGTGGCTCAGTTGGTTAAGTATCAGACTTCGGCTCAGGTCATGATCTCCCGGTTGGTGGGTTCGAGCCCCGCGGCGGGCTCTGTGCTGACAGCTCAGAGCCTGGAGCCTGCTTCAGACTCTGTGTGTCCCACTCTCTCTGCCCTTCCTCCACTTATGCTCTGTCTCTCAAAAATAAACATTAAAAAAAACCAAAAAACTTGTTTTAGAATATAAACTCCAGGAAGGTAGAGACTTCTGTCTTATTTGTCCAGAACAAGGGCCCAGCACATGCTACCTGGTCAAGGAATACTGAATGAATGAAGAAATCAGAAATGCCCCTTGGGCTTGTGTGTTTAGTTTAGACCGGCCTAAAAGTACTCAGATGGAGAAGAGGGAGAGAGATGATCTGGTCAATGGGCCAGGGAGGTCCGGGGGACGCTGTGACCGGAGGGTGAGCAGAGAGTACGAGCCAGAACTTTCTGTTCTGCAAGGATCCCAGGTGCGGGCCCAAGGTCAGTGAAGTCGCTGATAGCAAGAGGTACTTGGGAATGTAGCCAGGCAAAGGCGGGTGCCCATATCTCAAGGAGATAAGGAAACCCGCCCGCCCCTCCTCGCCTCCACGCCCTTCCCCAAACGCGCCCCTCATCCACGTAAAGAGAGCGAGCCACTTTCGCTCTCTGCGATGCTCTCACCAAACTGGGGCTGGGCGGGGAGGGGAGGGGAAGAGCATCAGGGAAGGTTCCCGTCTGGGGTCCTCGGATAACCAGGAGGCTCCGCGGCCATCTAATAAGCGACGGCGGGACAACGCAGGGACAACCACGCCTGCACGTTTCTTTCCTACATGCCCAGGGCAGTGGGGGCTGAAGGGATGCGGAGGAGGGAGAAAGAGACCCCGCCTTAGGCCTGGCGGAGACAGCGGGCTGCAGCAAGTACCTAGGGCGTCGGGACCTCCCGGGCCTCGCAGCTGGCACCGGGGACCCGGGACTGGGGTCCGCACTGCGCCCCTAGCGGCCCATCTCCGCCTTGCTCTCTCTGCGGCGGCGGCTGCCGCTCGAGATTTTACAGACCTCGCGAGATTTTCCGAGATCCGGCCGCAGCGCCCGCTTACGCGGTTGCTAAGGCAACCGGGCGGCGCCAGCGCGAGCGGGAAGGAGGTGCCCGTCGAATTTTTTGTGTGCTAGCCTGCGAGACTTGAGGAGCCTTGAGGAGTGGCCATTCCTGAGCTTCCGGCCCCGCAGACCACGGCCACTGCTCCTGTCGGCACCCCTGCCCCAGGGGGGCCATGGGTCGGATCTCGGGGCTCGTGCCCTCTCGCTTCCTGACGCTCCTGGCGCATCTGGTGGTCGTCATCACCTTGTTCTGGTCGCGGGTAAGACCCACGGCCACCCTCCTCCCGCGTCCTACCCCGTTCCCACCTTGGGGTGGTCCCAGCCCCACCGCACCCCTTCCCCAGGGCCTTAGGCGGGCGTGTCCTCCCATCGCCCCTCGGACTCCAGGGGTGCCCCGCAGCGCTCCCCTCTTTCACTTTCTTCCTCTCTGCCCCGCTCCCCAGGACAGCAACATCCTGGCCTGCCTGCCTCTCACGTTCACCCCCGAGGAGTACGAGAAGCAGGACATTCAGTGAGCACTTGGGGCAGGGTGGTCAGAATTCAGCAGCGGTGGGGGGCGGAGGGGCCTTCGAAGAAGTCCCGAAGGCCTGAGCCAACCCCCTCCGTGTCTGCAGGCTCGTGGTAGCGCTGTCCGTCACCCTGGGCCTCTTTGCAGTGGAGCTGGCCGGTTTCTTCTCAGGGGTTTCCATGTTCAACAGCACCCAGAGCCTCATCTGTATCCTTTTAGTCTGCGCGCCTTTTCCACACTGGCCATTCCCAGCCCGACTCCCTTTCAGCCACCCAACCAGGCCTTTCTGGCACAATCCTGTGTGCTCTAGCGGGCAACCAGCATCTCAGGCCGCTAGATCTTCGTAGGCAACGCGCAGGATTTAAGGCGACCTTGACCTTCGATCCTTCGCTGAACTCCCGCTGTGCACCAGGCGCCGGAGATCCCGCTGGGAGTAAAACTCAGTTTTCCAACTTGAGGAAGAGGCAGGTATGCGGACAGGACATCTGTAATTCAGCGTGATAATCACTGTGCTATAGGAGTGTGTGAAGATATGAAACTCAGAAGAGACGGAGATATAGGAAGATGGAGATGAGGGAAGGCTCTTGACCCTCGAATCCTAGACTAAGAGGGCCAGGGCGCCGGCGGTGGTTCCAGCAGAGGGAATTAAGTCACTGTGAACATCCTTTTTTTTTTTTTTTTTTAAGTTTACTTATTTTGAGAGAGAGAAAGTGCGAGAGAGAGAGAGAGAGAGAGAGAGAGAGAGAATCCCAAGCAGGCTCCACACTGCCAGAGTAGAGCCCGATGTGGGGCTCCATCGCAAGAACAGTGAGAAAAAATAAAAAACCGGAAGCTTAACTGTGTGAGCAGCCCAGGCGCCCTCACGCTGTGCAATGGGGAACTTGCTCCTACCTCACCTGCAGGGTCCAGGCTGACCCCTAGATATGGGTTCGGGGTAGCCCGGGGTCCCAGCTGTGCAGGCTCAGCTCTGGTCTCTACTCACGTGGCTGTCCTAAAACTAAGAAGTCTGGCCTTTTCTACGTGGTGAGGGAGCAAGAGGGGAACCCAAGTACAGATGCCCACCCCGCCCCCTCCCCATGGCCTTTCCTGGCCCGGCGCTAACTATTGAACCAAAGGCTTTCCTTGACTCTCGTGCATTCCCAAGCCATCGGGGCTCACTGTAGTGCCTCCGTGGCCCTGTCCTTTTTCATATTCGAGCGTTGGGAGTGTACCACGTACTGGTACATTTTTGGCTTCTGCAGGTATGGTACCACCAATGTTTGGGAGTAGGGGAGGAAGGGTTCCTCAATCTGAAAGTGTCCCCCCACCCACTGCTTTACTCCATATATGAGATACCAGATCCGTTCCACATCCTGTAGTCTTTTGAATTCCCCCTTCTCTTGTGCTTTGGGGGTGGAGTCTCTAGTTTGGGGATTTGGGGATTTTTCTTGGAAGGGGCCTTGGAACCAACCACCTACTGTCCACAGCGCCCTCCCAGCTGTCACCGAAATGGCATTGTTCATCAGCGTCTTTGGACTGAAAAATAAACCTTTCTGATACCTTCGTGACGGGAACATAGGGAAGACGGTTCGAGAAGCAAGCGACCACCCACCATTCCTGGGCCGAGGAAGGCGGTCTGCAGCCCTCCAACTGCATTTGATGGAGGTTGTCAGTGTTAGGGTAATTATCACTCGAGTCTGGGATTATCAGCGTTTTCTTCAGTGCTTTGTAATAAAATATATCTTGGAGTAAGATCAAGAGACTTACAACAATTCTAGGGGAGAATCGAGGTGGCCAAACTGCTAGAGAAACAGAAGGCTGTTTTCCTGCCTTGCAGACTGTAAGATCTGAACTATCGCTTTTATTTTGGTTATTACGGTAGACGTCTAGCGGAAGGAGGTGGGCGGAGATATGTAAATAAAAAGCCCTTGCTATTTTGGAGCCTAGTTCGTGAGTGGAGCATTCTGGGAGGCTTTCGTTTATCTCTTTTTGGCAGTCGAATCGGGAAAGAAATGCTTTCTAACATCTGCAAATAAACGTAGTGACAGGAACGGAGGACCCTAAATAACTTTAGTTGCTCGGGCTAGCAAGTTATCTACTCACCCTAGATGTAAGCGGGAGCTTTTTCTCTGAGTAAGGAGTGCGTAGGGGCTTCCGTTTATCGTCAGGTAGGATAATCCTTACCTGTTCCTCCTTCGGGAGGGCAGATCGGAACATGATGATTGGAGCTCGCATGATTCGTGATTAACGTCTCTGCGTGATCAGGACTTGCAACACCCTGATTGCTCCTATCTGATTCTGCCTGACGATCGCGTCTTTTACTGTCGTGAGAAGTGACAGAGTTTGCTGTGGGGATGAAGCACGATGAGTCTGAGGCGCGTACGTTCTTAGGTTTTGCAGAACTCTGCGTGTGGGAGACCCGGCGAGTGGGCTGCTCGCTCTGTTTTGGAATGAATGTTGCTGATCTCAGGTGTTTGTGTTCTGGGTTCACGTTTCTCTGTCACGGGTTTGGGTCTTCACTCTTCCTGTAGACCTTGCGCGGCGGCGGTACATGTCTGGTCGTCTGTGTGTTTCTGAACGTCGCAATCTTAGTTAATTAGTAAGGGAGAAATCAGATTCCCCAAGCTTAGTTAATGTTTAGTAAGGGAGGAACCGGTTTGTGTTTTCACAGGTTTCTACGAAATCGGTTAATGTTTTGTCTGCTTGGTGTCAGGAGTGGTTTATTGTCAAACGGTCCATGAAGGGCCGCCTGCGCAGAAGCCTGGGTCAGCGGCCCTGCGAGTACACCTCACCTCTGCCTGCCTGCACGTGGCAAGAACACGTCCAAAAGGAAGTTGTTGAAATGCACTCTTAGTCATTGTGCTAACACTCCCGCCCTCTGAGGTGCCGCCTTGTTACAGGATCAATGTTCTCAGGGTCCTATCTCCTGGGGAAGTTTCAGGGTATGTTGGGAGGGACCTCCGGGTATCTTTTCAGTCCTAAGCGGTGGGGCCCTGGCCCTGGGAAATAAACAGAAAGAAGGCTTCCAAGGAGGTGGTTTCTGGTGAGGCCCCTCGGGCGATGCCTCACACACCTACAACCTTTTCCTAGACCACTGTCCCTTCTGGCAGCCCTTCATCCTGAGCGCTCGCTCCTTCAATAAATAGTTATTGAGCACTTACTGTATCCCGTAGGAGGTACTGGCTGACGGAATGGTTGTGAATATGGCCCGTGCTCAGCCTCAGCCACCGCAGAGACCGTGGCTCACGGAGACAGACGAGAAACAACTTCCCCCTCCTCCCAGAGTTCTCCAGTAGCAAATCGTGACAAGTGCTACCAAGGAGAATCACAGATGCCAGGGCGCAGGGGTTACTTTGCCCAAGGTGGCCGGAGGACGGCTCCTACAGGAGCAGTTTGAGTTGAGGTCCTCGAGTGTGGCTCAGGACCGTCGCATCCCACTGCAGTCCGGCTGTTGTCCCCACCCATTAGCGTGCTTCACCGATTGGCGAAAGCCTTTTTGTTTTCCAGAAACATCGTGGGCTAGTTGCGAAACAACTGTTATCAGAAACGGTATAAACTAACGGTTAAATTATATCTAAAAACAGAGGTCGTAAATACTCAAGACACATTCCTTCCTGATCATTTTCCTTCTTCCCTGTCTCTCTTTTTAGTTCGTAGGAATTTTATTTGTGTTTATTCAGTGTGGTTGACACTAGTTTATTCAGTGTGGTTGACCTGATTATTTTCTGCAGTTTACAGTTCTGTACTCCTGAGTTATTTGCATTTATTGTTTCTGTGCAGCGGGAGTACCATGTAATGCTGTGCTCCTACTGTGTGTCTCTTCCCAGCTTCCGCGGAGACATCAAGTTGGTATTTTGAAATTGGCTCCGGGGGCGCCTGGGTGGCCCAGTCGGTTAAGCATCTGACTTTGGTTCAGGTCATGATCTCACAGTTTGTGAGTTCGAGCCTCGCGTCGGGGTCTATGCTGACAGCCCAGAGCCTGGAGCCTGCTTTGGATTCTGTGTCTCCCTGTCTCTCTCTCTCTGCCCCTCCCCTGCTCCTGCTCTGTCTCTTGTCTCTCAAAAATAAGTAAACATTAAATTTTAAAAAATTATTTTTTTTAAAGATGATGGAGACAATGTTAACGATGCAGATTGACCATAAAAGTGTCATGTCCGGAACTGTTACGTTGCAAATAGCACAGAAAATGGAGGAAATGGTGTCCCAGAGTTTGAAAACTGTTATCAGATTCCGTAGTCAGTCATCGGGGAGCAGTGAGAGTTCCGCGTATCTTCACTGCTTCATTTTGTCGCACTCAAAAGTGTAAATAAAAATATCAACCAGTATTCATTTTGGAACTACACTCGTAGTTAGGATACAACTACACTTAGGAGGAAGTCATGGTACGCGAGTGGAATTTACAGTAAAGAATGTTGTATGTTTTCTTATTATTTGTAAATTCTGTGTCACACAGCCTTTGCACCAGTAAGGTTTTTAATAAACTTACGTACGCGCATAAATGCACACTGATCTGGAGTTGGTTGGTAAATATTTATCAGCGATCCCTGCGGGAAACCGCTCCCCGCCTGTGCTTGCTTCGGAATCCAGAGGGCACTTCTCGGCGTCTGGCTTTGGCCTCTTTTCAGCGTATCATATGTTGACCACTCTTCTCTTTTGAGAGGTTTCCTTCCTTGGCCTCTGAAAAATAGTTCCCCTGGTTTACCTCCCTCGGTCCTGGCTGCCGCTTCTCAGTCTCCTCTGATATTTTGTTTTATGCGGTTTTTTTTCCATTCTTTTTTTTTTTTTTTTTAACATTTTTATTTATTTTTGAGAGACATAGAGACAGAGCGTGAGCAGGAGAAGGGCAGAGAGAGAGAGGGAGACACAGAATCTGAAGCAGGCTCCAGGCTCCGAGCCGTCAGCACAGAGCCCAACGCGGGGCTCGAACTCACAGACCGCGAGATCATGACCTGAGCCGAAGTCGGCCGCTGAACCGACTGAGCCACCCAGGCGCCCCTTATTTTATGCATTTTATGCGTTCTTATTGTTTTGAGAGAGACAGAGTGTGAGCAGGGGAGGGACGGACAGGGAAACAGAATCCGAAGGAGAAGCAGGCCCCAGGCTCCAAGCTGTCAGCACAGAGCCGGACGCAGGGCTCAGACCTGTGAACTGCGAGATGGCGACCGGAGCCAAAGTCGGATGCGTAACCGACTGAGCCACCCAGGCGCCCCTCAGGCTCATTTGATATTGACCGTGTACCCACAACAGGTCAGTCACTGGGGACGTGGCACGGGGCCAGTCCCTTCAGTTGCCCCTTACGAGTTGCCGATCACCGCTCCGCGGATACCGGTGTCTGCCTCTTGTCTTCGAACACCATCTAGATGCTGCCGTTCGCCAAGCATTGGCTCTCTTCTGTGAGCCCCAGTCTAGGGTGAAGACTGTGGGAACAGGCTGTGGGGTCAATCCCGGTCCCACGTGCAACCACCCCCCCTTCATGGCTGTGTGATCGGCAACGGGTCACTTAACCTCTCTGTGCCTCAGTCCTGCACCCACACTCCAGAAGTAGGTACCACGAGCACTTCGACCATCTGTCTCTTAGTCAATACCAGAGGCTTTGCCAATCAGCGTCAGAAATCGGTTTTTCGTTCTATTGTGTAATCAGCGGCTCGCCAATCAGGATGAGCCAGTCCCGGAAGACATGTACTGCCCGGTTCTGCTGATACAAGGTACCAAGGGCACCTGAAAGGAGACTGCGGGTTGCCAGGGGCTGATCAAAGGGGGGCGAGTTGTTTAATGGTAGAGAGTTTCGGTTTTGCAAGATGAAAAACGGAGTTCCGGAGACTGGTTGTGGAACCATATGAATGTGCCTAACACTACTGCATTGTACACTCGAAAACAGGCAAGATGGCGGGGCGCCTGGGTGGCTCCGGGGATTGAGCCTCCGCCTTTTGGTTTCGGTTCAGGCCCTGGTCTCACAGATTGGTTCGTGGGATCGAGCCCCACACAGGGCTCTGTGTTGACTCCGAAGAGCCTGCTTGGATTCTCTCTGCTGCTCTCCTGCTTGCTTGCACTCTCTTTCTCGCTCTCAATAAATAAATAAAACCTTCCAAAAAAAAAAAAGTTCTTAAACGAAACTTGACATTTCTAACCTTTTTTCTTGACTACTTTTAGACCGACAGAAAAGTCGCGAAATAGTACAGATTTCCTCCATGCCCTCCACCCAGCCCCTCCAAACGTTAACGTCTCGCGTAGTCAGGTCATGATCTTGGAAACCGGAAAATTGGCACTGTTCTAATCTACAGATTTTATTGGAATTTCACCAGCTTTCTAGTAATGCCCCTTTTCCGATTCAGGCTCTAACCCAGGATTTCACGTCGCATTTAGTTGGCACTCTCAGCCTTTTCCAACCAGTTTTTATTTTTTCCTCTTCCTCCCTTTCATCATCTTGACGCATTTGGAGAGTCCGGGTGAGTGGTGTTGTAGAACGCCCCTCTGTTTGGATTTGTCTGGTGTTTTCTCCTGATTAGATTGAGGTCATGCAGTTTGGGCAAGAATACCGCAGAAGTAGTTTGGAGGGAGGGGGGGCCTGGGTGGCTCGGTCCGTTAAGTGTCTGACTCTTGATTTCAGCTCAGGTCATGATCTCCTGTTTTGTGAGATCGCGCCCCCTCGAGATCTTGGGATTCTCTCTCTCTGCCCCTCCTCTGCTCTCTCTCTCTCTCTCAAAAATAAATACACTTAAAAAAAGAGTTTGGAGTGAGGAGGACGTTTCTGGGTATGAAAACAAAACACATAAGTCATAAAATAAAACCCTTAACTAACTAAATACAATTCTGAAAAAAGAGGCACCTGGGTGGCTCAGTCGGCTGAGCATCCAACTTCAGCTCAGGTCATGATCTCACGGTTCGTGGGTTCGAGCCCCACGTAGGCTCCGTGGTGATGGCTCCGAGCCTGGAGCCTGCTTCGGATTCTGTGTCTCCCTCTCTCTCTGCCCCTCCCCTCCTCACACTCTGTCTCTCTCTGTCTCTCAAAAATAAATAAACGTTAAAAAATTTTTTTTAAAATTCTGAAAAAAAAGTAAAAGAAAACCCTGATACGTTTAACTATGCAATAAAAATGGAAAAAGCATGCATGGTAAAACATAAGCAAAAGAGAAATGGCAATCTAGGGAAATATTTATAATTCATATTTCAGAACAAGGACTCATTTCGATCCATGAAAATCCACGAGTCTAGAAGCAGTATACCAACAGCCCAATACAAAAAGGTACAGGCAGATTGTCTGGACAGACATTTCACAGGGAAGGAACTCTAAAGAACTCTCAAGTATATGGAAAGACTCCTAAGCTCACTGACCACAAGAGAAAGGCAGATGGCGTTTGCCTTGTACCAGCGACGACCGAAAAGTCTCACTGCACGTCGGAGAGGCTATGGGTTTAGGTAAACAGGCCTCACCTGTTTGTGGGTGCGAGTTAACCACCCACAGAGAGCGATTTGGCAAAACCCGCACAAACCAAATGCAATCAGAACAAATGCGCATCCTCTCTGACTCAGGATTTCCACTGCCCGGAGTTGGCCCCACAGTCGGGTGAAACGAACATGCCAGTGTTTGCTTGAGTTGCAGACGGAGGACCGTCGCCAGGAGATCGGTTGCGTCACGTTAACCGTAATCCCAGGCAGCCCCGGGAAGAAACGATCTCCAAGATACGTGAAGGGACCAAAGGACTTGGCGGAATGGTTCCTGTCGTTTGCTTCCATTTGTGAAGAAAGGGGAAAACCATGGGCTGACCCGTGGGAGCACCATCTCTGGAAGGAGCCGAGGTCCCTGGGAAGACCGGGGCTGAGGGCGGAAGCTGGGTGCCGGGGAGACCCGGCGGGAGGGGGACTTTCTCCACGCACTCTTTTGACCTCTGGGAATTTTGAGGCCCACGCCTTTAAAAAGACAAACTGGGGGCGCCTGGGTGGCTCAGTCGGTTGAGCGGCCGACTTCAGCTCAGGTCATGATCTCACGGTCTGTGAGTTCGAGCCCCACGTCGAGCTCTGTGCTGACAGCTCAGAGCCTGGAGCCTGCTTCACATTCTGTGTCTTACTCTCTCTCTGCCCCTCCCCCAATCATGCTCTGTCTCTCTGTGTCTCAAAAATAAATAAACATTAAAAAAAAATTTTTTTTAAATAAAAAGACAAACTAACACATTTGAAGAAGGTGAGCCTGTGGCTGCTGGTGCTCCCCGGAAGTCAGAGTCCAGCAAAGCCAGAGACAGAGACATACGATCCCCGGTGACGGATGGACCATCCCAGGAGGACCTGTTTCCTGCCATTTCCAGTTAAGCTTCAGTACCCGAGCCCTCGGATGCGCCGTTTCGGTTTAAATCAGTTCGAGCTGCGTCGGCGCGCGTCTGGATGGCTGCGTCCGTCCGAGAGCATGATGGGTCTTGGGTTTTCTTTTGTTTCCTTTGGTTTTTCCGCTTTATTGAGGTAGAGCCGACAGACACGCTGCGTTCCAATGATCTTTCTTGCGCACTATTGTAGCGCCTGGTGCCAGCCCAGTGCCTGGCATCGGAGAACGAAGGAGCCCTCGTTTCACAGATGCGGGACGTGGGGCCCCAGGAGAAAGCCATTTGCCTCACACACGCACGGAGGGCTGAGGCCGGGTAGGTCCCAAGTGTCCCAGCTGTCCGGCCAAATCAGCGGCTCGATTCAACAAGTCTTCATTGACCATCTCCTACCTGCCGGACGTGGCACGCGACGTGGCCCCTTGCCAACCACACACACAGTCTGGAGGCCCCTCCTGCCCCCTCACCAACAGAGGAACTTGTTAACCCCAGCCAGTCTCTAAGGCATCGAGGGTCGCAAAGTCTGGATTCACAACTGGGAGGCCTTCCCAGGCTCCCAGTCCCAGAAGACTGTGACCTGCCTGTGTCCTGTCTTCCCCACACCGGGCTCGGGCATATGGCTTCCCCATCAGCCAAGCCCGCACTACTCTGTCTCCCAGAGGCATGAGGCCTGGGCCTGCCCTGCTGCAGTGACAGGAGCTGGCCGTCACAGTGACGGCACTGGTCACAAATGACCGGGCCTTCGCCAGCCCTAACGGGGCTCATAGGAACGGTGCGCACACAGGTCCTGCCCAGACCCACTGTCACCAAACAGGCGCTTGGGCGTTCACCATTGGTGTCCGTTTGCCTGCTGTTCTTTATTTTTGAGAGAGAGAGAGAGAGAGAGAGAGAGAGAGGGGAAGGAACAGAGAGAGAGGTGGACACAGAATCTGAAGTGGTCTCCAGACTCTGAGCTGCCAGCACAGAGCCTAATGTGGGGCTTGAACTCACGAACCCTGAGATCATGACCTGAGCCGAAGTCAGACACTTAACCGACTGAGCCACCCAGGTGCCCCCCAAGGAAACTTTTTTAAAGAGGTATCATTATGTGAAAAAAAAAAAAAGTTGATTCATGAATTTAAAAAGACTCCATCGAGGCATGTCTCTGAGCCTAGTTTTCCCCAAATGTAAAATCAAGACAATGCCTACCTCATAGGGCTGTCGTGAGAGTCGGTTGATCGTGGGAAGTATGTAGAACAGCGCCCCTCAGAACACTGTTATACTAGCAGAAAAAAAAAAAAAAAAAAGGAAACGACCTAAAAAGCTGGTTCTTGAAGGATGAGTTGAAGTGTGGTAAGGTCTCTGGCTAAATCTAGAAGATTGGCCATGAACATTTGTCTTCCATCCCTTCCAAATCTGAACGAAACAGCAGGAGAGGAGTCAAAGATGGATACATCTACAAGGACCAAGAGGCCAAAGGGTAGGGGCAGACCGCGCCAAGGGCCAGGGCAGAGGGAGTCAGGACATGGCGTCCGAAGATCCTGGAGGTCGGCGATCGCCCGGTCAAGGCCTGGCTGAACACGGGGGGAAGGTGGCCAAGAGCCTGTACTCAGAATGTTGGGACTCACCTGTCAGAAGCTCTGAGTCGCCCACATCGCCCCTCCACATCCTGATTTTCAGGGGAGGCTTTGGACTTGGGGACAACAGGTGCAGCAGACAGGAGGCCTGAGACTACCAACGGGGGCCCCCACCCGCTCCAGATTCTGCTCCCTGCACACACAGTGAGGGCGGGGACGGAGCACCGGGGAGACGCTTCTCCCAAAAAACCATTACCATCTCTCAACGCTGGCGAGCCCCTCTGGACGGTTTTCCACTGTCCTGCAGGAAAGCCAGTGGTCATCGAATGCCCGCCCCTGCACGCGCGCGCGCGCCTACACACACGCCCCTGCACACACGCCCCTGCACACGCACACACACGCGCCTACACGCACACACACGCGCGCACACCCCTGCACACACACGTACACACACGCACGCACACATGCACACACGCCCCTACACGCGCGCGCACACACACGCCCCTGCACACATACACGCCCCTGCACACACACGCACGCCCCTGCACGCACACGCACACGCACACACACGCGGCTGCCAGTCAGCTTCTTGGTGCCTCCGTCTCAAAGGTAAGAACCAGCGGACATTTGAGGTAGGCCTGTGAAATGAGAAAGACAGTCTTCCCATTTATTTAAAAACAAACAAATGAAAAACTGGAAGAGATAGAGATAACAAGAGGGTTGCACAAGAAAAACAAATAGCCTATAATTGGAAAGCAAAAAAAAAAAAAAAAGGAAAGAGCAACTTAATGTGTGTAGACTGAGCATTTGTGGTTTTCAAAAGAGAGAAGCATCTAGGTCTGTTTGCATCAACCATCAACCATTCTGGAAGAGTTACAGGACTGCACACAGCAGCCCTGATGTGGGGAGGGGGGCAGCTCAGTGAAGGTTTGCTGGGTATTCTTTTATACATGTGACTTGTAGGGGTGCCTGGGTGGCATAGTCCATTAAGAATCTGACTTTGGCTCAGGTCATGATCTCACAGTCTGTGAGTTCGAGCCCCACGTCGGGCTCTGTGCTGACAGCTCGGAGCCTGGAGCCTGCTTCGGATTCTGTGTCTCCCTCTCTCTCTCTGCCCCTCCCCTGCTCATGCTCGCATGTGCACTCTCTCTCAAAAAGTATTTGAACATTATACTTGTGATTTGTAAGTTTTGGTTGTGTTACCTATTACCTAGTTTGCAATATAATACTGAATACTGGAAATCTAATTATTATCATCAGAGAAATGAGAGAAGAGATTGCATTTTTGGAAATGAAAGAAATAAGCAGAACAACAAACATTTTAAAAATGTTTATTTTCAGAGAGAGAGCAGAGAGAATCCCAAGTATCACAGCGCAGAGCCGGGCACGGCCGGAACTCACAAACCGTGAGATCGTGACCTGAGCGGAAGTCAAGAGCTGGACTCTTCACTGACGGAGCCCCCCAGGTGCCCCTAGAACAATAAACTTTTTCCTCCTAAGAGGAAAGTACACAAAGCCTTCCAGGGCATGAAACAAAAAGAGGAGTTGAGGGGTGGCCAAGGGAACACTGTGTCTAATGTTTTAATATTTTGCAGGGAGAACACAGCCACATTATTTGTGTTCTTAAAAAACTGGGGACGCCTGGGTGGCTTGGTGGGTTAAGTGTCCGACTCCGGCTCAGGGCATGATCTCACGGTTCGTGACTTCGAGGCCTGCGTCGGGCTCTGTGCAGACAGCTCAGAGCCTGGAGCCTGCTTCGGATTCTGTGTCTCCCTCTCTTTCTCTCTGCCCCTCCACCGCTTGTGCTCGCTTGCTCTCTGTCTCTCAAAAATAGATATAAAAAAAAAAATGTTTAAAATCCCAGTGCATGTAGCGATCCATGGAAGCAGCTAGCACACAGTAGGCTCCCGGGGGTTCCCTCTCCCTCCAGGAGCCCAGCCCCTGAGCCTTCCAGAGGGGAGGGCTCAGCCAGAGGTCGCAGGGGTCACCGGTTTTGACAGCTGCTTGTGACAGAGGTGGGGCTAGTCCCTGGGTCTCTACTCTACTCCAGGCAGCATTGGCTTCTGCTCCTAATTAGAAGGCCTTTTCTTTACAAGCATCGAGGGGCAGGTTTCTGAAATTAATTCCTGTTTGGTCAGGTTTGACTCACCGGGGGAACGAGTTCATGAGTCAGTGTTGGGATGACCCAGCCCGCCCCATTCCATCCCAACTTCTAAATCAGTTGTCGTCAGCAGAGGAAACAACAATAAAAGAAAGCCTTTATCAAAGTTTTTCTCTGTGCCGCCTACATCAGACTCGCCAGAGGTTCTGGTTAGAAATGAGCTTGGCCCCGCCCCCAACCAGGTCTTTGGAGTGAGGCTTGAGAGTGGGGCCCAGAGATTCCACCGCCAAGCCCAGAAGTAGCAGGCGATTGCAAAAACATCCATCATCTCAGTCTGTAATTAGATTAGCTTTTTTTAGTTCGACTTCTGTTTCGGGTCTCCCTTCCACTGCTGGCAGAAAACATTCCCTTATCCATTTCCAGGTGAACTCAGTCATCCCACGCCACCCCTTCTCCTGCCTCCACCATTGATCTGAATTTGGGGGAGCCCCTTGGCACTGCAGCACAGGGGGGTTGCCAGGGCGGCCTGTTCAGTGAGACTCCTCGAAGATAAATCCTGGGTCCCCACCTCCGCGGATCGTACAGGCCCTTGTTTCTACTTGTGCCGCTGCCCCCCAGGCCTCGGTAGCAATGTGCCAATTTTCCAAGCCACACCCCGTGGCCTTGGCTCCCCAGATTTATTCTGGGTCCCGTCCCTCCCATGCCCTCTGGATTTGGCCATTGGGGAAACTGAGGATGAGTCCTCAGGTGATGCCTAACATCTTGTCTGGTCCTCCGACAGCCCCGCCCCCAGCCAGTGCAGGGTACCAGGGCCGGCGGGGGCGGGGGCTCTGCCTGTTTGTACTTCCTTCCCGCCTTCCCTGTCTTAGACCCAGACACGGCAGGCTGCGTTTGAACTTAAAAGCCTGGAATTTGGCATCTTTGTTCTCTGGCTAGAAAATAGAGTAGTCTCAGGGCCAAAAAGCAAAAGCTGGCACCCCACAGTGTCATCGGAGTCTTCAGAGAGGCTGCTCTTTTCTTCCTCTGCACAGAGGCTGAGCCACCCAGACGTCCTGTGCGTCCTGTGCCCCCGCACACGGGCCAGGCAGGTGGCTGCACCCGGACCGGGAAGGAGCCAGAGGATCTGATCTTAGACTCTGCTGCGTCCCCACGCCCGGCACGAGCTCCCTGTTCACTCACCTCCCCCAGACAGCTGGGAAATGACACCTCTGGTGACAGAGCCAGTCCCCAGGCTTCTTTGGCTGGGAGGGGGTGGGGCGCTGCATTAGGGAGGTTCTCCCACCCGGAGGCTCCGGGTGGGGGAGGGAGGAAGCTGGCTCCTGTTTGTCTTCCAGACCCAGGCCAGCGGCCTCCCTCCGCTCCCCTTCCAGGGATCCAAGGAGCACCGCCCCCCTTATGCCTCCCCTAAGACACATCCTTCTTCACTTTTGAGGCTTGCCTTGACCCACCCCCACAAGATGGTCAGCTCATCCGGTCCCATCTTCTCTCTGAAGGGCCAGGCCTGCCGTGGATGAGCGGACCGAGTCTGTGCAGCTGCGGTTTGGAGGGACCTAAAGTGACCAGTCAGGGATGAGCGAGGACGTGGGTAATCTCTTACCGTGTTCCAAATCAAGGCATTCTAACAAATATGTACGTAGTGCCTACAGATGTCATATATTTGGGGTCTAGGGACAGGACAGGAACTGGCCAAGGTCACACCTATGAGGCTGATTCGCGCAGTAAAGTAGTACCAAGTATCGGGCACTGCACCGGCCGTCCATGCCTCCTGTCTTTCCCTCTAAAGAAAAACCAGCTAACCAACCAAACAAAACCCCCAAAGCCCCCTCCTGTCGCAGCCTGGGACCAGAGGCTGAGCCCTCCTGTCGACTGGGTAGCTGACCCAACCCGGGGACAGAGCTGGGTTTTGGCGGGTCTGCGGCCACCACGTGAAGCAGCCTCGTGCCCTCTTCCTTAGCCTTAACCTTGCCCTACCTCAGTCGGGCCAGCCTGCCAAGCACCCCTGGCCAGAGCCCCACACCCTGCAGTGACTTGGTGGGGGTCCGGGGAAAAGCCTGCCTCTTCTCCTTTTCTTCGCACCCTGCTACTCAGCGGCCAGGGGCCCCAGGCCTCCCTGGAGCCCTCCACCTGCGGGGCGGACCGAGGGGACCAGCTCCCACCGCTCCATCCACCTCCGCAGCGGGGTCCGGCGACCTGCGCTTGCCCCTTCTGACTTTTCCAGGCCCCTGCAAAAGCCGAAGCTCGTCGCTGGCGTTGGGACCCGGGCGCAGGCCTAGGCCTTGCAGGGGGCGGGGGGCGGTGTGGAGTGCTGTCTGGTTTACGGGTTTCGCGGGTGGGGGAGGACGTGGCCTGGGGCTCAGGGGCGCTGTCAGAGGCAGGGTGCAGTGGCGTGGGGCGGCCGGGAGGGCCGCGCCCCGACAGGGCGGACTGGCGGTGGGCGCGGGGAGCGGCAGCGGCCGGCTTCGGGGCTCACGGCGCGGCTGCAGGCGCGGGAGCGGGGTGGGGGTGGGGGGTGGAGGGGGACTTGCGGCCCCGCCGGCCCCGCCCCCACCGCCCGGCTCCCGACGCGTCGCCCGCCGGCCCCGCCCCCGCCCGCAGTGCCCGGATGTGGGTGACGTGCGGCCGCCATCTTCCCGTCCCGGGCAGCCAGCGCCAGTCGGAGCCAGCGCGAGCCGCCGCCGCCGCAGCCGCCGCCGCAGCTGCCGAGTCGTCCTCCCGCCGCCCCCGCCATGTGAGTCGGCCGCCCGCCCGCCCGCGCCCGCACCGGGCCTGCCTGCCCGCGCCGGCCGCCGCCCTTGGGAGCCGGTGCGGGGGGCGCCCGGGGTTCGGCCCGCGCCCCGAGGCTAGGCCGGCGCCCGTGACTGCGCGCGGGCAGCTGGAGAGCGCCGCTCCCGGGCCGGCCGCGCGGGTGATGGCCGCGGGGTGGAGCGGGCCCGCCGTCCGCCCGCCCCTGTCATCGCTGCCGCCCGTCATTTCGGGGCGATCCCGGACCTTGTCTTTGAGGTCGCCCTTATTTGACAGGCGGGGAAACTGAGGCCCGGAGGGGGGAGGGGGCCCGACTCAAGGTCACGCAGCTTGGCGGCGGGGCCGGACGCACTCCTAGGGGTCCCGTCGGTGGCCTTCCTCCCGGGAAGGAGAAAGGGAGGGACGGATGGATGGACAGGAGGATGGGCGGAGCCCTGGCCGCGAGGCCGGTGGCTCGAGACCCTGGGTCTTAATCCGCCCCTGCCCCTCAGGTCGGCTACCGCTGCCACCGCGCCCCCTGCCGCCCCAGCTGGGGAGGGGGGCCCCCCTGCGCCTCCTCCAAACCTCACCAGTAACAGGAGACTGCAGCAGACCCAGGCCCAGGTGGATGAGGTGAGTGTGAGGGGTGTCAGAGGCAGAGGGAAGGACCCAGAGGGGTGGCGTGCAGGTGCGGGGGGCCCGTCTTGGGTTGGAGGTGGCGAGTCTGTGAGTTTGGGGACAAAGACACGCCGTGCCCCTTCCCTGTTCAGCATGCACTCGCCGCGGCCCTGGGGCGTTAGTCAGCCTTGCCATCCTGGGGTGTTGCGGTCCCGGCAGGTGTGGCCCGGTGATGGACAGCCTGCTCGAGGCCCAGTACCTAGAGGGTGCTGCCCTGACATCTGAGACGTCCGGCCCTCAGCATGCCCCTGATGTGTGCTCCTTGCATGTCCCCAGGTTGCTAGGCATGTTCTCTGTGTGTCCTTGGCGTGTTAGCCAGGCACCGTCGGGGTGCATGTTCCCTCTGTGGGTGCGTGGTTGCGGAGTGCCCGCACCGAGGCGGCCTTGGCACACCCCCTGCCTCGTGGGCCCCTCCCCCAGGTGGTGGACATCATGAGGGTGAACGTGGACAAGGTCCTGGAGCGGGACCAGAAGCTCTCGGAGCTGGACGACCGCGCAGACGCGCTGCAGGCAGGGGCCTCCCAGTTTGAAACGAGTGCAGCCAAGCTCAAACGCAAATACTGGTGGAAAAACCTCAAGGTGAGGGTGGCGGCAGGCGGGAGGGGGCTGGGAAGGGAGCTGGGGGGCGAACGGGGGGCGGTGGGGGGGGTCATGGTCTGTGTCACCGACCGCCCCCCTCGCCCCCAGATGATGATCATCTTGGGAGTGATTTGCGCCATCATCCTCATCATCATCATCGGTGAGTAGGGCAGGAGTGGCCGGGCCCCTTCTCTGGAGAGGTTTCCCCTTCTGGGTTTTGAAGGTCATTAACCCAGATGTCACCACTCAGCAGAAAGCACATATAGCTGCCGATGGCAGCTCCGATCCACCTAGAGCCCCAGACCTGGCTGCTGCTTAGCCTGCACTCTGCCTGCTTCTAGGCAACTTTTGTTAAGATTCTTGGAAACAGGAAAGCTGGCGGGGCCCCACAGCTCCCTGGAGGATAGTTTTTGGGCCTAAGAGTCCAGTCTGGGGACCCCAGAATTGGGAAGTGGGAGAGCAGGCAAAGCCCAGGGGCTCCAGACGCGGCCAGGAAGCCAGCCAGACACCCCGCTGTTTGAGCGCTTGTGGGCCCAGAGACCCAGAGGATTAGGAGCCTGTGGCCCCAAGGCCATACCATGGACT
The DNA here is from genome assembly GCA_030068075.1 of Paguma larvata. Lineage (NCBI taxonomy): Eukaryota > Metazoa > Chordata > Mammalia > Carnivora > Viverridae > Paguma > Paguma larvata. The sequence continues at coordinate 21,292,118 of CM057843.1, forward strand.
TGAAGAGACCTCGGAACCTACCAGTCCAGCCCCTTGCTGTCCAGATGAAGAACCTAAGGCGGAGAGGGCTGGGCCATGGGGGGGATGGGAGCAGGGCCAGGCCTGACACACTGCCTTCTCTCTCTCTCTCTCTCCCTTCTCTCTCCTTCCTTCTCTTTCCTTCTCTACAGTTTACTTCAGCTCTTAAATCCCCGAGGAGCCCGCCCTGCCCAGAGAAGGGCCTCTCCCCACCTCCCCCCCCCATCCCCAGCCGCTCCTCCACCTCTCAGCCATATCTTCCAGCCCCCCTCCCCAGGATCCGTGTGTGTGTCCCTGTGTGTGTGCCCCCCCTGTAAATAGCCAGCTGTTATTTATACATATATAATATTATATATATTTGGTCTGTTTGTAGTTTTATTACTAGAAGATTTTTCCGGTTGTCCTTAACACCCCTTCCCGAAGTTCCCATCTCTTTCTCTTTTCCTCCCGCCCCTTCCCTCTCTTCCTGACCAGCCCCTGGTCCTCTCATTTGCATCTGCTATGCAATAGTCCCTCCTCCTCTCCTCCTCCCCTTGGATTTAGCCATCCTTCCTCCCGCCCTGGCCTTCCCTGCACCCCCACCCTAACAAAAAACAAAAGACAAAAAGCAACCGTCCAGGCCCCCCTAGGTGCATCTTTGCATCTTTGGGAGGCCCTGAGACTGGCCCCACTTGGTCCTAAGAAATCCCAAGGTCTTCTGGGAGCTTCCAGCATGTTAATTAGCCTTCATTTACATACCGACATCCCCTTTGGTTTCCTTCTCTTTTGTTCCATCATCCTTCATTCTTTCAACCCGTCTTGCTTTCCTACTGAGGCGCTAGTCCCCACGGTCCTTGTATCACTTTCATTTGCATGACGTTACTTGCAGGTGGTGGGAGCCTGGGGTTTTGGGGAGCCAGGCCCTTCTGGCCCCCAGAATCACCCCCTCCTAGCGCCTCTAGTCCAGTTTGCCTCCCCTACCCCCATTTTCCAAACCTCTTGTCCCCTCCTCTCCCTACCCCCCGCCCCCCCAGCTGGTGTGGAAGTGTCTCGGAGTTCAGTGTGTCATGATGGACCAATAGTTTTGCCACTTGGAGTCTCTCCCCACATTCGTGCTCCCCAGTTTTCATGTGGGGCACTCAACCGACATTCCCATGGGGTCTCCCTCCCTCCCATCCGCCTGATCTGCCTCCTCCTCCTCCTCCTACCGGGAGAGTTTGGGGGTTGGCCACAATCTGACTCTTTTGGGAGAGATGGCTACCAGTGTGTGGGGGGCCATCACTGCCTTGGGGAGGAGTGGGGCAGGGCAGAGAATCCCCCCAATTCCTGCCTGAAATCTGGCCCCACCCTTGCTGGGGGTTGGACTGAAAACTCCCCTCCCTAATTTGGGGGGGTTGTTGCTCCCATCACTGCCCAGCTCCTCTGACTGCCCCCCTGAATTCAGGGCGGGGGTACTAGTCACTGCCAATGTGTGTATGGGACTTGCTGGAAGGTGGGGATTCTCGCCCCTCTCCAGGGCAGTCGAGCCCAGAGAGTTGTCTCCTCCTTAGGTGAAGTGAGAGGAAGGGTCTAATGTCTTTTTACATGGCACAATTTTAGGGGTCTGAGGGTACAGTCCCTTAACCTGCTGGAGGGGACCCCCCCAAACTCTTTCTTCCCCCCACACTCAAGGTTTCTGTGTGGAGGGGGAGCAGGGAGATCTGAGCTGTGGTGTGAAAGGGTAGGGAGAGATGCTGGGGGTGGGGGTGCTGTGTTCTAGACCCCCCATATTATCCCAGTGTCCCCTGCCCCCCCTCCCTCCCCCCATGCCCCCAATTCTGTGACGCATCCAGATTGTGAAAATGTACAATAAACGTGTAATGAGTAACCAGCTGGTGTGTGTGCTAAGACTTTTTCTGAAGCAGTGGGGAGGGTGTTGGTCCTGCAGGTCTAACAGGAAAGTCGAGAAGATCCATTTGGAACGGACTGAGCTTTGCTGCAGGGCCCGACCTTGGGCACGGCGGAGTGTGATTCCCACAGTGGCCACGGGTGGGCACCAGGCGCTGATGAGGGGACGCGTTCTTGATCCCCGTGTGGGCCCGGGGAACCTGGGGGCTTGGCTTCCCACCTTCCCCCATCTCTCTTCCCTGGAGGCCTGCTCCTGCTCTGTGTCGGACCCCTTTCTACGCCTGATTCCATTCCCGGGCGCTGTGCATTTGCGCCCGTGGTCATTTACTCCTAGGCCTGCAGTAGATGGCCGCCTTCTGCGGAACCTCCCTTCCCCCGGGTGTCTAGCTCGGTGCCAGCAGCCAGAAGGGGTTCATAGATAGTACAGAGCAAACCGGCCCAGAGACACTCAGCAAGGCCACAGACGGGCCTGCCACCCCTGCACCGTGCTGTAGGATTGGTGACTCTAGACCCCACGCTGAACTCCCGTAGCCTCCAGGCCCCGGATGTGACACCCTAGCATCCCCGACCCCAGGTGCTTCCACAACGAGCGGAGGGTGCTAGACCAGCGCCGGAGGGCCGGCTTCTCTAGGCTGCCGCAGGAGGCCGCCTTTATAGTGTCAAGGACCTGGGTTTAAATCTTGGCCCTGTTGTGGACTGGAGTGTTAACCCAGACGGATTATGTAACCTCCCTGGAGCTCAGTCTCCTTCGTAGGGCGTAGTAGTAAGTGAGACGCCCTCCGGGTTTGTGAGAAGCGCCTGGTCGGTCCACAGAAAACCATCCGGAGCCAACCATCGTCTTTACCATCATCGCCGGCGCTGAGATCTGAGATCTGAAGACCGCTTAGGCCAGCACCTTCCAGCTTCCCGCGGCCTCGGGACCCAGGGCCGGAGTCCCAGCGCTGGGGGCGCTCTTGTACACGCCCGGGACAGCTCGCCCGGGTCTTGGCGCAAACTCCCCCCGACCATCGCCACCGTCGCTCACAGCTGCGCCTGCGTGCAGGTCGCACCGCTGCGCCTGCGCAGACGCCGCAGTGTTCGGTACCAGTGTCGTCAAGGAAAATCCCCAGCTTCCAGGTAAACAAGTTGCCGCGTGAGACGGCCGGCACGTGTCCTCTACAGCTCCGAGACCTCTCAGCCTATGAGGAAGTTCGGAGGGCCGGACTGGCGTTCGTGTCCCCGAACTAGGCAGGGCTGAGGGTGGCGCCACAGCCAATACGAACTCCCGAAGTGGATGGGGGCGTGACTTTCCGGCGGACTCCCAATCAGCGCGTCGGGGCGGCCCCTCTCGCACGTGGAGCTGTCACTGCCGGTTGGCAAGCTGACCAATGAGGAGATGACGGCGGCGGGTGGCGCCAATGGGGGCCGTGCGAGGGCTGGGCGGCCGCACGCGGCGCGGGGCATGGGTCGGCGCCCTTAGGCCAATGAGCTCGAGGGGCGTGGCCGCGCGGCCGGGGGGCGGGCCCGCAGGAGCTGGTCCCAGGCGCTGGCGCCCCGGGCAGGGAAGCCACCGTAGCCTCCCAGCGCGTGCGGAGGGTGAGTGTCGCGGGTGGGGGGAAGCGGGCGGCGGGCAGCGCGCTCCTCTCCGGCGTGCTGTGTTCTTTCAGGGGCGCTGTCGACAGAGTTGGGGGAGGGTCATGAGAATGCAGGATCGCTGCGGTGGGCGCTCTGATGGTTGTGAGACTAGGACCGCGAACTCAGCCCTCCAGGGACGAGGGCGGGAGCCTCGGACACCGCACACATTCCTCACAGCCCTAGGTACCTGGACCCCGACTGGTCCAGGGGGTCCTGGGAGGGTGGGGCTCGGCGAGGGTGGTTTGGGGACGGATCCCTGAGGGTGGGTGGGGAACGTCCCAGTGCTTGGCTACTGTTTGGATAGGCGCCTTAAGCACTTAAAAGAGCGGGGTTCTGAGGCTGGAGGGAGACCCTGGTGGGGCAGATGCTAGAGGGTTGACATAGCGATTTGAGACAGGGTGGCGAGGTGAGTTGTGTGACTGACCCTGAGCCAGTCACAACGTGGCTCTGAATGTCTTTGTCGTGTCTGAAAAGGAAGCGTTGGGCCTCGGAGCCGCCCCCCTCCCCCGGAGTAAAGGTGGAGTAGCAACTGTTGGGTCCTTAGAGGGAGGACAGTGTCGTGCAGATTGTCTCTGCACGTGTCTTCTGGAGCTCCTGGGGGTGAGCAGGCAACCAACAGGGTGCTCTACTATCTGTACAGACAGGCCTGCGGTAAAGTGACCCGGGCTAAGGGGGAAGAGTGACAAGGTGGGTTTCGTGGGAGATCCCTGGGTCTGGTGGCCGCTAGGGTGGCCTCAAGGACTTTGGGAGCATGTGTAAACTCGGCCTGAGATGATTGGGAGCATGTGGGGAGTGCAGACCGAGTATCTGCGACCAGGCCCAGGGGGCGGAGGGACTGGATGGAACCTGGGTCCCAGGCACCAAACTTAGAATCGGCTGGATATTTGAGAGGCCTGGATTCCCGGGTTCCCGAAGGATAAGACGCCAGAGTGACAAGCCATTGTCAGAGCTCAGATTTGACCCTTGGGCTCCGTTGCTTAAGAGCCTGAGAACGAATCAGGAGGCAAGTTTAGTAACTTCTGGCTCTGTGGGTTGGGGATAATAATACCCATCTCACGGGGTTGTTCTGGGGATTAAATAAGAGAATACACTACAGTGCTTAGCACAATGCCTCATGTTTTAATGTGTGTACGTGTGTTTCTCTAAAAAAAAAATGGCTGTAGGGTATCAAAACAACAGCGACAGGAATGCTGTGGTTGGGAATTCTATTCTCACATTTTCAAGTCTTTCCGCCAAGTTTTGGCGACTCCCTCCCCATTTCCCTCTTCCTGGTTCTTCTGGTCGTCAGGCACCAGCCCAAATCCTCATTCCGCCCTCGTCTCCCTCTTTCAGGATCCAGGGCCCAGGCTGAGCCACTTGCTCTGTCCTAGTTCAATTTCCTCATCCTAAACCCATTCTTCTCCCTGCCCCTCCTCCCTCTCTCTGCTGCCATAGTAACAGGAGATTCCGGCTCCGAGGGGGCCTCTGGGAGGGAGCAAAGGTGCGTGTGCTCTCGCAGAACCTGGGCCTCTAACTTCCCCGCCCTAGCTCTTCGGGCCCAGGCCACCAGATGTGTACAGTTTGGGAGTTGGGGGGTAGCCAGTGCCAGCAGCGGTGCGAACGAGCCGAGGGAAGGGCGGAAGCGAGTCTCGGGGAGAGAGCCAGGCGTAGGGGCGGGGGCGGGGGACCCCTTCCTCCTAATCCTCTCTCCAGGAATCCCTGGCTTTGGGACAGGACGGCTGTCTTTGGCTGGGGGAGGCGCCCGGGCCGGGTGCATGTCCTGGGCCACCGGCCAAGAGAACATGATGTTCCCAAGTGCGCTGGCCGCCGCCCTCTCGGGCTGGCCGGCTCCCAAACCGCTGCCTCTCCAGCCTCCCTGTCCCACATTCCCCGGCTGCCTCGCTCCGCCCTCTTCCTCCGCTTTGACGTCACCGCTCTCTCCCGCCCCCTCTCCTCCATTGACGGCAGCGGGGCCCGGTTACTGCGGGGACTGCGAGGCGGGACGACCAGGGGAGGGCCCTGAGAGCAGGTGGGGGCCGCCGGGGTGCTGGACCCCTTTGCCGATGCAAAACGTAGATATGGAGGTGGGGGAGGGAGAGCCGGTAGGGCCTGTGCCAGCGGAGATCGCAGCCAGATCCCAGGGGAGAACTGGGGAGGAAGAAAAGCCGCGTTTCCAGAGGAGAGGAGTCTGAAAATGAGCCAGGGGACTGGGCCACAGGATGGGAGTTGGGGGAACGTTTTCAAGGAGACGAGACCGAGAACCCAGGCCCCTGAATCCTTTGTTTTCTCCGTTTTCTGACTTTGATTTTTCTGGGTTACTTTATGACATCGCTGTGCCCCAGCTTTTCCACGGAGCCCTCCCCCCCCCCACCGGCCCCTCCACGGGGAACACCATTGTTAAGGAAGGCTTAGGCCACGTGACAGGGAGGGAGGGCACCGACAGCTGATTATGTCAGCCCCAGCTCGGGGGCCTCTTCACTTGCTGCCCACGTTAACACGGAGCCCTGAGAGCAGCTACTCCTCAGTCTTGGATGGAGGGGTCTGTGTCACTGCAGTTTCCCCCAGCCCAGCCTGGCACTTAATTTCCCCAAATTTGGACTCAGTGTTCTGCTCTGCCCCCTCCTTGAAAAAAAGAAAAGAAGCATAATCTCCAGCACCTTCTCCATTGCCGAGGCCCCTTCCCCTCCCCCATCTATCTTTGTTAACAACAACAAAACCACCATGTTTATTGATCATCTACCATGTGTCAGGTTCTGGGGAATACGGAGGGGTGACAGATGAGGTCTTTGGCTTTCTCTGTCCTGGTGGTGGGGATCTGGAGCCCTTGCCACTCCACCTGTGGCTCTAGGGTCCCGGTTGGTCTCCTCTTTCAGCCACCGGGGCTTTGTTCCCTGTAGTCCTGGCTTCCGGGCCCCCACTTTCGGGGCAGCCCTAACTGTGGGTGGCTGCATCCTGAGGAGAGCAGCAGCACTAGTCACCACGTAGGCTGCCCGGAGACCTTTTCTCTGATTGGGTACAGAAGCACCTGCCATCGTTTCCCTTTACAGCCCTGATTGGCTCGGGCTGCCCCTTCTGTTGTTTGCATCATCGTGCCCTGCACTGCACCCCCTATCACACGGGGACCCTCAATTGCCATCCTCCCAGCTTCCACAGGATTTGAAGTGTCAGAGGAAGGGGCCGGGGAAAATGGCTTTATTGTGATGACAAGGCTGGGGAGAGGAACCCAGGAAAGACCGAGCTGAGTTTCTGTGTGCCCCCGCTCCTCCCGGGGACCAGCCATCTCATCTAGCTTGGCCCCCCCCCTCCCCGTCCCCCAAGTCCTCATTCCTTTTTCCCACCTCTGGCAAGGCCAAGGTGTCCTGTTGTGCTGGGCCGGAAAGTTCACGAAGCGGACATCTTTAAGCACCTACCGTGGCCCAGGCACTTTCCTTGAAGAGGGCCAGCCTACGTCCCCTCCCCACCCTTCCATTATTCACTGTGCAAGGCGTCCTGCGCCCATTGGCTGGGTGGTGGTGTCTGGGGCCCTTCAGCCCAGCGCCAGCACCCAGGTCCACGTGCGCCCGTGTGTGTGACACAGCCCTGACCTCAGTAGGGGCCAGTAGCCAATCAGGCGCCGGGACGAGATCCCCAGCCAATCGGGGGCGGGGCCTGCGGCTCCGCCGGCAGGAGGCCAATGAGGGGCAGTGCCTGGCATTATGCAACCCGCCTCCTGGCCCCGCGAAGCTTCCACTCGGCTGAGGGCTGCAACGGCGGCGGGCAGGCGGCCGGAGGGCGCTCGTGCGGCCAGGTAGGCATCTCCGGGGCCACCGGGGACCGGTCTCCCGCCCCAAGTCGGACCGCCGCCACTTCCAGCCCGATGCGCCGCTTTCGGCTCAAGCGCTCAGACGGCTCCCCCGCGGTCCGCCTTCCTTGCCGCTGCCCACCCCCTCTCTGCCTTCGGGAACATGGGTGTTCCTCCCAACCCTGTACCGGCTGTCCGCACTCCTGATCCTCTTACCTTACCTCCAGCCTTGACCTCTCCTCCCAGCTACCCCGGCCCCACGCCCGACCCTCGGCAGGCCTGCCGCCGCCGCCTTTCTTATCATTCGGGGGTCCCGGTTTTGCCCCGGCACCGGGACCCCTTCAGGCTTTCCGCGCTGCCCGCGCTCCCCCCTCCAGGCCCTGGCCCCGCGCCGGCCGTGATGTAAGCCTGGTTCGGGCTGGAACATCCCGTTCCCGGCGCTAGTTCCTGCTGTTGGCCACAGCCTTCCTTTTTCTCCTGGCGCTCAGAAAATGCTCGGGGGTTGGGGGTGTGGTTGGACGAGGAGTAGGGGAAGAACTATCCGCTGGCAGTTGTGCGTCCCTTGCTCGGGGCTGAGTGTGTCTGCTTCGGATGGGGGCGGAGTGTGGGGGGGTAATCTAGAAAAAAAGTAGAGGACCGAGGAGAGAGGATTCCTGAGTCCCTGACAATGGCAGGTGCCGGCTTCGGTCCTGGGGGTCGGGAGACGGTGCGGGAGGAGGACAGGCTGTGTCGTCTTGACCACAATGACCGAGATCCAGGCGAAGACCAGGCTAGGGAGCTTTTGCGCGGAGGGCGGTGGCGGTTGTGTTTTGCCCTGGGGAGCAAGGCCGGCTCCTGGAAACCCCACGGGCAGCCCTTCTTCTTAAGGCCACCGAGCCTTCCAGGGCCTGGGCGGGTATTAGAGGCGGGCGACCCCCAGCCGCGGCCGCCAGTGTGGGAGTGGGTCGATCCCTGGCTCCGCCGGGAAATGGGGGGAGGGGTCGCCCCTCCCGCGCTCCCGTGGTCCCTCCAGCAACCGCTGAGCTCAGCTGCTGACGTCGGTTTCCCTGGCGACCGCGGCGGCGGCGGAAGCGCGTGGTGGGGCCGCGCATGTCTGTGCGCATGTGCAGCGGGGGTGGCACCGCCCCCGGATAAAATTAGCCTGGAGGCCTAAATATAGGAGGCGACAGGCATACCCCCTGCTCTGAGGCCTTGTTGTCTGCGGGGTGTGGGGGCCTGATGGGAATTTGAGGATGGGAAGCGTCCAGGCTTTGGTTCACGGTTCTCGTCGAATACTCAGGCTCCTCCTTTCCCACGCCACGCTGGCGGGGGACGTGAGGGAAGGCTGGAGAGAGGGCCCTCCCACCTGCAGACCGCCTATGGGGATAGGAAACAGAACTTACCCCGGCTCCCAAGCCTGGGTGTCCTAGGGGCCTGGGGGCCGACAGAGGAGGGTCTGAGTGAAGTCGGCGGGATTGTAAAGTTAACATCGCACGCTTCTCCAGGCCCTTCTTCTTGGTCTCCCTGTGCAGATACTGCCTGTGATCGAACTTCTCAGTCCTCAGGAGCTTGGATCTCCCACCTCACTCCCCCAGCCAGGCCGCCCGGCCCCCTCGTGCGCTCGTGGTGGCCTCTCCGCCTGCCCTGTTTCCCCTTTGCCCTCCCCATGGCCCAGACATGAGTGGCCCCCTAGAAGGGGCTGATGGGGGAGGGGACTCCGGACCAGGGGAATCCTTTTGCCCTGGAGGGGCCCCATCCCCGGGGCCGCCACAGCACCGGTCTTGCCCCGGCCCCAGCCTGACTGATGACACAGACGCCAACAGCAATGGCTCTAGCGGCAATGAGTCCAATGGGCCGGAGTCCAGGGGCGCATCCCAGCGGAGCTCACACAGCTCCTCCTCCGGCAACGGCAAGGACTCCGCCCTGCTGGAGACCACCGAGAGCAGCAAGAGGTGTGTGGGCGAGCGCGGCAGGGTCAGAGGGGGGTCCTGCCAGCTGGCCGAGCCAGAGGACGGGCCCCTGCTCCCGCGCGCTTTCTCATTGTGGGCCTGCTGCTTCTCCCCAGCACAAACTCCCAGAGTCCGTCCCCACCCAGCAGCTCCATCGCCTACAGCCTCCTGAGTGCCAGCTCTGAGCAGGACAACCCGTCTACCAGCGGCTGCAGGTTCGCGGGGGGTGAGGGCCAGAGAAGAGGGCTGGGGGCTTGGGCGGTGATCTGGGGCTAAGACCTATACCCCCTCCTTCCCCGTGGGCCCTGCAGCAGTGAACAGTCCGCCCGGGCGAGGACCCAGAAGGAACTCATGACGGCTCTGCGGGAGCTCAAACTTCGGCTGCCGCCAGAACGCCGGGGCAAGGGCCGCTCCGGGACCCTGGCCACGCTGCAGTATGCTCTGGCCTGTGTCAAGCAGGTGCAGGGTGAGTGGTGCTTCCCGGGAGGGCCATGGTCGGGGGCGGGCCCCCGCGGGGGTGGGGGCAGTCTCCTCACTAGAGAGCTCACCACCTTCGCTGTGCAGCCAACCAGGAATACTACCAGCAGTGGAGCCTGGAGGAGGGGGAGCCTTGTGCCATGGACATGTCCACCTATACCCTGGAGGAGCTGGAGCACGTCACGTCTGAGTACACGCTCCGCAACCAGGTCAGCCGCGGCCCGGCCCCTCCGTCGCGACGCGCCAGCCTCCTCCCTCGCGGGGCTCCCGAGTCCACTTCTGTCCCCGCTTTCCCGCCCAGGACACCTTCTCCGTGGCGGTCTCCTTCCTGACGGGCCGCATCGTCTACATCTCAGAGCAGGCGGGCACGCTGCTGCGCTGCAAGCGGGACGCCTTCCGGGGCGCCCGCTTCTCTGAGTTCCTGGCCCCCCAGGACGTGGGCGTCTTCTACGGTTCCACCGCCCCATCTCGCCTGCCCACCTGGGGCGCCGGGGCCTCAGCAGGTGAGGTCCCCCGAGTGCTGGGGGTAGGGGGGGCGGGGGGGGGCGGGGGAGAGACCCGTGGTTCCGGGGAGCCCCGGCTCTGAGGGGCCAGGGAGGAGGTAGAGGGCTGTCCTTAGCACCCTCTTGGTCTGTTCCAGGTTCGGGCCTCAAGGACTTCACCCAGGAGAAGTCTGTCTTCTGCCGTATCAGGTAGGTGGGGGGCGTGGGGGCAGACCCCCTCCCAGCACCGGCAAATCCGCTGCTTTGCTGCGTGGCCCATGACCTTGAGGTGAAGGGTAGGTGACCCTCCACTAAGAGTCACTAGTGCCTCTTTCTCTCCCTCGCTAGAGGGGGTCCCGACCGGGATTCAGGGCCTCGGTACCAGCCATTCCGCCTGACGCCGTACGTGACCAAGATCCGGGTCTCAGACGGGGCCCCCGCGCAGCCGTGCTGCCTGCTCATCGCTGAGCGCATCCACTCGGGTTACGAAGGTGTGTGGCCAGGGGGCCTGGCCCGCTGGGGCGTAGGAGGAAGGGGGACTTCTGTACGCTCGTGGGGAGGCCCGGGAGTCTGAGAGGCAGGTCCCAGACGCTCAAAATCTTGGAGCAGAGAAGGAACCGTGAGGATGAAGCTTTGAGTCCGGTTTTAGCGGGTGGGGGGGAGGGGGGAGAGATGAATGCTTTGGTTTTCCGCTTCATGCTTGGTGTGGGCTAGAAGAACGGTCCAGACGGTCTCTGCGGGCCAGAGCGCCCTGTGCGGAGCTGTGGGGAGGCCTGCCCGCGGGCTCGGGCCCCAGGCGGCCTGGCGGGGCCGAGAGGCTGGACCATTCTGGAGAGAAGCCAACGGCCCCACTCTGTGCCTCAGCTCCCCGGATCCCTCCCGACAAGAGGATCTTCACCACGCGGCACACACCCAGCTGCCTCTTCCAGGATGTGGACGAAAGGTTCGCTCAGGACTTGGAAGGAAAGGGGGGAGGGGGCGGGGCTATGGCTACTCTGTGATGCCGCCTCCTCTTGCAGGGCTGCCCCCCTGCTGGGCTACCTCCCCCAGGACCTCCTGGGGGCCCCAGTGCTCCTGTTCCTGCACCCCGAGGACCGGCCCCTCATGCTGGCCATCCACAAGAAGAGTGAGTCCCCTCTCCCGCTCTCCCTCCTCTGCTGTCTGCGGGGCTTCTCGGTGACCCTCGGGGCTTGTGGTGGGCCCTCGGGGCCTCGGTGTCCTGGCTCGGCCAGTGGGCGGCCCTCTGCTTTGCCCGGCTCTGCCTCCTGCCGACCCTCCCCTCATTTCTCACGCCTTCAGTCCTGCAGTTGGCTGGCCAGCCCTTTGATCACTCCCCCATCCGCTTCTGCGCTCGGAACGGGGAGTACGTCACCATGGACACCAGCTGGGCCGGCTTCGTGCACCCCTGGAGCCGCAAGGTGGCCTTCGTGTTGGGACGCCACAAAGTGCGCACGTAAGTGGGCCGCGCCCCGGAGCTGGCCCTGTGGGCTGGGACCGTGCAGGCGGGGGCCGGTCCCCACTTACCTCCTCCACCCTGCAGGGCACCCCTGAACGAGGACGTGTTCACTCCTCCGGCCCCCAGCCCGGCTCCGTCTCTGGACTCTGACATCCAGGAGCTATCCGAACAGATCCACCGGCTGCTGTTACAGGTGACTGTGGAGGGGCGGGGCTCCGAGATGTGGCAGGGGTGGGGGCGGGGCTTCGAGCTGAGGCAGGGGTGGGGGCGGGGAACGGGAGCAGAGGGGCGGGGCTCCGAGATGTGGCAGGGGTGGGGGCGGGGACGGGAGCAGAGGGGCGGGGCTCCGAGATGAGGCAGGGGTGGCGGGGCGGGGGAGCAGGGCTGAGACATCTAACCAGGTTCTCTCCCTGCCTCAGCCGGTGCACAGCCCCAGCCCCACCGGGCTCTGTGGGGTCGGCCCCGCCGCTTCCCCGGGCCCTCTTCTCAGCCCTGGCTCCTCCAGTGATAGCAACGGGGGTGACGCTGAGGGGCCCGGGCCTCCTGCCCCGGTGAGTGTCCCTCCCCTGCTTCGCCCTCCAGTGTACGTTCGCCCGTCCAGGCCCGGTTCCTGTGCCGTTCCCTTCCTGTCCTGCTCTCACCGTGGCCCCCGTGCCGCCCCACTGCTACCCCACCGTGGCAGTGTGCCCTGGGCCGGTGACACTGCCCTGCCCTGCCCTGCAGGTGACCTTCCAGCAGATCTGTAAGGACGTGCACCTGGTGAAGCATCAGGGTCAGCAGCTCTTCATCGAGTCCCGCGCCTGGCCCCCGCCCCGGCCCCGCCTCCCTGGTGAGTGGGTGTGGGTGTGGGTGAGCAGTGGGACCCCGGGGCCCCCTGACCTTCACCCCAACCCAGAGGAGCTCTCCTTTTTTCTCTCCTTGGACCAGCCACAGGCACCTTCAAGGCCAAGACCCTTTCCTGCCAGTCCCCAGACCCAGAACTGGAGATGGTCCCGGCTCCGGTCCAGGCCCCGCTCACCGCGGCCCCCGAGGAGGCGGAGAGGAAGGAAGCCAGTGGTTGTTCCTACCAGCAGATCAACTGCTTGGACAGCATCCTCAGGTCGGGCCACCCGGAACCTTCTCCCACTTGGCCCTGGCCCCGCCCCACCTGGAGCCCCGCCTTCATGCCCTCTGGCGCCCCGCCCCACAGGTACCTGGAGAGCTGCAACCTTCCCAGCACGACCAAGCGGAAATGCGCCTCGTCCTCCTCCTGCACCACCTCGTCCGCCTCCGATGACGACAGGCAGAGGACCGGGCCAGTCCCTCTGGGAGCCAAGAAAGGTAAAGACCCGCTGTGTGCCCTGGCCCCGCTGCCCCGTCCTGGCCCCCTGGCCCCGTGTCTCTGCGTTTCTGCCTTTGGGGCCCCCGCCGGACTCTGCCCGGTTGCCCTCCCAGCCTTCAGATTTGCGGAGTCCTCTGTCCTGCCCGTCCTTCCCCTCTTCCCCGGGATTTCCCCTCCCGACCTCCCCGGGGGTAACCGGTGCCATCTCTCTGCACAGATGCGTCGGCAGTGCTGTCCGGGGAGGGGGCCGCCCCCCAGAAGGAGCCGGTGGTGGGAGGCGCCCTGAGCCCGCTCGCCCTGGCCAATAAGGCAGAGAGCGTGGCGTCCGTCACCAGTCAGTGTAGCTTCAGCTCCACCATCGTCCATGTGGGAGACAAGAAGCCCCCGGAGTCGGGTATGGGTGCGGAGTGAGGGGGTTCCACTCGGTCCCCCAGCCAGCTCTCCCTCCTGCCCGCCTTTCCCTTCCCCGTCTGGCCCCTAACGGGGAGAAGGGGGTCTCCGTCTTAGCTCAGGGCCGTCCAGCCCCGCCGGCCTTCGCTGCTTTGTTGTCCCGTGTTCTCGCCGTCGGTTTGCACGCCAGGTCTAGGGTGGGGGGTTCGGCCCGAGGCACTGTCCACAGAGGGTCCGGGGACAAGGACTGTTGGGAACCCCTAAAGGGTCTCTGGCTGTTGTCCTGGAGGACGTGTGAGGGGAGGGCAAGGAGCGAGCCTCCCTTCCGAGGCGAGTCGTGGCAGTGTTATCCTAGGGGGCTGTTCCCGGAGGGGACTAGGTGTTGTCTTTCACCCCAGGGCCCCTTTGCATGGAGAGGAGGGTCCAGAGCCAGGCCTCAGCAGGGAGGAGGCCGAGGGGTGCACATGGGGCACAGGCTGGGCTGTGGGGGCAGAGGCTGGGGGTTGGGGTGCTGCCGGATGGGGAGGGCGTGGTGTGGATGTACTAACTCCTGAGGTGACTCCAGTGACCGTTCCTCCATCTTGCCTTCCTCAGACATCATCATGATGGAGGACCTGCCCGGCCTGGCTGCAGGCCCCACCCCCAGCCCCGCCCCCAGCCCCACAGTAGCCCCTGACCCAGCCCCAGATGCCTACCGGCCGGTGGGCCTCACCAAGGCCGTGCTGTCCTTGCACACGCAGAAGGAGGAGCAGGCCTTCCTCAGCCGCTTCCGAGACCTCAGCCGACTGCGTGGACTTGATGGCTCCTCCCCGGCCCCCTTGGCCCCTGGCGAGCGAGGTAGCCACCCAGGACAGCCCTGAGCCTCGTCCTCTGCCCAGTCTAGCACCAGACTGTCAGGGGTGGGGGTGGGGGTGGGGGGGCAGGGGGTTCTTGAGGGAGACAGTCCTGCTCCAGGGTCCCCGGGCCCTGCTTAGGGACAGGCCCCTCGCTAGCGTCTCCCCACTAGGCCGGGGTTCCGGGCTGCAGCCAGAGGAGGGCAGCCGGGGGGGCTGGCACTGAGGCAGGCAGGTGGAGTGCTCTGCTCCAGGTAAGCCTTTTCGAGCCCAGCTTGGGGGGGGAGGGCAGGGGCCGAAGCGTGCCCACTGGTGACCGAGTCGTTGCTGCTTAAGAAACCCACGTAGACTGCAGGCCAGACCCAGGCCAGGCGAGCCGGGACAGCGGCTGGGGTCCGGGCGTCACGGGCAGGGTGTCAGCCCTCCAGGTGCCTGAGAGAGGCTCCCTGCAGGCGGACGCGGGACCCGGGACTGGGCTTTCCCGCCCATCTCATCACTCCACCTCAAGCTAGGCCGAGCGTGGCCTCGACTGGCCGGAGGAGCGCCCGGGCTGGCGTTGCTGTGGGAGTTTGGGGGATGGACCGGAGCCGCCTGCCCGCTCGTCCGCGGACCCACCCTGCTTCCTCCCATCTGCCAGCGCGCCTCTGTCTTCTGTGCGCCCTCCGCTCCGCCCCACTTGTAACCTTTCCTCTCCCGCTCCTTTTGCAATAAATCCCCCTGGCCCTGCCTCCTGTGATTCTTCCCTGAAGGCCCCCTGTCCTCCCCAGCGTCCCTTCCGTGCTGTGCGGCCCGGAAGCCAGAGCCCATCCGGGGCCTTCTGGCCTCTCCCTGGTCAGAGTGGCAGGGCGGTGTGGGTGGCAGGGATGCCGACCCCCAGGCCAAGGCCCTCGCTAATCCTGGTCTCTCCCCACAGGCTGCCACCATGGCCCCGCACCCCCTGGTCGCCGACACCACTGCCGATCCAAAGCCAAGCGCTCACGCCACCACCAGACCCCCCGGGCCGAAGCCCCTTGCTACACCTCCCACCCGCCCCCTGTGCCACCCTCTGCCCCCTGGCCGCCCCCGCCGGCCACTGCTCCCTTCCCAGCTGTGGTCCAGCCCTATCCCCTCCCTGTGTTTCCACGGGGAGGCCCTCACCCTCCTCCCTCCGCCCCTGCTTCTGGGCCCCCGGCAGCCTTCCCCACCCCGCTGGTGACCCCGATGGTAGCCTTGGTGCTCCCGAACTACCTGTTCCCGACCGCGTCCAGCTATCCCTATGGGGTCCCTCAGACCCTTGCCGAAGGGCCTCCCACCCCGGCCTCCCACTCCCCCTCTCCGTCGCTGCCCCCACCGCCCCCCAGCCCTCCCCACCGGCCCGACTCTCCCCTGTTCAACTCGAGATGCAGCTCCCCGCTCCAGCTAAATCTGCTGCAGCTCGAGGAGCCCCCCCGTGCTGAAGGGGGTGCTGTTGCGGGGGGCGCGGGGAGCAGTGCTGGGCCCCCGCCTCCCAGTGAGGAGGCTGCTGAGCCAGAGGCCAGACTGGTGAGCACTGACCCCCGCCGCGTCCTTTTACCAGCACTGTCCCCCAGCCCCCTTTACCTCCTTCCTCCTCCGCCTTGCACTCTGCCGCCCTGTCCTCCGCCTGCCCGGCTTCCGCCTCCAGGAGGTGGCGTCTCGGGGTGGGAGACCCCAGCTGAATTTCTGAATGAGGCCACAGTCCGCTGCCTGGTCAGTGGAGTAGGGACAGTCCTGTCCGACAGGTGGCGAGGACGTCCCAGTAACTTCTGAGAGCGCACGCGCCTCCTGGAAAGGGTCCCTTGTCACGCCCCTGCCCCGGGCCAGCTCTCTTCTCTCTCCTCCTGGGCCCACTGGCACAGAGCGGGACAGAGGCCACTGGGGTTGGGGGTATTCCCCATCGGGTGGAAGCACTTGAAGGGAAGCCTGAGTGTTGACCCCTTAATCCCACTCTGCTCCTCCCCCAGGTGGAGGTAACGGAGTCCTCCAATCAGGACGCCCTGTCGGGCTCCAGTGACCTGCTGGAGTTGCTCCTGCAGGAAGACTCTCGATCTGGCACGGGCTCCGCCGCCTCGGGCTCCTTGGGCTCCGGCTTGGGCTCTGGGTCCGGCACAGGCTCCCACGAGGGAGGCAGCACCTCGGCCAGCATCACACGTGCGTGCCCCACCCCTCCCGCTCCCGCCCCCAACCCCTCTGACCCATGGGCGGCTAGCAACTGGGGAGTTGGGAGGCCAGGCCCTGCCTCCGCAGGCCAGCGGGCTACAGACGGGGCCTGGCGGGCGGCTTGGGGAAGTCTGACGCGGGCGGCCCGCCCCTCCGCTTCGCAGGCAGCAGTCAGAGCAGCCACACGAGCAAGTACTTTGGCAGCATTGACTCTTCCGAGGCCGAACCCGGGGCGGCGCAGGCCAGGGCTGAGCCCGGGGACCAGGTCATTAAATACGTGCTCCAGGACCCCATCTGGCTGCTCATGGCCAACGCGGACCAGCGCGTCATGATGACCTACCAGGTGCCCTCCAGGTGAGGAGTCTCAGGCGCCACCTCTGTCCCCCTTTCAGAGGTGCGGCGGGGAGTGGGGGGGAGGTTGGCCTACCCTCCCTCCCCAGCGAGCTTGGGGTTTTCTTATCCGGGGCTGGCTCTGCCCTGGGACTTCCCGCCCTGTCCCCGGCCCCTGGGAGCCCCCACCGCTCGCTCGTTCCTGCCAGGCTGAGAACAGCTTCCCTGCCCCTGGAAGGCCCGAACTCCCAGAGCCCGGGGTGAGAGGGGCCGCGTGAGGCCGTGGGTGGGCACCCGTCATAGGGGGAGAAGGGCTGCCTCACGGGCT
Source organism: Paguma larvata (assembly GCA_030068075.1). Classification (NCBI taxonomy): domain Eukaryota; kingdom Metazoa; phylum Chordata; class Mammalia; order Carnivora; family Viverridae; genus Paguma; species Paguma larvata. The sequence goes on from CM057843.1 coordinate 21,309,078, forward strand.
CCGCCTTCTGAACCCCTTCCCCGGGCAGGGACATGGCCTCCGTGCTGAAGCAGGACCGGGAGCGGCTCCGGGCCATGCAGAAGCAGCAGCCTCGCTTCTCAGAGGACCAGCGCAGGGAACTGGGTGCGGTGCACTCCTGGGTCCGCAAGGGTCAGCTGCCTCGGGCCCTCGATGTGGTGGTGAGAGACGTCTTGGGCTGGGAGGGAGCAGGGGGAGTTGAGCCTGGGTCGAAAGTTTGGAGGCTGAGGGGCGGATCCCCCGCCCCCCCTATTGTCTGCCCTTGGGTGTTTAATCCTGAAGGATGTGAACTCCACCGAGGTTCCCGCGGGTTAGATGGTATTTCATCACACGAGTCTTTGCAAACCTTTTCGGGGCCAATCCTATGCTAACAGACACTGTGGCCGTCTCGTAGTGGGGCCCGGATAACGGGGAGCGGTACAGTTTCGGTCTCGCTGGCCCACGCGTGTCTGTGTGGACTAGTATTTCTTTGGGCACACACTGGGGGGGAGGTGTGCTCCTGGGCTGCGGTGGCCGGTTAGCAGGGAGCACCTGTCTGATGCCTCCCCTCTCTCCCTCCGAGGCCTGCGTGGATTGCGGTAGTAGCTCCCGAGACCCCGGCCACCCGGAGGACCCGCTCTTCTCGGAACTGGATGGACTGGGACTGGAGCCCATGGAGGAGGGCGGAGGCGAGGGTGGTGGCGGTGGCGGCAGTGGCGAGGGTGAGGGCGGAGAGGAGGCCGGGGCTCAAGCCGGGGCCAGGGCCTCAGGCTCCCAGGACCTGGCCATGGAGGAGGAGGAGCAAGGTGGGAGCCCATCCAGTGCAGCCTTACCTGCCACAGAAAGCGGCACCAGCTAGACCACGTTTCGAGGCCACCTCCGGGAGTGCATGAGGAGCTTCCTTCTCCCTTGTTCCACCTCTCAGAACTCAGACGTGGCTGGACCAACCGATAGGAAACCGCCCCAGCTTCTCCCGCGTAGGGGGCTGGGCCCCTGTCAGCAGCGCAGGGTCCAGGGGGCAGCCTCCGGCTTCTTAGGGTACAGAGGGTGGGATTCTTCAGCCCAGCCCAGCCCAACCCAGCCCGGAGAAGCCTCCTCTCCCGCCCCTGGTGAGGAGACCTTCCTTGCCCTGGACAAGGTTGCTGACGGGCTGCTGAAGTGGTCTCTCCAAGCCCTGGCTGAGCCCGAGTCCTGGTCCCTGAGGGTCGGGGCTGCACTTATTTATTGGGGGAGACAGCCCGCTCTCCCACCTCCTCCTCAGAAAGGAGGAGGAGGGCCCGAGGCCCAAGCAGGACCCGGGGGTCCAAACCCCTAGCTGCTCCGGGGTGGGGGACGTTGGTGGACCATGGAGTCCCTGGTGCTGCCCCTCAGGTGGGACCCAGGTGTTCTCAGCTGTACCCTCTACCGATGGCATTCGTGTTTTTGATATTGTGTCTGTTATTATTTTTTAATACAAAAAGAAGAAAAAAAACACAGGACCTTGTGGAATGAAGTTTGACGGCTGGGTGCAGGGGAGCTCCTGGGGCGGGGGGGTGTGGCCCCACTTCCTGGGAACTGGTGACGAGCGTGAACCACCCCCGGCCCTCCTCTCCGCACACCCTTTCCAGCTGGGTTTGTCGTGGGCGGGAGATGAGAGGCAGCTTGCGCCTAGGGTTTGAGCGAGCTCCCGCGCGGACAGGTGCCCGACGGAGAGGGGGGCCCGCCCAACCGGCCACCACACGCGAAACGGCCGAGTCTCGGTGGCCAAGGGACGGGACGTCACATGCCCATCCGTGGTCGAGCTGGTCCCCCAGGGTGTGGGAGAAAGTTGGGGCGGGGAATTAACCCTGCGGCTCAGGACCTGGGGAGGGAGGGGAAAAACTCGGAACGCAGATCACTGGGAACTGGTATCGACATTATCGCACTCCCTGACTCCCCCCGAGAAGCTGATCTATCTACAGACGCAAAGCCTCTTCCGCCGGCGCCGTGGCTTAGCTGGTTAAAGCGCCTGTCTAGTAAACAGGAGATCCTGGGTTCGAATCCCAGCGGTGCCTGGGTCCGTGAAAAGCGGTATATTATTGCTCCGAGGATTACGCGTCTCCAACCTTCCCGAAGTCTCCTTCGGTCGCGACTTTCGAGATTTTCTTATTGTTACCAAGCCATTCCCACCGTGAGCCTCCGCTCCCGCGCACTTTTCGTGTGAATTGGGAAGCTGACTCCCAGTTCGCTTTCAGGAACCGGCGTGACAAGGGCGTCCCGTGCGTTCAAGAGCCCGGCACCCGGGGCTTGGGTTCGGGTTCCGACTGGTTTTGCTGGGGCCATCTTGAGGCTTGGGGCAGGGAGGGAGAACGCGAGAACCTCGGCTTGCGTACGGCCCCTGGCGGCGGTAGGGGAGGCGCGGCCCGCACCGCCGCGGGGAGGCGCACGCGCACAGACATTTAGAGACGGGGGGAGGGGCCGGCGGGAGGCGGGGCCGTTGATAGGCAGCTATAGTGGCGCAGGCCCCAAGCCGCACGCGGCTGTGATGGCCGAGTGGTTAAGGCGTTGGACTCGAAATCCAATGGGGTCTCCCCGCGCAGGTTCGAATCCTGCTCACAGCGTGTGTACTTTTGGGAGCCAGGTATCCTTGCCTTAGGAGGAGAACGCCTTTCGTTTTTTCTAGCGGGGCCCTCTTCCCCGGGGGAGAGATCCAGCCTTTATTCTCCGGACTCGGCCACCCGCCACCAGCCCGCGAGCGCCCCCTCGCGGACCTTACGCTCCGGCGATCGTGTCCCTGAACCGCCGCTCCAATCACCGGGCCCAGCAGGCTGCGCAGTGCTGTTCCCCCGGCGTATTCCGCTTCCCTTACCCATCCCCCTGCCCGTCTTCTCCGAGGCGGGTTCAGTCCCTCTCCTCTCAAGCCCACTCCACGAGGCCCTTCATCCTCCCTCGGCCTTCCTCCCTGTCTCAATGAGAAAACAGGGCGTTCTGGAGAGATGTTCCCACCCGCCTCCGCAAATCCCACCTCTGCTCCCCCACCCCCGAATTACAGATGCATATATCCTAATCTTCTTATCATTTCTGCTTGGATACCTAATAGGGAGTCACAAACAAGACGGCCAAACCCATTCCCGGACTCCCTGAAAGGAACTTCACCTGCACTTTGTAGCTCAGCAAAAGAAAATTCCATTTCTTCAATTGGTGAGGGTAAAAGAGCTTTAGGGTCACCCTGACTCTCTCTCTTCCTCACACACACACTCCACATCAAATCGGTCAGCAGTTTCTTATTTAAACCAGGTTTAAAAGAACATGACTGCTCGTCAAAGCATCACCACGACACCCTGGGTTACGATAGCCCCTAAATTATTTACTTGTTTCCGCTCTTGTTCCTTTACCGTCTCCTCTGAACACACTGGGCATAGCGATCCTTTTAAAACCTACATCAGATTCTGTCCTTCCTCTCTCCGGAATCTTCCCACGGGATATCAAGGTGAATTCATGGGTTTTAACAGTGTGTAGATACAGAAAGAAATGCACACACACACACCGTATAAACATACATACATATATATATATATACCTCCTAGCTCTTTGCACTGAGAGAGCCTAGAAATAAGCAGCAGTAAGCACACCAAGTCCCCAGATCTTGGTCACTAAACACCGCCCTCTGCTAGAAGGCACCAAGGCTCCTAGGGAAAAAGGCTGATTCTAGTTGAGGGAATTATAAGACGATCTTGGAACATCTCGCTGCACAGGAAAGCCGAGAAATGCTCAGGGAATACCCGGTGTCTATTTAGAAAAAGACACAACAGCTCAGGGTTACCGCGAAAGGAGCACCCATTGGCTAAATCTGCGACAATCTGAGCATTAAAATATAGGACGGTTGTGATGGACTATGATCCATTGAATCAAGTAGGGCTCCAAAGTTCCTATCAGTAAAAAGAGATAAAACGGGAAGGAAGGGGATAGCTCTTTTTATAGTCAACGGCCAACTAATAAATATAGAAGCAGTGCTGAGGTTGCAAATCATCAATGGGTACTGGTTGATCTTCAATGGGCCGTAAGCAGCAAAGAGTTTCAAAATGTCTTCCCACAAAGGACCTATTAATTCATATTCGGGGAGGGGGGATAATAACTTTACAGTGGACAGATGTAGCCACCGCAGTATTGAGACGAACTGACATGTGTCAGTCTTTCTGCTGTAATTCCGAGGAGGACACGCTGTAGCTTCTGTGATGTTCCTGCCCCAAATACATAATCTGAAGGTCTTGATTCTTTTTTTTTTTTTTAGCGTTTGTTTATTTTTGAAAGAGACAGAGCATGAGCAGGGGAGGGGCAGAGAGAGAGGGAGACTCAGAATCCAAAGGAGGCTCCAAGCTGTCAGCACAGAGCCTGATGTGGGGCTCGAACTCACTAACTGTAAGATCATGACCTGAGCCAAAGTTGGACGCTTAACGGACTGAGCCACCCAGGTGCCCCTGAAGAACCTGATTTTAACCATGAAGAGACATCTGACAAACCAAACGGAAGGACAAGCTCACCCAAACAATGCTGGGCTCGTCAAAACTGTGAAGATTTAACAACAGAGATTTTTCTAGATTAAATGAGACCGAAGAGGAAGAGACACAGCAACTAAATGCAACCATGTGATCCTGACTGGCTCTTGGCTGGGGACAAAGAAAGCTATTGAGGACATCATTGAAACACTTGAGGAAATTGGAATATGAGCTGGGGATTAAATAATGGTATTATATTAATTTTAGCATCTCGATATTGGTAACTGTACAGTTATGTTATGAATGTCCTTGTACTTGGGACAGACGCACTCAGTAACTGGGGGCAAAAGGGCCTAATGTCTCCAGTGTACTTCTAAATGGTTCAGAAAACAAATATTTTCCTTCTTTTTTTTTTTTCTAAGTTTATTTAGAGAGACGAGTGTAGGAGGGGCAGAGAGAGAGGGAGAGAGAGAATCCCAAGCAGGCTCTGCGCTGTCAGCATAGGGCCTGACTTGAGGCTCGAACCACGAACCGTGAGATGATGACCTGAGCCCAAGCCGAGTCACACCCTCAACTGACTGAGTCCCCCAAGCACCCCTGGAAAACAAATATTTTCTATCCACGCTGTACTTGGAGAGAAATGACAAAGCAAATGGGGCCAACATAAACAATCAATGGGCTTTATGTGGAGGTCTGACATATAAAAATTAAAAGTGCTAGAAACGAAACAAAACAAAAAAGCAGGCGGGGGGCAGGGGAGAAGGAAGCCTCCCAAAGGCTTCTTCTTTTTTTTTTTTAATGTTTATTTATTTTTGAGAGACAGAGAGAGACAGAGAACAAGTAAGGGAGGGGCAGAGAGAGAGGGAGGCACAGAATCCGAAGCAGGCTCCAGGTTCTGAGTCATCAGCACAGAGCCCAATGCGGGGCCTGAACTCAGGAACTGCGAGATCTTGACCTGAGCCGAAGTCGGTTACTTAACCAACTGAGCCCCCCCCCTCCCGGCGCCCCAAAAGGCTTCTGATCTCACTCTGGAAGGGGAGAATCAGAGACTCCCAGTCCTTCCGGGGCAACCGCCTAGAAGGTCCTAGCTGATCGGCCCCCCTGTTTCTCTCTCTGATCTCAACTCCTGCGCTCCCCCGCCCCGGGGGCTGCCCTCTGCTCCTTGGACAAACCAGGCGTGTTTTCCCCTAAGGCTGCCCCCTCCCCGCCCCAGGCTGGTCTCTAACCCTTCTCAGAGGTGTCCCCAGTAGCTTTTATGCTCCCCTCTTAAATGTCAGCCTCTCAATGAGTCTTTCTCTGCAAATACAACTTCTACTCTCTGCCCCCTTGCTTCACTCTTCTCCATAGCGCTTTCCCCCGTGGGACCAATCGGCTTTCCGTCATGTTCACGGGACGTTGGTGTTCCGCACCGGGTCACTGGACCACGTGGAGGTGCCCCTACGAGGACGTTTGGCCCCGCGAGGGAACAAAGCGATGATCTTGTCTTGTTCTGGACTGTTCCGGGGCCTCCGATCCTGATCTCCTTGGCCCAGGGGCCTGGTCCTCCTACTTCCCAACCCCCAACCCCTCAGGACCCAACCCTCCAGGAACTCCCCCTACCCAGGACCCAGGGAGGGGAGGGGGGGTCCCAGGAAGCCAGGCTCCCCTTTGAAGAACAGAGAGGGAGGAGCTGAGTCTCGGAGCCCAGGTCTGGGGCGGGGGGAGGGGAGACGTCGCAGCGGGGGAGGGGAAGCCAGGCCGCTCCGCCTGCTGTGCCCTCTCTGTTCCCTGCCCCGCCTCCCTAGGGGCCCAGCACGTGTGGGACACGAGAGCTCCCCTCCCCCAAACGCAGATGAGGCCGTGGAGCCGGAGGCCAGGGAGCGGCTGGAGGCCCAGATACCCAGACACACACACACCGTGTGCGGCGACACGCACCCAGGCGGTGTAGCCGGGCGACCGGGCTCTGGTTTGGGGATCCCAAAGACTCTCACCTTTTGGAGAGAGGCTTCCAAAGAAAAGAACACGGCGGTGGGCACGCAAGTCATTCTTTAGAGGGGACCAAGAGATCGCGACCACGCACACACCGAAATCGACGACGGATGCCCCCCACGGCCCCAGAGCCCGGAAAAACAACTCATTGGTGTTCGCGGACCGCGGGCGCGTCTCTGCAACAGCGCCACAGACCGGCTGCTGGCGCTTCTGCAACTCTTGCTTCTCGCCTGCCATCCGCACACTCAGAGTGACAAGAGCCACCGGACGCACTCCCGGCGCACGCGCCCTGTGGCTTTGGGCCTTCAGAGCTCCGAAGCCCCGTGTCGGACACGGGGGATGACCGCGGCTTCCCGGAAGCCTTTTCCGACGCCAGGAGGGCCAGGGGGACCGGTCCCAGGCCCGGATCCCCGAACCGGTGACTCCATCTCCGGGGCCCTCCCAGGAGCCCGTGGAAGTCAGGGGGCTCCCGGAGCGGACGCCGAATTCGCGTCAGGGTGAAACCGGCCCCCGGACTTGAAACTTTCGATCCCGCGTCTCGAAGGGGCCCTCACAGGCTGCCTAGAAACGGCGAGGCTTCTGGCCCCCAAGGTTTGGCCTGGTCCCCAAAACGAACGGTTCACACGCTCTTTCTCCTCCACCCGCCGGAGCTCTCTCCCTTCCAGCAGGGAGCCGGACTCGTGTTTTTCGAGGAAAGGAGAGAAGCCAGGGGAACCCGGGTCATCCTTCCTGCACCCCACGTGACGCACACCCCCCGCCCCGCTCTATGGGTGAGGAGTCTCCCCCACCACCTGAGGCTGATTTTTCTTCCTGGTACCGGAGTTGGCTCCCCGCCCCTGCCCTCCTCCATTCAGCATCCCGGGTCCCCTGTGTCCCTACTGGCCACACCCCGTTCCGCTCACCATTCACAGCAGAACGTGATGGAGACGCCTACAGCCTTCGGTCCCTTTCTGCCATCAAGCACCCAAAAGGGACCGTGGACGGCCTCCCCCCCCCCCCCTCCAGGCCACCTGTGACATCCAAGATGCTAACCTAATGCTTAACATCCGCCTCTTCTCCTTACTTGACCTTCTGGCAGCTTGGCTACGGCTGGGGGCTCCCTTCTTCATACGCCCACTGTTCCTCGCTTCCCGAATCCTCTGTCCCGAGGACTCTGGCCCTCTTTTTGCAGCTACCAACCCCCTAGCACTCTAGATTCCTATGCCAATTCTTCCTCCTCAGCCTGGCCTCCCGTGGGTGGGGTGCCCCAGGGTCCTTGCTCGGCCCCTCTCTTCTCCACGCTCTCTCTCTCCCTCCCTGGGTGCTCTAATGTCACGGCATCAAAGCCGTCTCTCTCCCAGTGACTCCTCTTGCTTCCCACCGCACTCAAGAATAAAATCCAAAGTCATTTCTGAGCTCGCAAAGCCCTGTGTGGTGGGCCATGCCTGCCTCTGCACTTTTACCTCTGAAGCACTCCAAATTCTCCCACCCTGGCCCTCTTTCTCTAGTGCCCACTTGCAAATTCCATTCCTGCCCCAGGGCCTTTGCACCTGCTGTTTCTTTTCACCTGTTTCTTCACTGGCCTTAAATACCACCTCTTCCTGGAGGTGGTTTCTGACTACCCAGAGACAAGCAGCCATTGCCACGTCCGGTTGTCTCGCCCTCCCCCGTCCCCCCCGACCTCCTAACCATCTGATATTTTATTTTCTGCTCTCTTAGTTTTTTTCTGTGCTCCCCTCCCCCACAAGATGTAGCTTCAGGAGAGCCCTGCCCATACTTGGCACACAGGAGGCACTCCATAAATATCGACTGAGTAACAGGGAGGCTGCGCCCACAGATGCCCAGATTGTGGTACAGTTTCCTTCTGGGAGCCACTATCGCGCCTGTGAGTAGAGAAGAGAGCATCCGCGGTCACTGACACGATCCAGAAACAGGAACCCCGCAGCTGAAACGGACAGGCTGAAAGAGACAGGAGCTGAAACCGCAGGCGGAGACACAGGCCCGGGGCGAGCTCCAGAGAGAGACCCAGACTCCGCGAACCAGAGACCCGGGCCCGCAGGAGCCCGGGTAGCGGCGCGGAGGCACGCCAGCGGGCAGCAGCCCGGGGTGTCGCCCCCGCCTCCTCCCTCTTCCCCTCTTGCTCACAAGTGGCCGCCGCAGCTGGCAGGGGACACCCGGCCGCCCGCCGGCCCGACGCGTGCGGGATCAAAGCGGCCGGGAAGGGGCGGGCCGGGAGGTGGCGGCGGGGCCCGGAGGTGTGAGCGAGCTTCCCAGGGGCTGGCAGGAGCGTGGGAGCGCAGAGTGCCGCGAGGCGACAGAGACCCGGAGAGACGAGAGAGATCAGACAGAGACCCCGGGCGCGCCGGAGCCGAGCCGAGCCGAGCCGCGGGCCGGAGAGACCCGGAGCCAGAGACGCACGCAGACAGCTGGAGACCGAGAGAGGGCGCACGGACGCTGCCAGGCTACCTTGGCAAGAACGCGAGAGATACCGAGATAGAGACGCCGAGGGGCCCGCGGGGGCGCAGAAAGACCGCGATGACAGGAAGGCCGCGACCCGCACGGACGTAGACAAAGGCGGCGCGGTGAAGGGAGAACAGAAAATAGAGAGAGTGAGCGAGGAAGAGAAACGGCCGGAAGAGCTGGGGCGCACGAGGCGGGAAGGCCTCGCCCCTCCCCCGCGGAGGGTGGGAGGACCCCCCGGGGCAGGGATCCGAGCGGCGTGGCGTTTCTCAGGGTCACGCCTGCGGAGGTGCGGGGGGGCCGGGGGCAGAGGGAGGGGCGTGGAAGGCCGCAGGACTCGCGCGGGCTGGGAGGACGGCAGTGGGAGGACTTTGGGAACCCGGCTCTCCACCCAGAGCCTCAAGCTCTACTTTAGGGTAGAAAAGTTGAGATTTAGTATTTGCTCGGAGTGTTGAAGAGAGATGTGTCTCAGGCAGATTTTTCCCTGGTGGGAGCGGGGGAAAAAAAAAAAAAAAGAGACAAGCAGTGCATTGGCCGGGAATCGAACCCGGGCCTCCCGCGTGGCAGGCGAGAATTCTACCACTGAACCACCAATGCAAGCGGCAGTTAGCGGCCTTTCGCGGCCCTACCTGAACTTGTAAGAGGCCGAGGCTGTCGTCGGGAGGAAGGTGTGGGGCCAGGGGCTCAGCGAAGGAGCCGCCGGGAATTGCTGACGTGGGTGGAGCGCCCGGCCATCCTTCCTCCCGCCCGGATCCGGCCGCCGGGCCATAAAGTCGCCCCATATGGCCAGGGGCGGCCCCACACCCGGGTGCGAACAGCCCGGGGCCCCCGAGCCTCGCGTGCAGGTGAGAAAAACTCAGCCCGAGCGCAGGTTCCCAAGGAGGGGGGCGCCGGGGGCTGCCGGGAGCCACACATCTGCGCTCCCATTTGGCCCAGGTAGGGGGAGGCGGGATGTGCAGGCGGCCCTCATCCCAAATGGGAGCGCCCTCCCCAAGGTCTGTGTCTTTCCGGGCTCGGGCTTTGGCGAGGCAGGCTGCGGGGCAGGGGGGATTGGGGGGTGGGGGAGGGAGAGAAAGAAAGAAAGGGGGGGAACCCAACAACGCAATCAGTGTGTGGAGAGGCCCCGGGACGGCTCGGAAGGCCTCATCCGCTTCTGACTTCACAGCTTATCTTCCAACCGGCCTGCCGTCTTGTCTTTCCGTGTCCTTGTCCCCGGCGGTCTGGTTGTCCCGTTAAATCTCTGATTGTTTTTCTTCTCAGACACTTTATCCTGAAGCCTCCGAGTGTTCACGCATCATTCTGCAGAGGGTCATGTTCTTGATTTGAGGTGGGTATTGATCCCTTTAAAAAAAAACAAACTGCCAGCTCCCTGCTACCCTGTCCCCAAGGGGGTCCCCGGGGGCAAGCAGCACGAGCCCTCCCTCCGTGTGTCCCTCCGTGTGTCCCGTGTCCTGGCAGGCATAGGCCTGTTTTCTCCTATAATTAGTGTTGAGTCTAATGCTTCTAAGTGGGTAGATCGCTCTACCGCCTCCTCAAAGCCTTGCTTCCTCTTCTTGAGGGTCCCCCTCGTCCCCCGTCCAGCCCTCCGTCTGTATGACCCTTTCTCCAGCTCCTGCCTCGCTCTGCCTTTATAATAGCTGCTTGGTAACACAGCTTCCTTTTACGCTAGTATGGATCCCCCAAGCCCAGACCGGTGCGCGCAAAGTGGGGGGAGTCGAGTAGGATTCACTTAGATGGAACAGCGCGTCTCTTGTACCTTCAGGCAGAGCCCCCAGTTGAATTGGACAGATCCACCCAGCAGGAGGCGAATTTGGGGTGAAGGTGTCTAAGATCCAGTCTGGGGGTTGAGGGGGTGCCAACTTTTCTTTCAGGGTCGGTGGGGGAAACAGTGAGGTCCCCAGAAGGCCTCAGTTGGTGGTGGAGGAGGGGAACTCTGAACTTCATTCCCGAGTCCTGTCCTCAAATCGCTTCAACGCCCTCTCCCCCTAATCGCCTCTCCCTTGAGCTGGGTCCCGCCTCATTATACAGCCTTATGGTCCTGAAACCGGCCGACGCTGCCGCGGCCCCTCGTTTCCCACACTCCCAGGTCAGTTTCACCCTTCCCCCTCCCCCTCCCTCGCGCTCCTCCCCTTTCCGGGAGCCTCGTGCTCCGGGCCTCGCCGAGTGGGATCCGGGCGCAGAAGGGGGCGGATCCGGCTCCAACCCCCACCCCCCAACTCAGGCGCCTGCGGGATATAAGGTGCAAGGCGGGCTTGGGCTCGGTCCACACCAGGGTCCGGAGGAGCGATGGTCACTCGGGATCGAGCCGAGAATAGGGACGGCCCCAAGGTGAGAGGTGGGAGGGGAGGGAGCAGGGGTCCCTGGTCCGGTCCCTGAGACCCTGGGTGAGGGAAGAGGCTGGAGACGCAGGGGCGGAAGGGGGCGAGGCGCGCGGGGGACCCAAGGAACCGGGAGCTGGGAACGACGCGACCAAGTGTGAAGATGGGGATAGTACGGTCAGAGCAGGAGCTGCGCGGGCGGCCCAAGTACCGGTCTTGGGGTTGGGTAATGGGATTTGGCACCTCGCGGCCGGCTTGCAAGGCGGGGGAGGGGGGCGGAATCGAGCGCGATAAACAAGGGAGCTCGAGCTGAGGAAGGGGGGTGGAAACACCAAGTGGAGAGCATAGGTCCTTGCTCCGCGCGCGCGGTGAGCCAGAGGTGACCCAGGGTAGCCCTCAAGGGAAGGCCGGGGAGGCGTTGGTTGCAGAGGCCTGAGCTCAGGAGGGAGATTTTAGAACCAGTGGAGAAAGGGGACTGCCTCGACGGGTTAGCGGGAGAAGAGGAGGCGCGGTGTCTCCCTTTTTGCATTCAGGGCCGCCAACTCAGAGCCCGGCACCTTGCGGTCACGTGTCTGGGCGCAAAGAGGCCCTCCCCCCCGCAAAGTTCTCCACTGAGACAGAGAGACCGCACGAGACGGAGACGTAGAGAGAAAAGAGATGGAGGAGAGACACAGAGAGGGGAGGAGGGAGGATAAGACTGAGAGAGGAGAATGCAGAAGACCCGGGAGAGAGAGGAGACGAGCTACAGACTCTGACCCTAGGGGATGCGGGAGGGGGAGCGGAGAGGGCTCCAAGGGGCCTGGCCCTAGGCTCTGGTTGGGGCGTTGGGGAAGGGGCGGGGCGGGACTGTCCCAGCGGCGGGTCCCGAGCGCCGGCGCGGCCGCGCTGAGTCTCGGTCCGGTCGGCCCGCTCTCCCTTTCCTCCTGGTCGCAGATGCTGAAGCCGCTGGTGGAGAAGCGGCGCCGGGACCGTATCAACCGCAGCCTGGAGGAGCTGAGGCTGCTGCTGCTGGAGCAGACCCGGGACCAGGTCAGTCCTTCCGCCGTCCCCAGACCCCCCAGGCGCCCGGTCTTCGCGTCCTAGGGCTTGCTACTGGGGTGGGGACGCGTGCTGCCCTGGCGCCCCTGGCCCCAAGGCATCCCGACCCGAGCCCCGCCCTTGGAGTCCCATCCCAGACCCCCCTCTCGCTCTCAGAACGCGCTCTTCGTAGCCACCCCTCGGGTCTATAAGTTTCACACCCGTCTCTGTAAATTTCACCCCCAAGTGGGCCAGCTTTCCACCTCAGGGTCTGTAAATCCTCCCCCCTTCCTCCGCCCCACCCGCTCAAAACAGCCTGCCGGGTGGTTAATTTCAGTCCCTGGGGTGCGTTGTTTGCAATCCGCTGCTCAGGCTCTGGGGTGGGTTGCAACCCCCTCGGGTCGGACGCTTTAGTCTCAAGGTCTCCCAGGGCCATTTCTCATCATCTCCAGTCCGCATGCGGTCGCGCGCTCCGGGAGCAGCGCGCAAACGCGATCGGGGGCACCCCCCAGCTCCCGCATCCCCCCTCCCTTCTTCCCCCTGCCACTTTCCCCTCTCTCCCCACCCCTTTCTGTCTTTGCGCCCTCCCCCTCCCGTCTGTAGAACCTCCGCAACCCGAAGCTGGAGAAAGCAGAGATACTGGAGTTCGCCGTGGGCTACTTGAGGGAGCGGAGCCGGGTGGAGCCCCCGGGTACAGCGCGGGCGGGTGGGGCAGCGGAGGGCGGGAGGGGGGACTCCCGGAGGCCCGGGGCCGGGGTAGCTGGGGCGGCCCCTGCGAGGGACGGTGGGCTTGGGGAGTGGTAGGCTCTGCTCCGAGGCGAGGTTAATAACACCCGCGCGTGTCTGTCTCTGTGTCTCCCTCATCTTCTCCCTCTGTCCGTCCTTCTGGCCGCCTGTCTCTGTGCGCCTGTCGGGCTTCGGTATCTCTGCGCCCCGCCCCTTCCCTCGCCCTTGCCGGGTCCCTGCCCTGCCCGCCCGTCCTCCCGCCGGCCGCACCCGCCGCCGCGGCTCCAGGGGTTCCCCGGTTCCCAGCCCAGGACGCCGAGGCGCTCGCCAGCTGCTACCTGTCCGGCTTCCGCGAGTGCCTGCTCCGTCTGGCGGCCTTCGCGCACGGCGCCAGCCCGGCCGCCCGCGCCCAGCTCTTCTCCGCGCTGCACGTCTACCTGCGCCCCAAGCCGCCCCGGCCGGAGCCGGTAGATGCGAGGCCCCAGGCGCCGCGCCCACCGCTGGACCCCGCCGCCCCGGCGCCCGGCCCCGCGCTGCACCAGCGCCCCCCAGTGCACCAGGGCGCCCTTAGCCCGCGCTGTGCCTGGTCCCCGTCCCCCTGCTCCCCCCGCGCCGGGGATCCCGGCGCGCCGGCGCCCCTCACCGGACTGCTGCCGCCGCCGCCGCACAGACAAGACGGGGCGCCCAAGGCCCCGCCGCCCCCGCCGTCCGCCTTCTGGAGACCTTGGCCCTGAGCTTTGGTGGGGGGCGGGGGCGGGGGCTGGGGGTGAGGTAGAGACTCCAGCCCGAGGGCAGCAGAGGGACCCGGGCGTCGGGGCGAGCAGGTGTTGGGGAGGGCGTCGGGGCGCGCGGGCGCAGCGCGCGGGTGAGATGTGGTCTATATTAGAGTATCTATATAAATATATATTTCCCTGGCTTCTGTCCCTTTTCCCTGCCCCCCTTGCGACTAGGATTGTACCCTCTCTGCTCCCCGGCCCAGACCCAGCCCCTTCCCAAGTCCCTAGTGCATGGAATAAAGTGGTTATTAAATCCCCGTGTGTCCCCGAGCCAGGGGCCTGCCTTTATCTCGGCGTCCACGCCCACTTTCCTTATGTCTCCCTTTCCTTCTGTCTCCCGCCCTCCCTCCCCCCCTCCCCACCAGTCTTGCTCTCCATGGCCCAAGCTCCGGGGCAGACAGGTAAGTAAAGAAGAGAGCAGAGCGGAGACTGAGGTTGGAGCTTGAAACCAGGTGGAAAACACTGAACTAGGGTAGGGGGAGAAGGGATGGGAGCCTTTAAGAAAAAACCGGATAGAGAAGAGGGGGGGGAAATTGAAATAAAATCGACTCTGGTGGGATTCGAACCCACAACCTTTGAATCGCTCTTTCGTCACTAGAAGTCCAATGCGCTATCCATTGCGCCACAGAGCCACCTGGCGGGCGGCGGCGTCTGACGGCTTACGGGTACTAGCATGGGAAGGGGGCGGGGAGGGAGAGGGGTGTGAGGGCATTGGGCGGGGCATGCCGGAAGCGTGTGGTTGCGACCTCGCGGGCCTGCCTGGGGAGAGGTAGCGGGCCCAAAGCACGCGAGCCCGGTGGGAGTGCGGACGCGCACGTGTGGAAGAAACAGGGACAGAGAGCCACCGAATGTGAGCGAACGAGCGAGCACAGAGCTGCGGCTGCCCGCTTGGGGGATGCTCCCAGCCCGGGCTCACCCCTCTCCCAGATGCGGCCCTACCCAGGAAAATAAACGTGTCGTTGTAAAACATCGGTGTGTCTGTTTCCTCTGGTCTGCCCGTTTCGCCGTCCACTGCTGCTCGGTCCGCGATCTCCAAAGAGGACAGGCCGATTTATCACAATTGTCTCGAGCCCCCGGCTCTCCCCTCTAGTCTCTTAGGAGGACTACGGGGAGGACTGTCTTTCACGCAGGTAGCGTGGCCGAGCGGTCTAAGGCGCTGGATTTAGGCTCCAGTCTCTTCGGAGGCGTGGGTTCGAATCCCACCGCTGCCAAGATGGAGTTTTTCTGGTGGCCTGTGTACTCCTATATATAACTCCTAAGCCCCCCGTGGGGATATGCCACTTGTTTTTAATGAGAACTCTTTGCCGCCGAGCCTCCACCGCCTTCCAGTCTCTGGTGTTCCGGACAGCCTCGGTGCTGTCGGCCAAGCCCTGGTGGGACCTGCGGAAGCAACCTGTAGTTCTCCAGAGCTGATCTGCGCTTTTAACGTGTCCTCAAGTACCGTTACCTCTCAAAACTAGCGCAACTTGCTACACGTTTGAGCGACGGCTGTATGTTCTGATGGTGTGCTGGAGGCTCCAACTACCCGGTCTATTTTTTTTTTTTTTACCCGGTCTATTTTTAAAAACTCAAAGAACGGCATCCTCGGTGGCTTTTCAGACTCTCTCAGGTGACGAACGACGCTCCTAGCCACAAGCTCGTAAATAGAACAGCGCTCAGGCGGTGCAAAACATAAGGTTCCACCGAGATTTGAACTCGGATCGCTGGATTCAGAGTCCAGAGTGCTAACCATTACACCATGGAACCCACTCGTGACAGTCCCCTTTTGAGAAGGTATGTATCACTGATGTTCTTGTTCTGCGTGTCTGCCATTCGCAGAAGACAAAGAAGATGCAAATACCTGCGGAAGACGGTGAATCCTCCTCCTTGGAGCACCCGAACTATGAATCAAGACGTGCTGTGAAGGATCAGATACACACCATACTTAGAAGACATAGTACGTACTGAAAAGAACATTGTTAAAATTTCATTGATAAGTTAAAAATATCGAGTACGTCTTAAAACGATAAAATTTCATTGGGTTAAATACAATGTGTTGTTAAAATTAATTTCGCCTGGTTCTTTTTACTTTCTAATGTGGCTTACTGGAAAACTTAAATCACATAAAACATGTCTGCTTTCCCTCCACTGTGATTTGTTGTTCTACTTTCCGAAAAGTAAAATCCCGACGGGGTTACTATCATTTCTTTTTCAAGTCATGTCACAGCATTTTCGTTATCCTTTTTTTCCTTTTGTCTTGTTTTAAAGGAGTGCAGGTATTAGTCGTATTCAAAAAGACCACAAGTTCGTAGGTGAAAAGGAAAAAAAAAAAAAAAGCTGACGCCCGAACAGGGACTTGAACCCTGGACCCTCAGATTAAAAGTCTGATGCTCTACCGACTGAGCTATCCGGGCTCTTCCCAACTTTGTACTCTCTTGTTTATAAGAGCTATGCATCTACGCAAGTCCAGACTCGCAGAAGCGGTGGGTAATTGCTCGCACGTGCGCAGCGCCTCCGGCGCCCACCCGGAGGGAGCAGAAGCGGCCCCGCGGCTGCTGCCTGCGCTTTCCTGTCCTTCCGCTGGCCGGGGTCTGGCCGCTGGGGCCGGAGCGCCGCGGAGGCGAGGCCGCTGCAGTACCGGGTCTGGCCGCGCGGGGCCGCTGCCGGCTGCGGGCCTCCCTGGCGGGATCTCTCTCCCAGCAGGCGGGGTGACCCAGCTGCCGGGCCGCGCCCCGCCGCCCTGACTGCCCCGGGCGGGCCCGGAGCGGATCGGATGCCACCCCGGGCCTCCCGACGCCTTGCGCCCGGAGTCCACTTTGGCCCCGCGACCCGCCCCATTCCGAGGGAGGGATCGGGATCGGACGTGCGGCGGACCGGGGACACAGAGGGCCGGACGTAGGGACCGCGGTGCGCCGGGGGAGCGACAGGAGAGTTGTGCTCGGCTGACTCCCGTGCGGTGTGCACCCGGGCGATTCCCCTGCGTGAGGCGGCAGTCACGTGATGCGATGCCGAGTATCGTTCACTTGGGGACAGTGATTCACGGGGATGATTCACAGATAGGCAATGCGGGTGCCCTGGGCCCGGTCCCGGGTGAGAAAGGAGAGGGTCTCGGGGCAAGTTGGGGAGTGGGCGGGCCGGAGCCCTGCGGTATCAGTCGGCGGGGCAGTGTCCTAATCACACAGGTGTCACCTGCTCCCCGTCTCCCTCTCGGCGTCTGGTCCCTCCCTTCCCCGTGAGACTCTGGCTCTTGATATCCATCTGGGTGAGCCCGGTCCTGCCAGCCAGAGAGACCGGCTGGGCCAGAGGCCAGCAAACAACTATTAGGGGGCGGGGAGAGAGCGAGCCCGCGGCGAGCAAGGACGGGGACCGGGAGCTCCAGGGGAAGAGAGCGAACCCGAGAGCATCCCACAGAGAGACGCCTGGGCCTTTCCTTCCAGGCCCACCTGCCCCTGTCCCGGCCCCCAGACTCCGCGGCCCGGCAGCGCCACGGCTCAGCCCCGCCCCGCCCGCCGCTCCCCTGCTCCGAGGCGCTGCTGCTGCGGCCGCCGCCGCTGGGGCCAGCGTTGCCCGGGACATCCCTCCCATCCCCACCATGGCCGTGTACCGCGTGTGTGTGACCACCGGTCCCTACCTGATGGCGGGCACCCTGGACAACATCTCTGTCACTCTGGTGGGCACTTGCGGGGAGAGCCCCAAGCAGCGGCTGGATCACCTTGGCAGGGACTTCGCCGCTGGATCCGTGAGTACCGAGGAGAGGGGAGGGAGGGGCGACCTCCGAGGGTCTCGGCCCGCAGGGGACTTGGAAGGAGCGGAGGGGTCATTCCTCCAACCCTGGGGGGACTTGGGACTCCAAATCTCACCATCCTGTCTTTCCTGGGGTGATAAACCCTACTCAGGCTGGGCTGTGAAGAAGGGATGCTGGTCTGGGCAGGGGGTGGGTAGGGGAGGTCAGGAGAGCTTTGGGCACGTGGCTTGCCCTTTCTGAGTCTGGTTTCCTCCTCTCCCAGGGGATCTGCCTGCCTCCACCAGGCCCCAGGATTGCTTGCTGGGGGGCCTACACGAGGGCGTGGGAGCCGAGGACGCTGGAGAAATCCAGAACCCTCTCTGCTCACACCCGGTGTCCCTAGGAGCTGTGGCTGCCTCTGCTGGGGTGAAGGGGGTGCCTTTCCCCAATTCATACAAAGGCATCGCATGGAGTAATTAGATGCCGGGACAGGTGGAGGCGCAGATGCACCCTGGAAGGTGGAAGGATGCCCCCCACAGTTCTGAGCCCCTCACCTGCTTGGTTTTTGGTCCCCTCAGGTGCAGAAATACAAGGTGCGCTGCCCGGCCGAGCTGGGGGAGCTCTTGCTGCTGCGTCTACACAAGGAACGCTTTGCTTTCTTCCCCAAGGACTCTTGGTATTGCAACTTCATTTGTGTCACCGCCCCGGATGGCACCTGCGCTCAGTTCCCTTGCTATCAGTGGATTGAGGGCTACTGCACCCTAGAGCTGCGACCAGGAACAGGTGGGCCAGAGGCAGGGGCTGGCTCCCGTCTGTTGGAATTAGGGGTAGGCATGGGGCGTCTGGGTAGCTCAGACCCCACGGTTTGTGAGTTCGAGCCCCGCGTCGGGCTCTGTGCTGACAGCTCAGAGCCCGGAGCCTGCTTTGGATTCTGTGTCTCCCTCTCTCTCTGCCCCTCCCCCACTCACGCCCTGTCTCTCTCTCTCTCAAATAAATAAACATTAAAAAAAAATGGAACCAGGGGTGGGGTCTCACAAAGCCCAAGCTGTAGGGAACAGGGGTGGGGTTAGGGTACCTGGAACTCAGAACTCCTCAGTAGATGGTTCCTGAAAAAAGTGAGCCTCTAGAACCCCGCATTTCTGGGCAATATCCGCACGCAGTCTCCACACTCATACTTCTTTTTTTTTTTTTAAACATTTATTTATTTTCGAGAGACACAGAGACAGAGCGTGAGCAGGGGAAGGGCAGAGAGAGAGGGAGACACAGGATCCGAAGCAGGCTCCAGGCTCTGAGCCGCCAGCACAGAGCCCGACACGGGGCCCGAACTCACAGACCGTGAGATCATGACCTGAGCCGAAGTCGGCCGCTTCACCGACTGAACCACCCGGGCGCCCCTCCACGCTCACACTTCTCCTAGACACAAACACGCACAGACACAGAGTCCCTCCGCGCTCTCCCAGAGTGAATCCCTCTGGTGCCCACAGTGGAGTCAGACCACAGTCAGCTGAGTAACTGTGTGTCAGCAGGTGTGGAAGGGGCCGGAAAGGGCCTGTCAACTACTACCGGCCTGTCTGGCGTGGATGAAGTCCCTGTGGGTGCTGTTAGGATTCCTTCTTGCCTGTGGGGTGGGGGGGGGCCTTCCAAGGATGCGGAGCACGAACTCCTTCGGGCCCTGGACCCCCAGATCTCCTGAGCTGTCCGATCCTGAGAGGCGAGGCCAGGGCGGGTCCGGGTGTTGGCGTGAGCGTTAGGATGAGCGGTGGTGTTCTAGGTCAAGGCGAAGCGAGTGCTCTTCCCTTCCCCTCAGCCCCGAGTGGGCTCGTAGTCCTCCCAACGCCCACGTGTCAGCACAGCACACCCAGCCGCCCATCGCTTCCCCAAACATAACCGACGCTCAGTCACTTATCAAGTGCACGTTACCGGCACAGCGTGGGGGGGCACCACGCTGGACGCCGCGAATACACCACGCTAGACTACCCGGTGGTTTCTGTCCCCGGAGAGTCTTGGGAAAGAGATGAACACACGAATTAGGGTGATGGTTATCATTTTGGGGTGAGGTTGTGCTGAGCCCCTTCTGCTGACGAACGCACAACAGACACGGGGTACCCGCGTTACTGAGAGGGACTGGGTTCAAGGGTTGGGGGGTTCAGGCAGGCTTTTGCCGCAGGAGTGTCGTTTGAACAGAGGCTCGTATGATGAGGGAGTTTCCGTCCCCCACAGCCAAAACCGTTTGCCAGGACTCCTTGCCCCTCCTTCTGGATCACAGGCGGCGGGAACTCCAGGGCCGGCAGGAATGCTACCGGTGAGCGCGGCCGATCCCACCTCTTGCCCCATCTTTACTCTTACCTCTCAGTCTTACTCCGACTATTGCGAACTCTGACCTCAGATCCAATCAGGACCCGCGTGTGAACCTCACCTCGGGCTGGGGTTGGCTCACAGCGGTACCACCAAATTTCAGTGAATCCCCACTCAACCCACAGACGTCCCAGATGTCACCCGGACGTCAGACCCGACCCTGGTATTGGCCAGTCTCAGCCCAGCCCAGCCTCAGCCTCCCGCCCGCCCCCCCCCCGCCTTCCCCCTAAATCAGCCACTGTCTCAGTCTCAACACAATCACGTTGTCCCCAAGTGCCTCTCTGACCCGAAGCCCAGTGCCTTCACTGGGAGAACATTCCAGTTCTTTGTCACCTACCCAGAGAGGGGGTGGTTTCTGGGAGTTTTAATTTCAAGTCGCGCCTTTAAGAGCTGAAGTTTGTTGCTCCTAAGTTTGACCTCTGACCTCTTCCCCTCGGAAGCTGGAAGGTCTATGCCCCTGGCTTCCCTGGCATCGTCGACGTCAGCAACTTTGAGGAGATGGAGACAGATAAGAGATTTGCCCTGACCAAGACGGCACCTTGTGCAGACCAAGGGGACAGGTGACGGGGGAGCCCGGGCTTGGGGGGAAGGTAGAGGGCATGACCTAAACATTGGGACGACAGGGCCCGGGTAGCCGGGGACGGCTAGGGTATAATCTGGGAATCAGGGCGGAAGGGACAGAGGCGACCCCAGGGGTCTGGCGGGGAGGGGGCTGGGCAGGAGTCCAGAGCCAGGTGAGGACAGAGGGAGGGAATGAAGGGGGGCGGGCTGCAGGTCCGTCTGACCGGTGTCTGTCCTTCCGCCTCGCCCGCCGTCTCCACAGCAGCGGGAATCAGTACCTGCCTGGCTTCCCCATGAAGATCGACTTCCCGTCCCTGCGGCACATGGACCCCAATATTCGCTACTCGGCCACCAAGACGGCTTCCCTGCTCTTCAATGCCATCCCTGCGTGAGGCCACCGCCCCTCCCCACCCCCCTGCTCAGTCTGCCTTCTGCCTCCGCTCTTCCACGCACACGTACATCTCTGTCCCCATGTCCCCTCTCTGTCCTGGTGTCCCCTTCCCCGTCCCCATCTCCCCCTCTCTGTCCCCATGTCCCCTCTTTGACGCGGTGTCCCCTTTTTGTCCCCATGTCCCCTCCCTGTCCCTGTGTTCCCCTCCCTGTCCCCATCTCCCTCTCTCTGTTCCCATGTCCCTTCTTTGTCCCTGTGTCCCCTTTTTGTCCCCATGTCCCCTCTCTGTCCTGGCGTCCCCTTCCCCATCCCCATCTCCCTCTCTCTGTCCCCATGTCCCCTTTCTGCCCCCATGTCCCCTCCCTGTCCCTGTGTTCCCCTCCCTGTCCCCATCTCCCTCTCTCTGTTCCCATGTCCCTTCTTTGTCCCTGTGTCCCCTTTTTGTCCCCATGTCCCCTCTCTGTCCTGGTGTCCCCTTCCCTGTCCCCATCTCCCTCTCTCTGTCCCCATGTCCCCTTTCTGCCCCCATGTTCCCCTCTCTGTCCCCGTCTCCCCCTCTCTCTCCATTCTCTCTCCCCGTCACCTCCTGTTTGCTCCTTTGTCATCCCCCCCTTTCTCCACTCCTCGAATCAGAGAAGAGCCCAGTCCCAGGCCCTGTCGGCGGGACCGTGTCGAGTGGGGCAGGGGGGCCAGGCCCTGAAGGTTTAAGGAAGTGAAGTCACCCCACGTCGCGTTCAGACCCCAGAACCAGCACTTTCTAGCCGTGTAACCATGCTCTTCACTTAGCCTCTTAACAGTTCCCTCATCTGTCCGATGACAGGACTACGCGTACCCACCTCACGGGGCCGGGGAGGGTCAGCCGGAGAGCGCCCGTACGAGACAGCCTCGGTGGACGGCGCCGAGTAGTAGCGCTGGGATGTGCTCTATGGCCACGAGGGGTTTGGTGTCCCCAGGGGGACACGTGGCACACTTCAGTAGGGACTGGAGGGGCCATTAGCAGCTCAAGGCAACTTGAGGAGGCTCTGGGTGTGACGGTATGTGGACGCTCGGGGCCAGAGGCAGCAGGGCCGAGCAGGGGCCAGCAGTGGCTCCCGGGAAGGCAAGTGGGACAGAAGCCGGCTTGGGGCCGCGGAGAGCAGAGCTGAGCAGAGAGCGGGCGGGTCCTCACAAGGCCAGGCTGGGCTGGAGAGAGGACGGCAGCCTCGGCTGGACACCTGTACAGCAGGAGGTCCAGAGGAGTCCGGGGCAAGGGGCCGGGTCCTCACCTCGGGGCTCCCGTGCGGGACTGATTCTCTGGGAGCAGGACTGGTGGGAGGGGGGGAGGGGGGGGTGAGCAGGGAACTCAGGAGTGTCTGAAGACAGCCACGGGTGGCTCGGTCTCCCGGCAAGGACGTGAGAGAGGCCCTGGCAGGGCTGCGAGACCAGAGTCACCTGAGCTGGTCCCCAGACAGACATGCCGGTCTAGATGAGGCGAGGGAAGGCTCTGGAGACTTAGGACAGCCTGCGTGGGGCTCAGAGAAGGGCCCGTGGGTGGAGGCAGCTGAGGAGGATTCATGGAGAGGAGGGGCTGTGGCCGGGAGATGGGGGCTGTGGCTGGAGAAGGGGGGCTGTGGCCGGGGGGGGGCTGTAGCCAGGAGAGGGGGGGCTGTGGCCAAGAGAGGGGGGCTGTGGCCTGGAGTGGGGGGCTGTGGCCAGGAGAGGGGGGGCTGTGACTGGAGAAGGGGGGCCGTGGCCGGGGGTGCTATGGCCAGGAGAGGGGGTGCTGAGGCCAGGAGGGGGGGCTGTGGCCAGGAGAGGGGGGCTGTGGCCAGGAGAGGGCGGCTGTGGCCTGGAGTGGGGGGCTGTGGCCAGGAGAGGGGGGCTGTGACTGGAGAAGGGGGGCTGTGGCCGGGGGGGCTGTAGCCAGGAGAGGGGGGCTGTGGCCAGGAGAGGGGGGGCTGTGGCCAGGAGAGGGAGGCTGTGGCCAGGAGAGGGGCAGCTGTGGCCAGGGGAGGAGTGGCTGCGGCCAGGCTCCGGTGGGGGCCATGGCAGGACACTCCGGAGGACGGGGGCGCCAGGCCCCTTCTCTTTCTCCTCTATTGCCTCCTCGCTCTCGGCTTTAGCACCGAGCTCTCGCCTGCTTCCTGCCCTCTTCGGGGTCTTGCTGGGCGAGTGCTCAGCAAATACTGAGGACTGAGGGGCGGGCAGCTCAGCAGAGAGTCAGGAAGTTGTCCCCAGGGATGTCAGCTCACAGATGTACCTTTGCCCACGTCCTTCGTGGCCCCCCGAGGACACTCGCCCAGCCCACCTTCTCCACCTGCGGCTAACCCACCTGTTGGGTGACGCCTTCTCTCCCGTTGGCCTTGACGCCGTTAGTGAGTGATTAAAATGAACCGGGATGTCCAGTTGGCGAACGGAGCCAAGTCCTGGCCCTCAGGGGCCCACAGGACGGTGTATAATAAAGGACAGCAGGGGCACGCCGTAACGCAGGGAGTGATGAGCGTTTGCGGGGAGAGACACACCCAGCGTGTGTTTGGGGGTGTCAGGCCGGGCTTCTCTGTGTGTCCTAGACAGACTTGGTGGTAGGCAGAGATGTAGGAAACAGCTTACTCCCGGAGGCACACAAGCCCTGGACAAGGGGGGGAAGCAGATTTCACGTCAAGCAGTTTTTTTAAGTTTACTTATTTAGTTTGAGAGAGAGAGAGAGAGAGAGCAAGGGAGGGGCAGAGGGTGAGGGAGACAGAGGATCCAAAGCAGGCTGTGTGCTGGCAGAGCACGATGCGGGACTCGAACCCACGCACCGCAAGACCATGACCTGAGACTTCTGTGGCACACACGCTGTCAGGCACCTCTGCCCTGGGCATCGATCTTGCCAGGTGCCTCCAGACCTCTAGGCTGGGGGTACAGTGCCCCCGGCAGCCCCAGGCCCCAACCTCGCTTCCCCTCCCCCTCAGGTCCTTGGGCATGAAGTTCCGAGGGCTGCTGGACCGCAAGGGCTCCTGGAAGAAGCTGGATGACATCCGGAGTATCTTCTGGTGTCACAAGACCGTCACGTCAGGTGTGCAGAGCCAGCCAGATGTCTGTCCCCCGCCCTCCCCTGTGCTCAGAACCCTCTGCCCCATTCTGGGAAGGGGCCCTCCTCCAGCCGTCCCGGGGAGACTGTGGGGTCCCAGTGCGTGGGGCTCCTGGTTTCATGAGCGGCAACCATCACAGACTCCCCTTAGGAGCTCACGCCGTCTCCCCTTTCCCTGGGAGCGGACAGGAATAGGGGAGCGAGGACAGGGAGATACTCTGCCTGCCTGGGAGAGGGTCGAGGGTCATTTAGGGAGTCCTGATCCAGATGGGGAGGGCACTGGCCCCTGTTCCCCTACTCCCACCAGTAGGGCCAGCCTGAGATTCAGGTCTCTGCACCGCCGCTCGGCTGGGCCAAGTCACTCTGTCTCTTTGGCTCTCCGTGTCCAGCGTGAAATTGATTAATTTCACTCGCCTCGAAGGGCTGCTGGGAGGGAAGCCTAAACCACAGTGAGCAAAGAGCCGGGCCGGGGGAGGATCTAGGGACGTGCCCTCCAGACCAAGCGGCCCCCTCTCCTGCCCCCTAGAGTACGTCACAGAGCACTGGTGTGAGGACCAGTTCTTCGGGTACCAGTACCTGAATGGCGTCAATCCTGTCATGCTCCATCGCCTCTCCAGCCTGCCCAGCAAGCTGCCTGTCACCAATGACATGGTGGCCCCCTCGCTGGGCCCGGACACCTGCCTGCAGACAGAGCTAGAGGTGGGCGATTTGTCATTACGGACACAGGAGGGGTGTGGAAGGGAAGGGAGGGAAGGCTGGAGCTACAGCCGGTCCGCACGTCCCATCCACTGGGCAGCCCCAGCTTTGAAGTGGAGCAAATGGGGGCGAGGGCCGGGTGAGGCTCGGTCGTGTCTGGAAGCCTGAGATGGGGCCTGGAGAAGTGGCCTGAGCCAGCAGGACAGCGCGGACGAGAAGGCCCTGCCTGTGTTCTGGGGCTTCCAAGATCCCCAGTACGAAGGCCCAAAAGAAAGCTCTGTTAGGACAGGTGGAAGGCAGTGCAAGTAGATACAAGAGGAAGAATCGCGGAGAAGCAGGAGCTGTGAGGGTCTGGGAGATGACGGGCCAGTCTCTCCATGGCAGCCAAGCCCTCTGACATCCGCCAGGAGGCCGGAAACGAGGCAGTCAGTTCTGTGTGTGTTTGTTTGCTGTTGTTGGATACACTGACAGGGTCAGCGAGTGGAGAGAGCAGGACCACGTGGGGGGGGGGGGAGCGGGAGAGGATACCAGCGTACACAGGTGGGAGGTTGTGCAATGAGGGACTCATCTGGACCTCATTCCGGACATGCTGCCAAGGGCTGGGTATCTAACTGGACATTAGGCAAGCGCCGAGCATTCCTGAGGCCCGAACTGGGGTGGGAGTGGGCGGAGAGCAGGGAGGGCGGTGGAGCGCGGGTCGGGGGCCACTCGCGAGCCTCCGTGCGCCTTCCCCAGAGGGGGAACGTCTTCCTAGCGGACTACTGGATCCTGGAGGAGGCCCCCGTCCACTGCCTCAACGGCCGCCAGCAGTACGTGGCCGCCCCGCTCTGCCTGCTGTGGCTCAACCCCCAGGGGGCGCTGGTGCCCTTGGCCATCCAGGTGAGCCCCGGGGCGGGCTTCGGGGGCGGGCTCCGGAGGCACGCCCCGCAGTCTGGAGCCTCACCCCTTATTATTCTTGGCCGCAGCTCAGCCAGAATCCCGGGCCCGACAGCCCCATCTTTCTGCCCACTGACTCCTACTGGGACTGGCTGCTGGCCAAGACGTGGGTGCGCAACTCGGAGTTCCTGGTGCACGAGCACAACACGCACTTTTTGTGCACGCATTTGCTGTGCGAGGCCTTCTCCATGGCCACGCTGCGTCAGCTGCCGCTCTGCCATCCGATCTACAAGGTCGGTGCGACCCCCGGGCGGGGCCGGAGGGGGCGGGCCGGCTCGTCCGGCTCCCCTGACCTTCGGCTCCCGCGCCCTCGTCCCGCTCGCAGCTCCTGCTTCCCCACACTCGCTACACGCTGCAGGTGAACACCATCGCTCGGGCCACGCTGCTCAACCCCGACGGCCTCGTGGACCAGGTGAGGCCTCCGGCCCCCTCCCGCCCTGTCTCGGAAGCCCGCCCCGAGGGCGATTTGCCCCGCCCACAAGCCTCTACGGCCTCCAATCCCATCCCACGGTTCCTGCCAGAGCCTTCCCACAAGCCCCGCCTACCCCGCCCTACTTGCCCCGCCCACTAGCCTCTAAGGCCTCCAATCCCATTCCACGGTCCCTGCCCACGCCTTCCCAAAGCCCCGCCCCTACTTACCCCGCCCACAAACCATGTCCCCGCCCCTCTGTCCCACCCAACGGGCTCCGCCCTCTCAGGCCCGGGCTCCTTAGTCTCCGGAGGTGGGGCTGGGCGGCTCCCCTTGGACCACATCCTCAGCTGGCCCTGCGCCGAGCCGGCCCTCTCGTCCCCCCCTCCCCGGCGTCACTTCTTTCTGTTAGTTACCAAATACCTAAGGATTACCCCCCATGCACGTAGGAGGCCCGCCACCTCCGCAGCCCGCGTTTGGCCCCCTGTGGGGGTTTGATCCGTGATCTTGAACTCCTTGGTTAACTGAATAATCCCCTCTGCTGAGTCCCTAGCCTCCTCTCGCCCCCAGGCCCTGGGGCGAGCTCTGGGCCCTCCCCAAGCCCAGCTGCCTTGTGTTGTCAGGTCACGTCCGGCGGGAGGCAAGGCCTCCTCTACCTCATAAGCACAGGCCTGGCCCACTTCACCTACACCGATTTCTGCCTTCCGGACAGCCTGCGGGCCCGCGGCGTCCTGACCATCCCCAACTACCATTACCGAGACGACGGCCTGAAGATCTGGGCGGCCATTCAGAGGTGCGGGGTGAGGGCCTGGGACCCTGCAGCCAGTGTGGCCTCACCAGGGCCTCCCGGCTCAGGGGCAGTGTGGATGCCTGTCCCCATGCGGGCTGGGGCGCTTGGTGCTGGGGGTCGTGGGTGTGTTTCAGGCCCCAGGACGGAGCACCCCAAGGGTGAGAGTTGGGGTAGGGGTCCTCAGTGAAATGACAGCTAGCCGCTGGGCGGGGGAGGGGCTGGGCTGTGTATGAAGGAATGGGCAGGGCGTCCGGAGGAACCAGGGTGGGTACCATAGTGCAGTGTGGGCTGGGACCCGCAGGCTCTCGTCAGTGCACTGTCCCCCCCTTCCCCCGTGTGGGAAGGAGCCCCAGAGTACCCATGACTCAGGAGTGCCCACACCTGGGTTCCATCTGGATCTGGAGGTCCCCACTGGACCCTGGTGGGCGCCCAGTGGACGCTGGCTCTCTGGCCCTCCCCAGCCTCAGCGGCAATGGGCCTTGGATTTCTGGCCAGCCTTGAGCCCAAGGTCACCCCCGTGGCGTGTGCATCTCTTTCCCGCAGCTTTGTCTCAGAAATCGTGGGCTACTACTATCCCAGCGACGTTTCTGTGCAGCGGGACACGGAGCTGCAGGCCTGGGTCTGCGAGATTTTTGCTCAGGCCTTCCTGGGTCGAGAAAGCTCAGGTATCCCCCCCCCCCCCCCCGCACCCCTCACCACAAGCTCCCAACGACTCAACGTCCTCCCTGGCCTCACCTGTTACTTAGTTCTTACTTATGGACCAGCCTTTGAAGTACATCCTATGTTTAGGGTTTTTTTTTCTGAGATTCCCCCACCCCTTTAAGCAACAAATTTTATGTTTTCAAATGTTTATTTATGTTTGAAAGAGAGAGAGAAACAGAGTGTGAGCAGGGGAGGGGCAGAGAGAGGGGGAGACACAGGATCCGAAGCAGGCTCCAGGCTCCGAGCTGTCAGCACAGAGCCCGATGCCGACTGAGCCCCCCAGGTGCCCCACTTTAAATCCCATTAATGTGCTGTGGCTGGATTGAAAACACAGGACTAGCTGTTCCGCAGAATGTGTCCCCTTCCGAATTAATCTAATGGCTTCCTCTTGAGGTCATTCATCTTGCTCCTCTACGCACTGTGTACTCTGTCAGTGGGAAGTAGCATCTAAAGGTTAAATGTTTGGGGCAAGAATATTTCTCAAGTGATGCTATGTTCTCTGCGTTGCGTCACCCGGGAAGGCAAATAGTGTCCGGCTGTCTCACTATTAGTGACGCCAAGAGTGATTTCTGGGTTCAGGTGGTGACAGCCAGGTCTCTTTGGAATCTTGAAAGGATGACCCGTCCCCTGCTTTGCAAGCCCACTGTTAATCCTGGGCTGGCCTGGCCCTGAATACCCCTCCCCCAAAGGCAGCGTTTTGTTTTTGTTTTTTTCCCATTTGGAGCTGTTCCTTATTTAAGACCTGGGGTGGGGGAAATCTAATCACTGTTGGTTGACTCCCCATCTTCATTATTATTTAAAAATTTTTTTTTAATGTTTATTTTATCTTTTAATGTTTAATCGTTTTTGAGAGGCAGAGTACAAGCAGGGGAGGGGCAGAGAGAGGGAGACACAGAATCCGAAGCAGGCTGCAGGCTCTGAGCTGTCGGCACAGAGCCTGATGCGGGGCTCAAACCCATGAACCATGGGATCATGACCTGAGCTGAAGTCAGACACTTAACCAACTGAGCCCCCCAGGTGCCCCTGTTATTATTATTATGTTTTAATGTTTATTCATTTTTGAGAGAGAGAGAGAGAGAGAGCACAAGCTGGGAGGGGTGCAGAGAGAGAGGAGGGGGGGAGAGAGAGAGAATCCGAAGCAGGCTCCACGCTGTCAACACAGAGCCCGATGCGGGGCTCGAACTCACGAGCCATGAGATCACAACCTGAGCCAAAGTCAAGAGTCAGAGGCCTAACCGACTGAACCGCCAGGCGCCCCTCTCCTATCCTACGTTATTAAACGCGTCTCTGACTTAGTACAGCAGGGCATTCTTCAGATTGACAAACATCTCTTCTGACGATGTGAGTTTATCCCAGATTCCTGTTTTAAGGCAAGACACACTCATTAATCGCCATGACTTTGGCTTCCATCTTTCAAGCGGGAACAAATAAACACTAGGAGCGATAGAAAAATTCCCACAGCTCGTCAGACCTCCTTCCCTTTTAATCTCAGCCCTCAAGGTCAGACTATCAACCACGGAGAGAACCTTCAGAAAATTCCCACGCGCTCCCTGTCAGGTGCCCGGTCCTTCCTCCAACCCCTTCCGCCTGTTCTGGTGGACCAGCCTCTCTCTCTCTCCCGACTGCAGCCATCTTTGTCCTCCTTTGTCCTCTTCTCTGTCTTCCTGTCTCCCTAAATCCAGTTGGATGGCCAATCCCTATTGTCCCCATGATTTCCCACTGTCACCGCCCAGTCCCTGCGTGATAGCAGCTGTCTCTGTGCAGGCCCCGCCTTTCTCAGCCCCTTGCTGCTTGGCCGCCAGGCCTGAGGGGCCGCCGCCCCAGTAATCCTCTGAAATTGTGCCCAGAAACCGCCTGGCCTGGAACATTCCTTCCCACCCTGCCTTCTTACCTTCTTAGGCACTCTCTACACTCAACCAATAATTACTGGGCTCTTAACATTAAGTATTGTTCTAGGTACTGGGGTTTGGCAGTGAACGTGACAGACACACATCCCGGCCTTCACGGAGCTTACCGTTCTAGTGGGGAGACTCTGATAATAAATAAACAAATATGTTCGGTGGTTGTATGAGCGCCCGGAAAAAGAAAAGAGCCTGTGGAGGAAGGAGAGTGGTTTCAGATAGGTGATCGGGGAAGATCTCTCTCTGAGGAGGTGATGTTTGAATAGAGACCTGCAGGAAACCAGGGAGATAGGTCTGTGGATAACTGGCTTAAGCCTGTACAGGCAGAGGTATAGCAAGTGCAAAGGCCCTGAGGTGGACGTGGGGCGGTAGGTTTGCGGAATCCCAGGAAGGCCTGCGTGGCTGAGTAGAGAAGGTGAGAGAGAGAACAGGAGGGAAGGAAATAAAGTCCGAGAAGGAGCGAGGGCCAGATCAAGTAGGGCAGTGATAAGGCGAGTGGGGCGGGAGGCCCATAGCAGGTGTTAGCTAGGGGTGCCTAGGCTGCGCCTAGAGTTCCGGGTCCAGGTGGAGGCGTGAATTTGGAAGTCACCAGCCAGCGGGAAGCGGTTAAAGCCATGGATTTGGACAAGATCAGTGACATACAGGGAGAAAAGGACCAAGGTCCGAGTCTCACGACGCCTTCCTCTGTCACCTTCTTTTCCGTTCGAAGCTCACCCACTCTTCCCCCGGGAGAGTCTCCCCTGGGCCCCTTGGCCTCAGTGCCTGTTTCCGCCCTGCCTTCGCGTTCCTCCAAGAGCCAAACCCTGGCCTTGGAGCCTACCCCCTCCAGCCCCAACTCTGCTTCTACCACTGCAAGCTTATGAGTGACACTCGGGTCATCTGTCTCTGTCGCTAAGGGCCACAAGGAATGATCGCTGCTGGGTGCTTGGACAAATCTTGGTGAACTGGGGAGAATTCGAACGTTAATTCGAACGGCTCCTCCGTTGTGAGCTGTGCTGGCTGGGCGTTTTCTGGCCTGATCCCAGCACCCAGCTCCGATCCCGACCCCCTTCAGAGAGACCTTGAGCCTTGGCGAGGACATCCCTAACCTCAGCCCAACCCTAATCTTAGTCAAAAGACAACGGTGGCCAAGTGCTCAGCCGTCGTGTCCTCACTCGCCCCTTGTGTGAGCCCCCAGCCCCGAGCTGCTCCTGGGAATCCCGTGCCCTCCCTCCACACCCTCCCCCCTTCCTCCCTCCCCCAGGCTTCCCGCGCAGGCTGTGCACTCCAGGAGAGCTGGTGAAGTTTCTTACGGCCATCATCTTCAACTGCTCCGCCCAGCATGCCGCAGTCAACAGCGGGCAGGTGAGGCTGCAGGGGGCAAGCCTGGGGGGCGGGGGCATCCTATGCAAGGTTGGGCTCAGCAATGGATGTCAGGCCAGAGGTGGGGTTGAGAGCCTGAGTGTGTCAGGGTTGGGGTGGGTTTACGATGGGGCTGAGGCTGGTGGTGAGTGGGTGGAGTGAAGGGCTGATGTTGGACGCGGACTAGGGTGGAGCGGGTCCGAGGTTGTGGTGGTGACTCCGGTTGGTGTCGTGTAGGAAGTAGAACTTATGGGCCCTGTCATGGCGGGGACGCGGCCGGGTGGAGTATCAGGTCGCTCTGGGCGGCACGACAGCCCAAGGCCCTTTGCTGGGGTTACCTCCTCTCTGAGTCCTGCTCCTTCCTTGGTGATTCGCTCCACCCAGTCCTGAAACACTGGGTGGGGAGTGACAAGGGGTGAGCCTCCTACCCCACTTCTGGAACTTTCTACCCTATACTCCTCCCTCCCTTCCTTTTCCACCATCCCCTCATTTCCCAACTGCGGGAGCTGGGATGGTAGGGGCAGGGTCAGGGATGACGAAGGCGCCATTCCCCGTTCTGGCCGGCTGACTCAACTCGGGCGGGGTCCCTACAGCATGACTTTGGGGCCTGGATGCCCAATACCCCGTCATCCATGAGACAGCCCCCACCCCAGACCAAGGGGACGGCCACCCTGAAGAGTTACCTAGACACCCTCCCAGAAGTGAACGTCACCTGTAACAACCTTCTCCTCTTCTGGTTGGTCAGCCAGGAGCCCAAGGACCAGGTGTGTATGGAGGGGAGGGGGTGGGGTAGGGGTGGGGGCTTATGGGGCCTGGGCAGTGGCAGTGGTTTCCAGGGGGGATCGGGGACTGAGTACTGCCATTTATGTCCACTGCTGAGGTCTCTTGGGTTCCTCAGTTTCTTTAGGAAATGATGGTTGACCCCCAAAGACATACATTGAAGCAAATACCAGTTTAGTGGCTGGGGAACAACGTCCATCGAGTTCACCAGTGTACCAATCCATCCACCTGTCTGTTCATCCATCCGTCCATCCATCCATCTATCTATCTATCCATCTGTCCGTCGATCCATCCATCCATCCATCCATCCATCCATCCATCCATCCATCCATCCATCCACTTATCCATCCATCCATCTATCCATCCATCCATCCATCTACTTATCCATCCATCCATCCATCCATCCGTCTGTCCATCCATCCATCCATCCATCCATCTACTTATCCATCCATCCATCCATCCATCCGTCTGTCCATCCATCCATCCATCCATCCACGTATCCATCCATCCATCCACTTATCCACTTATCCATCCATCCATCTATCAATCCATCCATCCATCCATCTACTTATTCATTCATCCATCCATCCATCCATCCACTTATCCATCCATCCATCATCCATCCATCCATCCATCCATCCATCCATCCACTTATCCATCCATCCATCCATCCACTTATCCATCCGTCCGTCCATCCGTCTGTCCATCCGTCCGTCCATCCATCCATTCATCCATCCATCCATCCATCCATCCACTTATCCATCCATCCATCCATCCATCCATCCATCCATCCATCCACTTATCCATCCATCCATCCATCCATCCATCCACTTATCCATCCATCCATCCATCCGTCCGTCTGTCCATCCGTCCATCCGTCCATCCATCCGTCCATCCATCCATCCACTTATCCACCCACTTATCCATCCACTTATCCATCCACTTATCCATCCACTTATCCATCCATCCATCATCCATCCATCCATCCATCCATCCATCCATCCACTTATCCATCCATCCGTCCATCCGTCTGTCCATCCGTCCGTCCATCCATCCATCCGTCCATCCATCCACTTATCCATCCGTCCGTCCATCCGTCTGTCCATCCGTCCGTCCATCCATCCATTCATCCATCCATCCATCCATCCATCCACTTATCCATCCATCCATCCATCCATCCATCCATCCATCCACTTAATCTATCCATCCATCCATCCATCCATCTACTTATTCATTCATCCATCCATCATCCATCCATCCACTAATCCATCCATCCATCTATCCATCCATCCATCATCCATCCATCCATCCATCCATCCATCCACTTATCCATCCATCCGTCCATCCGTCTGTCCATCCATCCGTCCATCCATCCATCCATCCGTCCGTCCATCCATCCATCCATCCATCCACTTATCCATCCATCCGTCCATCCGTCTGTCCATCCATCCATCCGTCCATCCATCCGTCCATCCATCCATCCATCCATCCATCCATCCACTTATCCATTCATCAACCATTCATTCATTAACCGCTCATCCATTCATCTAAACATCGAACACATATTATTTTGAATACCTCCCACATGTCAACATGACACTGGGGACCAGGCACAGGAAGCTGAGTGAGACCTTCCTGCCTCCAAGAACCCCATGGTCCAGTTGAGGAAACACACAGGGAAGTGCAAAAGGGCACAGCAGTGTCATCAGAATCATTTATGTACGAGCTGGTACTTCTTGAGCCTTTGCAAAGTGTCAGACGTTGGTGGGCAGATACGAACTTGTCTTGAGCTTAGTCTCACGATAGAGGTGAGAATGGGGACTTGGGGAACCTGACTGAGTCTGGGCGAACCCGGGAAGGCTTCTTGGAGGAAGTGACATCTAAGCTGAAACCAGTAGGACAAGTAGAAGCTTGGCAGGCAAAGGAAGGGCAGGGCTAGTTGCTAGGCAGGCGGAAGGGCACAACCAACTGAAAAGAAGTCAAGGTTATTTCGTTGGTGTGTTGGTGCGATTGCACGTGGGTCGGTGCGGGCACCGCGTTCGTTCAGAGCAGGATGGGGAAGCCACTGGAGGGGGCTAAGCCTGGGGTGACGTGGCTAAGTTTGTGTTTCAGCAAGAGCGCCTGCCTGGCGGTGTGGACGGCCGGGAGGGGCAGTTTTGGAGGCAGGAACCCGGCTTGGCCAGGGGAACAGCCCTTGGATCACGAGTTACGGCCATTTCCATTCAGACGTTGGGGCGCTGGCCCTGCCTCTGCCCCCTTGGTCTTGCTCGCAAGCGCTCCGACGTCTCCGGAATATTCTCATTTCT
Source organism: Paguma larvata (assembly GCA_030068075.1). Classification (NCBI taxonomy): domain Eukaryota; kingdom Metazoa; phylum Chordata; class Mammalia; order Carnivora; family Viverridae; genus Paguma; species Paguma larvata. Next base: position 21,342,696 of record CM057843.1, read on the forward strand.
CATGCTTGGCTCGCTTGGCGTAGATGTGTTATCTCCCTGACTAGTGTTAATTACCATAGCCTGGGGACGCCAGGGACGAGTCCCTGGGTCCTGCTCCTTTCTGGTCCCATTTCCCAAGGACTTAGAGACGTTCATTTTTTGTCGTTATACGGGAAAAACTCGGGGTTTTTTGTTCTACGCACACAATCGCTGTTACTATTCTCAGCACTCTCACCACTAAGTGTGGGGGGTGTTCCCACATCACACGATTTTCCGACACCAGCTGGGTCTCAGGTAATTTAAATGCTTATTCTATTTATTTTTGAGAGAGAGAGACAGAGGGTGAGCAGGGGAGGGGCAGCGAGAGAGGGAGACATAGACTCCGCAGCAGGCTCCAGGCCCTGAGCTGTCAGCACAGAGCCCGACGCGGAGCTCGAACCCACAGACTATAAGATCATGACCCGAGCCGAAGTCAGACGCTCAACTGACTGAGCCACGCAGGCGCCCCTGGGTGTCAGCTAACTTAACTCGGTTCTGACACCCAACTTGCAGATAGTCAGAGAGTCAGCCCCATAGGTTCGGGCTCAGTCCCACCAGACCGCCCTCCCCCCCTTCTGATGCCAGCCTCAAGTCCAAGCTGTCGCCGGTACTTCCCACCCCCCAGCTAGGAATCAGAGCTTTCTGTCACCCCCTCCTCAGCTTCTGGCATTTGCTCTGACGCCTCACAGAACTCAGGAAGAACAGTTCACTTGTTAGATCACTGGTTTATTATACAAGGACACAACGCGGGACCCGCCGGTGATGAGTAGGGCGAGGCGTGTGGGAGCGGCCGTGTCTGCGCCCTTTCCGGGTCCACTACCTCCCCAGGACCTGCCCGTGTTCGCTGGCCTGGAAGCTCTCTGAACCCCTTCTGCTGGGGTTTTTCTGTAGGTCTCATTACCTAGGCATGATTGATTGCATCATTGGCCGCTGGGGAGTACTCAACCGCCAGCTCCTCCCTCCTCCCCAGAGAGTGGGGGCCCAGACAGGAAGCTTCAGCCCTCTAACCAGCCCCCAGAGGGCTTCCCAGAAGTCACGGCGTTAACGTAAACTCAGGTGTGGTTGAGAGGGGCTTTTTACGAGAACAAGGACCTTTAACGCTCTGTCGCTTACAAAACTATGAGGGTTTCAGGAACTCTGTGCCAGGAGTGGGAGGGAGCCCACGTGTATATATTTCTTACTGTAAATGACAAAACGACACAGGAGAATGACAGAATGACACAGGGAAGGATGATGAAAAGATGTTGAGGGTGCGAGGTTCCCTCCGATAAGCCAGTGGGGAGTCTGACCTTGAAAATTATAACAACAACATTAGCTATGGGGGGGTCTATCATGTCCCGGTCATTAAATCAGGTACCTTATAGATACTATTTTTTTTAATTTTTAATGCTTATTTTTGAGAGAGAGAGACAGAGCATGAGCAGAGGAGGGGCAGAGAGACACAGAATCCAAAGCAGGCTCCAGGCTTTAGCTGTCAGCTCAGAGCCCGATGTGGGTCTCGAACCCACGAACTGCAAGATCATGACCTGAGCCGAAGTCTGGCACTTAGCCGACTGAGCCATCCAGGCGCCCCTGTATGTACTATTTAAAAATACAAAATAAGTAAGGAGCTATATATTTAAAATGCCTCCTACAGCGCCTGGCATCTAAGTGTTCAATAAATAGTAGTTGCACTTTTTAAAGAATTTTTAGAAACTTTTAAGTAATCTCCACACCCAGCTTGGGGCTCAAAGTCACAACCCCGAGAGCAAGAGTCGTGCGCTCCGCCGACCGAGCCAACCAGGCATCCCAAACGGTAGTTGCCTTCGACGGGGGGAGAAAACTGAGGTTCAGAGACGCTCAGCAAGTCGCCCCCTGTCACAGAGCCAGTAAGTAGGCTTTGACCCCTGCCGCCTGTCATATTTCCGTGTTCTGCTTTTTTGGACAGCTGCACGATAGTTTTAGAAATGAGATGTCAGCCTGGTAGGTAAGACATAAAACTGACTCTTTGAAAAGGTGAACAGAATAAAGAAACCAGCGACAGTCCGAATCGAGAGAAATGAGAGAGGACATAGATACATTTGGAATGGAAAGGGATACAGCCACGAATCGAGAAGACTGAACAAGTGAGAAGAAAATGCTACTCGGAGCTTTATGCGAGCACATTTAGAGAGACGACTTTCTAGGAAAACGGTAAAGAAAACACCAGAAGAGATGTAAAAACACATAAACGGAAAAGGTGTAAAAGATGGGCTCCCCCGCCTTTCAAAGGGAGATTCTGCTAAACCTCCAAGGACCAAGTAATTCCTAAATCGTTCAAATTGCTTGAAAGTATAGAAAAGAAAGCGGAAGATTCCCAAACCATTTTACTGGGAGCCTTGATGCCAATGCCCAGCAAAGGTGGTGCCCTTAAGAAGGGAAGTGAATCAGGGCGCCTGGGTGGCTCAGTCGGTTAAGCGGCAGCTTTGGCTCAGATCATGATCTCGCAGTTCGTGAGTTCGAGCCCCGCGGCAGGCTCTGTGCTGACAGCTCAGAGCATGGAGCCTACTTTGGATTCTGTGGAGCCTGCTTTGGATTCTGTGTCTCTTTCTCTCTCTCAGCGCCTCCCCCTGCTTTCTCTCTCTCTCTCTCTCTCTCTCTCTCTCTCTCTCTCTCTCTCTCCCTCCCTCCTCCTTGTCAAGTGATTGCAACAAATTAACCGTAATTTTAAGAAAATAAAGGCATAAACTTGCCTCACTCAGCTGCAACCATCTTGAAAATACATCATTAGCCCATGGAGGCTAAAATAGTAAAGCAAATCACATACCACGAGGAAGTCTACTCTATTCTAGAAAAGAAAGGTTGATTCAACCTGATGCTGCAATCATTGATTCAACCTGATGCAATTGAATGGTGTGATTTATGACATCAGGACAGAAACACACTCTACAACCATCTGAATTTATGAAGGAAGCATTTGATAAGTGTGAATAGTCATGGCTAATAAAAAACTCAGTGTAAGATGAAACTCCCAAGCTGAGTTTCAAGAAAAAGTGTATTTCAGAGGGGCGCCCCGGGGGCTCAGTTGGTTGAGCGCCCAGCTCTTGGTTTCAGCTCAGATCACGATCTCAGGGTTCAGAGTCCGAGCCCCGCATCAGGCTCTGCGCTGAAGGCTCGGAGCCTGTTTGGGATCCTCCCTCTCTCTCTCTCTCTCTCTCTTTCTCTCTCTCTCTGCTCCTCCCCTGCTTGCACTTGACCTCTCTCTGTCTCAAAATAAATAAACGTTGGGGTGCCTGGGTGGCTCAGTCAGTTGAGTGTCTGACTTCAGCTCAGGTCACGATCTCACAGTTCATGAGTTCGAGCCCCACATCGAGCTCAGTGCTGACGGCTCAGAGCCTGGAGCGTGCTTCAAATTCTGTGTCTCCCTCTCTCTCTCTGCCCCTCCCCACTCACACTCTGTCTCTCTCTCAAAAATAAATACACGTTAAAAAAAATGTCTTAAAAAAATAAATAAACGTTAAAAAAAGTATATTTCAGAAAACACTGCATTTATGGCAAAGCAACAGAGGCCTCCTTATAAAGTCAGGTTATGAAGTCAGGCACGACAAAGTGACGTGGGCCGTGACCACTGTCCTGGGGGGCCTGGGCAGCAGGGCCCGGTCAGGGCCATAAAACCCGACCAAGAATTTTTAAACATCAAAATGTTTGGCAATGGTTGTATCGTACGAGGGGTCTCTTGGACCGGAGGCGCTCGCTGGTTGGGAGGCCGGGCCCCGGGGAACTGCGGAGGTGAGTGAGCCGGCGGCGTGGTCTGGACACCGAGAGAGGGGCCGTCCCGTGCGGCCCTGGGACGGCACCCAGTGTAGTTCACCGCGATACTTCCCGACTGTGGAGCGTGCCAGCGTGTGGCGGTGGCGTGGGGCTGACTGGCCAGGTGCCTCGGAACGGGTGGTCTTCCGGAGTCGAAGTGTGAATGGAGTCAGGGGAGGTGACAGGTGTCATCTTGGCCGTAAACGCCAGAGTGTGCTTGTGTTGATTTCTTTTTATTTTTAATTTTTTTTAACGTTTATTTATTTTTTTGAGAGACAGAGAGACAGAGCATGAGCAGGGGAAGGGGCAGAGAGAGAGGCAGACACAGAATCCGGAGCAGGCTCCAGGCTCCGAGCCATCAGCACAGAGCCCGACCTGGGGCTCGAACCCACGAACAGGGAGATCATGACCTGAGCCGAAGTCGGCCGCTTAACCGACTGAGCCACCCAGGCGTCCCGTGTTGATTTCATAGCACGTGAACGTGCTCGGTTGATTTGTGCGAAGAATGTGGTTGTGTTCTTTCCGTTCACAGAGCAGTGGACCAGGCGCTGGAAGGGACCTGTGTTTTTTGTTTTTAATCTTTAGTGTTCATTTATTTTGGAGAGAGACAGAGACAGAGTGTGAGTGCAGAAGGGGCAGAGAGAGAGAGGAGGAGACACAGAATCCTAAGCAGGCTCCAGGCTCCCAGCTGTCAGCACAGAGCCCGACGCGGGACTCGAACTCACGAACCGTGAGATCATGACCTGAGCTGAAGTGGGCCGCCTAACTGACTGAGCCCCTCAGGCGTCCCTGGAGAGGACCTTTAGAGATATTCTAGTCCAATCCATGCCCCTTGCAGGTGCGGAAACATCTCCGAGTCAGAGTGACAGGCAGAGGGTTACCAGCAGAGGGCGCACTAACCTTAGGCTCCTGGCTGTCCCGAGTCCCACACTCCCTGGGTGTTGGGGGTGCTGTGGGTGTTGGGGGTAGGGGTGTTGGGGGCAGGGGGAGGCTGCTCCGCGCAGGTTGCCTGGAGAGCTGGTCTGAAGGGTCTGCATTTGCAGTAGCCGGGGCTGGGTCGCGCCCTTAGAAGCCACCTGGACTATTTATTGGCAAATCCTTCATGGCTCTTCATCCCGCCCTGAACGTGATCCTGACCGCCACCCGCTTTCCTCCCAGCGGCCCCTGGGCACCTACCCGGACCAGCACTTCACTGAGGAGGCCCCTCGGCGGAGCATCGCCGCCTTCCAGAACCGCCTGGCCCAGATTTCGCGGGAGATCCGGGAGCGGAACCAGGGCCTGGAGCTGCCCTACGCCTACCTGGACCCTCCTGTCATCGAGAACAGCGTCTCCATTTGACCCCCTCCTCCTGCCACCGAGGGAGAGTGGCTCAAGACAAGGGCGTGAGGAGGGCGTCCAGGGCGAGAAGCCGCCGGCCAGCGCCAAACGCACAACAGGCCCCACGAGAGGGGCAGCCCCGTCACCCTTTGCTGTCCTTGGGGCAGCCTCCTACTTCCCTCTGCTGTGAAATACTACCTCCTCCCGCCGGGAACCCCATCAGGACACAGAGCTCTCCTTTCCGGTCCTCCCGCCTCCCCAAACTCCCTCCCCCTCTGACCTTGGCCCTTCGTGTCCACTCTCCTCCAGACCTGGGGGCCGACCAATCTAACTTCCCTCTCTGGAAAAGCCTGGAAGCTGGGCAAGAAAGGACGTGTGCTCTGGGTCTGTCACACGGTCCCTTTTGACATCAGCATCTTGCAGGGGAGGGTGAGAATGAGACCCAGCTTGGGGCGCCTGGGTGGCTCAGTCGGTTAAGCTTCAGACTCGATTTCGGGGTCAAGTCATGATCTCATGGATCGTGAGTTCGAGCCCCTCCCTGGGCTCTGTGCTGACAGCATGGAGCCTGCTTGGGATTCCCTCTCTCTCTCTCTCTCTCTCTCTCTCTCTCTCTCTCTCTCTCTCTTTCTCTTTCTCTCTCTCTCTTTCTCTCTTTCTCTCCTTCTGCCCCCCTACCTCTCTCTCCCTCCAAAATAAATAAGCATTAAAAAAAGAAAAAAGAATTAGACCCAGCCTATAGCTGTTCTTAGGGCTAGCTCCCCGGCCTGGGTATGTGGGGGGTCCCTCCCCAGTTCTTGTCCTCACCCCACAATCCTATCCTCCCCTCCTTCCTTTTTTTTTCTTGTCCTTGAGCCCAACGAATTCAATAAAACCCAACAGAATTGGCTCCCATTTCATTGTCATTTTGGCGTGTGTGTGTGCGCGTGTGTGTGTGCGCTCGTGAGCGCGCGCCTGCAGGTGGCTGGGGGAGCGGGGACTGGAGAAGGAAGGGACAGCCGTGAGTCCCTCCCTGGGTCATCCGTTCCGGAGACAGGAAGCCTCCCAGCTCAAGCCAGCGCCTCGCCAGGCCCCACACTCCTGCTGTCACCTCCCAGAGCGTGTCATCCGTCAGGAAGTCAAGGAAGATCCAGACTCTCAAAGGGCCGATAGGAAAAAAGTAGGTATTTTGCAAAGCCGACGACGCCAGCTTCTGGGCGTGCCCCCCTGGGATCGGGTCACCCTTCTGGACACAGGGGAGACTCGGTCTCCAGCCCTCTGCGGGTGGGTGCAGTCACGCGGGGTTCCACGCAGCAGGGAGGCGGTGGCCTCTGGCCTGGAGCACAGAGTCCTCACACCAGCCCTCCAAGTGAGCGTCTCTCTGCCTCTGCTGTTCCAGGCGGCAGTCCTCTCCCCTCCTGGGTCCGAGGGAGCAGGACGGCGGAGCCTCCCGCTGGCCTGGGCTGGGCGCGGAGCCGAGCAAGGGATGGACTTGCGCTGGGTCCCACCGCGGAGGCTTCCGGACTGTTGGTCACTGGGGTCGGGAATCGAACCCATCCCGACTTGGGTGGTAATCCAGGGTGGCGAACGTTCTCCCTTCTGGCCCTCAAGCTCTTCAAATTAGAGATCCGTGGTGGGGCGCCTGGGGGGCTCAGTCGGTTCAGCGTCCAACTCTTGGTTTCGGCTCAGGTCGCGATCTCATGGTCTGTGAGTTCGAGCCCCAAGTCGGGCTCTGTGCTGACGGCTCGGAGGCTGGAGCCTGCTTCGGATTCTGTTTCTTTCTTGCCCTTCTCTTTCTTGCGTGCACGCGCTCTCTCTCTCTCTCTCTCTCGTTAAAAAAAAAAAAGACTAGGGACACCTGGGTGACTTCGTTGGTTGAGCGTCCGACTTCAGCTCAGGTCACGATCTCACGGTTCGTGGGTTCAAGCCCTTCGTCGGGCTCTGTGCTGACAGCGCGGAGCCTGCTTGGGATTCTCTCTCTCTCTCCCTCTCTCTCTGCCCCTCCCCTGTTCTCTTTCTCTCTCTCTCTCAAAATAAATAAATAAACTTAAAAAAATTAGAGGTTCCCCCTCAGGTCAGTCATCCATATCTTCTCCCATATCTGCTCTCTCCACGGCCTCCCCCTCCGACCCCTTCCCTGTCCCCCGTGTCCCTGACTTCAGATCTAGATTCAGCACCCCCCCCCCACCTCCTCTGCCTCTAGAGAGCAAATTCTGTGTCACAGCCTCTCTGTGGCCAGAGTCACAGTGTCTTCGGACAGGGTAACAGTTCCTCCGTCCCTCTGGAGCCAATCACACGGCTTTGCTGTCACAATAACTGGGGACCCATCCAGGGAGTCACCTGGGCGAGGGCTTTGCTAGGCCGCAGAGTCTCCCAGACCACCGCCCGCGCTCATTCCTCTGCTGAGTCGCGGTCCTTGTGCTGCCTTGGCCTCAGCCCCCGGGGTCGAAGATGCCAGAAAGAGCTTGCTGCACGAACACAGCTCCGCGAGAAGCTCGGGACAGAATGCATCTCCCGAACTGAAGTCCCAGGGCCTCTGGGGCCTCCGTTCTGTCAAAACTCCGGAGTAGCCACTTTCCTACAGACCCGGAGAAACCCTGCCCATCCCGGTCCCCGTCAGGCCCGAGAATCTTCTTCCTGTCAAACCCCATCTCCCTCTGCGAGTGGACGGGTGGGAAGGGGATGAGGGTTGGGGGCAGGAAAGAGGTCATATTGTCACTTCCTGCACCTGCGATCCTCGGAGGAGAGGCCCCACGGGCCATTGTGCAGGAAGGGGTGTGTTTGGGGATATCTGATCGGCAGGTCCCAACCGAAGAATTTGACCCAAATCCCCAGATTTTGTTCACCTTAGAACAAGCTTGAAGGTCAAAGAACCACCCGGAGGCAGCCCTTTGGGGCCAGGACTACGGCAGAGGCTGGACGGCCGGGCCCCTTAAATCTGGGCTTTGACTTCAAACAGCAGCCCGTGGTGTCAGAACACCCTCGGGCTCTTGGTTTTCGGCTCAGGGCATGCTCTCACGGTTCGTGAGTTCGAGCCCCGCATCGGGCTCTGCGCTGACGGTGCGGAGCCTGCTTGGGGTTCTCTCTCTCCCCCCTCTCTCTTCGCCCCTCCCCTGCTCATGCTGCCTCTGTTTCTCTTAAAATAAATAAATAAACTTAAAAAAAAAAAAAAAGAACACACACTCAGGCAGCCCGTCCCTCCAGAAAACCAGACACTCCTTGGCAGGCACCAAAGTTAGCATTTGAAGGCATGCCCGGACTCAAAATGCCCCCACGCTGGAGAGGGGGGGAGGGATTGCTGGGATCTGGTTTCCCAGAAAGCCAGCTTGGAGGAAAATTTCCTGGGGAGACACGTCCGGCCGCGCACAGGATTCTGCCCGGGTTCTGGAAACTTCCAGGGACAGGATGTGGGGAAGAGGCTGGCACCTATCAGCTAGGGGGCATCCTGCGGCCCACCTGCCGGGCCCCCATGTGCTTTTGGGTCTGGAAGGCGACAGGTGTCGGGGAAAGCACACCAGCCTCTTTTCCTCGCCGGCCTTGAGCAAGCGCCTCAGCCTCAGTGGCCCGAATGTCTCAGAGAAACGGGAGGGACCAGAAGACCTGGAAAGTCCCTTCCAGGGTTGACATTCCAGGATTTGCTTGCCTCACCGCTCTGGTGTCCCTAGACACTGTTCCAGACGTGTCAGGGAAGCAGCGAACTGTCCCTTCCTTTCGGATGGTTTCGGGCGGGGCCGGGAGATGAACCGCCACCCCCTCCCCCCGTGTGGCGGGGTGACATGGTGGGGGAGGAGGTGTTACAGACCTGGACCGGGAGGTGCCAGGCCCCTCCAGGGCGTGTGTTTAAGGAACCGAGAGAAAGCCAAGGTGACTGAGGGGTGGGCACAAGCTGGTCACGCCCAGTCCCCCGAGTCCCCTAGAAATCCTTGGATTTGATGCTCAGGGCAATACTGGTTTATGCTGCGGCGAGTTTTACGCAGGAGAGTGACCCCATTTGATTTTTTTTTTTTCCTTCTGTGTCCTGGGGTGGGGCGGGGCCCCAGGCCTCGCTCCCTGCCTTGCAGGGCTGGGGTGGGCCAGCAGCGAGGACTCAGCTTCCTGTGTGGGTGGCCGTCGCAAGCCAAGCAGGGGAGCTCGCGTCCCTCCCCGGCGCCTCCCCTGCTCTCCGGTCCACCCCTGGCCCAGGAGAACTAGTTCTTCAGCCCGGCGAGCATCTAAGTCAGCGTCACGCATCCACGTTTCGGCCCCGCCGCATTCTCGCGCCTGTCCCCTCCGTGTCCGCAGCCACGCTCGCATCCCCGCCACCCTCACCGTCGTCTCCGTCGGTTTCCCCCGGGGGGATCTCATTCCCACTCCAGACCCTTGCCCCGGTCAAACCCGGGGCCGCCGCTCCTGCGCGTTTTGGGGGGACACAGGGATGGGCGGAGGGGAGGTCTATGGAGGGCGGGTGACGATCGGAGGAGGCAGCTTTGGGGGATGGAGGTAGAGCCCCACCGTTTGTGGTGACACCCAAACACAGTCTCCCCGCCCCGGTCCTCCTCCCCACAGCCCACTCTGTCTTTGCCACCCGATTCGAAGGTTAAGGCGGCGCCTCTCACCCTTGCTGCCCTGGACTCTGTCCCAGAGGGCTCCCCCCACCCCCAAGGGCCACTGCGGAAACCCCTGAGCCTGGGTTCCCAGGCCACCCCCGCCCTGCTCCTCACCGAGATTAGCAGCCCCCTGGGGGCACGTCTCCAGGAAAGGGGCGTGGACGTAAGATGGGAGGCTGGGAGAGCTTGCATGGAATTTGCATCTTAAGATGCAAATTTGCACCATCAGGCTCTGAGCATCCCGCCGCCCCCCCCCAACTGGGCCGCTGAGCAGAGCCCAGGAGGCCAGGAGGGCAGGCCCGACCTGCCTGACAGCTCCTGTCCTCGGCCCCAGGGCCGCGCTGGGCCCAAGCCCTGCCACTCACCCAGCACAGACCGGTCACCCAGCCTCCTCCCCGGTCTCTCCCCGCCGCCGCCGCCGCCGTCACCACTGCCCCCTCCTCAGGCCTCGTGCTAACCGCAACCCAGCTCTCCTCTCTGAGTCCTGCCCCTAATTCCAGTCCCCACGGAGGCACGTCCCGGCCCTGGCCCCGACCTCGTCCTCGTCACCAGCCCATCCAGCCATTAAGAATCATGTTTCGGGGCGCCTGGGCGGCTCAAGTGGGTTAAGCATCTGACTCTTGGTCTTGGCTCAGGTCATGATCTCACGGTTTGTGAGTTTGAACCCCGCATCGGGCTCCGTGTGGACAGCATGGAGCCTGCTTGGGACTCTGTCTCCTTCTCTCTCTGCCCCTCCCCTGCTCGCTCTCTCGCTCTCTCTCGCACAAAAACAAATAAATAAACATTAAAAAAATGAAAAAAAAGGGGCGCCTTGGGTGGCTCAGTTGGTTGAGCGGCCGACTTCGGCTCAGGTCATGATCTCACAGTCTGTGAGTTCGAGCCCCGCGTTGGGCTCTGTGCTGACAGCTCAGAGCCTGGAGCCTGCTTCAGATTCTGTGTCTCCCTCTCTCTCTCTGCCCCTCCCCTGCTCATCCTCTGCCTCTGTCTCTCAAAAATAAATAAACATTAAAAAAAAATGAAAAAAAAATGAAAAAAAAAAAGAATCACGTTTCAAGAGTCTCCCAGGTGCCAGGTACTGTGCCGGGAGATGGGGAGAGAGCCCAACCAAATGACAATCAAATCTAGGGGAAGACGGGCATCAATCAAAGATGTTAGCTGCGGTACCGTGAGAGCCGTTAATAGTTAAATTTAGCCTTCCCTGATGAAGCAATTATCAAGTTAAGATCAGAAGGGAGAGGAAACTTAATCAGGTCCAAGAGGTAGAGTGGGGTGGCAGGTGCAAAGGCCCTGTGGTTGGAAGGGGGATTGACTTCACCTCCTTCCTGTCTTTACTCAAAAGTCCCCTTGTCAAAGAGTGCTTCCCTGGCCCCTCCGTATCTAAAGTTTGTTTCCTTATATGTTTTTTAAATATATATTTAAAAAATGTTTATTTATTTTTAAGAGAAAGATAAAGCATGAGTGGGGGAGGGGCAGAGAGAGAGGGAGACCCAGAATCTGAAGCAGGCTCCAGGCTCTGAGCCGTCAGCACAGAGCCCGACGCGGGGCTCGAACTCACAGACCGCGAAATCATGACCTGAGCCGAAATCAAGAGTCGTGCGCGTAACCGACTGAGCCCCCAGGCGCCCCTGCGCCCTTATATTTTATAATGCCCTTCCCTGCTTTGTTTTTTCTCTTCAACGCTTATCGCTACTTAACATAATATTTTATTTACTTCGTCAGTACACCGTATCATCTGTTTGCTCCGCTAGAATTTGAGCTCCAGGGGGAAGGGGGTAATTTGCTTTTTGTTTACGGTGCATGCCTGGGACCCGACATAGTGCCTGCTGGGCACGCAGCAGGGGCTCCGTTAGCCTCTGCTGGTGGCGACTGGAAGGCACGAGGTCCAGACAGAAGAGGGCACTGGGGAACTTGGGGGAAGGAGGTCTATGAGACAGGCCGTGGGAGCGCCGTCATTTCCCGGAAGGCCAGGCTTGAGCTGGGGTTGGACGGGGGGACGGTGACATGAGCACACGTGGGTCTTGAAAAGGTCATTTCCCTGCCTACCTCCGACCACATCGCTGTCCCTAAGCTCAGCCTGAATTGCAGCCTCATCCCGTTCCTCACCCAAGCCGGGATCTCCTGGAATCTTCTCTCCATCTCAGAACCCCAGCCCACTTGGGCCCTAACTTGGCCCTGGGGCGCTGGGTGAGCTTCCCCCGACGGTGAGCAAGGGTGACTCCTCAGAAAGGGCATCTGAGCTGGTGCTTCCTGGTCGGCGTGAGCTGTCTCTAAGGGCAGCAGGATAGAAAGAAGGGCCCTCCCCTCACTCTCCCACCCCCTCTCGTAACCTAACTGCGGTCCCCGCACCTCCCTACACTCGGCTCTGTCCTGGGGCCCCTCCCCCGCAGTCCTCCTGCGTGCCTCCTGTGTCTGCCATTCTACGGGACACTCGCCCCCAATCCCACCTCCCTTCCCGCTCCGGGTTTTCTGCAGAGCGCTTCCTGTCCAAACGGACAAGTGATGGTTTCCTTCTCTTCCGGCTTCAGGAAGCTCTGTGAGTGGTTCACTTCTTCTGCGCATCTGCAGTGCCTACAACGGTGCCTGGAACCCTGTGTGCTCCAGAAACTTCTCCTGAATGCACGCAGGCAGGAGGGAATGATTTGGTTCCAGACAAACTCAATTCTCTTGGAGCCCAACCTTGATTCCAACTCTCTTCTTAGCTTTCTTTGTTTCTTTTTTTTTTGGGGGGGGGCTGAGGATGGGTTCTTTATAAAATTAAAGAGGAGCATCTGGGTGGCTCAGTTGGTTAAGTGTCCAATTCTTGATCTTGGCTCAGGTCGTGATCTCACGGTTCGTGGGTTTGAGCCCCGCGTCGGGCTCTGTGCCGACAGCTCAGAGCCTGGAGCCTGCTTCAGATTCCGTGTCTCCCTCTCTCTCTGCCCCTCCTCGGCTCACACTCTGTCTCTCTCTCGCAAGAATAAATAAAACATAAAAAATTTTCAAAAAAAAAAAGAGTTGCATAGTTTTGTCTGTTCTTAAATTTCATATCAATGGAATGATACAGAACACGTATTATGTCTGGCATCTTTTCACTCAATGTCATCTTTGTGAGATTCATCTACACCGTGGATTGCTCTTTTGTTTTGTTTTGTTTTGTTTTAATGGCGGTGTAAATTCTGTAATGATTAAACTACAGATTACATGTCCACCCGTTAGTGTATTTCTTGTGCCCCCAGTTTTGTTCCGACTGTCATCTATTTTTGTATGCCCCCCTCCCCCCTCCTCAGCTGATCCTGGCCCTGTGGGAAGTGACAGACACCCTCTCTCCCTTCCTGATCGCCTCTCCCTGGAGCCTCTCTGTGCCCTAGCACCCCGAGGTCGAGGTAGGCACCTGCCACTCTTCCTCTCAAGGGCGCTGGGGCCGGAGGATGAGCTAGCCTGCCCCTGTGGCCACAGCCTGCCCCGTGGCCCGGAGAGGAATAGCTAGGCAGCCGGCCAGTTGGACGGGAGTTTGCGTCGGCCGAGGCCCCTCGCTCCCACCCACCGGGGGCCCCAGAACCAATGCCGGTAACCCCGTCGCCCATGGGTCTGCCTAGCAGGGGTGTCTAGCACCGCAGCCCTTGGGGGCGGGCAGAAGGAAGGCGCTTATTAGGCTGATAGAGATCTGGGGGCCCCGCCCTGCCCTGTCCCCTCACTTCCCTGGGGCCCCGGCTCAGGCTGGACTGGCTCCCCCGCCCTGAAGCCTCCTTCATCCAGGGATCTTCCGTCCGCCCTCTCAGAAGCAGGCCCAGCGCCTGGCGGGCTGCTGCTCCCTGCCCTGCTCGGAGGGCTGGCAGCCCAGACGCCTGCTCAGCCACCAGCCCGCGCCGCCCCGCCCCTGCCTGGCCGGCTCCCTGCCCAGAGATCTGGGTGATCTGGGCTCCGGGCTGCCTGGGGAGGGGGAGCCACGCGTCCCTGTCTCACCTCTCCCTCTCGGGAGGCTGGCCCCATCCTCGTCTCCCCGTCTGGCTTCCCCTGCCTGGCCTGAGCCCCCTCCCGCCTCCTGAGGAGTAGCCATGGCCACCTACAAAGTCAAGGTGGCCACGGGTACCGACCTCTTGTCGGGAACGACGGACTCCATCTCGCTGACCATCGTGGGCACGCAAGGAGAGAGCCACAAGCAGCCGCTGAACCACTTCGGGAGGGACTTTGCAACTGGGGCGGTGAGTATGGGCGTGTGACCGCGTGCACGCGCGTGTGTAGTGTACGGATATATACGTGTGTCTGTGTGTGTGTGGTGAGTGTGAGTCTGTGTGCGGTGTGTGGATGTGTGTGTATATACACACGAGTGTGTCTGGCATGTGTGTTTTGCGTGTGACGTGCATGTATGAATTACCGTGTGTGTATATGTGTGGTGTGTGAGTGTGGGCATGTATGTGTGGGATATAGTGTGTGCGGGGTGTGAATGCCGTGTGTGAGTGTGTATGTGTGTGGCATATGAGTGTGTTTGGGTGTGCGTCTGTGGCGTATGTGTGTGGCGTGAGTGTGTATATGTGTGTGTGGTGTGAGTGTGTATATGCGTGTGTGTGGTGTGTGGTGTGTGTGTACATGTGTGGTGTGTAGGCATGATTTTGTGGTGTGTGCACACGGGTGGTATTTGTGTGTGAGTTTGTGCCTGGTGTGTGGGGTGTGAGCGTGTGTGGGGGGGTGTGCTGTGAGTGTGTGTGGGGCACGCATGTGCGTGGTGTCTGTGTGTACAGTGTGTGGTGGGGTGTGCGAGTGTGAACCAGTGCGTGTATGCGTGTGGTGTGAGTGTGGGAGTGTTCCGTGTGAGTGTGTGCACGGTGTGGGTGTGGGTGTGTCTGGGGAGCGCGAGCAGGGGCGCGGGTGTGGGAGACAGCTGCGGGGGGGAGGGGGGCCCGAAGGCAGTGGCTCCAAGGGCAAGTCCAATACCCTCCCCCCTTCCCCCTCCCCCCCCCCCCCCCGGGACCTGGCTCCCAGCGGTCTCTGCTCTCTGGGCCACCCTGTCTCCTGCCTGTCTGTCACCTCCCTCCCCTGTGTGGTCATTTCTCCTCATTTTCCCCCCACCCCCCCTCCCTCATCCCTCCCGAAGGCCTCTCCTCCCTCCTCATCCCTCCCCATGACCCATGCCTCATCCCTCATCCCTCCCCATGGCCTCTCCCCTCTCCCTCATCCCTCCTCATGGCCTCGCCCCTCTCCCTCATCCCTCTCCCTCCCACCCTCACTCCTCCTAAGGTGAGTTTCATCATAACTGCCTTCAACGCACGGTGGATTCTCTGGGACTTAAAATGGCATCAGACCGGCCGGTCCAGTGGGGCCCGCCTGCCCCGCGACAGAAGGCGCCCTTCGCGGGTCCCGCGGTCCTGACTCCGAGTCAGGTCCAGCCGCCTGCCGCTACAACCTCTTAATCAGTCGCTCTGTCTCTGTGGCCACTTCCGTATGTCCATGTCTTCACTGACAAGTCGGAGAGGGGGCTGGCGGGACCACCTCTGCCCGCTCTAAGACTATAGGAGACCTGGGGGGCCCTGGGCCCCACCTGGACCCCTTTGTAGTCCACCCCCTGGGGGCCGCATGGCCTCCTGCAGCCTGGGGGGGGGCTGAGGAGGGCTGGGAGGGTGGGGCCTGGGGAGGGGGGCTGCAAACGGAGGGGGGCATCCTTCCTACTCAGCCCTGGGTAGACAGGCCGGCAGGTGACAGCCACCTGCGAGCGGGGGGAGGAGAGCCCAGGTCAAGATCACTTCATCCCAGCCCAGCGCGGGGAGCACCAGCCCCCCTCACCGGAGCGGAGGGGCCGGACCGGGGGGGCGGGAGGCCTGCGGAGCCAGGGTCCGGTCCCGCCCGCTCACCCGGCCCCGTGCCCCGGCCAGGTGGATGAGTACACCGTCCGGTGCCAGCAGGACCTGGGGGAGCTCGTCATCATCCGTCTCCACAAGGAGCGCCACCCCTTCTTACGCAAAAACTCCTGGTACTGTAACTACGTGCAGATCTGCGCGCCCGGCGGCCGCGTCTACCACTTCCCCGCCTACCAGTGGATGGACGGCTACGAGACCCTGGCGCTCCGGGAGGCCACAGGCAAGCCCCCGGCGCCCCAGCCCTCGCTCCCGCCTGGCTGGCACCTGCCGGGCCCCCGCGGGGACTCCGGGGAACCCCCGGGGCTCTCGCTCGTCGCCCTCAGTCATTGCGGCTGGCCGCGGGGGCTGCAGCCTGCAGGGACAGACAGGAAGGAGGTTGGGGGACAGACAGGACCCGGGGTCTGGGCTGAAGACAGCCGTGCTCTCCGTTAACTCCCCCGCAGTGCTGCCCCTGCCCCCTGCCCCCTGCCCCCGTGCGGAGACCCCTGGCTGCCCTGAGTACAGGCCCCGTCAGTGCCACGCGGCGTGCCCCGCCGCTCCAGAAAGACCCCCCGGGACTCCAGAGAGCTCTGTTCCTGCGGTGGGTGCCTCTGCAGGTGTCACTGACAGGGAGGCCCCATCGTCCCAGCTGCTGCCTGTTCTGTCTGGAAGCCGTGTTCGCTCAACGGGTCTGAACCTCGTTATAGGAGCCCCGGGTGTCTCACTGAGCATTGTTTGGGCTTGACCGGCTGCTCTCTTGTGCCAAAGGCCTCCCCACCACCCCGACAGGACACTTCTGTCTCTAACGGGGCTCAGCACTGCGCCAGAAGGTCCCCCTTCAGGCAGCGAGGCTCCGCTGTGGCCCAGCCCCAGGCCCTTGCAATGGTAGATCGGCCGGGTTGTCTCCGGTGCTCGGTCAAGGCCGCCCGGTTATTTTCCCAGGCACTCGGTTGCTCTCCTGGAAGAGGGACAGGGAGCGTCTAAGCTCCTCGCGTCCACCCCCTACCCCCGCCCTGGTCTAGTGGCCTCGACTCTGCTTCCTAATATGTGGCCGCTCCATGGGGACGGCAGGCTTGTCCTCTTTTGTCACCTTGGCCCCACGGTCCCAGCTTCCGTTTAGCCTCCCTCGAGGTAGACAGGAGGGCAGGGCACGGCTGCGGGGGTCAGGCAGCAGAGCCTGAGCTGGGGGAAGAGGCAGGGGCAGAGGGGAGGCAGGCCTGGGGGAGGGTGGGGAGGCCAAGGGAGAGTCTCATGGTGGGGGCGGGGGGGGGTGCTGGGAGCATCTTCCCAAAGCCATAGGTCTGAGTGCACCCAAGCAGGGGAAGGGGAGGGACAGGATGGCACTGGGTGGCCGGGCAGGAATGGGGCCGGGCGGGGCAGCCGCCTCTAAAGGAGGGCAAGGGAGGCCTGAGTCACTGGCTGGGCCGTGGAGGCACGCACCAGCCGGACAAAGACAGGCCTGGGTTTGGCTGTCAGCTCCCTCACGTAGTAGCCGGACATCTGCATATACTTGGGAATTCTTCTAAGCCTCAGTGTCCTCCTCTGTACGGTGGGGCTGACTCGAGAATCCAGCGACCTGGCCTCTACAAGGAGACTTATGTCTGTACGCTTTATTTATTTTCTGAGAACAAGCGAGCGGGAGAGAGGCAGAGAGAGGGGGGACAGAGGACCCGAAGGGGCTCGAACTCACAAGCCGTGAGATCGTGACCTGAGCCCAAGTCAGCTGTTCGACCGACCGAGCCACCCAGGTGCCCCTGAAAGGAGTTTTAAAAGCCGTAAAGCTTTGGTGCTTGTTGGTGGCGGTAGGCGAGTGGCCAGAAGCTGAGGGCCTTGGTTCAGAGCGCACCCGACCGTTTTCTCCTTGCAAAGTGAACGCCCCGATCTGGCTCCTTAGCTGAAACGTTTGGGGCCAGGGGGTGTTTTGAAATTCGGATTTCATTTAGAATATGCATGCACGTGACATCTGTATCGATAAACTCTGTTCACACACTCCATATATTATGGCTTCCGCCCACCAGCGCACCCTCTAGTCAATCATACGGATGTTTCCGCAGCAAAAACTAGGAATAGTTACACCGAGTGAGTTCAATAAAGGCTGCGTAGAGCCTCAGGCTTGGCCCGCCAAG
This sequence comes from Paguma larvata, assembly GCA_030068075.1. NCBI lineage: Eukaryota > Metazoa > Chordata > Mammalia > Carnivora > Viverridae > Paguma > Paguma larvata. The sequence continues at coordinate 21,360,297 of CM057843.1, forward strand.
GCCTCACTTGCGGAAAAGACCAAGTTGATTTCTAGAGTCTTTTGGACTTTGGAATTGTGGAAGCTGACTCTCCGGCCTATAAAAATAGTCACCGGCCTTGTAAGGTTGTTCCTGTGTGGGTTGGATTATTATTCTTTTTCTTAAGTTTATTTATTTTGAGAGAGAGAGAGAAAGAGAGAGAAAGAGAGAGAGAGAGAGCAAGTGGGGGAGGGGCAGAACCAGAGGGAGAGAGAGAGAATCCCAAGCAGGCTCTGTGCTGTCAGTGCAGAGCCGGGTGCAGGTCTTGAACTCACAAATGGAGAGATCATGACCTGAGCCCAGATTAGGAGTGGATGGTTTAGCCAATGGATACATCCAGGTGCTCCTGGATTAAATTATAAATAGAAGTGTTTGCAAAGTGCCTGGTACCTAGTGAGCGCTAAATAACTGTTCTCTAATAGCGTTTTAGTGGGTCCGGAAAAGGGACCACCTTGCAACAGCAGGCCTGGCTTTAAGGACAGAGCGCGGGGTGGAGGGTGGTCCTTGATCCTTCTGTCTGAGTTTTTGGGAGGAGACACGCGCCCCCTCTCCCTGGGTAAGCCTTCCCCACCCTGGTCTGGGGGCCCCCAGAGCCGGTCCAGAGGGTTGATCCTTGAAACGGGCAGGGGTCAGCTCTTGAGCCTCCTCTTGCGTCTCCCTGCAGGAAAGACGACAGCAGATGACACGCTGCCGATCCTTCTGGAACACCGACAGGAGGAGATCAGGGCCAAGCAGGACTTCTACCAGTGAGGAGAGGGCGGCAGGGACTGCGGGAGGTCGAGGCGGGAGGGGGGGGAGGGGCGGCGATGGTGCATGCGCATCAGGACCCACCGTCGCGGTTTCTCTCTGCAGCTGGAGGGTCTTCGTTCCCGGCCTGCCCAACTACGTGCACATCCCCAGTTACCGCCCGCCCCCCCGGAGACACCCCAACCGGCCTGAGTGAGGACCCGAGGCTGCCCGGGGCGCCTCCCGCGGCTGACACCCCCCCCCCCTGCGCCGTGCGCTCCGGGGCCCCGCAGGTGCCCGGCCCCAGCCCTGCACTCCCTCCCACAGGTGGAACGGCTATATCCCGGGCTTCCCGATCCTCATCAACATCAAGGCCACCAAGTTCCTGAACTCGAACCTCCGCTACTCGTTCATCAAGACGGCCTCGTTCTTCTTCCGCCTGGGGCCCATGTGAGTGTGCGCGAGGGAGGGGGTCCCCGTCCCTGCTCCGCGCCCGCCTCCGCCGCGGCCCCCCAGCAGCTCGCGACGGCCGTCGGGGACCCCCTCCCCCGGACGCAGAAGGACCTGGCGCTCTGGGCGCGGAGGCCAGGCGGCCAGGGGCCCCGGCGGGGCTGGCGGCTGCCTCTCTGAGCGTCTCCCCCTCGAACCCCGTCCCTAGGGCGCTGGGCTTCAAACTCCGCGGCCTGGTGGACTGCAAGCACTCGTGGAAGAGGCTGAAGGACATTAAGAAAATTTTCCCTTCCAACAAGTCTGTTGTCTCCGGTAGGCGGGGCGTCGCGCACGAACCGGGGAGGGGGGCGGCGGGAGGAGCTGCGGGAGCGGGCTGGAGGCGGGACCCCCGTAGGGGCCGCGGGAGGCGGGGCGCGGGGTGAACCCGAGGCCAAAGGGACCCGCGGGGCGGGCGCGCCCTCTGGCGGCTTCATGGAAAATGCCGCCCTGGGCGCCTCCGGGCGCTCAAGCGGAGGCTGGGGGCTTCTGGGGGGGAGGGGAGGGGGCGTGGTCTTCCTCCATCCAGGGTCTCGGCCCCTTGCCTCTCTTTCTCCCCTGAGGGGGACCGGGCCGCGTCGTGACGCCCGCACCCCCCCAACCCCCCCCATCCCCAGAGTACGTGGCCGAGCACTGGGCAGAAGACAGCTTCTTTGGGTACCAGTACCTCAACGGCGTCAACCCAGGCCTGCTCCGCCGCTGCACGCAGCTCCCAGACAAGTTCCCCGTCACCGACGACATGGTGGCCCCGTTCCTGGGCGAGGGAACGTGCCTGCAAGCGGAGCTGGAGGTGAGGCCCTGGCCTCCCCCTCCCCCCCCCACCCCTGGCCTCCCCGGCTCTCCCCGCCCACCTCTGCCGCCCCCAGAGTGCCATGGGCTCACGGATTCCCCAGGATTCCCCACTCGGGTCTCTGGCCAACCCCCTGCGCCTGGGGGACCGAGGCGGTCCGCCCCCAAGGCGTGGGTCCCAGGCACCGCGCGCCGCTGCCCACCCGCCCTCCCCTTTCGGCCCCCTTCCAGAAGGGGAACATTTACCTCGCCGACTACCGCATCTTGGAAGGCATCCCCAGCATCGAGCTGAACGGACGAAAGCAGCACCACTGCGCCCCGCTCTGCCTGCTGCACTTCGGCCCCGAAGGGAACCTGATGCCTATCGCTATCCAGGTGCCTGGGGGGCGGGGGGGGGGGGCGGCCCTGTGTGGCGGCCTTGGCCCGAGGCCCTGGTGTCCCTACATACCGCTGGAGCACAACTGGGGTCTCCCGCGTGTACATGTGTGCAAGTCCCCGCGCATAGAGTGTGCACGCCGGGGGAGGGTGTGTGTGTGTGTGTGTGTGCGCGTGCCCTCACGTAGCTCTCCCTCCTTCCCTGTGTCCAGCTCAGCCAGACCCCGGGGCCCGACTGCCCCATCTTCCTGCCCAGTGACTCCGAGTGGGACTGGCTGCTGGCCAAGACGTGGGTGCGCTACGCCGAGTTCTACTGCCACGAGGCCATCTCGCACCTGCTGGAGACGCACCTCATTGCCGAGGCCTTCTTCCTGGCCATGCTGAGACAGCTGCCCATGTGTCACCCCCTCTACAAGGTACGGCCTTGGCCGCGGCGGCCTCGCGGGGGCACCCGGCTCGCTCGCAGGTAGAGGGTCTCCGCTTAGACTTGGGGAGGCAGCATTCCCCCCCAAGAGAGGCCTCGGGGTGGGGACTCCCCAAAGTCAGAGGGTGTGGCGCCACACAAGGAAGGGGCTGCCGAGGTCCCCTGGGGGGGGTGACCGCGGTCCCCACTTCTTGTCTTTCTCGCTTGGCAGCTCCTGATCCCGCACACCCGCTACACCGTTCAGATCAACAGCATTGGGCGCGCCCTCCTCCTCAACGAGGGGGGGCTGTCCGCCAGGGTAAGACGCCCGTCCCGGCCCCGGCAAGGCACCTGCTACCCTGGCCGGCCTTTGCGGGGAGACGAAAAGCCGAATTTCTCACTTGCCTTTAGATTGGGAGGGGGTGCGGCCGGAGGGGACCGGTTTACAGGGGTGGGGGAGGCGGGCGCCGGCCGGGACCCTGCCGGCCTCAGAGTCCGCCTCCTGCCCGACAGGGCATGTCCCTAGGCCTGGAAGGCTTTGCGGAGGTGATGGTGCGGGCTCTGTCGGAGACCACCTACGAGAGCCTCTACCTCCCCAATGACTTTGTGGAGCGCGGGGTCCAGGACCTGCCCGGGTACTATTACCGAGACGACAGCTTGGCCGTGTGGGACGCGCTGGAGAGGTGAGGCCGGGTCGGCGGTGGGCGGCACTTGGGGCGGACGCCCTGGGACGCGGGAGCAGGCATGGGGAGCTTTTCGGGGCTTGGCCCGAGCCTGGCTCTGCTGCTGTCTTTGCCCCCAGCACGTGCCCGCCCCCAGGCCTGGGGCGGCCAAGGCCAGGGCATCCCGGGGGAGGTAAGAAAAGTGGGGAGGGCAGGGGCAGGCTCCAAACTGAGGCCTGTCCACTCCACACCCCCCCGCATCAGGTACGTGACAGAGATCATCACCTACTATTACCCGTGTGACGCGGCCGTAGAGGGCGACCCAGAATTGCAGTCCTGGGTGCAGGAGATATTCAAACAGTGCCTGCTGGGGCGCGAGAGCTCAGGTAGGGGCCTGGGTGCCGGGCCACTGTGGGGGGCCCTCCTGGCTGGGCCACACGGAGTGTCTCGTTGGCGGCCGAGGGAGCAAACGTGGCTGCCCATTGGTCCACATGTGGACGCAGCGGCTGCCGGGCAGGGGCGTCTCCGTGGACTGAAATATGGGGTATGAGCTCCAACAGGAAAGGGTAGAGGCTGCTGGGGGTGGGGGAGGCTGGGAGGGTCCAGGAGGGTGGGAAGAAGCCTCCTGAGGTCATCACGTGGGTATCACGCGACAAATATTTAGCGAGCATCTGTGCTGTGACGACACCGTGGCGGTTACTAGGAGGCGAAGGGAATGACGGATGAAGTCGCCCGCCCTCCAGAGGTTCACGGTCTCCGGGTGGGGGTGTCCGCTCACGTCAACGGGCAGTTATACTCTCTCAGGGCTGCTGCCGGGCGGGGAGGCGCGCGGGAGCCCAGGGGGGGCACCTGGACCGGCTTGAGGAGGGTGGAGGAGGGAGAGCAGGGGGGAGAGGAGCATGCTGAGATCCAGCTGAGATAGCCGGGAGGGGTGAGAGGTGGCGTTCAGAGCTCTGGGGGGGAAGCCAGAGTGGGCAGGGGGAGCTCTGAGAGCCCAGAGGGCCCAGCTGTGGCTCTGAGGCTGGGAGTCGCCAGGCTCCGGGGGGGCGGGGGGCGCTGAGCTAAGGCTGAAGCCAGGGGCAGGGATGAGCCGCCTGGCCTGGAGCGCGGCTGCAATTACCCTGAGCGCTAGAGGGCGCCAGAGAGGCGTCTGAAAGGAGACACTTTTTTTTTTGTTTTTTTTTTAAAAGCTTATTTATTTTGAGAGCGAGCGAGCAGGGAGAGAGAGCAGGAGCAGGGGAGGCGGGGGGTAACAGGTGAGAGAAGCAGGCAGCTACATTAGGTGTGAGACCAAGAACCAGGCTACTGAGAAACCCACCTGGCCTGAGCGCAGAGGCTTAGAAGCGTGTGTATGTGTGTGTGTGAGAGAGAGAGAGAGGGAGAGAGAAGCAGGAGGGGGCTGTGCTGAGTCAGAGCAGGAAAGCCAGGATGCTTCCAAAGCCTTTCGCCTCCTGAGTCCTGGGGCCGGAGAGGCCCCCCTAAGGGCGCCGGAAGATCTAAGGGCCCGATCTCAGGTGCCTGGAGGGGCTCTGGAGGACCTCTGGTCAAGGCCGGCTGGGGTCGCCTCCCGAGCCTTGCGGTCCGGCCGGGGGTGGGTGAGTGGGTGGGCGGCGGGAGGGGAGGGCGGGTTGGCCTTACGGCCACAGGAGGGCGCCCCCGGGAGGTGGCAGCTCGGAGCGCGGGCAGGACCCGCGGGCCGGCCGGGCCCGTTGGCGCCCTCTGCTGGCCGTGCGGGACGGCGCGGGACTGACGCCGCCTCCGGGGCCTCTGGGCGCCGCTCAGGCTTCCCTCAGCGCCTGCGGACCGTGCCCGAGCTGATCCGCTACGTCACCATAGTCATCTACACCTGCTCCGCCAAGCACGCCGCCGTCAACACCGGGCAGGTACCTGCGCGCCCCGGCCCCGACCTCAAGCCCCCCCCCCCGTCGGGCCTCCCCCGGAGTCCTAGCTCCGTTTAAACCCCCAGAGGTCCCCCCCCACCCCTCCACGGCGAGCTCTCTGACCCAGGACCCCTCCTCTGCCCCACCTCCAGCTGGAGTTCACCTCCTGGATGCCCAACTTCCCGTCGTCCATGAGGAACCCCCCCATGCAGGCCAAGGGGCTGACCACCCTGGAGACCTTCATGGACACGCTGCCGGACGTGAAGACCACGTGCATCACCCTCCTGGTGCTCTGGACCCTCAGCCGCGAGCCCGACGACAAGGTGCCCGGGGGGCCGCGGGGTGCGGGCGGGGGCGGGGCCGGGGAGGGGCATGACCAGGGTGGGGGAGGGGAGAGCGGGAGGGAGAGCCGGGGGCGGGGCGGGGCGGGGGGGGGTGACCAGGGTGGGGGAGGGGAGAGCGGGAGGGAGAGCCGGGGGCGGGGCGGGGCGGGGGGGGGGGGGTGACCAGGGTGGGGGAGGGGAGAGCGGGAGGGCGAGCCGGGGGCGGGGCGGGGGAGGGCCCGGCCCCGGTCGCAGCCGCCCGGTTCCGTGTCCGCAGCGGCCACTGGGCCACTTTCCCGACATCCACTTCGTGGAGGAGGCGCCGCGGCGGAGCATGGAGGCCCTCCGCCGGCGCCTGGCCCAGATCTCCCACGACATCCGCCAGCGCAACAAGGGCCTCCCGATCCCCTACTACTACCTGGACCCGGTCCTGATAGAGAACAGCATTTCCATCTAGGGCGCGCTCCTGCTCCCCTCGCCTCGCCTGCACCTGTTTTCCAAAAAAAAAAAAAAAAAGTCACTCGGAACAGCCGTGGGTGTTGCCGGTGTGTGTGTGGCCATTGACCGGGGGCGCCGGCCGGAGGGTGGGGTGCGGTGCGCCACCGCGGGGCTCCAGGGAGGCTCAGGGCGCCGCCGGGCTCCTCGTCTGCCCCTCCGCCGCCCCGACGGCCTGTGAGATCCAGTCCAGGAGGCTCTGGAAGGCCGTGATGTCCCCCGCCACTCCGGGGGACTCCTCGGTGAAGTGCTGGGAGGTGACAAGGCGCTCTCGGGACGGTGGGCAGGAGGGCAGGCCGGGACCTCTGCACCCCGCGCGACACCCCAGCCCTGTCTTTCAACCCAAAGCGATTCTGGTCCGTCTTCGGTCCCCCTACCTGGGGACCCAGATGGCTGAGGGCGGCGGTTCACCAGAAAACCTAGCCAAGGACCGAGCACTTACCTGCGCCCCGCCCACCTGGGCAGACAGACCCCCGCCCCCCCAAGACTAGTCCAACTTGAAACATAAATTATCCATCCACCCAGGGAAAAGACCGCCCTAAGCCCAGCCTACCGCCCAAGCCGGAGGGCGCCAAGCTCCACCTCCTAGGAGCCCCAAATCCACAAAACCACAACGCCGGCCACGCAAGTCCTTCCGGGCTCTGCCCAGGAGGAGCCCAGCCTGCTAGGTGCACCCTCCAAATAACCTATTGTCCCCAGGCTTCCTCCCGCACCCGCACCCGCTCTCCTGGAGCCTGAGAACCCACCCTCCCCTACTTGCCCCATCCCGGACCTTGCTTCTGGTCTCATTGCTGACACCCCAGGGGGGCACCAGGGCTTGGCACATGGAATTGACCTCAGGGAGTGAGTCCAGCAGGCTGTCTGGCCTTTGGTGGTCCGGCGTGGGGGTGGGGGTGGGGAACCACATGGAGGGGGCGGTATCAGGCATTCGCGCACTGGATTCCAACGGACCCCCCCCAAACTCAGTAAACAGAGTCGCCAGTGGTCCTGTTAGGCCCATTCATTCCCGTGACCCTGCCTACCCCCCAGGTTTGGCACTGGCGCCCACCCCCCCACTGTCAGTGGGAACATCCCGGGCCCAGCCGTCGAGGGGGCGTCACGGGGCTCCCCTGGGCCAAAGGAACCTGCACCCGGGGTGGGGTGGAGAGAAAAGAGCGGAAACTCAAGCTTGGCGGCCCTGGGGCAGTGGGGTCTGGAGGGCGGGAGGCAGGAGACAGGTGTGGACGCCTCACGGGAGCTCGTGCGCCTTAGAAAACCCTCCCATGAGGCTTCCCCGCCCCAGGCCTGCAGCTCCGGCACTGTCGTCGTCGGGGAGTCGCTCCTGCCGGCATCCAGCCCCGGCCACACGGGGCTCACAGAGGGTGTGTGGGTCATTGCTTCACCGGTGGGTGTTCATGGGGGTGGTGTCCCTGAGGATTCAAGGGGACGTAGGGCATGAGTTGGGCTCAAAGCAGCCGTGTTTGGTGAGGGAGAGAGGGAGAGTCGGGGTGCCTGCCCTCCCCAGTCTCAGTCTGTGCTGAGGAGGAAGAAGGGAGAAGGGGGAGCCGATTCCAGAGGGGCCGAGACGCCACCATGAACACCACATTCCGTGCGGCAGAAACGGAGCCGCGTGAGGCTCAGGGGCGGCCCTGTCGGAAATCTCGGTGCCCGAGGAAGGTGTTCGTGCAGCTTAGTGGCAGGAGAGGGGGACCCAGACATCAAGAGCACCTAGCCACAGGGACACATCCTAAAGAGGTCTTCTGTGAGGCAGATTCGGCAGGAAGCCCCGGAGATTTCATCCACGCTCAGAAGGTTCCTCCTATCCACCTGAGGGCTTTCCGGTTAATTCTCATAATAACCTGTGGGATAGATGCTCTTATAATCCCTGTTTTAAGATGAAGAAACAGGCACAGAGAGGTTAAGCGACTTGCTTAAGGTCACACAGCAGGGAGAGAGGAGGGGCAGGAAGGCACTGCGAAATAGCAGTGTTTGGGCAGAAGGCGGGGGGCGGTGGGTGAAGAAGCTCACGGAGACGTAGCCGAGGGTGAGGCTCGGAGCCCTCAGGCCCCAGGGAGGCCTCACCTCTCTCTGGCCGCCCGGATCCAGAGCACATGGTCCGGGCAGTAGTACTGGGCAAGACCCTGGAACTCTCGCTCAGCCAGCTGGTGGGGGGGGAGGGAGCAGAGGAAGGTGCCAGCCTCTGGCCCTTCGGTGACCAGCCCCAGGCGGCCTGCCCATTCCCGTAGCTCGGGCCAAACCGAGAGAGAGGGAGACACAGAAACCGAAGCAGGCTCCAGGCTCTGATGAGAGCTCAGCACAGAGCCCGATGCGGGGCTCGAACTCACAGACCGTGAGATCACGACCTGAGCTGAAGTCGGCACTTAACCAACTGAGCCACCCAGGCGCCCCCCGCCAGGGCCCCTCTTCCGGCCGCCAGTCTCCCGGGCCTCGTAGAAACCAGGCATGAGGGACACCCAGAGTCGGAGGTTAGAGGAGGCAGCCACAGGGACCCCATGGCTCCAGGCACTGTGGGGTGGGGGAGGGGGGTCCTCCCTCCCTTGAAGACGGGTGGCCCATGGCCGCACACAGAGCCGAAAAAGGTCTCCATCACAGAGTGGGGTCAAAGCTGCCGAGTGGCCATCTGGCATGCCACGGACCGCAGGGTTGCGCCCAGGTCTCGGCCAGGAGCCAGACCTCAGCCGTGTCACCGGGTGGGAAGCTGGGGCTGCCCGGGCCAGGTGGCTGAGAGAGCCGGAGCCCGGGGAAGGTTCACCGGGGCGGGGAGGCACCTGGCAGGAACCGGCTGCAGAGCCGCAACCCGTGACCTTGGCCACGGGGCCACATCACGTGGTCCGCTTCCTCATTAGCTGCGTTTCCTCGGGAAAGTTAACTAACCTCTCTGTGCTCAGGTTCCTCGCCTATCAGGTGAGCTTGGCGATCATCAGCCTTTCTTCCCTGGGTTGTTCTGCTGATTAAATGGGCTAAGTCTGGTGAAACACTTAGAACAGCGCAGGCGCACGCCGTGGGCTCAATAGGAATCTTTCCCACCCTGATTACTTTCTGGTACAGCAGGAGAGGAAACCAGAGTTGGAAGGCGAAATGACCAGGCCGCCTCGCTGGCCGAGCCTGGCGGAGGGCTCCCTGTACGAGCCCCGAGTCGCCCCGGTTGTGTGGGGGCAGAGACCGGAAGGCTGGAAGGGGGGGTGTGGAGATTCCTCCCAGAAGCATCTGTTTTGAACTCTTCGGAACACGGTCATACCGTCACAGGTGCGTGATTCGGTAGAGTCTATTTTTTTTATGTTTATTTATTTTTGAGAGAGACAGAGTGGGAGCCCAGGGAAGGGCAGAGAGAGAGAGGGAGACACCGAGTCCGAAGCAGGCTCCAGGCTCCGAGCTGTCAGCACAGAGCCCGATGCGGGGCTCGAACCCACAAATCGTGAGCTCATGACCCGAGCTGAAGTCAGATGCTTCGCCGACCGAGCCCCCCAGGTGGTCCCCGTAGAGTCCATTTTCAAACCCATGTGAAGGGAGTTTGTTCTCTGACACTGACTATCGCAACCTTCCCATCAAGACAGAGATTACGGGGCGCCTGGGTGGTTCGGCTGGTTAAGTGAGCATCCGACTCGGGGTACGACACATCCCGCTTCGTGCCCAGTCCTCCCAAGGCCCTGCCTTGCTGACCTGGGTGGCGAGGGGCAGCAGGAGCCCATCGAACTGGGTGGGGGAGGGAGGCAGCCAGGAACTGGGGCAATTCGTTAATCGTGCTGGGGCGGAGCCCCCAGAGGACGGCATGGCCCACCGGGTACAGAGAGCCCTTCGAGGGGAGGGGAGGGGGAGGGGCGGGGGGGAGGGCTGAGGGAGGAGACAGCCCTGTGCGGTTCTGGGGAGCTACAGGGGGGTAGCGGTGGGGCGTCACTCTGAACCCCAAAGGATTTCACTTAAAGGAACCTTGTTCCCTGGAGCCAGTGGGGGCGTCGCAGCCCAGAGCCGCCTTCTGGTAGCAAAGAAGGAGACCCCTTCCCCCCAGAGTAGTGGGGATGTCTCTCCGGTCAGGCCCAGGCTTCAAGAACAAACCTCGGGAAGGCGAGCTCTGCTCAGGACCGCGCCTTACGAGGCAGAACTTTCCTGGGGTTGGGGCACGTCTTGTCCCAGTAGGGCCACAGGGGGGCGCTCAGCAGACCAGCCGAGGGGCAACCTCAGTCCCCAGGAAACTGGCAGGAATCCTGGCAAAGAGAGGTGGGGGGGCAGGGACGCCAGGAGCCTGAGCTTCCGAAGGCCCTGGGGATGGAAGGAAGGGAGGCTGGACCCCTGGACGCCTGGCCTCCAGCTCAGCCTGCAGGCTGGACCCGGGGCTGGTCCGGCGCAGGGCCCGGTGGCATGGGTGATGGGTTAAGTTCTTTGACACGGCACTGGACCGGGTTGGGGATGAAGACATTCAGAAACGGGGAGGTGAAGACAGTGTCCTGTGGCCAACGTTCAAATACATCCTGTGCAGAGAGCGGGCGTGGGGAGGGCCGCCCGGGTCCCAGGGGCCCCCAGGCCCTGCCTCCGGCGTGGCCCCTACCCTGGGGCCCCGGATCTCCAGCTTCCTCCTCCCTGTCAACCCCTGAGGTTTGCTTTCTCCGCGCCAGCTGGTTGGATGACTGTACCAGCAGCGAGTGGGGTCTCTGAAGGAAGGGGACTGGAGGCTTGGGTCCTCCCTGGGGAGCCACGGACTCCCCGAGCCCCGCCCATTCTGGGGCCCATCTCAGGTGCTCCCTTGTGGGATGGGGCCGCGACGGGAGAGAATCAGACTGAGCAATTCTGCCCGCAGCGGAGGGCGGGCCGGCCAGTTCGTCCCCCCTAGGCGTCTGGGGGCCCATGTCCTGTGATACTCCTCCAGTCCGCCTGCCCCAGGCTCGCTGGGCTCGCTGGCAGGTCCCTGATCTTCACCCGCCGGGGAGACAGGTGGGTGTGAGAGGTGCTGGGGCGGCCGTCGGGTGGTTCCAGGGAGGCCCCGAGGCACCTGTCCTCTGTGCGGACGCACACACCTGCCCTTGGCCCCGGCTGGCGCCGCCTCCTGCGCCAAATCTGGGTTTGCTTTTGGCTCCTTGTCCCCTCCTCAGGAGAGAGCTGCCCGCGCCTCCTCCTCCTGCGTCTCTGTCCTGTCCACTCCCAGCCCAGAGGCCAGTGTCTGGAAACCCACTCTGAGTCACCCCCATGTCCTCCCTGTCTCCATTTCTGCGTCTCAGCGCTTCCGCGGGTCGGGGAGGGTGGAATGGGCAAGGTTGGCCTGGGGTCTTCCCGGGGTGGCTGGACAGAGGCCCCCTGGGGAAGGCTTGCAGGGCTGGTGCACCCAGGCAGGGAGGAGGCTGGGAGAGCACCAGGCAAGGGGCCCTCCCTCCGACCTGTCCAAGCCTAAGTTCCAAACAAGTTGCAAACGCGATTCAGAAAATCAGAAGGAACGCAAGTCAGAGAGCTATTTCAACTCTGGAAGGCAGGGCCCGCTGGCTCCGAGGGCAGAGCTGCGTGTCGGGCGGTGTTTACGGGCGCGCCTGTGTCGTCGGGCCTCCCCTTACCGCCCTTCGCACGTGTCGCTTGGTCTTTTGTTGGTTGGTTGTTTCACGGATCGAAGGTTCGTGGTCACCCTGCATCGAGCGAGTCCACTGTACCGTCCGCTCACCCCGCGTCTCGCAACGCACGTCCGGTAAAACGTTGGAGCGCGAGTCCCTTGTTCTGCGAGTGCTCTGCAAGACGGGCCAACGTTTCTAACAAATTTTAACTTGATAAAACAGCGGTGTCTTGCCGTATGAGCAGTGCGTGGGGCCGAACGTCACACGATCACAGCCGAGCCAGTGGCTCCTGGAATCCGCTTGGATCCGAGTGCTTTGGGTTAGAAGCATGTTTCCCAAATGAATTATGCTTGCAAACCAAGGTTTTACTGTGTTTGATTTTTTTTTTTTAAGTTTGTTCATTTATTTCTGAGAGAAAGAGAGAGAGAGAGGGAGACACAGAATCGGGAAGCAGGCTCCAGGCTCCAGGCTCCGAGCTGTCAGCACAGAGCCCGACCCGGGGCTCGAACTCACCAACTGTGAGGTCATGACCTGAGCTGAAGTCGGATGCTCAACCGACTGAGCCTCCCAGGTGCCCCTGTTTTACTCTGTTTCAAACTTTCTTCTCATTCTGTTCATGATGGTGATCTGTGATCAGTGATCTTTGATGGTATTCTTGTCATTGTTTTGGGGCGACTTGAACTGCACCCATGTAAGACGGTGTGCATGTTCTGACGACCTCACCAACCAGCCATTCTCCCGTCTCTCTCTCTCCTCCAGGCTTGCTATTCCCTAAGACACAGAAAAATGGAAATTAGGCTAATTAACAATGACCCTGCAGTGGCCTCTAAGCATTCACTCTCGTCTCTCTTTAAATCAAAAGCTGGGTTGCTTCATGCCCTTGACAACTCTGAATAGATTTCTCTAACGACCTGTGAGATTAGATACCTTTTCCCATGTTGGTTAGACATTTCGGTTTATTTTATGGGCTGTCTTTTCTGAATTTCCTGTTGTGTTATTTGCCGTCTTTTCTGCTGGGTTATTAATTTGTACAGCTCTTTACATACCTCAGTATTGACTATTGTTGGAAAATAGTTAACCCTCTTTGTCGTTTGCCTGGCCACGCCTCACCTCTGGGTTGTCCCGTTAACCCATTCCGTGCTAATGTCTTAGGACCTTACATCTCTTTGGCTGACACCTACCCACACCTTTGTTCCCCTCCTTCGCTGGTGACTCACTCTACCCAGTCCTGGAACACTGGGCAGGGGGTGGCAGGGGTCAGCTGGGCTTCCACACTGCTTCTAGGACCTTCCGCCTCACGCTCCCTCCTCTTTTCTCTTTCCGTGCCTCCCTCATTCCCTTACTGGAAGGCTGGAGCTGGGGTGGTTAAGAGGGAGTCCTTCCTCCCACTCTGGCCAGCAAGCCCAATTGGGGTAGGGGTCTCCACAGCATGGCTTTGGGACCTGGATGCACAGTGATTTATTGTCCACGAGGACGTCCCCACCCCCGGCCAAGGGGGCCACTCCTCTGAAGAGTTAACTAACTGGATGTCCCCTAGAGGTGAATGTGACCTGTAACAGCCTTCTCCTCTCAAGGCCGGTCAGCCCACAGTCCAAGGACTGGAGGCGTGCATGTGAGAGACAGAGGAGAGACAGACAGACAGACAGAGACAGGGAGAAAGAAAGTGAGTGTCAGAGGGGTGCACAGGGCTGGGCACGAGGTGGCTTGGCTTCTCCAAGGAGGACTGGAGATTAACCACTTGGGTATCTACCACTGACCTGTGCTGGTTTCTCTAGTTTCTCCAGGACATGATAGTTACTCCCAAAACACATAGATTGAAGCAAATTCTGGTTTATTGACTGGAGCACAACTGCCTTCCAACTCAGTAGTTAATCCATTCATTCATCCATCCATTCATTCATACATCGTCCGTCCATCCATCCATCCATCCATCCATCTATTCATCTGTCCATCCATCTGTCCGTCCATCCATCCATCCATCCATCCATTTGTCCATCCGTCCGTCCATCCATCCATCCATCCATTCGTCTGTCCATCTGTCCGTCTGTCCATCCATCCATCCATCTATTCATCTGTCCATCCATCCATCTGTCCGTCCATCCATCCATCCATCCATCCATCCATCCATCCATCCATCCGTTTGTCTGCCCATCCGTCCATCCATCCATCTATCTATTCATCTGTCCATCCATCCATCCATCCATCCGTCCATTTGTCCATTCGTCTGTCCGTCCGTCCATCTATCCGTCCATTCGTCTGTCCATCTGTCCGTCCATCCATCCGTCCGTCCGTCTGTCCGTCCATCCATTCTTCCTTTTATCGACCATCAAGCCAATATTTGTTGGATATCTCTCATGTGTCAGCACAGCGCTGGGCACCAGGCCTATAAACGGAATGAGAGCCAGCTCCTGCCTTCAAGAAACTCATAGTCTAGTTGGGGAGAGACACAACTAAATGAAAAGGGGCACAGAAGGGTTTTAGGAATCGTTCGTGTGTTAACTCCTCCATTCAACACCTACTTCCTGAGCCCCTGCGGTGTGCCAGATGCCGTGGTGGGCACCTGTGAACCCCGTCCTCGTGAGCTTACAGTCTGTGATAAAGCGGAGGGTGGGGCTTGCGCCTTCTGGAACATGCTTCCAAGGTAGCCTCGGTGGCGAGAGAAGGATAGGGGAGGCACCCAGCTCCTAACAGCCTCAACTGGGAAGTGACATACATTGCTTCTTCCATGGTCCGTCGGCCAGAATTGGTCGTATCGCCCCAACCTGAGATATGTATTGGGCTCAAACCCTTTCTGCCAACTATTATTTTCTGCCGCCCCAAATCCAGTCAGACACACCCTTCTTCGTGGAATTTGAATATTGAGGCCGATAATTCAAGGGCAGAAAGTGGTAGGGGCTTGGTCATTCTGAGGGCAGTGTCCATTGGTTCCCATGCCCAGAGCCTCCTGAGTTTCCGGTCCTTCCTGAGGACCGTATATAATTCTTTTTAATGCCTCAAGACACTCCGTTTCTTTTCCATAGACTTTTTTTTTTAATCGAGTATCAGGAATAGTACTCGTTCGTGCTGCACGGTCCCAGCAGAGGGGGAAATGGTTCAGGAGCTGCACGCTGGCACTGCCAGGGGCACCTCTGCTGCGATCGCTGTGCTTGTGCGGTGATTTGAATATATACTGCGTTTGGTCCACGGTGATTTCTAAAAATGAGTGAGCCTGAAACGCCGAAGCGCTGATACCCTGCCGTCAGAGACAAGAGATGGAAATCATTCGGCTGATTCAAAGGGACATATGCTGGCCTTCGTGGATGGTCACTGTCGGGCAATTTCTCAACTTACCCCACTCCTCAACTGCTTGGCCGTCTACGGGAGGCTGCCCCGTGTCAGATGCCCATTAGGTCCTAAAGTGAAACAAAGTCCTAAAACCCCTTCTGGGGGGCTGGGGGCACTTTGAGGCTCAAAGTCTTTTCAGAAGGCATGGTGGTGCCATCCCATGAGGTCCTGTTCTCTGAGGGGATGGTTTCTCTGTTTTGTTTCTGGTGTGTGCGTGTGTGGTGAGTTACACATGGCTTGGTCGTCCCAGGAGAGGCGTATGGGGGCCTGGCTTTCTTGGAGGGGGGGTCCTTTTGTCCAGGTGGCTTAGATCAATGAGGTCGCAGGGGTGTCACCCGGGGCCCTGTGCTTCAGGGGATTTAGATGGAGATGCTGTTCACGATGAGCAGAGGGTCCCGGCAGGTGTAGGGCCAGGCCAGCTCCATGTTCTGTTTCTAGCCTTCGAGATCTGTGCCAGGTGGTTCCGGAAGGTGGTGATGCTTCAATGACCTGCTCCTCCAGGCAGGTGCCCAGGGGCTGCTGGGAGGCATCGGCAAGGTTGGGCGAAGGGGGTGCTCAGCAGCTGGGACCCGCCTTAGCCCCCCTCCTTGGGGACCTGGGAGCAGCCTCCCACAGAACCCCATCCATGCCCCTCCCTCTAAACAGTGAGGAGGCCCGCAGGCAGCTCGTGGGGACTGAGCTGAAGCCCAAGTCGGAGTTTTAAAGGGGGGCCGCACCCCCACCCTAGCGCGGTCCCCTTGCCACTCAGGGTGACTCCACACCCACTCGTTTGGTCATTTGACCCTCGTCGTGAGGGGTCCCACACTCGTGTGCCCCTCCCGGAAGGTTCAGTGGGGTCAAGGGAGCCCACTACCCGATGGCAGTGTGGGGTCTGGGCCAGGGAGGGGAAACCATCCCCTGGCGTCCCCCAGAGCCTGGCTCCCAGCTCCACGCTCCCTCTGTCTCCAGGCTCCTTGCTCAGCAGCCAGAGGGTGATGATAGCATCACGCGTGACATTGACCGGTAGGAGGGTAGCCATAAACCCCTCTGGCCCCGTCCGGCCTTTGGAGGTGGGTGGGGGCAGCTGCCCGGTGGGAGGGAGGTTGGGCATCCAGACACAAGAGTCGAACCGCAGGCCGAGAAGGCAAAGCGAGTCCCAGTGTAAGGGCAAATCGGGACTGATTCCATTTTGCTTAAGGGCAAACTGGGACTGACTCCACTGTGTTTCTGTGTCCTCCACCCTGAGTCCCCAGTGCCTGTGCAAATTAAAACCTGCAACTTCCTGGTTCCAAAAGAACCACGCCCAGTGACCTCTGGAACAGGACCCTTGACCCTTCCTCAGCCAATCGGCTAGGGTCACGACCATCACCCCTCCCACTGCCCCTAGACCCCTTTAAAACTATTGTGTTTTTGGAACGCGCCCTCTCTCTCTCTCGACCCACTGCTGCATCGGTGCAGGTAGGAGATTGAGCTCGAGCTAGCTCGAATAAAGGCTCCCTGGTGGTTTTTGGGGTCCCAGAATTCTGGGCATAACATATGGGGGCTCGTCCGGGATACCCCAAAACCCTCGAGGGACTCCCGACCCGAAGAGCCTGACTGACCATGGTCAATGTCTGTTTGTTGTCTGTCTCTTCTGTGTGAGCTCAACTTCTGGTAGGGCCCAATACGGTCTAAGTGGACGCACGGGTGGACCAGGCCGGAGGATTCGGAAGACGTTCCAATCCTCCGTCTGGAGGGATGTGGAATCCCCTCAAAGGTCTGGGACGAGGTGGGTCGCTCCCGCTGGTCGGCGTGAGGCCGTCGTCTGGTTTTCGGTTTTGCTTCCACGGAATTAGAGGATTGTTTCTAGGGGCCCTCTGTCTGTTTTTGTGTTTTTCTGTGTCGTTTTGTGGCCGTGTGAGCTCATTTTCTGAAGGATCGGCAAAGGACCTAGGCGGACGCGCTGGAGGGTCGCTGGTCGGGAGTGCAGGGAGACGTCCCTCACCCCGTCGTCGGGAGGTTTCCGCCTGGAGCCTGAAGGGGCTGCTTGTGAGGGAAACCGTCAGGATTATTTCTAGGGGCCCTCTGTTTGTCTGTTTTTGTGTTTTTTTGTGTCATTTTGTGGACTTACTGGACGGACATTATGGGACTGACTCAAACTATGGACATTATGGGACAGACTCAAACTACTCTTTTATTGTTTCTAGGGATACTCTGTTTGTCTGTATTTGTGTTTTTTTGTGTCATTTTGTGGACTTACTGGACAGACATTATAGGACGGACTCAAACTACTCCTTTAAGTATTATGATTGATCATTTTAAAGATGTTAAGGACCGAGCTAACAACCTCAGTGTAGAGGTCTGGAAAGGTCGATGGCTGGTTTTTTGTTCTAGGGAATGGCCAACTTTCAATGTTGGATGGCTGCCAGAGGGAACCTTCGACCTCCCCACTATCCACCAAGTCAGAGATGTCATCATCTGACCTAAGATGGGTCATCCTGGTCAACTCCCGTACATCATTACTTGGCAGAGCTTTGTAGAGGAACCCACCCTCTTGGCTTAAACCCTTTCTGCCCCCGCGCCTTCCGGAAATTAAACTTTGCTTTGCAGGGGACGGAGAGAAAAAAGAATGAGAAAAGTCCTATTCAGCCTTCAGAACCCCCCTACCCTGTCCTACAAGGGGGGACTGAAGAAGAATTAACCTTTCCTCCTCCGTATCTGCCCTCCAGGGTGCCAGAGGAACACCAGCCTCCCCCTCCAGGGGAGGCGGGCGCTGTTCCGAGAATGGGAGGTGGGAATGCTCCCGTGGGAAGCCCGCCCTTTACCAGACAAGGGGCTCGGAGGGAGCAGTCCGCTCCCGCCGCCTGACTCCACTATTCTGCCTCTGCAAGCCACCGGTCCCCCAGACGCAGAGGGAAATCAGCCCCATCACTATTGGCCTTTCCCTACTAGTGACCTCTACAATTGGAAAACTCAGAATCCTAAGTTTTCAGAAAAACCGGCAGAGCTTATTGATTTATTAGATTCTGTTCTCTTTACCCATCGGCCCACATGGGACGACTGTCAGCAGCTTTTGCAGGTCCTGTTCACGACCGAGGAGAGAGAGAGAATCCTCAGTGAGGCCCGAAGACTGGTTCCGGGCGTAGACGGGAATCCCACCACCAACCAGGCTCAGATAGATACCTCCTTCCCCTTAACTCAGCCCGAGTGAGATTTTAACACGGCAGAAGGTAAGGAGAGGCTCCGGGTCTACCACCAGACTCTAATGGGGGGTCTCTGAATGGCTGATAGGAAGCCAACCAATCTGGCCAAGGTAGGGAATGTACAACAAGGAAAGGCTGAGTCCCCGGCAGCCTTTTTAGAACGAATCATGGAGGCATTCCGTACCTATATCCCTATGGATCCAGAGGCTCCGGAAAGCAAGGCAGCTGTTATCATGGCCTTTGTAAATCAATCGGCCGCAGACATCAGAAGGAAATTACAGAAAATAGATAGACTAGGAGAAAAAAGTCTTCAGGATTTGCTGGTAATAGCCAAAAAGGTATACAACAACCGGGAGCCTCCTGAGGATAGGCAGGCTCGCGCCATGGCAGCTGCCAGCAGCAAACAGACCCGAGACCTGGCCAGAATACTACTGGCTGCCACTGCCGACTCCCCGAGGAACGAGAGTGCCATCTCCGGCAACTGGCTGATGACTCAAAAGGAGGTAAAGGAACCACCAGAGGTGGGGGGAAGCAGAGGCTGCAGAAAATCAGTGTGCATGCTGCAAGGAGACAGGGCATTGGGCCCGAGAATGTCCGGAAAAGGCCGCCGGGAAGAGAAGCAAGGCTAATTGAGTAAAAGTCTTAGAGCTAGGTGAACTGAGTGATTAGGGGAGTCGGGGTTCGGACCCTCTCCCCGAGCCCAGGGTAACTCTTAAAGGGGAGGGGACCCCTGTTGACTTCCTTGTCGACACCGGAGCACAACATTCAGTCCTCCGCACCCCACGAGGAAAACTAGCCAGCAAGAAGTCCTGGGCACTTTCAGACAAGGGGGGCCTCAGGTCACTGATGGTAAGGGCCCTCCCATCCAGGTCCTAACCATGAGACTAGAGGATGAATACCGCCCCCACCAGGAGGCGCTCCCAAGAGAGGGTAACATGGACGGATGGCTACAAGAATTCCCCCTGGCTTGGGCAGAGACGGGGGAGGGCAGGGGGACGCAGGACTAGCTGTTCCCAGGGCACCGGTCCTAGTGGAGCTCAAACCAGGAGAAGGCCCAGTGAGAATCAAACAGCGCCCCATGTCTCAGGAGGCCCGGACGGGGATTCAGCCACATATCCGGAGACTACGAGGCCTAGGGGTGCTAATCCCTTGCCCGTCTGCCTGGAACGCCCCCTACTGCCGGTCACAAAGCCCCGCACGAATGACTACCGACTGGTACACGACCCCGGGAAGTAAATAAGAGGGTCATGGACACGCACCCAACGGCTCCCGGCCCGTATACCCTCCGGAGCTCCTCGGCGCCCTCCAGCGTCTGGTATACTGTACTTGATTTAAAAGACGCCTTTTTCAGCCTGCCGCCGGCACCCCGAAGCCAACCCCTGTTCGCCTTTGAGGGGCATGATCCGGAGGAGGGCTACAGCGGACAACTCACCTGGATACGACTGCCTCAGGGATTCAAGAATTCGCCACCATCTTTGACGAGGCTCTACACGAAGACCTAGGTGAGCACAGAAGGGAGCAGCCTGGCCTCACCCTCCTACAGTACGTAGATGACATCCTGATTGCTGCAGACACAGCCGAGGACTGCGAACGAGGGACCCGAGACCTGCTGGCTACCTGGGGGCCTTGGGGTACCAGGCATCTGCAAAAAAGGCTCAGATATGCAGGGAAAGGGTAAGTTACCTGGGATACATCCTGGAGGGCGGGCAGCGGCGGTTATCAGACGCCAGAAAAACTGTCCTAAAGATCCCTACTCCCACCTCTCAAAGGGAAGTAAGGGAGTTCCTAGGATCGGCCGGCTACTGCCGCCTCTGGGTTCCAGGGTTTGCTGAGATCGCCAGGCCCTTATATGAAGCTGCCAAAGAGGGGAAAGCATTTAAATGGATCAAAAAAGAACAAGCTGCCTTTAATCAGTTAAAAAAGGCCCTCCTAGGTGCCCCAGCCCTGGGCCTGCCAGACATTATGAAGCCCTTCCACCTCTTTGTGGACGAACGCAAGGGAAGAGCAAAAGGGGTTTTAACTCAAGCCTTAGGCCCCTGGAGCTTCTCGGTGGCTTACTGTCCAGGAAGTTGGACCCAGTGGTTGCCGGCTGGCCACCGTGCCTAAGAATTATCGCGGCGACAGCACTCCTGGTCAAAGATGCAGACAAGCTGACCCTAGGACAGGAGATCTTGATCACGACCCCGCATGCCATTGAAGGGGTCCTGAAACAGCCTCCTGATAGATGGATGAGCGACGCACGTATGACTCATTTCCAGCGTCTCCTACTCAACCCTCCACGGGTGAGGTTCCACCCCAGAGCGGCCCTCAGTCCTGCCACCCTGCTGCCCGACCCTGACCTAGACGCCCCTCTACATGACTGTGCGGAGATCCTGGAGCAAGTACATGGGTTCCGGACGGACTCGACTGACCGGCCCCTCCCCGATGCCGAGGCCACTTGGTTCACTGATGGCAGCAGCTTTGTGCGGGACGGACACAGGTATGCGGGTGCGGCGGTGGTCTCCGAAACGGACGCCATATGGGCGGAGGCTTTACCCTCGGAACGTCAGCCCAGCGAGCAGAGCTCGTTGCCCTCACCGAGGCGCTAACACTAGGAGCAAAAAAACGGCTCAAAATCTACACAGACAGCCGTTATGCATTCGCCACAGCTCACGTTCATGGGGCGATCTATCAGGAGAGGGGGTTGCTGACGGCAGAAGGACGGACTATAAAAAACAAACAGGAGATACTCGACCTGCTTGCAGTCTTATGGCTCCCTGCCAAGCTGGCCATTCTCCACTGCCAAGGGCACCAAAAAACTGATGACCCGGTAGCAAGGGGCAATCGAAAGGCTGACCAGGTAGCCAAGGCAGTGGCCCTTACTTTAGCTCCCACCCTGGTCCTACAACCACCGGATCCAGGAGACCCAGCCTTACCAGACCAGCCCAAACACTCCCAGGAGGAGCTGCAGAGGATCAGAAAACTCTCCACAGCCCGAGAGGTGAAAGGATGGTGGTGCACACCTGACAAGGAGCCAATGCTACCAGACCAGCTCGCAGTCTCAGTACTGGAACACATGCGCCGGTCTACCCACCTGGGGGCGCCGGTCTACCCACCTGGGGGCCCGGAAATTAAAAGACTTAATCCGACATGCTGGACTCAAAATTCACCAACAGGACGCCAAGATAGAGCAGGTTGTATCTGCCTGCAAGACCTGCCTACTTACGAATGCCAGAGCCACACTGAAGGAAAAAGGAGCCAGGCCCAGAGGCACCAAACCAGGAGCCCAATGGGAAGAAGTTGACTTCACCGAAGTCAAACCAGGAAAGCATGGTTATAAGTATCTTCTAGTGTTTACAGATACCTTCTCCGGTTGGGTAGAAGCACACCCAACCAAACATGAGACAGTGGCCAAGAAGCTGCTGGAAGACATCCTTCCCAGGTATGGTTTTCCTGCCATGATAGGATCAGACAACGGACCGGCTTTCGTTTCGCAGGTAACACAGGCGGTAGCCAAAGCTATGGGGGCAAACTGGAAATTACATTGTGCTTACAGGCCCCAGGGCTCAGGACAGGTAGAAAGAATGAAGAGAACCCTAAAAGAGACCCTTACCAAATTAACCATGGAGACTGGCGGGGACTGGGTGGCTCTCCTACCATTCGCCCTTTCCCGGGTTGGGAACACTCCTTACACCCTGGGTTTCTCTCCCTACGAGATCATGTTTGGTAAGCCACCCCCTATCATTCCCAACCTCTGAGCTGAACTTACTGCTGAATTTGAAAATCAAGAGCTGTCTCTTTCCTTGAGAGGGCTGCAGAGGGTGCACGGGGACATGGGGCCACGCCTCCGCGCCATCTATGAGGCTGGCCCGACCCCGACACCTCATCAGTACAAGCCGGGAGACTGAGTCTATGTCAAGAGGCACCGCCGAGAGACCCTCGAGCCGCGCTGGCCCTACATCGTGGTGCTGACAACCCCCACCGCTCTCAAAGTAGACGGCGTGGCAACCTGGGTCCATCACACCCACGTTCGGCCAGCAGACCCCTCCACGATCCGAAAGGACTTTGTCACTCAACGGATCGTCAATCAAGACCAACGCAACCCGCTCAAGCTCAGCGTACAGCACATTCGACCCCCCTGATGTTGGCAAGTCTGTTAGCTCTGCTTGTCACTGTAGAGAATCCCTACACCCCCCCGACCCTCGTCTCGTCCCTTGACGAACCCCTCGTCATCCTACTCTGTTACTAACCCTCGGGCCCTGTATCATCAACAGGCTGGTCCAGTTTGTCAGGCATCACGTGGGGGCCGTCCAGCTGATGGTCCTCCGTGCTCAATACAAGTCCCTAGTGACAGAAGAGGGCGAGATAGAAAAGCAGCCGGACCCATGATTGGGTCCAGAAGCCACATGACAAGGGGGGGAATGTAAGGGCAAATCCAGACTGATTCCATTTTGCTTAAGGGCAAACTGGGACTGACTCCATTGTGTTCCGTGTCCTCCACCCTGAGACCCCAGTGCCTGTGCAAAAGCTTAAAACCTGCAACTTCCTGGTTCCAAAAAAACCACGCCCAGTGACCTATGGAACAGGACCCTTGACCCTTTCTCAGCCAATCGGCTAGGGTCACGACCATCACCCCTCCCACTGCCCCAGACCCCTTTAAAACTATTGTTTTTGGACCGCGCCCTCTCTCTCTCGACCCACCTGTCACTGTGTCGGTGCGGGTAGGAGATTGAGCTCGAGCTAGCTCGAATAAAGGCTCTTTGTTCTTGCATCGGACTCCGCTCCCTGGTGGTCTTTGGGGTCCCCGAATTCTGGGTATAACACCAGCAGCCTGGCCGCCTCCGTCCCGCCACCCGGGCGCTGCCCCGCACTAACCGCGTAGCGTTTGGCCGAGCAATTGAAGATCACCACGGTGACATCCCGCACCAGGGCTTCCCAGGCGTCCAGCGAGGAGGGCACCCCTGCGGAAAGAGCTGGCCTGGCCGGGAAGCTCTCAGAGAAGATCTCCCGTGCCCAGGCCTGGAGGTCACTGTCATGCGCCCGGCTGTATCGCTCAGGTAGGAGACGCTGCTTATTTCGGAGAAGCTGCAAGGCGCACTGGGTTCAGTCCCTACTCTTTTTTTTTTTTTTTATTTTAACATTTTATTATTGAGACAGAGGAGGAGTGGGGCAAGGTCAGAGAGAGAAGGAGACATAGAATCGGAAGCAGGCTCCAGGCTTCAAGCCATCAGCACAGAGCCCGACGCAGGGCTCAAACTCATGAACCGTGAGATCATGCCCTGAGCTGAAGTTATCGGGAGCTTGACCGACTGAGCCACCCAGGCGCCCCCCCCCCCTCTTGGCCCTCTCTGAGGAGCAACCCCTACTCCATGTCACTGATGTCGGGAGCCTCCCTGGGCCGTTCCCCCGACCCCCAGCTCTCTGGCCCCCTCACGTCTCCACTGCACCCCGGATCCGCAGCCCATCATCCTGGAGGTAGCTGCCCGGAATGTCATCACTCCGCGGGCCCGGATACCCTCGGACAGACACGGGGTGGTGTGGCTCAGCTCTGCCCGTGTGCCAACGTAGCAACTCCGAGAATCTTCGAAGCCGAGGCCTGCGGACCCGGGGCCTTGGTTTCTGCAAATCGCAGGCATCCCCTCCGGCACCCTCCCTAAGGAAGTTCTTACCCTTTCCACCACCTGGCCCGGGCGATGAGTACCGAGTGTGCGGGATTAGTAGTAGCTGGAAGGCTGGGAGAAGACAGGGGTGGGGGAGGCCCGGCTCTCCCTGGCCCCAGGCCTCCCCCTGGAAAGAGATCACGGGGCCCAGAGGGGCCGCCTGGGACAGGAGGGGTCGGGGCTCCCCCCCCCCCCACCCCTGCCCAGCGCCGTGACCTGGGCCCGGCCCCTCGCTCTCTCTGACCTGGGCGAGCACTGCAAGCCCCTCCGCGCTCTGGCATTCTGCGGTTTCCTAGCCCCTGGGCAGGCAGCGCGCCATGGACACCAGGCCGTGGGAGCCTCGGATGTTCAGAAAGAATCAGCGTGGCCGGAAGAAGGGGGAGAAGGGCCTGCGTCTGGGACCCCGGAGACCAAGCAAGAATCAGAGAATCCAAAAAGCCGTGGGCGGGGGGGATGGTCCTGGCCTTCAGAGAAGATGGGCCTCGGGTCCCTGGAGGAAAGGAACTCTGGGCCGCCTGAAGGCCAGAGGAGACACGGGATCCCCTCCCAGAGCTCCCTCACCCCTGTCGCCGTCTGCAGGAAACCTGTTGGTCTCTCAAAGCCAAGTTCACACTTTGGCGTCTGCCAGCCCCACCCAGGTCCCTCCTAAGAGCCATCTCTGGGTGGCTGCTGGCTGCAAGCTGCTCTCCTCTAAGAAGGGACCCTCTCTGGGGCACAGCTGTCTCACACACAGTCTCCTCCCCCACCCCTGTCCCCGCTCGCCTCACCCAGGCTCGGGGCCGTGGGAAAGCAAGCACGCCGGGGCTGGGCTCTGCGCTCCCAGCCACATGGGGACAGGCGGAGGAGAACCCCGAGGTACAGGGACCTGCAGGCTTAGGGCACAGTTTGGGCCACCTTGCCGAGCCATACCAACCTTGAAGGGCGGGTGGCGTCGGGGCCGCTGGCGCGGCGCGGCGCGGCCGTGGCGGAAACCTCGGGCGGCAGGTGCGCGGGCAGCAGGTGCGCGAGGGCCTCGTGGACGAACTCAGCGATACGCACCCACGTCTTGGCCAGCGGCCAGCCCCACTTCTCGTCACCGGGCAGGAAGAGAGGGCTGGGAGGTCCCGGGGTCTGGCCGAGCTGCAGGAGAAGCTGGTGCGGGTGGGGCGGGGAGGAGACAGCTGTGGGCATCTGCCAACCACTCAGTCGAACCGCCCCCCCCCGCCCCGCACCCTGCTCACCTGGATGGTGAGGGGCAGCAAAGGCCCTCCCCCGGGACGCCGGTACAGCAGTGTCATTGGGACTGCAGAGAATCAAGGCTTCCCACTGATGACATTGGTGCTGATGCCAGAGAGGATGCCATGATCCATCAGGAACGGGGTGCCCCTCTGCGGGGCAGAGAAGGGGAGCGGGGGATGCCGGCTGGCTTTCTCAAGGAGGCAGGGGTGGGGCAGGGAGAGGATGGGGGAGGGGAGAGGACGCTCTGGGCATGCAGCCCTTAGGAACCCCGAGCCTCCAGCAGGGGGCGGTGTGCAGAGCCCGGCCCTGGGCCCCTCACCTCCAGCTCAGCCTGCAGACCGTCCTGGGCTTTTTAAATGTTTATTTATTTGAGAGAGAGAGTGAGCACGGGGAAGGGGCAGAGAGAGTGGGAGAGAGACAGAGAAGCCCAAGCAGGCTCTGAGCTGACAGCAGAGAGCCTGACGTGGGGCTGGAACCCACAAAAACCGTGAGGTCAGGACCTGAGCCGAAGTTGGATGCTCAACCGACTGAGTCACCCAGGCGCCCCCCTCGAATACCATTCTTGGTACCACTAACACCTACTCAACTTCGAGGCCTCAGCGTAAAAGTCCCCTCTTTGGGAGAGCTTCACAAAGGACACCCCCAGACTAGTCAGGTCCCCCTTTTATGCACTCTCGCCGGAACCAATGGACTGGTTTCACAAGCTCATTAGTTTGATTTTGAGCCTCAGGCCCACTCGCCTGCTTAGACGAGAGCCCTGTGGGGACAGAGCATGCCCCCAGCCCCTGACCCAGTGTCTGACGGGCATTTGCCCAGCAAACACTGTTGGATTGAGAGGCGTTAGAAGGTTAGGGACGCCCCCCCCCCCGTCTACACCCTCTTTTGTACCTGTGGAGAAGGTCTAGGGAGGGACAGGGGCCTGCCCGGGGTCACACGGTGAATCGGGGCTCGCTTTTCTGAGACGCCGGACCGCTTGGAGAGCGGATGTCTCCGGGAAGAAGTCAGGAGCCCCAGCCCACGCTCCTCACCAGCGGCCGGGGTCTTCTGGAAGTCGAACAACCTCTTCAGCTCGTCCAGACTCTTCCGGAGCCCCTTGCGGTCCAGCAACCCCTTGAGTTTCATCTCTGTAAACCTGTCAGAGGATGTCAAGGGTGGGGGGGGTGGGGGGGAGGGCAAGAGGCCCCGGGAGACCCTCCCCTGTCAGCAGGCCTTATCCTTTCTGGAATCGTGAAGCAGCCTCCAGGGCCCCAAGCAGCCACTCCCCCTGACTGATTGACTGTAGGCATCGTCCTGTCCCGTGGGAACGGGTGGTGGACAACAGAGGCTGCGCCCCGGGTGGGGCTGTGCGGCCCATGTCCTTGATGGTGGGGGAGGACCGAAGGCAGGGGGCCTAGGGCATCTGAGGTCCAGGGTTGGGCGGGGGTGGGCATCCTTACACAGAGCCAGCTTTCAGGGAGAAGTTAGGGTTCTTGAGTAGGTCGGTTCTTGAAGTTGGGTTACTCTTCTTGAGGAGTTGGTTACAGAGCATTTGAGGGTGAGATCCAGGTGCTCCGGGGCCTTCTTGCCCAGGCAGCAAGGCCAGCCTGGGAGGAAAGTCTTCCCGCTTGAGGGAAGAGCAGGAAGGGGGGTCAACCAGAAGCCTCAGGGAACCCACTGACTAGAAAAGTCCTTCCCGGGGAAGTAGGGATCAGGCCTGTTAAAAAAGAGACATCAGGGGGCGCCTGGGGGGGCGCAGTCAGTTAAGCATCGGACTTCGGCTCAGGCCATGATCTCATAGTTCGTGAGTTCAAGCCCCGTGTCGGGCTCTGTGGTGACAGTTCAGAGCCTGGAGCTTCTTCGGATTCTGTGTCTCCCTCACTCTCTGCCCCTCCCCCACTTGTGCTGTTTCTGTCTCTCAAAAATGAATAAATGTTAAATTTTTTTTAAAAAAGAGACACCAGGTTCAAAATAAAGTCACTAGTGCTAAGCCCTCATCGACAAACCAAGACTGAATAATGTTGTTTTTTTTTAACAGGGCGGGTCCAGAGAGGCTGTCTCTCTCTCTCTCTAGATACCTGGCCTATCACATGTAAACACAGGGACTGGGAGTTATGGCCATTTTCCACTGCGTGGACTAGGACCCACGGAAAGCCATTCTGCAGAGAGACAGAAAAGGGAAGCAGGAGAAAGAAGCATCTAGACCCCCCGAGTCAGGGAGAGAATGACCTCGGTTTCTGGCCTGTGAGATCTGGCTACACTCCCAGGACTTCCGTGTCCTCTGGACACAACCCCTTTCTTCCCGTCTGCTTGCTGGCCTGGTTCTGTCAGAATCCCTGGGCGACAGAGGCGCATCTCACAGAGGGAGGCTCTTGTGAAGAGGGGGGTTCATGAGGGCATCCCCGTGGAGAGACACCTTGCCTTCCAGAGCTTGGGGGAGCCCGGGAACTTACTCCGCCCTGGCCTCAGTCTAGCCCTCGCAACACAGCCTGCAGACCCCTTGGGTGAAATGGTGAGATCACATCCGGGGCAGAGCCGAGGACCCCCTCCCTCCCCCCAGCCAGTGTTCCTCCTCTCAACCCATCATTGCCCTTGGCTTTGGACTTTCAACTTCAAAGAGCAAGTTGCCATTTAAAGGACACTGCTACCCGGGGGCGGCTGAACCCTGCTTTCTCCAACTGTCATGTACGAACCCGCTCCCCCAGAGATCACGGTCAAATGCAGATTCTGATTTAGTAGGTCTGCAGGGGGTGGGCCCAAGAGCCTGCGTTTCTAACAAGTTCCCAGGTGATGCTGACAGTCATCTGAGGCCACACTTTCAATACCGAGGGTCCAGACGGTGGCGGCACAGGGGGCTAAGAGACAACAGTAACGGCTCGCATCAGAGCAGGGTTTGGCAGTTGGCTAGGGGCGTTGTCTCTCTCTTTTTTTCTCTAAGTTTTGTTAAGTTTATTTATTTTGAGAGAGCGAGAGGGAGGGAGAGAGAGAAAGCGCACAAAGAGGAGGGGCAGAGAGAGAGAGAGAGAGAGAGAGAGAATCCCAAGCAGGCTCTATAAGGTCAGTGTGGAGCCGGATTCAGGGCTTGAACTCGCGAAGAACTTCAAGATCACGACCTGAGCAGAAATCAAGAGTCTGACATACGACTGACTGAGCCACCCAGGGGTCCCGACTAGGTGTGTTCTTAACCATTTTCTCATTTATTCCTGCTAACAGCACGCGTCAGACTGGTATTCTTAGCTTCTTTGACGGAAGAAAATAAGGATCGAAAGGTTAAGTGAGGCCGAAGGGGCCACGGCTCCTCTCCGCGGGGCCCAGACTGGCCCTGGGTCTCGGAACCTCTGGGTCTTCCTTTTGGCAAAAGAGAAGAAAGGCCACGTCGCGGACAGCGCAGCCCTCCCTCTGTTCCCTCAGCGGGGGCCACCGAGGGCAGGCTTGGGGCAGTGGTTTGGTTGGGGATAAAATTCACAACACAGGTGGACTCACCAGGAGCCAAAACGAGCCCGCGGGCCAGGTCTCCCCAGGGACCTGAACACCTGTCCTGAGCACAGTCCCTGGCCTGCCTCGGGGATCCTCAGCCCCAGCCCCTGGGACCCTTCTCAACCTCCACCCGCTGCCCGGGCACCTTCTGGGACCCCGGCTCTCCCAGCGGAGCCCGGGGCAGAGAAAGGGCCTTCGTTCCATCTATGCTGGAAGGGGAGTTTCCCGGCCCTTGGGGTGGTGTGTTTCTGGTTCTGCCCACATTTCCAGGAAGGACGGTGTAAGAAAAAGCCCTGGGGCCAGGGAGACGCCTTCGCTGGGCACCAGAACCCTCTGGAAGGCTTGTTAAAACAGTATGGGCACTCCCACCCTCAGTATCTGCTTCAGTGGCTGGGGTGCGGGGGAACTTGCATTTCTAACAAGCTCCCACAGGGTGCTGGTGTTGTCATCAGAGGGGACTGGCAGGGACCTCGGCCAGTGTCATCGCCGGTGGCACCCCGGCTGCCCTGCCTCCCTTGAGCGATGCCTCTCCCCCCCCACCAGCCGGCAGTAGCCCCTCCCTCACTGGTAGGAGCCCTGCTTGGCCTGGAGGACCGGGTCGTCCTCTGCCCAGGAGACCTTGGCTGCTAGGGCACAGGAAGGGGTGAGGAGGGCAGAGACCCGCCCCGCTGCCCCCACACCACCACCGCCTCTGGCCCCCGCTGCTCTGCGCTCCAATCCAGCCATCCTCCATCAGGCCGTCTGCTCCCACCCCGGGCTGCACCCTCCCACACACGCCAGCTCGCTCGCCCGCCTGTCCGCTCCCCTTGTCTTTCCGGACAGCTCGCTCGCTCCCCCCCCCTCCGCCCCCCCCCGCCGCGCGCGCTCCCCCCCCCCGCCGCGTCCTCCCCCCCCCCCCCGCCGCAGCCGGCTCACCTGCCCCCTCGCCCCCTCGCGCAGCGCCAGGCTCCCGGAGCCCTCCGTCCACACGAGCAGGGGAAGCGGGGAGGGGCGCCCTTGCGGCGGCGGCGGGAGCTGGATCGGAACCAGGCGTCTTGGGCCAGCGCCCCCCCCCCACCCCCCCACCCCGGGCTGGGCACCAGCGGGGGCTTCTTGTGCCCTCGCAGGAGCGGCACCCGGGCCACGTCCTGGGGGGACGCCACCTGGAAGTCCTCCACCTGGAGGGGAGAGGTTTAGTAACTTGCAGGCCAGCCCGGCTCTGCCCTCCGCCTTCACCCCTGCCCCGCCAGGCACTCACAGCGCCCTTGCTGAACTCCTTGCCGACGTGGTCCAGGGGCAGTGGGGCGGGGGGGCTCCTCCGGGGTCCCCACGATGCTGATAGCTGTTCTGTTCCACGTGCCCGCCCCGATGGCCTCCCCCGAGGACACTCTCGCCCTGTACCCGGCCATGGTGCCAGCCCAAGTGTAGCTGCCTACTGAGGCCGGCCTCCTCCAGGGGCACGCCCCGCCCCGCCCCGCCCCGCCCCTCCAGGCCAAGGTCACGCACGCCAATCCTCCATCCATCCACGTCGCCCATTCAGAGTGCCCGCAGAGCCGCCCCAAACGCCAGCCCCGGCTCTGGGCAGAAAGGGGCTGGGCTGGGAGGCTGGAGGCGAGCGGCGCAGGGGGGCTGCGCAGGGGTGCACGGGGGCGGGGCTCCACTGTGCTGGGCCGAGAAGGGACTGGGCGTCCTGAGGTTTGGATAGCCGGACAGAGCCAAAGAGAGTCGGTATCCAGTGGGGAGCAGAGATACATTTGCCCCCCTCTTTGTTTCTTTGCCTTCTCAGCCCTTAAAAGCCTCTGCAGGCCCACCCCAACCCCCACTTTCTGGGGCCACTGTCATCATTTTCTGGCACTCAGTAAATCAGTTTGAGAGCCGGTTTCTTGCCGGGTACTAACACCTTAGGTGCTGCGACTACCTGCCCAGGCAAGACCCGGTCTTAGCCTCCTTGAAGGTTAAAAAAATCAAACGTGAGAGGGGCACCTGGGGGGCTCAGTCGGTTTAAGTGTCCAACTTTGGCTCAGGTCATGGTCTCACGGTTCGTCCGGTCCAGCCCCGCATCGGGCTCTGTGCTGACAGCTTGGCGCCTGGCGCCTGCTTCGGAGTCTGTGTCTCCCTCTCCCTCTGCCCCTCCCCCGCTCGCACTCACAGCTCTCTCGCTCTCTCTCTCAAAAATAAATAAGCATTTAAAAAATCAAGTGTGAGAGGAAATACAAGGAAACGAGGCAGGAACGCAGTGAAGGAGAGACAGAGGGGTGGCTGCGGGGAGGTATGGGTTTGGGCTAGGGTGGGGGCCTAACAGATTTGGGAGTTCTGGTCTGGGGGTGCCGTCTGAGATGCCCGTTAGACATCCGAGCAGAGCACAGGCGGGCACCGCCGGGCACAGAGCTCGGGGCTAGAGTCCGCACCGGAGCGTCAGTCCGCACACAGGCGTGGCTGAGCTCGCCAGGCAGGGCCCGGAGCTGGAGGAGAGGGAACAGGACAGAACGAGCTGCACCTGTTAGTTGCCTGACACCTGGAGGTCAGGCCGCAGGGGCAGACCCAGGGAGGGGGGCAGTCGGCGAGGTACACGGAGGACCCAGAGCGGGCGTCTCGTGAAAGCCAAGAGCTGGGCCAAAGCCGAGCGCCGCGTGCTGGAGGAGCAGCGGAGAAGACAGAAATTACTGAGTCTGCGATGGCCGGTTAAGGCCAGCATCCCAGTTCTGGGCGACCAAAGCCTGGCGGACACGTGACCGAATCCCACCATCGTGTCTGGGGCCCTCGCCGAGAGCTGTTCTGGTGGCGGCAGCGGGCAGGAGCCATCGAAGTGTGACCGGGAATAGAGCTCCACGTGCCCTTACCCTCCGGAAACTCCACTAAAACACCCTGGCTGAGGCGTAATAAACCTACAAGTTCAAGAACGTGAGTACGGAGTTTGAGAATTCCCATCTCAAAATCCCCTAAGGTCTCTGAGGGAGACAGGTGCTCTGAGAGGGGCGTGTAGGTGACGCTGAAAACAGGTCGATGGGACAGAAATTTTTACCCAACGCGATTAGGACCCTTCCTCCTCCTCCCCCCAGACGCCCTCCTACACCTCAGGCAGCCAGCGGGAGGCCTTCCCCACCCTAACAGATAATGGGAAATTTTTTTTCCGGAGAGAGGGGTCCAGGGGGAATCTGGACTTGAGGACACCAGCTAGAGCCGAGGGTGGGACCCGAAACTTAGAATTGGAGAGTGGGGTGGAAGTCTGCACACTGAGCAGCGGGGCTAGGTCCAAGTATGTTGGCAGGTTAATATACTGGACCCCCAAACCCGACCCTCCAGTCAAGACCGGAGGGCTTCTCTCTAGAAGAACTGAACGGCTCAAGTGTCACGTGGGGTCCTTCCATGGAATAGCTCCGCTGAATGAAACCCACCAGCTGACCAGGCCCGTTCGCACAGTTTCCGGTGACTTTTGGTGAGTCGCTCTTACAAACGAACGGGCGCTCCAGGATCCCCGGACCTTCAAGGAAGGCTTTTATCTAAAGGCACCTGGGGAGTTCCGTCCACTGAGCATCCAACTCTTTGATTTCGGCTCAGGTCATGATCTCACGGTTTGTGGGTTCGAGCCCAGCCTGGGGCTCTGCACTGACAGTGTGGGGAACCTGCTTGGGATTCTCTCTCTCTCTCTCTCTCTGTCCCTCCCCCACTAGCTCTCTCTCTGTGTCTCAAAAATAAATAAATACATAAAAACATTTAAAAAAAGCATATGAAAGACAGGGACCAAAACACACAAGCTCGAAGGAAGAGACAAGGCAGGGAACAGAAGAAATTTTCCAAATCGAAATTCTAATTTGCATTCGGAGAGAGGAGAGCTTATGGCTGTAGGAAAGATGGTTTCTGGGCAAAATGTTTGGATTTTATAAGCCATCCATTCTTTTTTTTTCTTTTTTTTTTTAAATTGTGGTAAAATACAGATAACATAAAATTTACCATTGTGACCGTTTTCAAGTGCGCAGTTCAGAAAGCACTGTCACCGTAGGGACGCTCGGGGACATTCGCTTTGGCAAGCAAGCATCGCCGCCATCCGTCTCCAGCACTTTTTCGTCATTCCAAACTGAAACTGTATTTATTCGGACAACAGCAACAACAAGAGGGGCGCCTGGGTGGCTCAGTCAGATGAGCATCTGACTTCGGCTTGGGTCATGATTTCAGATCGTGAGTTCGAGTCCTGGGTTGGGCTCTGTGCTGACAACTCAGAGCCCAGACCCTGTGGCTCCCTCTCTTTCTCTCTCTCTCTCTCTTGCCCCTCCCCTGCTCATGCTCTGTCTCTCTCAAAAAAAAAAAAAAAACTGAAAAAATTAAAACACAAAACAAAACCAACACAAACCATCTCCCCACCCCCAACCTCTGGTCGTCTCCATTCTACTTTCCGTGTCTGGACTTGACCACTCTAGGTACTTCATATGAGTGGAATCCTACAATATTTGTCTTTTTGTCTCTTGCTTATTTCATTTAGCATAATGTTTCCAAGGCTCATCCGTGTTGTAGCAGGTGCCAGAATGCCTTTCCTTTTTTTTTTTTTTAATTTTTTTGTTACATTTATTTATTTTTGAGAGATAGAGAGAGACAGAGGGCCAGCAGAGGAGGGGCAGGGAGAGGAGACACAGAGTTCAAAGCAGGCTCCAGGCTCTGGGCAAGCTGCCAGCACAGAGCCCGATGCAGGCATGAACCTACGAACTGTGAGATCATGATCTGAGCTGAAGTCGGATGCTCAACCAACTGAGCCACTGAGGCGCCCCTGATTTCCTTTTTAAGGCTAGAAATGGGGTGCCTGGTGGGCTCAGTCGGTGTAGCATGTGACTCTTGATCTCGGGGTTGTGAGTTTGAGCCCCACGTTGGGCATAGAGCTTACTTACACAAATGGAAGAAACCAAATGTCTATTGATGAATGAGTGGGTACACCAAACTGTGGTGTATACACACAGCCTTAAACTACTCAACCTTACTTGACCTAGACTCGTCAAGACAGAAGCATGAAAAATTCATTTCTGGGCAATAGAACACCCCAAACGGTAAATACCCCCTGTACAATTCAAGGAGGTCTTCTTGTAGGAGGTGAGTTTTAAACTGGTCACAGGTCATAGTCTCACCTCAAACTAGCTTGATAAAATATGGAAATATGTCAGTTTACATAACTTGAAAGTTTTTTTTTTAATTTTTTTAACGTTTATTTATTTTTGAGACATAGAGACAGGGCGTGAGCAGGAGAAGGGCAGAGAGAGAGGGAGACACAGAATCGGAAGCAGGCTCCAGGCTCTGAGCTGTCAGCGCAGAGCCCAACGCGGGGCTCGAACTCACAGACCGCGAGATCATGACCTGAGCTGAAGTCGGCCGCTTAACCTGACTGAGCCCCCCAGGCGCCCCGGGAAAGCTTGAGGTCTGGATGAACCCGAGTGCCCGAAACGTGTGTCAGGAATTGTTACCCCTCGAGATTTCATTTCTGCTTTCTTCTCTGTTGCGCTATACTGACTCATGCTCAGGTGGACTCTTCCCAAGTGGTGGCAGAGACGTTAGCAGTGGCTGTAGGCTTCCACCCTTCCGGCTTCGCAAACCTGCTCAAAGACCAGTCTCCCTCTTACTACTTCCAACAAAGGCCTTGGGGCTGACCCTCACTGAACAGGACTCGGGCACAGATCCTGAGGTGGGGCCAGAATTAGCTCCACACAAACTACCCGGGTTGAGGGTGGAGATGGGTAGATCCCCAAAGGAAAATCCGACGGCGGCTCTCAGAAAAAGTAGGCAAATTAACAACATCTGTCTACTCTGTCTTTTCTGGGCAGAGTCCCCTCTCAGAAACCACCTGTTAGTGAGACGCTGAGCTGAGGTCCTTCGATGCTCTCAGCCAAGGTTTAGAGGTCTTCCGAAACTGAAAGGCGCGGGGCGGTTATCCATTACTGCATAATTACACCAAACACTTAGGGGGTTCCAACAGCCACTTGATACCCCATGAATCTGCAGGACGGGGACGCGGGCAGGGCTCTGCCGGGTGATTCTTCCATTTCACACGGCGCTAACAGAGATACTGGCCATATTAGGGCAAATGGGTTGGAATATAGGCTAAAGACCGTATCCGCGCGTCTGAGAACCGGAAGTGGATGGCTGCGATTCCGCACTCACCTGAGTCAGCTAACAGGTACCGCCGCCCATGGCCTCGCCAGCAGGGTGACTTCTTAACGCATGAGGCTCAGGGTCACAGAGAGTCCAAGAGGCTCCGGCACAAGGTGAGAAGTCTCAAAACCGCCCGGCCTCGGACGGCCCGGAACGTGGCTTCTGATATTCCATTGGTCAAGCAAGTCGCTAAGGCCAGGGTAGGCTCCAGGGGAGGAGACTTGACTCCACCTTTCAGTGGGGGAGTACAAACGATGTTGTTTTTATCTCCCAAAGTCTTCCCGACAGTCCGTCACGGGACCAAGACGCCACGACAGAACGCTGGGAACGGCGGACGGAAGAGCGAGCACCTGACCGCGTTTATTTATTCCACCTGCCAGAGGCGGGAGTCTTTTTGCACCAGGGCGCGTGATTGGTCACGCGTCAACCAATGGCTTGGCTGGGCTCGAGTCAGGGGGCAACTCCGGATCCAATCAGCGGGGGCTGGCCGAGGGCGAGGCCACGCCCCCACACGAGGGGCTGGGGTGTGTGTGGCCAGAACTGAGCCAACGCAGTAGGTCCCAGACCTCTGGCCTACCCCTAACTTTCCCCGAGTACCCTCCTCCCCTCCCCTCCCCTCCCCTCCCCTCCCCTCCCCTCCCCTCCCCCAGCTCTGTGACGACCCCTCGCTCCACGTGCCCTTTGGTCTGTTAGTCCCCTGCTTTGCTCCGTGCTGGGTCTTCAAGGTCTGAGGACACCTAACCCCAGAGGGTGGCTCTTTACTTGTTAGGGTCTCCACTCTCAGGGATTCTGGGTCCTGAGGAGGGGGCGCTGGAGACATAGAGGAGCTGGCACTCCAGGGAGACCCCCTTCCTCCCGGGCTCCTTCCCTGAGCTCCAGACTCACCAAAGTCACCTCCAAGCGTCACCTGACTCCTCGCCCCCCTCCTCTTGCTACAGCCTGTGACCACACCCAGGACACAGGACGGGAAGATCTTTGACAGACTGTTCTTCCCAGCAGACGCTTGCGGAGGGCACCTCGCCTACGCCATGTGGATGGAGAGACAGGCGGACCGCCCTCTAAAGTTACTTCCGTTTCCTCAGGGACTCAAGCTCCCAGCAGGGCTTGAACTCATGACCCTGAGATCGAGACCTGATCTGAGATCAAGCATCGGACACTTAACCGACTGAGCCACCCAGGCACCTCTGTTTGCCTCTTTGTTAATAGCCAAGAGTTTAGGACCTTGGGAAACTTCTAATCCTGACTATCCTTTAATCACCTGGCGGGCTTAGGCAGGTCATGCCACCTTTCTGAGCCTTAACGTTAGCGTTTGTAAAACGGAGTTATAATAGTAACTATAATATCTGACTCATAAGGTTGTTGAGGATATGAAGTGAACTTTCATGAGAAAAGCGCTTAGTACAGTTGCTAGCATATAGGAAGGACTCCGTAAACCAGCACCCTACGTGCTCCGAAGATGACCTCACCCCTGCTTCACCCAGAAAACAGAAGCCTCCAGTAGAAATTTCCAGAACAGGGAGCTACCTGAGTCCCAAATGTACCTGCTCCCAGGCCCTTCCTGTCTTGTTCTAATTGTCTTACGAGGGGCTCCCCTCCTCCCGTCCGAGGGAATCCCTCCTCCTGTGCCTGGATCTACCCAGCCAGACACAGGAACCTGACTCCCTCGTCACCTCCTCCGGCCTCTCCCTCTCCACTCACTCCTGCCCATCAGCTGTTGAAGGGCAAAAACACCTCCCTTCTTTCAAGAGAGAAACATAACACATCCATCGACACCGTGTCCTTTCTAGTCCTTGAAGGAATGTCTCATACAGCGGTGTCATCAGAGTGTGTCCTCTGGCCTTTTTCCAGAAGGACTTGACTCCTGGAAGGACCAGTTTCTGGGACCGGCTCTGGTCTTGAGATGTTTCATGATCGTCCCGTCCAACCACCTCACGCCACATGGCTGTCGTCCTGTGCTTAGGTACCAGGGCCTGGGGAGCCACTAAAATGGAGACCAGGTTGCGGGGGGGGGGGTCTATTCTCCAAGGGCCAGGAAGGCTTCCATGACTCGCGGGCAGTGTTGAGGGTGAAGTCCTCAGTGCTGGGTCTCTCCTTTTCTCCTCTCGGGGCCTGCCGAAGTTGGTCTGGAGTCATTTGTGGCAGGCGGAGGACCTACCAATGACACGGAAGAATACCCATGTGACCCCGGTCAGACCATCTGTTGATAGCAGTAACAAGGAAGCGCTGAAGGAGGCACAGGCGTGGGCGTGAGTGGTCAGGACTGAGCGAGGAGGCTGAGGGGCTGGTGTGCCGGTGGACCGGCCGGTGATGATGGAGAATGAAGGGAGGCAAGGCCCCAAGGTAGGTGGTCGTGAACATGTATTTGCTTGGCTTGGTGGTTCGATGGTGAGATGAAGTCGAAGGAGGAGCCCTTTTGCAGTTAGGAGCACCCTTCCGTCAAATGGACCGACATCTCAGTCACGATGAAAACAATCACGAGAGAGACGCCTGGGTGGCTCAGTCGGTTAAGCGTCAGACTTCAGCTCGGGCTATGATCTCACGCTTTGTGACTTGGAGCCCGCACATCCGGCTCTTTGTTGTCAGCACAGAGCCTGCTTCTTATCCTCTGTCCCCCCTCTCTGCCCCTCCCTCACTTGCACGCGTGTACTCGCTCTCTCTCTCTCTCTCAAAAATAAATACTAAAGGAAAAAAAAATCATGAGAGCTTTGTGGTATATAACAGAAGTTTATTTTGGTTGGCATTAAAAAATGGCGTGTGGCAATAACCTATGTGGCCGATTGGGTCACCCGTTCGTGAAGGATCTGTCATTCGCCACAAGAGAATGTCGAGTTAACTTTTCCTGTGGCCACGGAATTCGAACACTTCAGGTCCACAGCTGAAACCATTAAGTACAAAGTGAGCCACAGTCTTTTTAAGTTTATTTATCTTGAGAGAAAGAGAGAGAGAGCTTGAGTGGAGGCGGGAGGCAGAACGAGAGAGAGGGAGACAGAGAATCCCAAGAAGACCTCAATGCGGGGCTCGATCTCATGACCTGCGAGATCAAGACCTGAGCTGAAACCAAAGGTTGATGCTTAACCCGCTGAGCCACTCAGGCACCTTCCTGTGAGCCAACACTCTTTAATCACCCGATTCCGCAGACATGGATTTGGAGATTAAATCGTGTGCTCGCAAGAAGGAATCGATAGGGCGCGGAGCAGGACTGCTGTCAGAGAGACGTCTCCGGAGCACCCCCTGAGGGGCACCCCGAAGCCCAGAGTCTGAACTCCTGGCTTTGCTGCCTGATCTCCAGATTGGCCAGACACGCGGTCTTTGGCAAGTCCTCTCACCGCTGGGGGTCTCCGGGTTCTTGGGTGCAAGGTGCGTCATCTGAGGCTTAAAGACAGAACATGGGGAGACGCTATTTGAAGGGCCGAGTTTGCATCCCCCGTGAGCAAGCTGCAGAAATGCTTGACAGTGGTGCCCTTCTCTGCGTCAGGGCCAAGGACACGAGCTTAGGGATGGGCGATGAGGTCGAATACCCCTGGTGGAGATGACAAAATGGCTTCGCTTGGGAGGCGGCGAGTCTCCAGACGGAGAAACAAGCCCTAGGGAACTAGGCGTCCCAGACGACACAACGGTTCCTCCCCGGATTCGTCTACTTCCTTCCCCCACTCTGGGAGCAGGGAGCCTTCTGTCCTGCCCCCAACTAGCCCGTCCAAGTCCAGTCTCTTAACTCTGGGAGATGTCGACGGCCACCACGGTGCTGGGCTCAGATGGCACTGCACTGTCACGTGCCTTGTCTTTGAGGCGGGACCTGGGTCTTTCCCATAACTGGAGGAGAAAGACCCTGGCTGCCTCTTTTTTTTTTTTTATGTTTGTTTATTTTTGAGACACAGAGACAGAACGTGAGCAGAAGAAGGGCAGAGAGAGAGAGGGAGAGACACAGAATCGGAAGCAGGGTCCAGGCTCCGAGCTGTCAGCACAGAGCCCGACGCGGGGCTCGAACTCACAGACCGCGAGATCATGACCTGAGCTGAAGTCGGCCACTTAACCGACTGAGCCACCCAGGCGCCTGGCTGCCTCTTGATGGAGGCTCATGGTGCTTGAACTGGACCTGGCTTTAGGTCCAGCAAGCTGTAGAGACTCCAGCAGTGACAGTGAGACACGGTCTCTACCCATCTATCAGCTCTGCCCTGTGGTCTTTGCTGGGTGTCCTGCCCTCTCAGCAACCCCAGAGAAAAGAGGCAACTTCCTCACCTAGCTTCTGTGTGTCTCGGCACCCAGCCCGGCCCTGGGTATCCGCCTGCCCTTAGGGCAATTCCAGCAGCAGAGGAATGGAATGACTGGAGGTGGGGGGCGGTCGGGTCTGGAGTCAGGCCTGGGGCTGGGGCCGGGGGAAGACAGGAAGGCCTCGCGACCCATGCCCGTCATGAGTCGCCGTGTCAGAAATCTCAGGCTCAGGGCAGAGACAGTAGGGCTCGGAGAAAATAGATGACCCACAGGCTGGCCGAGGGAGGACCCCAGGTGACTGGGACTGGCCGTGCTGCTCGAATGCTCTCGAGGGACGAGAGGTGGAATGTGGTTGTGAAGTCCCGCCGGTCTGCCCATACCGGCCTTGGCTTCTCCCTTCTGGGCCCTGCTCCTTCGGTTTTGAACTCCGGCTTCCGGGGTCAAGGTGGGAGAATTGCTGCTCTGGTCTCCCTTCCCCTCTCCTGCCTGCGATCACACCGTGAGGCCATACCACCCTTTTCCAGAGCCTCGGAGACCCTGGTCTTTTCCAGAAGCCTGAAAAGCCTGATACTTCCCTGCTTCGAGCCCTTAGAGCGAATGGCAGCTCACCTCCCCTCCCCACCCCCCCACCCCCCTCCCGCCTCGGCCAGGCCTTCTCTAAGGCTCCCCCCTCTCCGAAGCCCTCCCCAGAAGTGCCAGGTTCGAACACTTCAGGGAAGAGGCTGTAGAGCCCATCCAGGCTGAAAGGGTCGCACGGCACGAAATGGGACGAAGCACGCCTTTATTTCAGCCGCCACTCTCCCGGGACCCGACGCAGTGGCGCGGGGCCGGAAGTTCCCGGTGAACACGGTCCCACAATGCGGCGCTGCGGTTCTCGCAGAAGGGGTGCCGGGGGTCCACCGCAGGTGGGGATGGGGAGCGGGGCCCAGACTCTGAGGAGCAGCGGAGACAAGGCGCCAAGGGAGCCCCGGGATGTGACGCGGAGTCCCCGCTCTGGACGCAGCAGCAGCAGCGGCCGCGGGAGGGCCCTGCCGTGGCCAC
This sequence comes from Paguma larvata, assembly GCA_030068075.1. Lineage (NCBI taxonomy): Eukaryota > Metazoa > Chordata > Mammalia > Carnivora > Viverridae > Paguma > Paguma larvata. The sequence continues at coordinate 21,400,138 of CM057843.1, forward strand.
TGCTGGGTTCCAGCTACGGAGTCATCTCAAAGGCGAGGACAGCCCCAAGGGGGGGCTCCTGGCTCGGGCCAGCTGGCAGAGGTAGTGTAAACACGGCGGAAGGTGGGGGGCGCCCGGTGGCGAAGCCAGGTGCTCTCCGGGGCCGGGAGGTGCTCGGGGGTCCAGGAACCACAGGAAGGAGCAGGGCGAAGCGGGCTGGAGTCAGAGTACAGGGGTTCTAGGAGACTGACCGGGCCCAGGAAGGATGGGTGCACAGAAATGGGGGCGCTGGAGGGACAGGTGGGGAAAAACTGTGGGTAGAGAGAGGAGACGGGGGCAGATGGGGGGGAGACTCCGGAGAGGGAGAGAGGGGCAGAGGAGCAGAGAGGAGACTGCCGCTAGACCTTCCCCGCCCTTCTCCCACCAGCCTGGTGAGCCCCAGGGGTGGCCTCGGCTCTCCGACCTCCACCAGGCCCTGCCCCCGCTGGCATGTGCTCAGCCCTGCGCCCTCCACCTCTACCCCAAACCGGGTTTGGGCCCCAGGTCCTCCTCTTCTGGGAAGTGGCCTGTCCCAGCCTGCCCACGCTGGTCTCCTTACGCTTCATCCCAGGTCAACCCTGCCCTGAGGCTCCCCTGAGTCACAGGCCAGGAACTACCGCAGGCCTCCCACGTGGAAGATGGAAGGAGAGAGAAAGGGTCAGAGTGGGGGATGGGGAGGGGGGTAGCAGGGAGGGTGGGGGGCTGCCTGGGAAGAGGCAGGGGAGTGGGGGCGACAGCGTGGCTGTCCGCCCTCCATCCCTGGGGCCGAAGTACAGAGAAAATCTGAAGAGAGATGTTTAGGAAAGTACAGAATTTAAAAAAAAAAAGTGTGCGCGTGCGCGCGCGTGTCCGGACACGCGCACGCATGCGTACATCAGGGTCTTTTAAAAAAATCTTTAACTCGTCTCCAAACTCGGTTAAAAATGTTTTAGAAATTGAACCGAATGACTCAGTCTACAGCAGCACCTCCAGCAACCAGAACCCACAAGGGCTGGGGTTTGGATCTGTCACACATCCTCTCTCTGCCTGTAGCAAGGACGCGGAGACCGACGAGCTGGCGGATTTCACAGGTCGGGCAAGAGCCCCTCCAGGCACCTGCGGTCCCAGCGGCTCCCGGGTGCCCCGAGCTCCATGCCTACGGGCGCCGGACGGGTCCACACGGGGCCATCGGAAAATCTTGGGTCTTGTGAGCCTGGGGGAGCGGCGGGGACTATGAGAACTAAAGCGCGAAGCCCCGGAGACAGCGGACCGAGGCTCTAGCTCCGGCGGAAAAGTCGGCAGGGGAACTTTTGGTTGCAGAGAAGAGGGAAGTTCGGTATAGGTTTTTTAAAAAACGTGAATCTCTTGATGTCTAAACGTTAACTCAAATAACAACAGAACTTCCCCGGAGACCATCGAAACAAGTCTTGGCTAGTTTTTATGGTTTTTATGAAATCTTAGAGATTTTAGGATCGCTGAGTGACATGATTCGTGAACCTTCGTTCACGTGCACAGAAACACTCCGAGGGAACTTGTTAAAAATGCAGAGTCCGATTAGATAGGCCACTTCTAACAAGCTCCCAGGCTGCCACTGGCCCGTCAGCCACGCTCCGCCTAGTGAGGGCTTAGTTCATCCTTCCACCTATAAGTTCTCTCCGCCGCTATATCCCTGGCCACGCCTGTTTGCTGACCTGGTAGGGACGGGGGGCTCACTACCTGTAGGGACACTCTGGGCTGCTGCCGCTAACCCCTGCCAAGGTCCCGCATGCAATTCAACCTTGCCAAGGCCCGGGCTCTGGAACATCACTGTTCCAGAAACTTCAGGGGGGGGGGCATCGGTTGTTGACGCTTGTTGGAAAGATCTAAGCAGAGAGAATTCTCTAACTGTGCGGGTGGCAAGTGTCCGGTTCAACAGAGAACCCCACCGTTCCTGGGGTGCTCTGGCGAGTGAGGGGTGGTGTGGCCTGTTTCCCTTCCTTGGTCCCCAGAGCCTTGCAGCCAGCTTTTCTCCGCACTTGGGCAGACACGGTGATGCCCACGGGAGGGGCCGGTTTCTGACTGATGGGGGGTGGAGAAGGGGAGGCTAAGCAGAGGTTAATCCTCAGCCCGAGGGAACAGCCCCTGCTCTGGAGGAAGACAGGTCTCCGCCTCCTGTTGTTGGATGCCCCAACCCCAGACCCTCCTTCCTGGGGCTCTGGGAGGCCCTGGAGCGTGGAGAGTCGCCACCCCCACCTCTCCTGATGGGCTCAGAGTCCCCGGGGCCAAAGGCCGCGTGGCCAGCGCCCCATAGGCCCAGGCCAACCGTTCGGAGGCTCAGGAGTGCGGAAACCACGTAGGCCACTCCTTATTTCACCACGAGGGAAATCCAAGCCCAGAGAGTGCACGAGACTTTCCCAAGGTCACGCAGCTGGTTTGCAACTGGCCCAGAATCCTTTGAGGCAGAACTGGATAGAAGCCACTGGTATTAGCCAGATCTTTGGTCACCCATAGCAGCAACTTTCAGGAAACGGACCTTCCGGAATGTTCCTGAGAGAAAGAAGAGGAAGAGGAAAATCACAGAAAGGGGTCACGGGGGTTCACCTAGGAAGGGGAGGGTCACGGATCAAAGTTTCTTCAAGGAAGGTAGAGGGCAGGGCTTCTGCCCTGACACAATTCTAGAGACGGCATTCGTCTCGTCCTCTGGTGAACGGTGCCCCCAAAGCTTCTGTCTCTTGTGCAGTGCACAGCCTGTGGGGCCTGGCAGGGAGGCCCGGTTAATGCAGCGTGGTGGGGGGACGGGGGGTGTCGGAGGAGAGGCCTCAGGAGGTCCTGTTGACAGGGGTTCTCCAGTCTGGATTCCTGGGCCATTCCAGACCTACCCGACCAGAATTCCTGCAGCTGCGGCCTCCCTCCCAGGGAGAAATCCCTGGGTTTAGGAACGAGCCTGGGCTCTCTCCGACAGGAATCGGGACACCCGGCTTGGGTGGGAAGTTCAGCAGGCAGGGCCAGGCCCTGAGGCCGGGGCCGAGGGCACTTGGGGGACTGGCAGCCAGGCTCGGGAGCGGGGCGGCGCCTTTGCTCCGCGGAGCCTCACTTGCCTCACTTTCCGGAGAACTGGCCCGGCCTCGCCTTCTCCAGCTTCAGGCGCCGCTCCGGGGGGATCTCCTGGAGGCTGATGCCATGGTTGCTGGCCCTGCGGGGGAGGGGGCAGGCGGCCTCAGGGAGGGGCAGGGGAGGGGGGGGGGGAGGGGGGTCAGGCAGGGAGCAGGGACCCGCAGGCGGGCTCCTCACCCTGGCTGCAGATCGGGCGGTTTGGGGATGGGCTTACTGAAGCCACGTCTGCCCACCAGCCAGTAAGTGTCTTCGGCGCCCTTGCCCTGGAGAGACACAGGGGGCGTGGGGGGGGGGTGAGGGCGGGGGATCTCCAGGTCTAAGTGGCACCCAAGACCCCGAGGTTGCGGCCCAGGAGGTGGCGGGGCCTCGTCCCACCTTCAGCTCCGTGCGGCCTCGCACCTCCGTCTGGAAGCCCTCGTCCAGGGCGCGGAGGATCCGCACGGTGCTAATGTTCACGTGGATGCGGTAAGCTGGGGGCGACACGGGACGCGGTGATTTTGGGACTCCCCTCCCGCCTCCGCCTCCCTGAGCCATTTCCCCCTTGCTCCGTGAGTCGCCCCCCCCCCCACGGACCCTGCCCACCCCCGCCCCCGCCCCACTCACGCAGCCCGGTGGACTCCATGCGCGAGGCGGTGTTGACCGTGTCCCCAAACAGGCAGTACCGCGGCATGGTGAGGCCCACCACGCCCGCCACGCACGGGCCTGCGGAGACGCGCGGGGTGGGTGGCCGGGGTCTGGGCCGCGGCTGGCCGTGCTGGCGGCCGGGTGGCACCTAGCGCCCCCGGGGGGACTCTCTAGCGCCCCGTCATCTCCTCCACCGCCTCCCCGAGGGTCCCTCTCCATCACAGCGGTGCGCCTGGTAGGCAAAGGTGGCGGCGCGGCAAGTCCCCCCCGGCCCCACCCCTACTGGACGACTTTGCCTCCTGTGGGGGGGATGCGGACCCAGGCCCGAGACGCGGAGGGGGGCCGGAGCCCGGGAGTTACCCGAGTGCAGGCCGATGCGGATGCGCACGGGCACCTCGGGCATGTGGCGCATCCGGAAGGAGCCCACGGCGCTGAGAATGTCCAGGGCCATGTTGGCGATCTCCGCCGCGTGCCGCTGCCCGTTCCGCTGGGGCAGCCCCGAGGCCACCATGTAGGCGTCCCCGATTGTCTCCACCTGCGGGGGAAGGGGGGCGCAAATTCAGTACTGAGCATCCCTCTCCCCCAAAGCGATTGTCCTTTGTCGGGGTGGGGCTAAACGGGGGTAGTGCCGGGATCCTGGGGAGCCTCCCCAGGCCGAACTGGGGACTGGCGGAAGGAATAAGGGACCGAAGGGCTGCGCCGCTGGCCTGGGGGCTGGTGGAGCGGAAGGAGGGCTTGCCCCCGGCACCCCCCCCCCCCACCTTGTAGACGTCGTGGGAGCCGATGATGGCGTCAAAGAGCGTGTAGAGGTCGTTGAGCAGGTCCACCACTTCGATGGGCTCGCTCATGGCCGAGATGGTGGTGAAGCCCACGATGTCGCTGAAGTACAGAGTCACCTCCTCAAAATACTCGGGCTCCACGGGCGTCCCCGTCTTCAGAGCCTCAGCCACAGAACTAGGGACGTGGGGGGAGGGGTGGGGGGGTGGGGGGCGGCGTTAGGTGGAGGCCACGCCCCCGGACTCCGGCCGCCCTCCCGCCGCCCCCCTCCCCGCGGGCGGGCGCGCACGGGGGCAGCATCTGCGTGAGCAGCCGGTCGGTCTTCTGCTTCTCCAGCTCCAGCTCCTCCGTGCGCTCCCGGATCAGGTCCTCCAGGTTACTGGAGTACTGCTCCAGCATCCTCAGCATCGAGTCGATGATGTTCGTCTTCCGGCCCTTGTTGATGCTTTTGAACTGGGGGGGGGGGGGCCCGTGGGGCTGCTGAGGACCTGGGCGGGCGCGACCCTCGTGCGGGCCCCCCTTGTGTGGGGCCCTCGCGCCTGATCCCCACCCCCCCCCACCCCCGCCGCGCCCGGCCCCATTCATCGCTTAGACATCAGCCACCCCCTCCCCCCGGAGGCCAGGCTCTGGGCTTTCGCACGTTATGAGGAGCCCAACGGGAAACGGGGGTTCCCAGAGATCAGCTGCTCTCAGCTAGTAGCTGACAAGACCCTGGAGTTTGGACTCCCAGGCCGGGGGTCTTCTGGCCACGCCGTGGCAAGCAGTTCAAATGTTATTCGACTTGAATGAACTATTTTTCCCACCCAGAGCTCTCCCTGTCTCCTGCTCCAAAGGCCTCCGCAGCCCCTGTTCTAACTCTGCCCCCCCCCAAATCCCAGGCCTCAGACTGCCCCTCCGGAACCGGCCTGGAGGTCAGAGAACCTGCGAGCCTCCCTTCCCGAAGCCCCTCCCGGTTGCTGCCGAGCTGCCAGCCCAGCCCTTGCCCAACCGCAGCGGCTGACCTGCTCAAAGGTGCGGTCCATGGAGGGCCGAAGGTCTGGCTGCTCCGCCCAGCACTGTGTCATCAGCTGGATGCACTCCATGGGGGCCTGGTCCACAGACACACAGGGCCGGCACAGTGGAGGGGGACTCCGCACCCGCTGCACCACTTCTGCAGGCAGGAGGGGACCAACAGAGGCCACCTCTGGCTCCGGCCTGACTGCCGAAGCCGCGATGGGGGGACTGGATGGGGGTCCTTTAAGTCAGAGCTTCGCTAAGAGGTGGGGAAGCGCAGGGAGCGGGGAAGGATGATGGACCCTGGGGGGGGGGGGAGCGCAGGGGGCAGTAAGAGGTGACAGGCGGAGCTAACATTTGGTGCACGTAAGAGTGAGGCCTGGGGTGGCCCAGAAGCTTGCAGGCTCATAGACGGTAAGGAATACGGATTTGAACCAGATCCCGGTGCCTTTGCACCCCCCACCCCCACCCCCCGCCCCGCAGCCACCCTTCGGTCCCTAAGCACCAGAGGGGAGTTCGCTCCCTCAGCTGGAGGAGCAGGTTGGGTCCAGGATGAGGATAGAGGGCAACCACTGATGTCTGGCGGCCACCCCCCCATCCTGACACTTGCTCCCCCCCCCGGCCCCGACCCCTGAGACCCACATAAGGGAAGCCCACATAATTAAGCCTCAGCTCTGGGCTTTAGGGTAGAGAGGCCCGGTCTGGGGACAGGCTCTGCCTGACAGCAGGCTGGAGGCGCGACGTGAGGGGGCGCACCCTCGGCAGTCAGTTCCAGCATGGCGTAGGGGGCGCTGCGACACACGACCTCCTGCATGATGATGCCCAGGCTGAAGACGTCACCCGCCAGCGTCCCCCTGCGCTCCAGGGCCGGGTCCCGAAGCAGCTCCGGGGCTGTCCACAGCTGGTCTGGGGATGGGGACGGGGGTGTGGGCATGTGGGAGGGCCTCGGGGGCGCTGGGGACGGACCCCCACCCCAACCAAGAAGCCCAGGCTCGCACCCACTCTCCAACTCCCAGCCTGAGTGTGGCCCCGCCGCCTGCAGCTATCCCTGGGAGAAACCACCAGAAAGCCAACGGGGCCTCAGAGAAAGCGCGCGCCTCACAAATAGGCCCTGCCCTTTAGGCAAAGCAGGGCTCAGAGGCTCCGCCCCTCCGGCACAAGCCACGCCCCCGCGGGTCCCCACCTCATGCTTCTCATCTCGAGGCCCCGAGACTTTTACCGAGGCAAGGGCCACGTGCAGTGGATGAGGGGTGGAGAGAAGGCGAAGGCGGGGAGGGAGGGCTGGAGGGGCCCCCGAGATAACGGGAATCCGGGGGGATGCTCGTGCGGGCGGGAGGCACCCGGGGGATCCTACCCTCTGCGCTGGGGGGCTCCGGCAACACCCTCTGCGCCTCCAGCAGTCGCCCCTGGCCGTGGTCGGTGACTTTAAGCACGAACCTCCCGTCCACCACGCAGTTCCGTGACTTAAGGCGCCCGTGGGGCACGCCTCGGTGGTGCAGATACCTCATTCCCTGGAAGGGGTGGGGGAAGAGGCGACCTCAGCCCCCGCGACTCCCCTGCCTGCCCGCTCCTCCCTGCCACTCCCGCACCACGACCCCCACCCCCCACCTTGATGAGGTCCAGGAGGAGGGAGGACTTGAACATCCAGTCCAGCTTTATGTCTCTCTGGGCCAGGAGGTCATGGAGGGAGCCCCGGGGACAGTGCTCGGAGACCACGGCCAGCATGCGCTCCCCGGGGGCCACGGCGCCAGCCGCCTCCTCGCCGAGGAAGAGCCCCAGGTAGAGAACCACGTTCTCGTGCCGCAGCTCCTGGAGCTGAAAGGGAGGAAGCCGACAGGCATGTTTTGCCCTGGAGGCACCGTGTGGCGGAGACCTGTCACCCAGGTCTGGTTTGGGGGTGCCAAACTCAGAAGATGGGATGACAGTGGTGACCAGAAAGGTCTGTGGAGACACGGCGGGGGGGGCTCTCTCCCAATGATAACTTCTCTCTCCGGAACAGACACAGGAGTCCGAGGCCGCTGTTGAGGTGCTGAGTAGGGTTTAGCTTACAGTTATACCGGAAAAGGCAACCTCGCCCTGGTGCCGGGAGCCAGGCAGGTCCTCGCTGAAGCCAGACAGGGCTGTGCCGGCCACGGCCCGGGCCTGCTCGGCCTGGGTATGTCGGAGACTCCCCACCTCCCCGGGGCACGGAGGAAGGGACTCAGCAGTCACGCCGTGGTCCTAGTGGAGGACCTTGGCAGACACTAAGCCGTTCTGCAGCTGTGACCACGAGCGTCCGTGGAGGCCGCATGCCGTGAGGGGGCACCGAGGTGGGACAAGCCAGGGTGCCGCCTCCCCGCCAGCTCCGCGCTCCACTCAGTGGGTGCTGACTCGGCCGCTCTGCGGAAGTGGCCCGACAGAGTGGCAGCCCGGTTTTTAATTTTCAACCCTTCCCTCCGCAAACATTCGTTAGGTCTCCCTGATGTTCCGGACACGGTGCTGGGTGAGGAAAACGCACTGGGAGGGCAGGGGGAACCCTCGCTTAGCTTACATCCCAGGCAGGGAGGCAGAGAGAAGCAGGCAAGCCCAGGGCGCCCCGGGGGCGGGGCAGGCAGTGCTCCATCTGTTAAGCGTCCGACTCTTGGTTTCGGCTCAGATCATGATCTCATGGGTTCATGGGATCGAGCCCCGCATCGGGCTCTGCACCGATGGAGCCTGTTTGGAATTTTTTCCCTCTCTCTCTGCCCCTCTCACCCCTCATACTCTGTCTCTCTCGCTCTCAAAAATAAATAGACATTAAAAAAAAAATGAGAGAGCATAGTGGGACACCTGCTTTAGGAGAGGGCACTTCCACCGAGACCAACAGGTCTGTCCCTCTGTACCCAGCTGCAAAGAGAAGGCAAGGAGGGAAGGAAATGATGGCCGCCCCACGCCCCCCCCACGGGCCCGACGCTCACCTTGGAGAAGGCCGTCCTGGTGGCTGGGCGGATGGCCATGTGCTGGTCCCCCGGGAACTTCTTCAGCCAAACCCAGTCTCCCTGGAGCAGAAATGGGGGTAGCTTTTTGTTTTTGTTTTGAGAGAGGGAGAGAGAGCCAGAGAGCGAGCACACCAGCAGGGGAGACGGTCAGAGGGAGAGAAAATCTTAGGCCGGTTCCACATTCAGCGAGGAGCCCGACCCCACAACCCAGGGACCATGACCTGAGTGGAAATCAAGAGTCGGACGCTCAGCTGACCGAGCCGCCCGGGCGCCCCAGAGACGGGAGCGGCGAACGCAGCTTCTCAAAGCCCCGTGAGGTGAGGAGCCGCAGCGTCCCCACATTCCCACTGGCCCGCTGCCCCAGGACACATCCTCCCTGTGTCGCAAGCGTCAGAAGCAAAGGGTTCGACACCTGCCAGTCCACTTCGCAGCTGGCGAGGCTGGGGGCCACCCTGGCACGGCTGTCCCCGCCACCGCGGTCGGGCTCGCCAACAGCCTTAGTAAGCAAGCCATTACCACCACAAATGTCACTGAAATCACAGCCCTGGTCACCATCTGTTGCCCTGCGAGAGCACTGTGCTGGGAGTCAGGAGTCCAGGGAGATCAGGCTTTTAACGTCACTAACTGTGATGTTTAGGCAGTGACCTCCCCCCACCCCCCAGGCTCTGAGCCTCACTGTCCTCAGCTGTAGGTAGGAGCCGGGCCATGGCCGTGCAGTCCCACCGGGCCCCAGGCCCTTCGGGTTCATTCTGCCTTGGACCCTGCGGTTTCTGGAGCCAGCCTCGTCTGTGGGTAAGAGATCTGGTTGGACTCGTCGGGGATTCTGGTGACTCCTAACGAGGCTTTGGAAATACAGACGAGACATTTGTAATCATCCCCAAGCCAGGAGGTGTGTCTTGTGGGCGGGACAAGAGACACTAAACACTCTTCAAGGCACAAGATAGGCCCGTTCAAATGAATAACAACAACTTGCCCCCAGTGACAGTAGTGCTCCCCTGAAAAGCCTCCGGCCTCCGGCCTGTAGGTGACACAGTGGGGCCTGACTCGGAAGCTCTGCCTCTCCAAGCTCCCTCAGCTCTGAGTCCGTTCTCATCTTCTCCCGTGCGCCCCACGGCATTCGTAGTTAAGGTCCCAATGCCCTCTGTGACTTTCTCCCCCCCTCCCTCCCACCCCCCGCCAGGCTTGCTGTTTCTGAGTCTGGTCTGACCTGGGTGGGAATGCCCGGAAAGGCCAGGACGTGGGTCTGTCTGGAGTCAGGGATCGCCCTGTCTGGGAGCTCCCCATCCTGAACGGCCCGTGTCCTGGAAATGTCCTTTCCAGATGCCCGACCTTTCCAGGGAGGCCCACGCCCTTCGGTAACCTGAAGTCTGGGATCAGCTGAGGGGGCAGGGCCAGGGGCTCCTGACAGGGAGGGGGATGGCTTCAGCGGCCACACCGGGCTGCACGGGGGTGCCAGCTCCCCCCCACCAGGCAGGCCTCCGGCCTCTGAGCCAGCGTGACTGGCCTTTGAGGGGCCCTCATCTGGATAAAGGCTGAGGGGAAAATCCTGGGACAGGAAGGATTCTCAGACCCTCCCCTTTGGGGGACCCATGACCTCTCCCTAGAGCCCATTCTGGGCTCCTGGCACCATTTCCTGGAGCCCGTGACACACCTCCAGGAACAGAGGCCGGCCTGGCGGGGGTGGGGCTCACCTCATAGAGGCCAATGTTGGCGCCGTCCGAGGGCTGGCTGGGGACGCTGCGAACGTCAGATCCGCTGTGTGCACCCAGACTCGATCGGCTCCCCTGGGCCACCTGGAGGGTAGAGGTCAAGGCAAGGGGTCAGAAGATACTGTGGGGCCAGCGTCCTGGGGGAGGTCAGGCCGAGTTCTGGGGAGTACAGAGGGGAGGGGAAGAAACCGCAGTTAGGGAAGAGGATACTGACGTTCTGCTTCCCAACCGCACCGCACTTTACAGTTTGCGAAACTGTAAACCAGCGGGTTTGCTCGGAGCTTCGCACTGCCCCAGGAAGGCAGCCGGGGCAGGGGCCGCTACTGTCGCCCCACAGAAGGGTGCCGATGCCCAGAGCTCAGACCTGAGGGGGAGCCAGGGCAGAAGCCAGGACAGGACCCAGGCGGGCGCTGGGGTGAGGGCTGGCCCCGGGCAGGGGGACAGATACACAGGAGAGGCCGCTTAGGGAGCCGGCTCCCTGCCAGGCAGCCCCTGCCTCCCTGCCTCTCCCACCTTGCGACAGCTGCCCCCATGCGGGTGGAGGAAGGTGATATCGTCCAGAGTCAGAATGATCTTGTTGGGGCCAGAGACCATCTGAATGTGAATTAGCCGGTGCCTGGTAGGGAAAGCATGTCATCTGCTCAAAAGGGACCAAGGTCCGGGACGGGAGGCCAGCAAGGGGTAATGTTGGCTCAGGGGAGAGCAGTCATCCCCAAAGCAGACATCCCCTGGTCGGCCAGCCTTTCAGGGCACACCCCCCTCCCCCGTCCCTCCCCCCTCCACCTCCCTTCCCCCCCTCTCCACCCCTCCCCGCGCCCCTCCCCCACCCTCCTTTTTTTTTTTTTCTACTCTTGAGTGGGCCCAACCGGCTGTCTCTACTGCACAGATGCGTTTCTGGCAGGTGGAGAGCCAAGTTCGTCTCCCACTTACCCCACTCCCATACTCACTTCACATAATGGGCCAGGAAGGCCCCTGTCAGGCCCATCGCAACCACCAGGAGGAAGCCGATAAAGACGAGGCCGGGCTCCACTCCTGGAGGGGCAGCGAGATGAGGGACACTAAGGGCCGTGGCCCGGGGGGGGCGGGGGGAGACACCCTCTCTATCGAGGGACGCGGTCCTGTCAAATCCTGGAGGCTCCGGGAAAGGTGGAGGGGGGCCCAGAAGGAGTTCTAGGAGAGGTCGTGGGTTCTGCAAAAGGGAGCGTCTGGGAACGCTAGGAAGGTTCCAGGAGGGCTTTGGGGGCTTGGCAAGAGAAGGTTCCGCACAAGCCGGGGGTCTGAGGAAGGACCTGGAAGGAATTCCAGGACGAGAGTTGACTCTCTTCCACCACTTAGCGGAGGCTCCGCGGTGACCGTCCCTGTGGGGGCTGGGGTGCTCGCCCTCACCTCCGTTGCAGATGACGTCTGGCTCGAACCAGCACGAGGGGTCGGGCCCGGGTCCTCCTCCCCCTCTAGGGAAATGCACCGGGGTCCCGGCCGAGCGGAGGGAGCCCCGGGTGGGGTCCAGCACGTATGTGGCGAACAGCTGGTCCCCCGCCGCATCCGTGTCCAGCAGCACGAACGGGGGCTCCTCGGCCCCTCCCAGGGCCCCGCAGAAGCCGGGCACCTGCGCGTCCTGGATGTGGCGGGCCACCGCCGCTCCGGACACCCAGCCGCCCCCTGCGGCCGCCCGCGCTCGAGCCACGCCCCCCGCCAGCAGGAAGACGGCGTCGTAGATGGTGCCGAAGAGTGGGGACACCTGGGGGAGGGCAGCAGGGGGCTCAGGGTTTGGGGTCACCGGGGCCCACCTACCCTTGTGCCGCTTCTCTCAAGGGCTCAAGCCCTCGTGCATAGACTGTTCGCACCTCGTTAGCGCTTCCCCGGATCCCTCAGCTCAGCGCTCTCTCCTCCTCTCTTCCCATTGGCTCTGTCCTCCCTTCCCCTCTCCCCATTGGCTCTCCCTTCCTCTCTCCCCATTGGCTCTTTCCTCTTTCTCTCCACTGGCTCTCGCTTCCTCTCTCCCCATTGGCTCTCTCCTCCCCTCTCTCCATTGGCTCACTCCCTTCCCCTCTCCCCATTGGCTCTCTCTTTCTCTCTCCCCATTGGCTCTCTCCTCCCCTCTCCCCATTGGCTCTCTCCTCCCCTCTCCCCATTGGCTCTCTCCTCCCCTCTCTCCATTGGCTCACTCCCTTCCCCTCTCCCCATTGGCTCTCTCTTTCTCTCTCCCCATTGGCTCTCTCCTCCCCTCTCCCCATTGGCTCTCTTCTCTCCCCTCCTCCCCACAGAACTTCCCTCTTTTCAGGGTTCTTAGGCTCTTCCCACCATTGGTTATTCTACTTTCCATCACCTATAGCTCCTCTCTTTCCGTTCCGGTTGGTTGTCTTGCTGATATTTTTAATACGATTACTTCTCATTCACTTAAAAGTCTCCTTTCCTATCCTTTGGTTGGCTTCTATTTTCTATTTTTCCTTCTTTTCTTTCCCCAGCGCTCTCGAGCTTATGTTCCCCGGTTCCCATCTCTCACAGCGCCAGGCACTGTGTAAAGCAATAAGCGATACTGGGATATTACTGAGATATTGACATGCTAGAGTCTCTGTCCTGAGGAACCTTTCTTCTGGTTGGGGAGACAGGGATGTTAAGGTTTGCGATGGGTGAGGGTAGGAATGATTAGGGAGCCGTAGAGACAGAAAGGAGGGTCCCACCCCAGGCTGAGGGAAGAGGAGAAGGCTTCCAGAAGAAGTGGCCATCTTTCAGGGGATGAATCGGGATTATCCTGAGGGAGGGGAGGGACAGGGGAGAGGGCAGAGCACACCCAGCAGCACAGAAGCAAAAGAGAAGGGCACATTTAGGGAACACAGAGCAGCTCTGTCTGGCTGAAGTTCAAGGACGATGGAAGGGCCAGAAAGGCATGAGAGACGTGATAAGCCGTTTGAAGAGACCTTCATCCACCCAGGGTGAGGGAAACCCCTGGGAGGCTCTGAACAGGGGTGTGACAGATTTGTCAGGTTTCTGAAGTTCGAACTGACTGTTGGGCGGAGAAAGGCCCGGGGCGGGGAAGCATTGAAACAGAAAGCACTGGGGAGAGTCTGTTTCAGGATTTAGATCAGAGGTACCGTGGCCCCGACCGGGGCAGTGATGGTGAGAATAGAGAACGAGATGGATTCAAGTGACTTTTACAAAGTAAAAATGACAGGACGTGATGTCTGTGTGTGTGTGTGTTGTGTGTGTGGGTGGGTGGGTGGGTGGGGGGAAGGTTAAAGGAATCAAAGGTGACTCCCAGGGGTCTCACCCGGGAGGTAGGTGGAAGGAAGGCTGTGCTCGTTACTGAGAACTGAAGATGGTTTTTATCACCACTTTCTCCACCTGCCCACCATCTCATCTCACCACTGTTTCTAAGAGACTTGTTCTCCTCTTAGTCACTATTCCCATCCTTTCTCCCACTGGCTACCCCAAATCCTCTCGGAGGAGACTAGGGGCATCGGTGGGGAACATTTCAACTCTCACCCTCTTGATTCACAGCCCTCCGTCAAGTGCAACCCTTTGAAATAGGGTCTTTGTGGTGGTTCCTTTACTTCCCATCTATCTTAGTGGTTTCCAGCCCCCTCCCCCTGAAAAAGACTTTTTTAATGCTTATTTATTTTTGAGAGAGAGTAGTTCCGGGCTGCAGCACAGAGCCCGACGTGGGGCTCGAACTCATGGACCTCGAGACCATGACCTGAGCTGAAGTTGGACGCTTAACTGACTGAGCCACTCAAGTGCCCCCAGCCCCCTCCCCTTTCTGCGAATGATCTAGAGTTAGATGTGACCCGGGATTCTGGATTCTCAGGGAATCCTGGGTATTCGCTGGTTGTTGGGAGCAAGCCGTGGATCTAAATGCTTATGGAAGCCTCTGGCTCCACCTAGGATCTTTCTGCTCCTCACAGATGTCAAGGCTCTCCAAAAGTTATGACCACTCAGACGAAGCCCCAGAGGAACCACCTCTAAACTGGGTGTGGAGGTTGGATCTGCATTCTTCCTCCTTCCCTGTTCTCTTAAGAACACCAGCCGTGTAGGGGCGCCTGGGGGGCTCCGTGGGTTAAGCATGGGACTTTAGCTCAGGCCATGATTTCATGGTTCGTGAGTTTGAGCCCGGCGTCGGGCTCCTTGCTGACAGCTCAGAGCCTGGAGCCTGCTTCGGATTCTATGTCTCCCTCTCTCTCTCTCTGCCCCTCCCCTGCTCACACTCTGTCTCTCTCAAATGTAAATAAACATTAAAAAAATTTAAAAACAAGAAAAAAGAACACCAGCAGTCTATTATAGACTGCATGTCCCAGTGGTGTTGGAAGTAGGTTCCCTTCGAAGCTGACCGGAAGGCATTGTAGAGTTCACTAGGGTTTCCTGTTTGGAGCTGGACTTGGGAGGTCTCCTGGCCTACACTCCGGAGATGCCCCCAAGCGAGCCCACAGCCCCTACCTGACCCGGGGACCGTCAGAACTGCTAGCGCCTGGTGATCGGTCTCTGCCCACTGCCTCCGTCTGCCCCTCTCCCACCGACTCCGTGCTCCTCGGGGTCCCCTGAGTCTGTAAACTTCTCTTCTCATTGCCTCCATGCCCCTCTCCCGCTCCCCGCACCGCCCCCCCCAATTCCCTCCTCCCTGGCCCTCTACCTGCTGCAGATCGAGGTCAGAGGGCAGCTCGCGGCGCTCCTGGGCCCTGCGCAGGCCGTCCGTCACGCTGCCGCCCGGGGGACAGCGCCGCGTGAGGGTGAGCACCGCGTCGTGGGCCCTGCGGAGCTGGGAGCTGTTGGCCAGGGCGGCCAAGGCCTCGGGGCCCGGCGACAGGGCGTAGTGGAGCGTGTCGAAGGGCAGGAAGACCAGGGAGCCGTCGGCCAGGCCCAGCTCCTCGGCGGCCTCCAGCAGGCAGCGCTGCTCCCGGCCGCCCAGCAGCACCGAGTGCATCACCATGATCACGGCTGCGGAGCCGAGACCCCGGGCTCAGTGCTGCGCCCCCTGCCGGCGCCCCTGCCCTCCCCGCTCCCGCACCCTGCGGGGAGGGGGTGGGGGGAGCCTACCTCGGACCCTGGGCCCGTCCTGGACCCTCCTCAGGGCCTCCCGGGCCCCGGCCACGTCCGAAGGGTCCATGGTGGTCACCAGGGCGACGGGCAGACCCCGCGCGCGGAGGGCGGCGGACAGCGCGCGTCCCGCCTCCACCCACAGGTCCTGGGGCGCGGTGACCAGGGCCACGCGCGCCCAGCGGAACGCGCGGAGGAGAGCGTAGAGGGCGTCCGCCGCGGGCGTCACCGCGGGGGCCGTCGTGCCCGCCGCCCGCGTCCCGGGGCAGCCCCACGGCACCAGCGCGACGCCCGCCTCCTGGGCGAGGAGCTCGGCAGGCCGGCAGGCCGCGGGGTTCACCGGGCCCACGAGGCCCGCGACGCGGCCCAGCGCGGAGGACACCGCCCCCAGGGAGCCCGGCGTCCGGCACGGCTCGGGCAGCAGCGCGACCTCGAAGCGGGAGCCGCCCGCCACGGCGGGGTCGCGGTTCAGGCGGGCGGCGGCCAGGCGGGCGGCGAGGTCCGGGCGGGCGCGGGCGAAGATGGGGTCGCAGGCCCAGGGCCCCAGCACCCCCACCGTGAAGACGGCGGGCAGGGCGGAGCGCGGCAGGTGCAGCAGCAGCAGCAGCAGCAGCAGCAGGAGCCGGAGCCGAGGCCGCGGTAGAGCCCCAGGGCCGCCGCGCGGGGACGGAGCCCACCGCGCGGGGGCGCAGCGCCGGGGGTCCGGAAACCCACCCGCAAGGAGGGCGCACGCCGTCATTGCCGGCTTCTGGGGGCATAAGCGGGGCCGGATGAGCGGACGGGGCCCCCCACACAACTCTCTTAGGGCTCTGTCCGCACCCCCCAGTTTCTCAAAGCCCAGCTAACCCCGGGGCGCATGTCTCCACTTCCACACCCCCCTCTTCTGGCTTGGGCGACTATCTGGGAGTCAAGGGCACGGCCGCACCCCCCAACACCCCGTCTCTTCTGCTTCCTGTTCGCCTCTTGCCTGCCCCTCCTCCCTCATCAGAGCCGTCGGGGGTCAGTGGAGACCGGCCGGCGCCCTCCTTAGATCCATCTGGGGCAGAAGGGACCCGAAGGCGTGCGGAGGGGCCTCTGCCACTCACCGGAAAGTCCAGGGCTCGGGGTGAGGGGTCACAGGGCAGATCCCCCTTCTGGCGCCCTCCCACAGGTCTCCTGTGCCCGGCCGGGCCGGGCCGGGGGTGTGGGAACAGCTGTCCAGAGTCCTTAATCTCCCCAAGCTGATTAGGGTCCCTTAATCAGGCAGGGAAGAGTTGGTGGAGGGTGGGGCTCCCCAGAGAGGAGGCTGTCCCGGCTTCCAGGCAGCTGGCAGATTCTCCCCCCATGCCTCTCAACACCCCCCCCACAAGAGCAGCTGCAGGTTCCCCTTTTCAAGCTGCGGCCCGGCGTTACCCTGCGCAGCCTGGAAAGTGATGCGATGTGTCCCTGGGCACCTATGGGTGATTCGTTTCCGGGTGGGAGTTCTCCCTCTCATTCCCTCCAACCATCCGTTTCCATTTTTGGCCGCCAAGGCCAAGCCCCATCCCTTGGCCCGCAAAGCCCTTACCCCAGAGCCCAAACCCGAGCCAGTCCGCAACCGCACCCCGCCCCCCTCCCCCCCGCAACCCCCTTGATACCTTTTTCTCTCATCCGCCCACCCTTGATTCTCCGAGTTCCACTTCTCGTGCCTAGAAACCCGTCCCTTCCGGCTCTGAGAAGCCAGAAGCCCGGGAAACAATGAAAGAGGTCTGCCCTTGGGCGGACCTGGGTTCAAAGACCTCCTCCCTGGGTTGGTGAACTTGGGAAAGTTGCGTAATCTCTCTGAAGGTTGTTGCGAGAATTACCTGTGATGATGAATATAATGTCTGGATGACGAAGCTAAAGAAGACAAATTCAGCCCCCAGAAGTCATACGCTGAGAAAGACACAATACGACACCTTCGTCATACGGTATATGCAGTATGGCACCTCACCGCGGCTGGGCGGAGGTCCCGCCGAAAGTGCTTCCATCAAGCTTAATCTAATCACACAAGCATGGTGGTCAAAACAGCATGTAACAAAGAGAAAACATAAGGCAAACAGAGGAAGATAGTTGCAAAACATTAACAAAGGATTAGTACCCAAATATATACGATATGGAAGAGATTAAACGACCCACTACAAAAATGGGCAAATCATATGAACAGGCAAGTCATGAGAAAAGCCTAAGGAAAAATATTTAACCTCACTAATAATCAAGGAAGTACAAAATAAAACAGTGAAATATGCTTAACATCTATCGGATGGCAAAAAAATACGGTGTGACAATAGCAAATGTTGGTGTGAATAGGAGAAGACACAGTCCCTTCATGTTGGTGAGGAAGATGTAAGCTGGTGGGTTGTTTGGCAATGCTTAGGAGAGTCGAAGCGACCCCACTTCTAGGAACTGCCTTAGAAAAACAGCTATTTGTGCTCGAACAGACTTGAATCAGGAGTCATTCATTCATTCAAAAAACACTCAGGAATTTCCACCGTGACAGACACTGTTTTAGCCTCTGGGGATACGGTGTGAACAAAGAGTTTTAAGACCTCATGGAGGTGAACACTTGACCACTGTATTTAGGGATTTTAAATAGATGTTACTTTTTAAAAAGTTTATTTATTTATTTTGAGAGAGAGAGAGAGAGAGAGAGAGAGAGAGAGAGAGAGAGGGAATCCCAAGCAGGATCCATGCTGTCAGAGCAGAGCCTGACTCTGGGGGGGCTCCAACTCACAAACCACGAAACATGACCTGAGCCGAAATTAAGAGTCTGATGCTTAACCGGCTGAGCCACCCAGGCGTCCCTTAAATAAGTTGTAAATAAAACATTTTGAGGGGGCGCCGCGGAGGCTCAGTCACTTAAGCGTCCGACTTCAGTTCAGGTTACCATCTTACAGTTTGTGGGTTCGGGCCCCGCGTTGGGCTCTGTGCTGACGGCTCGGAGCCCGAAGCCTGCTTCAGATTCTGTGTCTCCCTCTCTCTCTGCCCCTCCCCTGCTCTCTCTCTGTCTCTCAAAAAAATGAATAAACATAAATAAATAAATAAAACATTTTGAAGTCTGACCGGCAGTAAATTCTCAAAATCTAGTAGGTGTCACTGTTCATTTATATAGTCCTGGGCATCTTGGTTTTTTCTTTTCCTTTTTTTTCCCACCTCACTTTCCATAGGGTTCTTTCCCCCAAAGCGCTCCTCTTCTGACATAACATCTATCTCTACTTGGAATCACAGGCTCTCCGCCCAGCTCTCCCATTTCACGGATGACAAGATTGAGGCCTGGAGACTAATTTGGCTTCATCCATAATCTCCTGATTTTCTTTTGGGGTCTGGGGAAGTGACAGGTTAATGTCGTTTGGAATGAAGAACAGACTTTTTCAAACTTTTTTTTTTATTGTGGTAAAATGTGCATCATATAAAATATACTATTTCAGCTATTTTTACGTGTGCGATTCAACAGCGTTAAATACATTCCCTGTCACCACTATCTATCCCTAAAACTTACCATCCTCTCAAACTGAGCCGAACCCAGGAAACAGTAACTCCCCGTTTCCCCTCCGCCCAGCCCCGGCAACCACCATTCAAAGTCTCTATGACTTTTTGTTTTTCCAAATATTTAAGCGTTTATTTTATTTTATTTTCGAGAGACATAGAGACAGAGCGTGAGCAAGGGAAGGGCAGAGAGAGAGGGAGACGCAGAATCGGAAGCAGGCTCCAGGCTCTCAGCCATCAGCACAGAGCCCGATGCAGGGCTCGAACTCACAGGCTGTGAGATCACGACCTGAGTTGAAGTCGGCCGCTTAACCCAGTGAGCCACCCAGGCGCCCCCAAAGTCTCTATGACTTTGACCACTCTAGGTACCTCGCAGAAGTGGATCGTACAGTTTTTGTCCTTCTATGTCTTGCTTATTTCACGCGGCATAATGTTCTCGAGGTTCATCCGTGTTGGAGCAGGTGTCGGAATTGCCTACTGCTGAAAAGCCGAATAATAACCCACCGATGTATATTCCACACTGGGCTCATTCATTCCTCTGTCCTCGGACTCTTGTGTCGATTCTGCTTTTTGGCTATTGTGAACAACGCTACTCTGGACACGGCTGCTAGAATACCCATTTAAGTCCCTGCTTTCAATTCTTCTGAGGACGTCCCTACAAGAGGAACGGCTGGACCACACGGTGGGTCTCTGTTCAATGTTTTTAGGAGCTGCCTTACTGGTTTTCGTAGCGGCCGCGCCGTTTTATATTCTAGGGGCAGAAGAGTTTAAACCCATCCTGGTCCTCATGCCGAGGTGACACAGCCAGACTCCGGCCACCCCACTGACTCCCCCACTTCTTCCAGGGACCCATTCCAGAACTTGTTTCTGTTTCTTGTGTCTTGCCCGCTAAATCTGCATTCGATCTGTAGATCTGTATCCTACTGAAGCGAAACAGCCCTCTTTCGTAGAGGGTGGGGCCCGCTCTGAAAGTAGCAGGTCCCACTGGTGTTACCAGAGGGCAGAATTAAATTTAAATCCAAGTCCTATAAATAACCTCGGCCGCAGGTGAACTCCCCCTCGGGAAGGTCTTGGTTTCTTTCCTTGTTTCGAGAAGGGAGAATGTCTCTCTTCTGGGATTTTCAGTCCCTCACTCACCCTCCCCGCCCCTCGTGAAGTCATGAATTTGGACTTGACAGAAGGAATGAGAAGTTTCTGTTTGTGGAATCGCTACCGCAGTAGACGAGGAAAACCACGATTCCTTAAAGTTTAGATGAGGCGAAAGGACTTTTTATCCAATTTGGCTTGCGTCTGAGAGTAGCAGACTAGTCCTGGGGGAGTCTGATTCTTAAAAAATAATTCAAGTCGAGTTAGAAAAGAACGCGGAATCCAAAATAGAAGGCAAAAGCCAGACTTGCACTGCAGTTTGTCATAGTTAAAGAAGAGCGACGAGGAAACGTAGAACTAGATCGCGTGTTCCTATGAAATTAGAAAATGAACTTTAAATCACCATTTTCGGGGGCTCCTGGCAGGCTCAATCAGGAGCGTGTGACTCTTGATCTTGAGGTTGTGGGTTCGAGCCCCACTTCGGGCATATAGATTACTTAAATAAATAAAACTTTAAAAAACTTTCGAGAGGGGCAGCTGGGTGGCTCAGGTCGGTTAAGCATCTGACTTCGGCTCAGGTCATGATCTCACCGTTCATGGGTTGGAGCCCCAAGTCAGGCTCTGTGCCGACAGCTCGGAGCCTGGAGCCTGCTTCGGATTCTGCGTCTCCCTCTCTCTCTGCCCCTCCCTGCTTGCATTCTGTCTCTCTCTCAAAAATAAAAGAAACATAAAAAAAATATTTTTTGAGAAAAAAATAATAAATCACCGTTTTTGTTTTTTCGGACTACAGAAACACCACACGTTTCCTGTACAAAGGAAAGCACACAAAAATGAGTAACAAAGGCCCTCCGATGATACCTACTGTTCGAGCTTTTTCAAAAAACACATACTAGAAAATTTATCATGGTACGTAATTCTCAACACTGTCCTTTTCTCCTCAAAAGTATCTTCTGTTTCTTGCATCAAAAGGTAACCCATGCGACATTTATAGGATTAAAAATAAAATAAATAAGTAAATAAAAGAATACTGTGGAAAGTCCCCCGCCCTGTGCCCTGTCTCTTAGTTCGTTCGTCCCTTTGAGTAGGCGGCCACTGTTAGAGCCTTATTATCTTCCGGGGATCCTTCCGGGTACACGAGCAAATTTGAGCATATTTTCAGTTCCTTTTGACATAAAAGGTAACACCGTTCTATACGTTGCCCCTTGATTTTGATGATAGATCTTGGAGGTCCCGTTCTGTCTGGTTTCACAGAGAGACGGTCAGAGCTGCATTGTAGTTCACTGAATGGAGGCAACACAACCTGGTAGACCAGTTACTCCTTTTCCTACGACCAGCTCTGGTCCAATAAGTAACCTTGTGCAGCCCTCGCGTCTTGCGCGTCGGCAAGCCCCCCTCTGGAGCGAATTGCCAGGTCGAAGCGTACACGAGCGTGTAAATGGGATAGATGCGCCCAATTGTCCACGCAGGGATGATACCGACTGACACTCCCGCCAGCAATGACTAGAGCGTGTCTTTGCACGCGGCCTGGATACAGAATGCAGTTTCAACATCTCTCAATCTGAGGGGGCGCCTGGGGGGCTCAGTCGGTTGAGCATCTGACCTGAGCTCAGGTCATGATCTCACACTTGGTGAGTTTGAGCCCTGTGTCAGGGCTCCGTGCTGACAGCGCAGAGCCTGCTTGGGATCCCTTCTCTTTCTCTGCCCCTTCCCTGCTGGCTCTCTCTCCATCTCTCTCTCAAACTAAATAAGTAAACATGGGGAAAAAAATTAAAGAATATTTTCCCAGCGTGTGTGTTTTTTGGTTTTCTGGTTGCTTGTAACGTGGGTGTGGTTTTGACAAGCGTATTTTTAAGTGTGTCTTTTAAAACTTTTCCAATGTTTTTTTTAAGTTTTAGGTCATTGTTTAACAAGCCTTGGCTAAGCCAAGGTTATGAACAAATTCTCCCGCTGTTGCCTTCAAGGACTTCTATTTCGCTTTTGATGTTTAAGTCTCTGACCCATTTGGAATTTGTCTGCATCAGCTACGGATCCAACGTCAAGTTCTTCTGCCGGCTCCCGCTGGCCTGTTCCCATCCCCTGAGTAATTTCCTTCTCCCCCACGTTCTTCATAAAGGACATTCCTGAGTCTATCTGCATTGATTTCTGGGCTTTCTCTTCTCTTCCATTGGTCAGTCGGTCTAATGTGAACCAGTAACATACTGTTTTCATTACTGAAATAATATTTCAAAGTAAGTAATAGAGCTACTCTCCACCCCCCTCCTCTGTCTCGTTGCTTTTCTTTTCCAGAAATTTCCCGGCTATTCTTGGGCCGTAATTTTTTAATGGAACCTTTACAATCAATTCGTCTAGGGTTTTCTTCCAAAGCACTAGTACTTTCGAAGTTGTTATGGTATTAAATTTAAAAATCAATTTATGGAAGATTTCTATTTTTTGATGTTCAATCTCTCTATTAAGAATATGGAATATTTGCTCCTTTGTTTGAGTGTACCTTTGTGAAAAGTTTTAAACTTCTCTTTAGGTTCGATGTGTTTCTTATTAAGTTTTCTAGAAGGTATTTGTTTTTCAGTTGCTCTTGTAGAATCTCCTGTTGTATCTTCTGACTGGATGTTGTTGTTAATTTCTATTTTTCTCTTTGTAATATATCTTGGGCATTTTCCCATGTTCTTGGATATAGATTTGCCTCATGTCCTTAAACAGTGTTCCTCTGTTTGAATGTATATAAAGGGAAGGACCTTGGGATAAGAGAGGATCCAGGTGGCCCTAAAAGTCATCACAGGTATCCTTATAAGAACGCAATTATACATAATATATAGAATATAAAATATTATATAATATAATACATATATACATATACATGTATACATGTAAATATAAGAGTACCATATAAGGAAGCCATGTGACAACTGGGAATATGCTATTCTGCTGTCTTTGAAGACAGAGGAAAGGGTCATAAGTCAAGGAGCATAATCGTCCAACTTTGGCTCAGGTCATGATCTCACAGTTCGTGGGTTCGAGTCCTGCATCAGGCTCTGTGCTGATGTCTCGCAGCCTGGAGCCTGCTTCAGATTCTGTCTCACTCTTGCTCTCTGCCCCTCCCCCGCTATCACTCTGTTCTCTTTCTCTCTCTCACAAAAATAAAAAAAAAAAAAAAAAAAAAAAAAAAGAATGCATCTGTAGAAGCTTTCGGAAAACGCCAGAAAATGGATCCCCTGGGGCCTCCAGAGAGTCTCAAGAGAGAGCCTGGCCCTGCTTACACCAGTGAGATTGCTTTGGATGTCTGACTTCCAGAACCGTAAGTGAATATGTGTTGTTTGAAGCCACCAGGTTTGTGGTCATTTGTTACAGCAGCCCCAGGAAACGAATACTTGATCCCCTCTCTCCTTTTGTGCGCGCTGTATCGGGTCTGATGCGAGAAAGATGGACTTAGAGCCTAGAGGAAGATTCTCTTCCTAACGAACATTAAGTGTACCAGCAAATATATGTGAGGGGCGCCTGGGTGGCTCAGTAGGTTGAGTGTCCAACTTCAGCTCAGGTCACGATCTCATGGTTCATGAGTTCGAGCCCCACATTGGGCTCCATGCCCTGTATGTATATATATTTGATACTGAGTCCCCAATAACACATTACATTTTAGCCTCAACCTCCAATGATAGAGAATTTCTAGAATGTTCTGTATGTCATTCCTTTCCTTGACAACTGAATGCACAGTCCAGCGGTTCTCCCACCTCAAATCCAAAGAACATCCCCTTGTAGGAAAATGTTTTCATCTTTGTCTCAGTTGTATGAAGTTTATGAAAATTATGCTCTCGGCATTCCCGTTTTTCCCTTAGATAAATAAAAAATGGTAAAAATGAGGATGCAGTCAAGACGGAAAGGCAGGTTGTCTGGCAGGACTACCGCTGACCCCTCCAAGTATTTCTTTATCAGCTGATATGGGGCTCGAACTCACCGCCCCGAGATCGAGAGTCGCCCACTCCACAGACTGAGCCGGCCGGACGTCCCTAAACAGTACACTTAAAAATGGTTAAAATAGGGGCGACTGGGTGGCTCAGTTGGTTCAGTGTCTGACCTCAGCCCAGGTCATGACCTCGAGGTTCATGAGTTCGAGCCCCATACTGGGCTCTCTGGTGTCAGAGAAGAACCCATTTCGGGTCCTGTCCCCCTTCTCTCTCTGCCCCTCCTCTGCTTGGGCTCTCTCAAAAACAAACACTTAAACAAAACTAAACTAAACTAAAAACGAGGTGGACCTGGAGGCCAGTGTTTGAAACCAGAAGCCACAAGTTATAGTTGACTGGATTTTAACATTCTACCACATTCCAGTTTTCTGTTTCTCTTCTATTTTCTTATTTCCCCCTTTCCTGAGGGTTACAAAAATGGATTCCTAAGGGCTACCACATTGAGGAGCCACTTCGTGACTTGGGAAAGCCACGCGAACACGTTTTGTTCAGGGTGACAGTTCTGAGCTACAAAGCATGATGGGAAAGGTCCGTAATCCGTATTAGAAGCAGCAGGAGCTACGTAGTTTTGGAACCAGGAAAGATGTTCTAACGTAACCTGGAGACAGACAGAAGGTGGGGACACGCGGTAAACTGAAATGAAGGCCTGGTGTCGAGATGCTGAGATCACTGTGTTGTCCACCAGGGGGAGCTGTAGGCCACGTCTCAAGATTTTTTTAAGAAGAATTGTTTCTTTGTGTCTTTCTGCTGCCACTTTTCAACAGGATTCTCCTGGTGGGCGCAGAGAGGGCCTGGAGACCAAACAGCCTCTGGCAGAAAGCCTCAGCGGGGTCTTATTACTGAAAACTTGAGGGACGCGGCAGCAGCCCCTGGCCCTTCATCTAGCAAGCAAAGACCCCGTTCGCCCAACGGCTTCGACAAAAGTCCAAGAATTGAGTCTCCGGACTCGCATCAGCCTGACCTTGGTCAGGCGTCCACACGGTCACGGATGATGCGATGGACTGGCAGGGCCTAGGTCACACAGGGCCGAGGGTGGAGGGGTCTGCGGGCAAAATCACGCCGTGCTGCTAGAAGCTGGGTGGACGCGGGCTAGGCCGTCCCCAGAAATGCGGGGGAGGATGTGGAAAACGGAATGACATCGTGCAGACGTGGGGACAGACGCTGGCAGGACTGGCTTCAGGCAGGAGGAGAGATTGCCCGGCCCCTGTGGTGAGCAGGCAGTGCCGACAGGGACCTCAGAGGTGGGGCGGTCCAGGGAGAGGACGCGGCTGGAGTCGGGTCCCAGGTCACCAGGGACGGGGACCACCAAATGATGAGCTCCTGACAAATCAATCACCAGGCCTCGGGAAGCCACCGATCCCCAAACTGCCAGCTCTGGGGTGTGCGGAGGCTGGGGGGGACCCTCTGAGCAGAGGCTCCGTCAGCGAAGCAACCAATTCTTGGCTTCCACCCAGGTCGTGATTGCCAGGTTTTGCGGGCTCGAGCCCCCACGTCGGGCTCTGCACTGACAGTACAGAGCCTGCTTGGGATTCTCTCTCTCCCTCCCTCTCTCTCGCTCTGCCCCTTCTCCGCTTGTGCCATCTCTGTCTCTCTCAAAATAAATAAATAAACTTAAAAAAAAAAAGAATCCCAGAAGCCTCGGGAACTGGAAAGGTCACGGGTTCTGTCTCTTTGATTGCTAGGTAATAAAATACCCTAGTATTTAGTGGCTTGTCCGGTTAGTACAAACAACCATTTGTAATTCCGGGAATCTGTGGGTTGCCCTGGGTAGCTCTCCTGCTCCCCGTGACGGCTCGCGGACAGGGCCGGCCGCCGGGGCAGCTGTCCAGCAGCTCAGCTGGGCTGTCGGGCCAGGACCTCTGTCCTCCATGTGGCCTGGGCTGCTGGCACGGTAGCAGACGGGCAGCTCAATCCAGTTCTTCCCCCGGCCAGTCACTTCCCCCGTGCATCGGGGTTTGGCTAGCAGTATCATCATGACACCTGCTCGCAGAAGGTATGTGCTTCCTGCCAATGGGGTCAGAGTCACGCCACGTGACAGTACCGCGGTACGTGTAACCTGAAAGAATCGGAGCCAAAAGATAACGGACCCGCGGACCAGGGCCAGCTTAGTCATCAACAGTCAGCCCAGCCATCGGCGTCTCTCAGATCAAGGCCAGTCAGGACTGCGGGCTTCTGTTTGACTTGGTTAGGTTCCAAAGAAGCCAGTCCGGCCTCGGTGACATTCGGCTTCGCGCCTTCAGACATCCCGTGGAACTGACCCAAGAGGCAGGCTCATCTCTTGCTCTGAGGCGCTCTTGAAGCATCAATGTGATGAGGTTTCGGGGTGATGCGGGGGGGGGGGGAGTTCCGGACCACCGGCCAAGAAAGAATTTTGGAAGACGTCTCTGGGGCAAAAAGGCGACTTTATTAAAGCCCGGAGACAGGACCCGTGGGCAGGAAGAGCGGCTCAGGGACCGTGAAGAGAGACCGACCGTGGACTTGGCAGGTGGGGGGAGGCAAAGTCCAGGGGAAGTTTCCGGAGGGATTTTCATGTGCCGAAGAAGACTCCCAGGACACGGGGGCCTGGCAACTGTCAAGCCAAGGTGGCTTTTCCCTCTGGCAGAGCGTCAGCATTAAGGCAGCAGGGAGTTCCTGGAGAAACGTTTGGCTGGCCCGCCCCAAGCATCGGTCGATGGGCTGCAGGTTAGAAGGAAATTGAGTTCTATCTCAATTTCTCCATCTGTGTGAGTTCCCCACATCAGAGGGGACCCTGGGTTTCCCTCCCTGTATATCGTGTTTATTCATTCATGCGAACTGTTCGGGTCCAGAATGCCTTCAGCAATACTGTTCTGGCAAATGCCTCCCCCTAGGGTGGGGAGGAGGGTTGTACAGGCACGGAACTGGGGGACCATCTCCATCGCCAGGCAACACGTTAACCCCAGTTTTGCCGGATGAAGTGAAGACACAGTCCACCCCCATGAGGCCCTCAGAAATTCTGACACAAAGGTGTTTTGTTTTTTTTTAATGTTTATTTATTTTTGAGAGACAGAAAGAGACACGAACCCTCGAGCCATGAGATCATGACCTGAGCCGAAGTCGGACACTTAACCGACTGAGCCCCCCAGGCGCCCCTCAAGACTACTTTCTGTCTTTCCGCCGCAGCGGCAGCTTCAGGGAGTGTCCGGGAGCAAGCTAGTAACTGCCTCTCAAATGGGAATTTTGTGGTCCAAACTCCCAGGGGGCCCTGCTGGGACGCGCCCCACCCGCCCCGCCCACGGGGCTGATGGACAGACAGAAGGCCTGTCGGCATCTCCTGCTCCTAGCGGGGCGCTGCTTCTAGAGGTAATCTCCTGTCCCCTGCTAGTCCGCACTGTTCCTGATTAACGACCCTTGTGGGCTCAGGCAATTTTACGGCTTCCCCCCCGGAGCGCGACCAATCGGTATTGGCAGAAGGGCTGATTTATGTGTGTTCCGTGTCACCGCACTGGGCAGGGGACGCCGACCGCAGTCGGACACGATAGCTGTCCCCGTCACACGCTCGGGCAAAGGAGACAAGGCCACGGCCCACGGAGTCTGTTCAGACGTTATGATGAGCATCCAAACTTGCACTTTTCGTCCTATTAGCTGCACCCCGAACCCTCTCGGGCTAACGGTGGCCCCTCCGTGAGGACTGGCCACGGAGTTTGGGGCTTTGATGTCCTGTATCCGACTCAGTTGCCATCACTGGACACTCTGTTTCCCATCTTTTGCTGTGACGGCGTCCCTGTCCTACGAAATACCGTGTGCTTCTGTCACTGCATTCTCATGCGTGGCTCCCCACCGTGTGCCCATCTCCTAGACGCGTCCCAGAAGTGAACTTGAGGGGCCAAGAGCAAGTGCCGAGTCCTGCTTCCCCAACGCACAGTTCTGTTCTCACCAGCAGAGTGTGTGGCCTACCTTTGGATACAGGGATGTTTGCCAGTCGGTTAGGTAGAAAAAAAAGGTGTCTTACTATAGTTTTATTTTTTATTATTTTTTTTAGAGAGAGGGTGCACAAGGTAGGGGAGGGGCAGCGAGGGAGAGAGGGAGAGAGAGAGAGAGAGACAGAATCCCAAGCAGGCTCCATGTGGTCAGCTTGGAGCCCGATGCGGGGCTCAATCCCACGACCCTGAGATCATGACCTGAGTAGAAAGGGAGAGTCAGACGCTCAGCCTACTGAGCCGCCCAGGCATTCCCTTCCTATAGCTTTAACTCGAATTTCTCTTATGACAAAGTTTGAGCTGCTTTTCATGTACTTAGACTTATTTTTTTCATTTTTCTGATGAACTATCTCTTCGCGTCCTTTGCTCATCCCCCCCTCCCATTGGACTGGGTGGTCTTTTTCTTCTTGATTTGTAGAAGCTCTTTGCATATTAGAGTTAGCCCTCGGTCTGGGGTCTGAGTTGCCCACACTTACCACAGCTTGTGGTATGCCTTTCGACTTTATTTACAAGTTTTAATTACGCTTTCTATTGTGAGATCAGCGTAGATTCACATACGGCAGCAAAAAATAATACACAGCCGTCTCGTGTACGCGCGCCCCATTTCCCCCAAACGGTGACATCTTGCGAAACTACACTGCAATATGTTTCTGATTTTTTTTTTTTTTTTGCCACGCTGAAGTATGGGTTTTATTTTTTCCTTTTTTGTGTCTTCAGGCGGTGGAATCCATCCACCCATGGACAGCTCCTGGATTTTGACGCAGCCACAAAGCCCCTCTTAGGAGATCTGTGTCACCGCCGGAGGAAGCGGGACCTTCTGTGAACCGTCTACTTCCGTGAGCGGGATCAAGGGTTTCCGGGGAGCCCCTCTTTCCCCCAGGAATCGTTTCCAGTCCACACCACGACCGACCGGTCTCCGCACTTTTGGCAGCTTCGGCCTCTGACAGCGGCCTGGGGAGCGTCATCTCGGGCCACCGGCCACCGCGCTCAGCTGCCACCAGGAGCCCCTCTGCCCGTGAGTCTCCACACTCGGGTCGGCGGCTGGGCGGGTGAGCATGGGGGGGGAGGGCAGTGCCCTTTTCAGGACCCCGAGTGCCCTGCGGCCCCCCTTGGGCACACCTCTCAACAGTTGGGTCTCTCGACTCTGGGAGTCTCCTCCTCTCTCCCCTCCTCGGCCTTTCCTGCTCACTAGAGACTCAGGGGGCTTTGAAGTCAAACTCGTCCCCGAGCTACTATCGATCACCTGCCATTTCTGCCGCTTAAGCCACAATTACTGGGCTTCCTACACTTGACCTGTAATTGAATTTCCCCGGGAACTCAATGGCAAGATTGATTCGGCCTAATTGAGTCAAAGATCGACTCTCCAGGCCCCGCGCCCAGTCCCCGTCTCTGCCTGGGGCTCTCTCGGCTGCCGCTCGGAGACTCGCGCCACTTTGGTTTTAGAAGTCAAGCGTCCGCTGACACCTCTAAGTACTATGTCTTCAAGTGACCCCGTGGGACCAGCCCAAAGCAGGTGGGAAAACGAGCCGGCCGGGAGCCTGATTTCCTGGGCGCTGCAGGGGCAATTCGGCCTTTCTCAAGTTCCGTCCTAGGACTCGGTGATAAACAAACAACAGGGGCGCCTGGGGGGCTCAGTCGGTTGAGCGTCTGAATTCGGCTCAGGTCGTGATCTCACGGTTCGTGGGTTCGAGCCCCGCGTCGGGCTCTGTGCTGACAGCTCGGAGCCTGGAGCCGGCTTCGGATCCTGTGTCTCCCTCTCTCTCTCTGCCTCTTCCCCACTCATGCTCTGGCTGTCTGTCTGTCTGTCTCTCTCTCTCTCAAAAATAAATAAACATTAAAAAAAAAAAGAAGAAGAACCTTTTAAGATGGGGAAAGGCTCCGAACAGACGTTTCTCCAAAGAAGACCGACAAATGACCAGCAAGCACATGGCGAGATGCAAAGAGAGAGAGAAGTGTAGGTGAGGTTCGAGGCCCGCGTGGGGCTCTGTACTGACAGCTCGGAGCCTGGAGCCTGCTTCGGATTGTTATCTCCCTCTCTCTCTCTGCCCCTCCCCAGCTCATGCTCTCTCTCAAAAATAAATGAACATTAAAAGAAAAAAAAAAAAAGGAACAAAGTACTGATACCGGCTTCAACAGGAATGAACCTTGAAAACATTATGCGAAGTGAAAGAAGCCAGTCACGAAAGAACGCATGGTGTATACATTCCATGAGTATGAAGCGCCCGGAACAGGCAAAAAGACAGAGACAGAGAGCAGATTAGTGTTTCTTAGAGCAGCAAGGGATGGGGAGGCTGGGGGGGCGATGGCTGAAGGTGGGTGCAGGGGTTCTTCGGGGGGTGATAAAAATGTCTGAAATTGGTTGTGCCTGTTCTCGTGCAACTCTGTAAGGAAAACCCCTTGGAAGGTATCCTTCAAATGGGTAAATCGTATGACATAAGACTATCTCAATAAGGCCATTAGGAAACGGAAGTCAGGGCCAGAGGGAACCTTCCTAAGGAAGAGCCTCCTCCTTCTCCAAAAACAAACAAAAAATCTGGTTGGTGGGGCGCCTGGGTGGCTCACTTGGTTAAGTGTCCGACTCTTGATTTCAGTTCAGATCATGATCCTGCGGTCCGTGGGTTCGAGCCCCGCGTGGGGCTCTGTGCTGACAGCTCGGAGCCTGGAGCCTGCTTCGGATTCTGTGTCTCCCTCTCTCTCTGCCCCTCCCCTGCTCGCACTCTGTCTCTTTCTCTCAAAAATAAATAAAACATTAAAAAAAAAGAATTAAAAGAAAGAAATGGATAAATGGAAAGAAATAACAAAGAGATAGACTATTGTAAAGACGGAAGCTCTCCTAAACTAACTGTGTCGTATCTTGTTTCTTTGATGCCCTGCATTTGTTAGCTCTCATAATTTTGAGGACCTTTTCATTTCATTTACAAGACGCGATAGTTTCACTTCTTCCCCTTCTTTATGGATATTTTTGGCGGTCTTCTCAAAAAGCTTTGTCAGAATTTTTAGAGCTAAGTTAAATAGTGCTGATAAACGTGGCCCCTGTCTTGTTCCTGTTTCAAAGCGGAATAATTCATGTTTCTCCATTAAGTGTAATTTTGACTTCTGGTTCTCAATAGAGTTTTTGTGATGTTAAAGAGACAACCTTTTATTGCTTTCAGGAAGAGTTTCAGTGAAGAATTCCCTTGCGGCATCTGTAGACATAATTATATGATTTTTACAATTTTTCCCAAGAATATTATTGGTTATATTGACAATTTGAGCTTTGGTGGAGGAAGGGACAGAAATGGTTAAAGTCTATCTTTCTTTTAAAGTTCTATTATATTCTGATTGTTCACATTTTATCTAGAATTTCTGCATATCTGTTAATTCATGAGATTACCACATAAGCTTTTTTTTTTTTTTTTTAGATGTTATTCTTTAGATATGGGTGCTGATCAAAAAGCTCTTTCATCAAAGGGAATAAAACAACATACAGAAAAGCGAAATAAATAGCAAGAAAAAATGTGAAACTCCGACCTCATTAAGAAATAAAGCAACATGAAATAGAACCAAAACAACAAATTGACCATTTAAAAAATAATCCCAGTTTAGAGGAAAAACGAAAAACAAAAGCAAAAACAAAAAAACATAACAGGTGCTTTTCATGTATTGCTGGTGGAAACGGAAATCGGTAGGCAAAACTGCATGAGCACACCCCAAACCCAGGAAAGCCAGTGAAGGAAGGAAGAAGATGGCGGGCGGGGGGCGGGCGGGGTATGAATGATTTCCAACGTTTGGTTTCTTTTTTGTACCTTCCAAGTTTTTTACAAAGATGTATTTATTTTATTTTTTTAAGTAGGCTCCACGCCCAATGTGGGGCTTGAACTCACAACTCTGAGATGAACTCTTGAGTCGTTGGGGCGCCTGGGTGGCTCAGTTGGTTAAGTGTCAGACTTCAGTTCAGGTCATGATCTCACAGTTCATGAGTTCGAGCCCCACATCGGGCTCTGCACTGGTGGCATGGAGCCTGCTTAGAATTCTCTCTGTCCTTCCTGGCTCTCTCTCTCTCCATCTCTCAAAAAATAAATAAACTAGGGGCGCCGGTGGCTCAGTCGGTTGAGCGTCCGACTTCAGCTCAGGTCATGAGCTCACAGTTCGTGGGTTCGAGCCCCGCGTTGGGCTCTGTGCTGACAGCTCGGAGCCTGGAGCCTGCTTCTGATTCTGTGTCTCCCTCTCTCTCTCTGCTCCTCCTCTGCTCATGCTCTGTCTCTCAAATATAAACTAAAACATAAAAAAATTTTTTTAAAGGACTAACCTAGGATCCTAGCCCAAAGATTTCTACATAGCGATGTTCAATGCAACAACAATATATCGCTTCGAGACCTTCTCAGAAACCCGCACTATCCAATACCAGGGGACCGATTCCGCCCAGTTACGGGACATCTGTGTGATGTCCTATTCTGCAGTCGGCAGAATTTCGGACGTACGAGAATGCTGAATGGCCTGAAAAAGAAAGTTCACGGTCACAATGTGAACTTCTACTTAACTAATAAATAAGTTAAAGGGGCAAAACAGTCCGCACAAGTGTGAGTCCAGTTACGCAGAAAACCAAAGTAGGTAAGCATAGGAACAAACTGGAAAAAGCAGACCTAATCCCGCATTGTCTTCGGTCCTGGAAATACGGGGTATGCACCCAAATATTTCCCACGAGTCACCGCTTTTTCTAGGATTAGTGGAGATCTGCCCTGAGGCGGCCTCGGGGCGCCCCCAAACCTCAGGCCTCCTTTCTGACTCCCCTTCCTCAGCTTGAAGCAAGCATGATCATACTGTGAAAATTATTAAAGGATCTTATAGAAAATGCTCCACGGTGGCGAGGCGTCTAAGACTAGGATCCTTCTGTGGAAGATGGAGTCTCTGAATTACACCTCAAACTCTAAAATCATTACTCCTGCTGACGAGGGGGGGAAAAAAAAAACCTTCCCTCTACCCTCTTAGGCTCTGTGTTGGGGGCCTGTGAATGAAACTGAGAAAAGATAAATTCGCAATAGAAAAGAGCAAGGCTATTCCCGTATGCATGCGGGAGTTCACACGGAAAGTAATTTGGCTCAATCACTAAAGACAGGGGTTCATAGACCCAGTAGGGGCGAGGGGAGGAAACAGCTTCTATGGGAAGGACAAATTGAATTCTTTAGGAAAGACAGATGGGCTTTCCTGGAAACAAAGCGGGCGATACGGTAGTTTGTGGTAACGCTTGTGTCTGTGGGGGCAGTGGTCTTCCTATTCTTCTTCAAGGCCATCGACCCCCCCGCCCCAGAGAGGGGACTTACGGTAGTTTCACGCTTAGCTCCTTCTCCGGGAGGAAGCCGCCCCCCAAAGAGGGGGTTTAGGACGGGCGGCACCTCCCAGATACTCTGCTTTTAGTCAGATCACGGAGGGTTCAGACCAAGTCTCCTCCTGCGTCTGCTAATTCTCAAAAATCTTTGACTCAAAAGAAGTTTTATGGCATTTGGGCCCGATCGCTTGCGTAGAAGGCTAACGTTTTGAACTATTCTCGGCCTTTTCCCCCATCTTTCCTGTTAAATGCTAGCCCGTTCCTCATCCGTTCTTCCGTGGAGTATCTGTGTTTACTGTAGACTTTGGGGGCGCCTGGGGGGCTCCGTCGGTCAAGCGTCCGACTCTTGATTTCGGCTCGGGTCATGATCTCACGGTTCAGTTAGTGGGATCCAGCCCCGAGTCAGGCTCTGCATGGGGCCTGCTTGGGAGTCTCTCGCTCCCTCTTTCTCTCTGCCCCTCCCCTGTTCTCTCTCTCTCTCTCTCTCTCAAAATAAATAAATAACACATTTAAAGGCTGTAGGCTTTGAGTAAACTAGAGGGCCCTCCAGACAGTAGGTGGGCTCATCCAATCAGACGAGGCCGGACAGAAAGGCTGGCCTCCCCAGGCAAGAAAGAGCTTTGTCGCCCGGCGGCCTCTGTTCCCGAATGGCTACTCGCTCCTGTCCCCAGCCTGCTGCCCTGCTCTCCAGAACGGGACCAGGCAAGCCTCTGCAATCGCATGAGCCAATTCCTTACAATAAATGTCTCTCCGTACATACACATATATACGTATTTATTTATATACACACGCACACACCATGTGCGTTCTATTTCTCTGGAGAACCAGGACTAAGACGAGCTATAAATATTCATGTCCCGTATTTAACCCTCTCCAAACACCTCCCAGCGCAAAAGAGGCCTTAATACAATGCGGCGCACACACACACTTCGTTTGCGGCTCTCAGTCTCTCTTCCTCGGCCAACCCAAAAGGCAGGGGCGATGAATCATCACCAGCGTTGCCGGTGCCGACGGCCTGCACCGACGTGGCCCAGCCGCGGCCACCAGCACCGAGTCCACGCCGCGTGGTTAAACCGCGTGGTTGGCACCCCTGGCTTTCGAGCCCAGAGCCGGCCTGGAATCATTTCAGCACGGACCCAACGAGATGTTTTGTTCAGCAACTCCTGACTATGCGATGTTATGATCGCATTCGAAGTTTAGAAGACGGGCGCCTGGGTGGCTCAGTCGGTGAAGCGGCCGACTTCGGCTCAGGTCACGATCTCACAGTCTGTGAGTTCAAGCCCCGCGGCGGGCTCTGACGGGCTCAGAGCCTGGAGCCTGCTTCCGATTCTGTGTCTCCCCCTCTCTCTGCCCTTCCCCTGCTCATACTCTGTCTCTCAAAAATAAATAAACAGGGGCGCCTGGGTGGCTCAGGTGGTTAAGCGGCCGCCTTCAGCTCAGGTCATGATCTCATGCTCTGTGAGTTCGAGCCCCGCATCGGGCTCTGTGCTGATGGCTCAGAGCCTGGAGCCTGCTTCCGATTCTGTGTCTCCCTCTCTCTCTGTCCTTCCCCTGCTCACACTCTGTCTCTATGTCTCTCAAAAATAAATAAAAACGCTAAAAAATTTAAAAAAATAAACATTTAAAAAATTTTTTTCAAAGAAAATTCACGTGCATGGTGAACACAGAATTCAAACAGTAAAAAGCGGTACCAAATGAAAGTTCTCCTAGCGACAGCATCTCAGAAGACAAGGGGGAACCCAGGACACCTCCTTTTTTAAAAAAAACTGTTTTTTGAAGCTTCTTCTGATACAGCAAAAGAAAAAAATGCCACAGAACACTACTGTGAGAGAAGAGAAAAATGTATGTTAGTCTCTGCGCCCCCCGCTGGGCTCTGGAAACCCCTGTAATTTTCTGGGTGGCGGGAGTATCTTTGGTTCTATTGAGGTGACCCTGGGTGGGCTCCTGGGGAAGACCAGGAGGCTTAGAGGGTTCGGCCGCCCCCCTCCTTCCCCGCCCATTCTCTCCAGGAGGGGGAAGGTCTGAAAACAGCCTTAATGATCTACGGCGGCTGCCTGACGAAGCCTCCACAAAAACCCTGGTAGGACAGGGTTCGGAGAGCTTCCGGAAGGGTGACACACCCCAGCTCCGTGGGGGCAGAAGGGCCTATCTCTTCACCGGTCAGTAGCTACAGCCTTTAGGATAAACCCTTTCATAAAATGGGGCGTTTCTCTGAGTTCCGCGAGCGGCTCTGTGCGCTCCCAGGTTAATCCAACCTCAGGAGGGGGTCATGGGAACCTCCTATTCGCGGCCAAATCAGACAGCAGCTGTGGGGAACCTGGGCACCCACTTACTTGCGATTGGTTCTGAAATGGGGGGGGGGACAGCCGTGCGGGACAGGGGCCTGAGCCTGTGGGATCTGACGGCATCTCTGGACAGAGAGCGTCCAGATTGACCTTGTCCTTTCCCTGACCCAGACTTGGAAGGAGCCCCTTCCCCAGGGATCCCTTGCTGGTTAGTACAGAATGGCATTTCTTTTTTCTTTTGGCGTTTATTTATTTTGAGAGAGAGAGACAGACAGAGCATGAGCAGGAGAAGGGCAGAGAGAGGGAGACACAGAATCGGAAGCAGGCTCCAGGCTCCGAGCTGTCAGCACAGAGCCCGACGCGGGCTCGAACCCATGAGCGAGATCATGACCGGGGCCGAAGTCGGAGGCTCAACCGACTGAGCCACCCAGGCGCCCCCAGAATGGCATTTCAAAGGCAGGGGCTGGATGCTCGGTGTGTTCGTTGCTTATGGTTTTTTAGGGGTTCAGTCGTAGCCCCCCAAAAGATATGTTTACATCCTCAACCCCAATACCTCTGAAAGTGACCTTATTTGGAAATAGGGTCTTTGCGGATGTAATCAGTTAAGGGATTCCAATGATTGGTGTCCTTCTAAGAAGGCCGAGTGGAGACACAGGGGGACAGACAGAACCCTATGTGACAAGAGAGACAGAGTGGCATGATGTGTCTACCAGGCAAGGAACGCCAGGGATGGCTCACGACCAGCAGTGGAAACCAGAAAGAGGTGAGGAAGGATCCGCCCCCCCCCCCCCCCTCCCCGCCGAGAGTCTGCGGGGAGCACGCCCTGCCGCCGCCTCCAGAACTGGGAGAAGGAACTTCTACTTTGTGACGCACCCGGCTCGTGATCATGAGAGCACGCTCGGGAAGCTAAGCAGGGGTGGGGTGTGCTGGGGACGAGGTGGATGCGCGCATCATACACCAATTTACCTCTCTGTCGGAACTTCCGGAACTGTCCGTACCGACGTGAGGCCGGGAGTCCACCCCGACGCGCCGAGTTCTAATCCAATCCCGGCCCCCGCCGTCCACAGCGGAATCCCAGACTCGATCCGGCCGCTGTATGGGACGACCCGCCCGCACGTCCTCTGTGGCAGATGCCCCGCGTCTCCGGCCCGCGCCCCCACTCACCCCCGCAGCTGCGACGCCGCCGCGCTGCCCTGGACTTCCGGTTTTCAAACCCGCGCTGCCCTGCACTTCCGGTTTTCAAACCCTCCGGGAGCCGCGTGCCGCGCAGCCTCTTCCGCAGTCGGCGCTTCCGGCCCCGCGTTGGCCAGTTTCCTCCGTATCCGTGCAGTTTGTGCCGCCGCGTGGGGTGCCGTCGCGCGGGGTCACCCCTGCGGACGGACCCCCGGGGGTTGGCAGGTTTCTGCCGCCGTCCCAGTGCGCGCGGGCACGTCCCTGGGGACGGAGTCACCGCGTCTTGGGGGCGCGGGCGTCCTCGCCTCTCCTAGGTAATGGCACACCGGCTCCCCGAGAGGCCGGCGGGTGGGGTTTCCGTGGCCCCAGGACCTCAGGGACGCGCGAGCTCCTTGGTAACGACACGTGGGGTGAGACGTTTCCCGATCCGCACGCGTGGGCACCGATTGCTGGCCCGGGCTGCCTGGGCGATTGTGTTTTCAGTGAAATGGAAGCAACCCCGGTGTGTGGCGCTTCCAAGTATGCGACCGAAAACACTGCGCTGGGCACGGCTCTGTGCCCTTCTCGGCCGCCGGGAGCCCTCCGGGACAAGGGCCTGGCTTCGAGCACACAGACGTGGACGCCGATCTAGCAGGGGCAGGGCGACGAGGCGGAGGAGCCCGAGACCCTGGGCGACCGCGTGGAGCGGGACCACCCCGCTGCTCTGGAAGGTTGTCAGGGAGACGCTTTGCCCCCAAGCCCGCGCAGCCCTGGGTCTGTTGGGGTAGCTCGGTCTACACCCCGATATGTTCCATCACCAGAACCCCCACCCCACCCTCACGCGGCTGTGGGAATTCCCGGGAGAGGAAGTCCCGCCTCACACGCTGGCCACACTAAGTGAAGCCCCAGCGAGAGGCCGCACCGCCTCCTCCCCTGCCCCTGGGCTTTTCTAGAACTTGCAAGGTCTTTCATTTTCCCCGACTCGGAATGTTCCCCAGATGATTATGGGAGGAAAAAGTGGGGGGCTGCCTGTCTGCCGGTCTCCTCCTCCCCCTCCTCCTTGCTGGTCTCCAGTGAAGAAACAGGCTTTTAATGGGGGGCTGATACATGTGCTAAAGACTGAAGCCGGCTTACTGGATTTAGCTCCCAAAACGGCTAAGTCAGCACTGTGCCCTTCTTCCGATCTGGCTCTGGAGAGCTGGGCACCATCCTCCACACCGCCCTTCGTGTCAAGAAAAATGTAGGGCACGTTGACGGATGGTGGCAGGTCGGAACCCAGGGGACGACGAGGTGAGACTCGGCGTCCGTCTCGCCGGCTTTGAAAAATGGCACGGAACTACCTACCTCCTCCCAGCGGGGCCCGCGTGCCACCAACCAGTTTGTTCCCATCGGTTTTATGCACTTGGGGTAAAAATAGCAAAGTAAACATTTCCGCAGGGTGGGGGGGGGGAGACAGGGCTTGGGAAGGGCCGCAGCCCGCACCGCTCCCGCAAGAGTCTGTCCTGTTTCTCTGCAGAGACGGCGGCCCCGAGGTAGGTGAGGACCACGGTCTCCCTTTCCCCTCCCCCTCCCGACGGAGAGTGACTTCGTGGTGGCGGGACAAGACCCCCACATTCACTGACGTGAGCCACCGTGAGTCGCATGCTCTCGCGTCGGTTCTGCCACGGAGTGACGTGGGGGCCCGGGGAGGGCCCAGTGCCCCTCAGGCCCGGTGACGCTGCCCTCCACGCTCCACAGGGTGGCCGTCCTCGCAGCCCCGCGCCGGGTCCCAGGTGTCCGCCTGCAGTTTGAGCTCAGCTCCGGGCTCCCTGCCTCCCAGGTGCACGTACCTGTCGGGGTTTTTCTTTCGTATCGTTCCTTAGTTCGCTTTGGGGAGTCCTGGGACGGCAGGTCGTGTAATAGTGGCTTTTTCTTTCGGCCCGAGGTCTAGTCTGTAACCCGAGTCTTACAGCCGGAGCGCACGGTCAGGCCGCGCGGAGCGCACGGTCAGGCCGCGCTAACACAACCTGCAGGGATCACTTGCTCTTCAAAACCAATCACCTCCCCAAGAATCGAATTTTTACTCAAGACTCTTTATACAATAACTTACTCTTTTATTAAAAGTTTGTTTTTTCTGATTATTAACACGGACTTGTTTTAGAAAATGTGGAAAATATAGAAATGTATAAAGAAGAAAATTAGGACCATTCATAATTCCACTCCCAACCATAGCCGTCACTCTGCACGCTCTGCTCGGGAGACGCGGAGCCTGAGCTCACGGAACGTTCTCAAGGCGAGCCAGAGGCGGGCTCTCTTCGAAGCATTCGTGTCTTTTCCACAGAATAGAAAACAAACGTGTAACGTGTAAAAAACATAAACAGAATGACGTTTCTTTACAAAGTACTTTCCTATAAAATCTCCATTTTGTCAAGTTCCTAGGAGTCGGGAGACTCGAATACAGACTCTGGAACATTCATTGACAGAAGAAGAGGGACAGGGCGATGGCTCATCTCCAGATGCCCCCGCGGCTCCTCGAGCTAGTGGGGGCGGGGTGCCCGCCCTTCTTGCGCGCTGGAGGCTTCTCAGGCTTCGGGGCCGCAGCGAGGCGGCGAGGGAGAGCCTGGGAGGGGAGCTGAGAGAGGAGGGGGGAGAGAAAGGGGGTCAGCCTCCCCAGCACCCCAGAAAGGCCCTGTGCGTGGAGAGGGCCACAGCCGGCCAGCTGCAGAAGGCGGACAGGAGGCGGAGGGCGAGGCACCAGGGAAGGAGCCGCCGGGGAGGAGGCAGGCAGGAAGTGGGCCCCTCCGCGCCCCTCGCCCCTGCCCCACTTTCCCTCACCTCTTTCCGGGGGATCTCACCCAAGCGGGAGTCTGTGTTCCTTCTGGGGACATGATCCCCTCGGCTGTCCGTCCTGCCACACAAACGGAGGGTGCGGATGGGGGGCTGCTCCCCGACACTGGACGGGAAAGCTGCTCCCCAGGCTGCCTCTCGGGAAGAAGAGCAAACGCCCAGAGGGAGCGGTGAGAGGCAGAGGGGGGGAGGGGACGGCTGGGCCTCCGCTTGCTTGCCCGCCCGCACCGGCTCCCCAGGAAGAGAACGAGAGAACGGATGCTTCTCCGTGGACGACACCCAGCCCTCCCTCCCCTGCCCGGGCCATTTCCCGCGCGGTCCAGGCTCCATCCGTCTCACCCTCGTGCCCTCCCCCCAGGCTGGTACCTGCACTGTTCCTGCCTCTTCAGGTAGAGCAGCAGGTCCTCAGCGGGCAGGGCCCCCCAGCCCCGAGCTTGGTACAGTCGTAGCAGCTGCGACACGTCCATCAGCTGCCCTGCGGGTGCCAGCCCGTCCCCACCTGAGGCGCATCGGTGACGCCCGTCAGGCCAGGACCCTGGCTCCGCCTCCCCGGGAGCCCAGGCTCTGCACCCAGCACCTTCCCTCCTCACCTCTGCGGCCGCTTGCCTCTCTCTGGGGAGCCCCCCCCACCCCGCCACTCACCTCTCTCTGGGGAGCCCCCCCCGCCACTCACCTCTCTCTGGGGAGCCCGCGCGGGGGCCGCTGCTCTGCGAATGGCTTGAGGGAAGCTCATGAGGACGGAAGAGACTGGACGCCATGGCCAGGGGCACTTTAGTCTTGTGAACAGGGGGCGGGAGGTGCGGCACCTGCGGGGCCTCCTCCCAAGACGGGACAGTCAGAGGGCCTAGCGGGAGGGAAGAGGTGCAGGACTCGGGAACCGGGCGCGAGCTGAGGGCGCCCCGCCGCCTCGCCCCCGTCAGGCTCTCGCGCCCCCGCCGCTCCCACCGGCCCCACTCACCGGGCTTCAGGGGCAACAGATCGACAGGGGGGGCCTCGTGGTTCTGC
Organism: Paguma larvata; assembly: GCA_030068075.1. Lineage (NCBI taxonomy): Eukaryota > Metazoa > Chordata > Mammalia > Carnivora > Viverridae > Paguma > Paguma larvata. The sequence goes on from CM057843.1 coordinate 21,440,352, forward strand.
GGGACCGCCTCCAGCAGCTGCGGGGACAAGACAGGGAGGCTCCCTGAGGACCGATGAAGACCCAGGCCCGGGACCGCAAGGGAGGCAGAGGCTGGGGGAAGAAAGGGCTCCGCATGCCGCCTTCGGGAACTCAGGAGACAGGGAGAGAAGCGGTCAGTCCTGAGAGGCGGCTGCAGCCACAGCCCTGGACTCCGGGAGGGGACAGGGACCGAGGACGGGGAGAAGCAGGCGAGGCAGGATGGGTGGGCCCTGGCTTACCTGGTGCAAGAAGTGCTTGAGGCCGTCCAGCTGGGAGGGGGGCTGCGGCCCTGGCTTCAGGAAGCCGTCCCCGTCGGCTCCCTGGTCCTCCTCAGGGAACGGCCGCTCTGGCCGGTGGTCCGGGTGGAAGGCGCCAGCGGCGGAGAAGGCCCCGGCTGGAAAGTGAAACAGGGCCGGGCCTGTGTCGTGGGGGGGTGGGGGGGGGACTCCTCCACGAATCAGCCCTCCAAACGCCCCCAGGAAAGAGGCCCCTTAAATGTCAGCCGGCCGCCCGACTGGGGGAGGACAAGCAAGTTTAGAACAGCTGGAGAGAGAAGGCGGGGGCCACTGGCAGACGGCACAGCTGAGGTCCCCGAAGTGTGGACAGAGGACACAGCTGGGGTACTCAGACTCCGAGTAAGTAAATCCCACAGCGACGCCTCGAAGAACGGAAGCCGGCACTCAGCACGGCTCACGACCCACACGCGCTCTGGCCCCCTCGCCGGGACACGCCCTCATTCTTTTCCGTCATGGTTACATGAGTTTTGAATTTAAAATCGTGATGTAACTCAGGACCTGGGTTGTCCTGTTTGCACCACACAGAGCGTCGCCAGCGACCCAAGTCACAGCTGACTGAGCCGGGGAGAGCCATGTCTGAGGTCAGCCAGCCCAAGAAACGGTCACCAACCCATCGGGTCGCCTCTCCTTGAACGGGACCCAAGAAACAGAGACACCGAGGTCTCTAGAAGGTCATCTAGGGGCGCCCGGTGCCCCGGTCGGTTACGCATCCGACTCCTGATGCTGGCTCAGGTCACGATCTCACGGCTTGTGGGATTGAGCCCCACGTCAGGCTCTGTGCTGACAGTGCAGAGCCTGCTTGGGATTCTCTCTCTCCCTCCCTCTCCGACCTTCCCTGGCTCACTCGCACGCACACACACGCTCTCTCAGAGTAAACATACATTTAAGAAATTTAAACAAAAGGTGGTCTAGCGTATCGGTTGGAGCGTCACAGCTGGTCACGCCCACATGCGGACCACCGTTACAAGCGCAAGGACCTGAGAGAGAGTGCTGGTCTACCAGAGGAAGCGGTGCGGGCAGAGGCCGCGCCAAGAGCCCGAACAGCCCCAGATCGGTGTGGAGAGCGCCCCTGGCCCCAGTGCCAGCTCTCGTGAAGGCCGGTGACCTCAGATCCCCGTGAGTTCCCGCCCCCTTTATCTGAGCCGTCTGGAGTGGATTTCGGCTCCTTGCACCTTGTGGACACCGGGCCACCTGGGGAGCCGGCCGCTCGGGGGCCCCCCCCCAGACAGACGGGAAGCCGGGTGAGAGGAGCCGGTCAGTCAGCACACGCACAGGGGGGACCCCGTGACTGTCCCCAGTTACCAGAGGACGAGGCGAGGCCTGGTTTTGGCTCCAGGGACTGGAAGGAATGCTGGCTCTGGAAGGTGGGGCCCAGCAGGAGGCTGAGATCTGGGGAGGGGCTGCGGAGGCCCCTCGGCCCCCCTGGCAGCTCCTCCCCAGGTTCCCGGCTCTGCTGCGCCACGGGCTTCAGGGCCACGGCCACGGGAGGCAGGCTCCAGAGCCGCCCTTCGCCCTTTTCCGGCTCCTGCGGCCCAGGGCTGGAGGGGCTGGTGGCGGGAACCTGGGCACAAGAGAGACGCAGAAGAAGGATCAACGGCCTGTGCATTTAGAGACCAGAGAGAGCCAGAGAGTGAGCGGGGGAGGGGCAGAGAGAGAGGGAGACACAGAATCCGAAGCGGCTCCAGGCTCCGAGCTGTCAGCACAGAGCCCGACGCGGGGCTTGAACCCACGAACCGTGAGATCATGACCTGAGCTGAAGTCGGACGCTCAACCGACTGAGCCACTCATGCACCCCCAAATTTCTATCAAAGTTTAAAATGCTTATTTTTAACCTTATGTTTCCATTTCTAGAGACTTTAGAGAGATGCTTGCACAAAGGGGCACGGATGAATGGTATTTCAGCATCGTGTGTAGAAACCAAATATAGGAAAACGACTTTGATGTTCACGACAGACACCTGGTCAGATGAAAAGTCACTCGGCCACATGGGGAAAGCCCCCCATTGGGGGCGGGGCATGCACACTCGTCAGGAGCAGCTTCGGGAGAGCGGAGCGCCCAGAGACCGCGGTGCAGCGCAGGATGGGGTCGCTTCTCACCGTGCACCTCTTGGAAGGGTTTGGATTTCCTTTTTTTTACCACGTGCATATTAGTGTCTATTCCGAAAAATATTTTAGCTTAAAGATAAAAATCTCATGAGAAGTAGAAGATGCCAACAAAAGAGGGGCTGGGAGGGGGTACGCCTGGGGGGCTCAGTCGGTTGGGCAGCCGACTTCAGCTCAGGTCATGATCTCGCGGTTTGTGAGTTGGAGCCCCGTGTCGGGCTCTGTGCTGACGGCTCAGAGCCTGGAGCCTGCTTCGGATTCTGTGTCTCCCTCTCTCTCTGCCCCTCCCCACTCACTCTCTGTCTTTCTCGCTCTCAAAAATAAAGAAACATTAAAAAACATTAGAAAAGAAAAAGCACGGAGGTGAGATCCCCCCTCCCCTACTCTGGGGCAAGGCTGAGCGACAGTTCTCGGCCCTTCACGTCGTAACGCCGCTGCCACCGGGCAGAACCGGTAGCACGTCCCACTCACCACCTCCTGGGCTGGCCGGGGAGACAGCCGTGCCCCACGTGAGGGGCCGCAGGGGTGAGCCGTGCCCGTGGCACAAAGACCTTCGCTGATGAGGCAGTTCTTCTTCGAGAAGGGACACAGGTGGGTCGTCCCCCCCACCCCCGAAAGCCCTCCGGGGCGGGTCCTAGGACGGAACTGGGGAGCAGCGGAGCGCGGGGGGCTGTGCGTTGCGTACCGGGGGGTGAGGGGGCAGGGCGGTGGCGCCCAGCAGCTGGCTGGCCTCCTCCCAGTGGGCCTGCAGCATGGCCAGGAGCCGCTCCACCAGCTCGGCGCGCTGCTCCTCCAGCCGCTGCTGCCCGCTCTGCAGCTCCCGCACCCGCGCCTGCTCTCGGGCCAGCCTGGAGAAGGGACGGGAGAGGGGGCGGCGGCCTCTGAGGCGGCGAGCGGCAAGCGGCGGGGGGCCTGCCGAGGAGGGGGCGGGCCGCACGCTGGAAGGGACAGACGCCCCTGCAGGGACGCGGCGGGGAGGGTACCTGAGCTCATAGTCCTGCGCCACCTGCTGCAGCCTCTCCTCGCGCTCGGCCGTCTCCGCCTTGAACTGGGCCAGCTGAGCGGACAGTTCCTGCTGGTGCTGCCCATTCAGGTCCTGCAGCTGCTTCCTGGGGGCACGCGGGGGAGGAAGGAGGACCGAGCTGGAGGCGAATGTCGGCAAGGGAGAAAGAGCCAGAACGTGTGCGTGGGATAGCCAGAGGGCCAGGCGGCGCCCCCAAGGCACGGTGGGTTCGGGGAAAGGGGGAGGGACGGAGCTGGTGCGTTGGGGCGGGGGCCCCAGGACCAGAGACTGCGGCCAGGGTTCGTGGGACAGTGATTCACTGAAGAGGCGTTTCCAGAAAAATCCAGGAGGGGAGAGGGGATGAGGGACGTGGGCTGGCCCGGGAGGGGGCTCGAGGCCTCGGGGCGGCTCTGGAGATGGCACAGGTCACAGCTCGGTGCTGTCCCCACCAAGGGGGACTGGAGGTTGGTCGCACCCCTCAGTTTCGGGCCCCTGCACTCCCCCGCCCCGTGCACCCAACGGCAGCCCCGCCCCGGGGCACGATGGGAGCCTGCAGGCTGGGAAAGGGCAGGGGGACCCAAGAGGATAAGGCAGCGCGTGACGGCGCCCGGGGGATCCCGCGAGGGCCCAGCACCTGTGATGCTCCCGCAGCGAGGCCGCCTGCCGCAGGCTGCTCTCCTGGGCCTGGGCCAGCCGCTCCGTCACCCGCTGCTCCAGCCGCAAGGCCAGGTCTGACTCCAGCTGGACCCGCTGGCTCTCGTACCGGGCCTGGCGGTGAAGGGGGGGGGAGGCGAGGGCTCAGCTCCCAGGACGGAGGGCGCCGGGCGACAGGAAGCCCATGGACCGGCACCCTCCCCCCACGCCGAAGGGCCAGAGAGCAAGACTTCTGTCCCGAGGAGGCAGAGGGGCTCCCCCTCCTCGCTGGGCCACGAGGCCCTCCCACACGGCACACGTGGTGCCCCGGCGAAGAGAGGGCTGCGGGCGAAAACTCCATAGTGACGAAAAGAAAGGTGAGGTTGGATGACGGAACCACCCCTCCTGCGGCCCAGACGGCACGGGGCCTGCCGCTCCGCGGGCGCCCGGCAGGAGGCACTGTCCCCTCCTCCCGGAGCACAGCCGGGCTGCGGCCTGGGGTCTGGGCTGTCACCTCACGGTCCTCCTCCCACTCGCCCAAAGCTCGCTTCCACTCACGGCCACTCGGGACGAAGGACCTAATTCCCGAGTCCCACGGCGGTCACGTCTCAGCCGCCATCTCCGTGCTGTCCCCGGGGCCCCCACCGTCCACGCCGACCTTCCCTCCTGAAGCCGCGCTCCCCCGACACCGCCTGCCGCGACCCCGTTCGAACTGCTCCTGGGCCCCGGCCGCCCCGGAAGGTCCTCGGCCTTCTCTGACCGCGTGGTGGCTGGCGCTCCGGGTCACGGGTGGGGGATCAACCCGCGGCCTCCAGGCCGTGTGATTGCTGCCGTTGACACCCTAGAACGTTCCCTCCTCCCTCTCGTTAGCTGGGCCTCGCCTCCAGGCTCGAAACCCGTTCACCCCGAAGCCCGCCGGATACTCGGATCTGGATACACCTTCAAATAAAACCCTCACACTGTAGCTCTTTTGGTTTTCTCCTCTCCCTCCCGGCACCGCTCTCCGGTGACACGACCAAGGACCAAGCTGCCTGAACCCAGGGTTATCCTGGACCCCCTCCCGCTTCTCTCCGCCTTCCTCCGCCGCGTTCCGTCCTGCTTCCTGAAGGCCTAGCAAATGTCCTGCTCCCTCACAGCCACCGTAACTCAGTATTCTTTCAGGTCTGACCGGTCTCCTCACCTCTGTTCCACCCTCTGTCATGTCGGCCCCGGCAGGCCTCCCGCTTTGTGCCTGAGTGAGCATTCTAGAATACAGATGTGCTCAATTTACTCCCTTGTCTGAAACCGTCCAAATGCCCCCACGGCCTGAAGAATAAAATTCCGGCTGCTTGAAATGGCTTACGTGGCCCTTCATGTCTTCCTGCCACCCGTCCGCCTCCCGGACCGTCTCTAGTCATACACAACCCCTTCGCGACTACACAAATTCCTTTCTGTTTTTAATTTTTAAAAATGGTGGTTAAAAAAGCCCCACATCATATAAAATTTACCTTCTTAACCATTTATTTTTATTTGAGAGAGAGAGAGAGAGACAAAGTGAGTGTGAGAGGGGGAGGGGGCAGAATCTTGCGCAGGCTTCACGCTGGGCATGGAGCCGGACTCGGGGCTCGATCTCATGCACTGAGACCATGACCTGAGCCCAAATCGAGAGTCAGATGCTGAACCGACTGAGCCTCCCCACCCCCAGGAACTCTTAACAAGATTTTTAAAAGAACAGAATAAAACCAAAGAAAATATAAGGAATGAAATAAAGTACAGACATTAATAAAAGAGAAGAAAACAAAATCAGGAAAGCCAGAAGTTAATTCTCTGAAAATTCATTCAACTACAACGAAGATGATTTTAAAAAGAAAAGATGAGAGAAATGACACAAAAGAACAGTATCAGGAATGAAAGAGTAGAAAAGAGGCCATGGACATTAAAAAAATAAAATTAAGTACAACTTTAAGTCGGTAAATTCGGAAGTTTAGATGGATATACAGAAAGAGAGCACCAAAAATAATTCAAAAAACAGAAAGCCTAAATATTTCCATAAATGTTAAAGAAACGACGTTGGCAGTCAAATATCAAATATTCAAGAAACACACATGACGGGCACCTGGGTGGCTCAGTCAGTTAAGCGTCCAACTTTGGCTCAGGTCATGAGTTCGAGCCCCGCATCAGGCTCTGTGCTGACAGCTCGGAGCCCGGAGCCTGCTTCCGATTCTGTGTCTCCCTCTCTCTTTCTGCCCCTCCCCTGCTCATGCTCTGTCTCTCTGTCTCTCAAAAACAAACAAACATTAGGGGCGCCTGGGTGGCTCAAGTGGTTGAGCGTCCGACTTCGGCTCAGGTCATGATCTCGCCGTCTGTGAGTTCGAGCCCCATGTCTGGCTTTGTGCTGACAGCTCAGAGCCTGGAGCCTGCTTCACATTCTGTGTCTCCCTCTCTCTCTGCCCCTCCCCCACTCATGCTCTGTCTCTCTCTGTCTCAAAAATAAACATTAAAGAGGCGCCTGGGTGGCTCAGTCGGTTAAGCGGCCGACTTCAGCTCAGGTCATGATCTCACAGTCTGGGTCTGTGAGTTCGAGCCCCGTGTTGGGCTCTGTGCTGCTGGCTCAGAGCCTGGAGCCTGCTTCAGATCCTGTGTCTCCCTCTCTCTCTGTCCTTCCCCTGCTCACGCTCTGTCTCTATGTCTCTCAAAAATAAATAAACGTTAAAAAAATTAAAAAAAAATAAATCAACATTAAAAAAAATTTTTTTAATAAATAAATAAACATTAAAAAAATTTTTTTTGATTTATAAGAATTTAGGAGTGCCTGAGTGGCTCAGTCAGTTAAGCATCCGACTTCACTCTCTGCTCACACTCTGTCCCTCTCTCTTTGAAAAATAAACATTAAATAAAAAGAAGAAGAAGAAGAAAAGAAAACACACACGAAATCCAACCTTACGAGCTACTTTAGGGTCTAAGAAGACAGGCAGGAAATCTTCATGTTTCTAACACTGGCAGGGGAAGTTGTTCAGATGAACTCTCCTGCTGAACCCAAACAAATTAAATATTTTTTAAACTCGATATATATATCTTCCTAAAAAGCACCAAAGACGTAACAGGGTAGAATTACCAGGCCAAAGCGAAGGAAAAACGGGAGCCGAGCGAGGTCAGCCAGCAGGGTACGCAGACACTTTTGCCCTGGGAGCATCTGCCTCTCCGGGCTGGACTGTCTTTCCAGAGTACACGAACAGAAATCAAAGGCCAAGGCCCATATAAGTTGATAAGTCTAAGCGGAGCCCCTCCTTACAATTTACTGAGACTCCAGAACGTTTCATCCTCAGGATAAAGGTGAAGAGAAGTGGAACAGCCGATCAGCAATGAAAGCTCAGCTTTAATCATAGAGCAATTCCAACCTTTAAAATGTGGTTTAAATCCTCATTTTATAGTGTCTTTCAGGTAGAAGCAAATGCAAACCTTCGCTGTAGGCTTCAACTTATCCTTACAATTTTTCAAATACAAAGTCCAACGTACGATCAAAAATAAAGAGATCGTGAGTTCAAGCTCCATGTTGGGTGTGGGGCCTACTTCAAATTAAACCAAAAATGGAAGGAAGGAAGGAAGGAAGGGAGGGAGGGAGGGAGGGAGGGAGGGAGGGAGGAGGAAGGAAGGAAGGAGAGAGAGAGAGAATGAAGAAGGACCCGAGGAAACTCCATGGGAACTAGCAAGAACAAGAGACATCAGAATAGGATCCTCAAACATTTCAAATACTGAAATTAGCATCTACAGATAATAAAACTGTTTAAAGTAATGAAAGACAAAGGTGAAAATATCAGAAAACAAGAAACTATGAAACAGTAAAGTTTGAAGATAAAAAGAGTACTCTGTAAAATGAAAAAATACAATACATATAAAACTCAGACATTAAAAACTCAGTCAGTAAATTAGACAAAGTTGAACAGAGAATTAGTGAACTGGAAGATAGGAAATTATCCAGAGTGAACATGAAAACACAAAAAATAGGAAATACAAACTGAACAAGATATACAAGGGCTAAGGTACGTTTAATCAGGTTGCAGAAACAGATGGCAGAGACAATGGAGCAGAGGCAATAGGCAAAGATAATGACTGAGAATTTTCCAGAACTAATGAAAGACACCATGTTGATTCAAGAAGCCAAATGAATCCCACAAAAGATTTTTTTTTTAAACCCATATTAAGCGCATCCAGATAAAAAACTACAAAGAGAAAATTTTAAAAGCAAGAGTGGGCAACCGATAGCGGACTTTTCAACAGCAAAAACAAAAGTCAGGATGGTATTTTCTATATGTTGAAATAACTACCAACCTACAATTCTACATCTAGGAACTCCTTCAAAAATGAATGTGAAATAAAGACATTTTCAAATTAAAATAACCAAAAACACACACATATACATACATATGTACATACGAGAGAATTTTTTCCACCAAGGAAAAGATCCAGATAGGAGGTCTGAGTTCAAAGAAAGTTAGAACAGCAAAGAAAATGGTAAATAACGTGGACACCTCTAAATGAATATTGACTTTGGAGAACAACATTAATAATGTTTTATGGCGGTTTTTTACTTAAAACAGAATTTAAAAACACAGTGATGTCCCAGAAAATGGCAGGGTAGGAAAACGCAGGGGTCAGTCCTTCCGCTGAAACACCCAATACACTGAGAAAAAATGATCGAAATCCACTATTTGGGAATTCTGGAATCAGATCAGACACTTAAACCATCAGGAGAGTGTTTGATGACAGCAAAGGCTGCTGAACTCTGGGACGAGAGCTGGGTATGTCAACCTGCTACCGTTCCCTGGAGCTCAGTCCCTCCGCAGCCATGGGAACTGAAATAGGGGCCGTAAGGACCCCGTTCCCCAAAAATGTGGGGTTGTGTGTTTTGATCAATTTGGCAGCTCCTTAGGGAACCAGAGCAAACAAACAACGTTCCTGTGAGCGCCTGGGGCTGCAGAGGCATCCCTGGGGGCATCAATCACAAGATTTAAAGACAGCCACGTGGGAGGCTCCATCGTTTAAGCGTCCGACTTCAGCTCAGGTCATGATCTCCTGGTTTGTGAGTTCGAGCCCCACATCGGGCTCTGTGCTGACAGCTCGGAGCCTGGAGCCTGCTTTGGATTCTGTGTCTCCCTCTCTGCCCCTCCCCTCCCTCAAAAATAAATAAACGTTAAAAAATTTTTAAATAAAAAATTTAAAGTGACATATATACTTTTTTGGGGCAGGAATCCAGACATTTAAGAAAATCTCTGTCGAGTCACAGGCTAATCGCACAGACAATAGTCACTTGGTGTGTCAGTCACCGCACACAACAAGAAATGTAGAGTTTGCAAAAATTATTTGAAACAGTCACCAAACAAATAGATGGCTGCAGCCATCAAAAGAAATTCAAGGAGAGAGAGAATATGATTTCCATAATTACATTATAATATTCAAAATGTCTAGTTCTCAACAAATTATAAAACGTAGAGAGAAACAAGAAAATATGACTCGTTCAAAGGAAAAAAAGAATTAGAGGCACCTAGCTGGCTCAGTTGGTAGAGGATACAACTTTTTTTTTTAAAGCTTATTTATTTATTCTGAGAGAAAGGAAGAGTGGATGCAAGTGGGGACAAGCGCAGAGAGGGAGGGAGAAAGAATCTCAAGCAGGCTCCGAGCTGTCAGTGCAGAGCCAATGCAGGGCTCAAACCCATGAACCATGAGATCATGACTTGAGCCAAAGTCAGACCCTCAACTGACTGAGCCACCCAAGGTGCCCAGAGCATGTGACTCTTGATCTCAGGGTTGTGGGTGTGAGCTCCATGTTGAGTGTGGAAATTGCTTAAAAATGAAAATTCTAAAACTAAAACACAAGGGAAGAAGAGAATCTGACAGGAACAGTTCCTGTAGAAGCCCAGACACTGGAATTATTAATCAAAGACATTAACTCAACGGTCTTACATGTGCTCCATGAAGTATTTGGACGACAAACGAAATGAGGTTGGAATGATGTACGAATAAAGAGAAAACATCAACGAAGAGACATAAATTATAAAAGAGAACCAGGTAGGAGCCCCGGAGCTGTGAAGTACGATCGATGATACGAAATTTCGCCAGATGCCACTACGTCTTATTGAAACGACCAAACCCCAGGACACTGAGCACGACGAACGCGGAGGAGAAGGCGGAGCGGCAGGAACTCTCGCTCGTTGCCGGTGGGAGTGCGGCGGCTTCTTACGTACTCTTCCCGCGTATGCGGCAACCACGGTCCTTGGGACTCAGCCAAAGGAGTTAAAAGCGTAGGTGCGTGCCCGAACCTGCGCACGGATGTTTAGCGCATTAAGGCATTCTCAAATAAACAAGAGCTGAGAGCGTTCATTGCTAGCAAACCTGACCTACAAAAACATGCTGAAGCGAGTCCTGCAGACTAAAATGAAATGAAATCCAACAGCAACTTGAAGCCATATGAATAAAGAACAGTGGTAAAGGTCACTACATAGTCTGTATTACTGCGCTTTCTTTAAAAAAAATTTTTTTTAATGTTTGTTTATTTTCGACAAGGGGGGGAGGGGCAGAGAGAGAGGGAGACACAGAATCCGAAGCAGGCTCCAGGCTCTAGGCCGTCAGCACAGGCCCGACGCGGGGCTCGAACTCACGGACCGTGAGATCATGACCTGAGCTGAAGTCGGACACTTAACCAGCTGAGCCACCCAGGCGACCCATGTATTACTGTACTTTCTGTCGGAACTTCTTTTTTCCTATATGATATAAAAGGCAGATGCATAAAACAATAATTATAAATCTGTGTCAGTAACACTATGAAAGCAGAGAGTAACAGTGTTTGTTCATTATGGAAAATAAAGCTAGTATTATTCAAACTAGGTTACTATTAAGATGTTAGTCCCAAGGTAATCATTAAGAAAACTAAAACGTACAGAAAAGGAAAAATGAAAAGAATCCAAATGGTACACAAAATATCAATGAAATACCCCAAGAAGGCAGTAATGGAGGAACTGACAAAAACAACAACAACGACAAAAAACAGGACATACAGAAAGCATATAGTTAAATGGCAGAAATAAGTCCTTTTCCAGTAATTACTTTAAATGTAAATGGATTAAACTTTCCAATTAAAAGACAGAAATTGGCAGAATGGATTAAAAATCAAAACATAATCCACCTATATGTTGTCTGGATAAGAGACTCCCTTTAGATACAAAGAAACTAAGAGGTTGTAAATAAAAGGATGAAAAAAGATAGTCCTGCAAACAGCAACCGAGAGAGCTGGGTGGAGGCTATGTTATCATCAGACAAAATGTGAAGTCAAAGAAACGGTTACATCAGGAAGACATAACAACGTAAACGTATATGCACTTAACAGAGCCCCAAATTATATAAAGAAAAAGTTGACAGACTTGAAGGGAAATATGGACAGTTCTACAGTAATAGTTGGAAACGTCAACACCTCCCTTTCAATAATGGATAGAACAGAGGCACCTGAGTGGCTTACTCAGTTAAGAATCCAACTCTTGGGGCGCCTGGGTGGCTCAGTTGGTTAAGTGTCCAAGTTTGGCTCAGGTCACAATCTTGCAATCTGTGAGTTCGAGCCCCCCACTGAGCTCTGCACTGGGGGCTCAGAGCCTGGAGCCTGCTTCAGATTATGTGTTCCCCTCTCTCTCTCTCTCTCTCTCTGCCCCTCCCCTGCTTGTGCTCATGCTCTCTCTTTCTCTCTCAAAAATAAATACACATTAAAAAAAAAAATCCGACTCATGATTTCGGCTCAGATCATGATCTCAGGGTTTGTGGGACTGAGCCTCGCATCAGGCTCTGCAATGACAGTATGGAGCCTGCTTGGGATTCTGTCTCTCCCTCTTTCTCTGTCTCTCTCTCAAAATAAATAAGTAAACCTAAAAACACTGGAGAGAACAATACGAAATCAAGAACTTGAATAACACTAAAACCAGGCACCATTCTGGAATTCGACAGCGAAGAGACAAAAACCTTGCCTTCGAAAAATAGACAAGATGTTAAAAGGCACAGTATGTAGTGAACTGGGAGAAAGACCAAACAGGGAAGGGGAACCGGGGCCGTGAGAGGCTGCAGGTTTGGCTCAGCGCGGTTGGGGACGACCTCACTGAAACGACACCCGAGTAAAGAGTAGTTCTGTCCCTCAGCTGTCACTTGGCATACTACTTCGAGAACGTGTGCTCTACAGACTCCCCCTCTGGCTGGCGAGCTCCCGTGGGCTGGGACGGCTCCCGGCTCCCGGCAGAGCTCATGCAGGGGCCGTTCGGTAGACTCGGGGAACACACACACACACCGGGTCAGAGGGCGACGGCCGCTTACAAACAGCCGCGGAACTGTACTAACAGCCCCGGTCGTCCACGACATCAGTTTCCACGTGGTCAGTCCGCCAGTTCAAGGGGCCGGGTGAAAAGCGAAAGGAGTGTGTTTTTCCAAACACGGGTCTCGCTGACCCGGAAACTGGGTGTATCTCCTGAAGTCAACCATGAATACGGAAAGCCTCTCAGACGGACTCGCTCTCAGATCTCAGTAATCTGGCCTTAACACACATTTTACACACACAGCGGTCCCCCCGTCATCCACGGTTTCCCTTTCGGCGGTTTCGGTCACCTGCGGTGGGGAAGCAGGTGGTCCCCCTCCGGACGGTATCAGCAGGTCAGCAGGGGCCCCACACTGCGTCACAAGGCCTGCATCATCCACCTCCCTCATCCCATCCCGGGGACATTTCATCGTCTCCCATCCTCACAAGAGGCAGACGGGTGAGGGGCGCCTGGGCGGCTCAGTCGGTTAAGCGTCTGACTTCGGCTCAGGTCATGATCTCGCGGTCTTGAGGGTTCGAGCCCCGAATCGGGCTCTGTGCTGACAGCTCAGAGCCTGGAGCCTGCTTCAGATTCTGTGTCTCCCTCTCTCTGTCCCTCCCCTGCTCATCCTCTCTCACGAATAAACTTCAAAAAGAAAATATTTAAAAAAAACAAAGAAGAAGTGTACTTAAGATACTTTGAGAGAGTGAGATCATGCTCACATAACTTTCATTACAGTACATAATCGTAAGTGTTCAACTTTTAAATTTTTTTTATTTCAAGAGTGTGAGCAGGGGAGGGGCAGAGAGAGAGGGAGAGAGAGAGAATCCCAAGCAGGCTCTGCGCTGTCAGCCAGACCCCGACTTGAGGCTCAAACTCCCGAACCGTGAGATCACGACCTGAGCCGAAATCAAGAGTCGGAGGACGCTCAACCGCCTGGGCCCCCCCGCCCGGCGCCCCGGAAGTGTTCAACGTCATGATGAGTCACTGTCGTTCGTCTCTTACTGCACATACTTTGCACACGAACTGCCTCACAGGTCCGTGCGTTCCGGAAACGGGGGCACACGTGCGCGCGCACACACACACACACACACACGGGCTTTAGTATTTAGTACCACACAAGGTTCCAGACACGGCACCCCCGTGGGTAAGTGGGGAGGGGAGACTGCTGTAAAAGGAGAAGCCAAGGTCAAAACCCTAGTTAAAACCGGGAGTGTCGGCCACGACTCCCAAAGGCCGCTGTGCCTCAGCGCCCCCTCCCAGGCAGGGGAGCCGCCTCGGCCCCCCCCGCCGGCTGACCTGTACCAAGCTCATCTCCAGCTGCAGCGCGTCCCTCTCTCTCCGGGCCGTGTCCAGCTCGCCCTCCAAGCGCCGCACCTCGGACTGCGCCAGCGCCAGCCGCTGCTCGGCCTCCCGCGCCGCCTGGGCCTCCCTCTGCGTGCTCCCCTGCGGGAGGAGAGCGAACCTGAGGACGTGCCTCGTGTCCCGGCTCCCGGCCCCCCGGTCCCCGCGTGGGCCTCCCACACCCCAACACCCAAGCTGCTCCTCTCCCTCTTCACATTCGACTGTCTCCTCGTCTGTTTAATCTCGCCCTTCAGGCTTCCGTGTGGGGGCCCCCCAGCCCTTCCCGCCGGCCCCGCACCTTCAGCCTCATGCCCCACAAACAGCTCTCCGCCCTCCGAGCCCGACCCCCGGGCCCCGCCATCTCATCCTGCTATTTCACCCCGCGCCCACTGGCTCTTCCCCGACGGTCTCTCTTACCTTCTCCTTCTCCAGCTGGGCCTGCGCCTCGTCCCGCAGCGCCCGGTGGCGCTCCTCCAGCTGGCGCTCCTGCTCGGCCCACGCCTGCCGCCCCTCTTCCAGGGCCACCTTCAGGGCCTCCAGCTGCCGGCGCTCACTGAGCTGCCCGGCCCGAGCCTCGTCCCGTTCTTCCTGCAGAGCCCGGCAGCGCTGCTGTTCCAGCTCCAAGCTCAGGGTCAGAGCCTGCCTTTCCTCCTCCTACAGAGGCGGGGGAAACCGAGATCCTTAGCAAGCCCACCCGATGCCAGCGATCTGCCCCGTCACCTCCACACAGAGGGCCAGAGCCCTGAGAATTCCGCCCTCGAAAAACACAGCAGGTGGCAAGCCCGCGGGATTGGGATATGGTAAATTAGAGCTTCTGTCCCGGAATTAGGTACGTCTGGGCTCAAATCTGTCCCTCATGATGCGTTCTGAGGCTCTCGGCTCAATCTGCAAATCGGGCACGGCTAGGGTCTATCTCCCGAGGATTAAAGCACAGAGCGCGCGGGAAGCAATCAGCACGGTGTCTGACACGCGGTGAGCGCTCAGTACCCAAGAGCCATCACTCTCATCATCAAGTTCCACGGAGACCAGGAAATCCAGCACGCAAAGTCACGTCCTAGCCAGCCAGCCAGCACGCGTCACCCGTACTGTCGCGCAAAGCCTGAAGACGAGACGCACCAGCCCGCACGCAGCAAGCCCGCGTCACGCATACAGGGAGCTCCAAACCTGGCGACTCATTCCCGCGGCTCATCAGCTCATCACTTCCGCGGTGAGAAAGCGGACGGAGTCTCGTCCCACACCCTATGCTACGGTTCCCAAACCCGGCCGAGCAAAATCACCCAGGAGGCTGCTGCAAACATTGAGGCTCCGGGCCCCACCGTATACCTGCCGGATCGAGACCCCCGGCGACGGTCCCAGAAATCTACCTTTTAAGGTCATCGCCCAGGTGACCCTAATGAGGAAATAATTGCCGAGTCTCTCAAGCTAACTTGGCGGCAGAGCCCTGTTTGCGGAACCCGCGTTCTAAGGAACACACTTTGGGAATCACTCCCCCGGGGCGGCTCCCACGGCCCGCCGACGGCAAGCAGCCCTCGGGAAGTCATTAGCGGCTTCCACCGGAATGCACCCAGCCCGGCGTCCTCACCAGCGTCTCTCTTTCCCGTTGCTGCAGTCTGGCGCCTTCCTGCTCACGACTCAGGGCCTCCATGGCCTCAGAGAGGCTCTGCTCCAGCTGCGTTACTGTCTTTCGGGGACAGGGGGACACAAGACAGGGAAACTGACAAACTCATACTTTAAAGTAAGACCTGAGGCACCTGGGTGGCTCCGTCAGTTGGGTGTCCGGCTTCGGCTCAGGTCACGATCTCGCGGTTCGTGGGTTCAAGCCCCACGTCGGGCTCTGTGCTGAGAACTCGGAGCCTGGAGCCTGCTTCGGATTCTGCGTCTCCCTCTCTCTCTGCCCCTCCCCCCACTTGCACTCTGTCTCTCTCTCAAAATATGAATGAGCATTTAAAAAAATGTTTTTAACTAAAAAAAAAAAGACCTAACTAAATGACGCGGGGGCCCAAGAGAAGACCACGGGGTGTGGGGAAAGCCGGGGAGCCACGGACGAGGCAAGTCTGACGTAAAAACGGTGAAAGGAGGGCAGGCCGGCTTCCGCGAGACTGGCTCCGTCCGCCGGGAACCCTGCCTCAGGGCGATTTCCACCCCCTTCCACCTGCTAGTCTGTGCCCGCGGGTCTAATGCCGTCTGCCCCAGGTTGCCCACCTCCTGCTGCTTGCTTCTGGTGAGCTCGGCTGCCTGGCGTTCCTCCTGGAGCCCCCGAAGCACCTCTGCCCGCTCGGCTTCATGCCGGTTCCAGCCCTCCACCACGCGGGCCAGGGTCTCAGGAGAGGAGAGTCAGATGGAATTTCAAAATCAGGGTTTGGCCCTCTTTGTGCCCAGTGCCGGGGGAGGGGGGCAAGGGTCAACAGCCACCTCCTCCCAGGAGTCAGGAAACCCACCCCGGGCCGGCTCCCAGCACGAGCACAGAAGCGCCAGCTGCCCGCCCCCGTGCTAGTCCCCCCGCCCGCATTCTGCTCCCCTGGCACCTTGTCCAGCTGCTCGATCATGACATCTTTCTTGCGGTCGGCAGTCACGGCCACAGCTAACTGTTGCTGGAGCTCCAGCACTCGGGTCTGGAGACTCTGAATATGGCGCTCACAATGCTGCGAAGAAGGGTGACAAGTTGGGACGCCTGGGGGGCTCAGTCAGTTAAGCGTCTGACTTCGGCTCAGGTCATGATCTCACGGTTCCTGGGTTCGAGCCCCGCATCGGGCTCTGTGCTGACAGCTTGGGAGCCTGGAGCCTGCTTCCGATTCCATGCCTCCCTCACTCTCTGCCCCTCCCCCCCCCAAAATGAAAGAAGGGTGACAAGTCTGGGGTGACCATCCCTAATCTGACCAAAGCATCAAACTTCCCAGCTCCTCTCGCTGAAAACGGGCTGGAGACAGGGAGTCTGCGTCCAAGCAGGGAGTAGGCTTGGAGAAGAAGAATCAGGAATCCTGGAGCAGAAAACTTGAGGCCCGAGGCCTCCAACGCCTTCCTCTCCCATCTCGGGACACAGGGGCTTAGCTGCCAGGCTCTTCCCTTTCCTGGATCTCTTGAGAAGAATCTGAACGAACCTTCTGGCAAGAGCGCAACAGCCCACACGGCAGAGAGAGAGGAGAAAGCCTTTCATTCATGCCCAGGGGGGTTAAGATCAAAGAAGAGACAGCACGACCAGGGATTCTGACGCTGCCTCTGCCTAGTCCCTCTCTCTGCCCCCTTCACACAGGGTCCAGTTTGCACGGATAAAGCTCGCTACGTCGCCAATGGCCGTAAAGCCTCGCACAAGCCAGCAAGGCTCGTTCATTCATGCACTTAAGAGACGTTTCTTTGGGTCGGGCATATTCTAGACCTTAGGAAGACACGGCGGAACCAGATCAGGTATGGCCCTCGTGGAGCTTAGATGTTAGAGGGGAGAAACGAGGTATATCAGCCATTGGAGCAAAGTCTCGGCTTGTGGGCCCTTAGCCCTCGGCCCTGTTGAGCACCCGCCTGTTTCTAATCGCTGCCGCCTTCAAAAGGAAGTCTCAGAGACTCACCTTGCGACGGGTGTGCTCTGAATCCAGGGCATCCCTCAGGCCCTGGAAATCCGGGGGGTTGAGCGGGGGTCCCGGCCGAAGGCTGGTGTAGCGGGGAAACAGCTCCTCCAGGGCCTGGGCCGAGCTAGGCGGAGATAAGTCTTGCAGGGGCCGGGTGCTGGACAAGCCGGGTAGAGAGCGTCAGGGCTGGGAAAGCTTTGGAGATCCCCTGGTCCCACCCGTGACGTCCGAGGGAACTGAAACTCAGAAAGGGCCAGAGACTTGCCCAAAGTCACAGAGCTGGCCAGCAGCACCTGGGTTCTGCGAGTCACTCTCTAGCGCCCCCTCCCGCACACCCCGCTCCCCGCAGTAACAGCCTTGGCCGGCACCAGCCACGTCCGCCGCGGGAAGAAGGGCTAGAGGCTGGCAGAAAGCCAGGGACTAGGCAGGAGATGCCCACGTTCCCGAAGGAAAGGGGTCAGAAGACGGGAGAGAAAGGATGGAAACTGAAAGGGAAGGGACAAGCATCGCAGGACCTGAAGAGGGGCAAAAGCGGGAAACGGAGGACGGAGGCACGGAACGCTCGGCTTTCCAAGCAAGCAAGCTAGGAGAGAACCCGAGGGGCACTCACTGCAGCAAGGTGGCTGTGCTGTCGCTGTCAAAGGAGTCCTCTTCTCGTCTCTCGGAGGCAGCACCGGGAGTGAGCGGGTCCCCTGCAGGCAGCCAGAGGGACCCCCGAGCCAGGGTCAGGTAAGACTCCACAACAGGGGCGACTTGAAGCAGGAGAGAGGAGAGGGCCCCTCTCCCGCAGGCCTGGAGCCTCTCCGCCTGACGTCTCCGAGTCGACCTGTCTCCGCCTCCTCCCGCCCCTTACTCTGGGTTCTCCTTTACGGTCAAGGGCTTTTTACTCACGGTAGGCTGTATCTCGTGAGGTCTGGAGCAAGCTCTGGAGCTGACCCCGAACGCTTTCCATCTCAAAGATATGCTTCGAACCGTCCTAAGGAAAGAAAGAAAAAAAAAAAAAAAAGCAACATGAAAATCAGACGCACGCTGAATAACCTATGTCCTACCTCCTGCCGGGGCACATGGCCTCCGGCACCTCCCCGAAAACCTAAGAATTTTTACTCCGGCCCCTGGGAAAGCCAAGGCGAACAGAACTGACTCCACTCGAATGTCTGCAGAAGCCAGACAAGTAGGGGAAATGAATTAACTGGGCACATTAAGGCGAGACCGCTGAGGATCCTGGCCAGCTTGTGAGCAAGTATCTTCTCTGAAGACTGTACAGTCCGTGGCTCCCGGTTTCTCAAACTCGGGGAGACCCAACTGGTCGGCAAATTGTTTGGGACCCTTTTTCTAGCCCCCCCCCCCCGCTCATGACTACCCTCTCGGTAACAGGTGGCATTGATTAGGCTGTGTTTTAATGACTTAGATGCCAAACTTTAAACCATACCATCAAAACGGCTTTGAGCCGGGAGGAGCTTGGCCTATTTTGCTATCCTTGTCCTCTCACTCGTAGTGCCCAGGGGCCAACCAAAGCACAGAGCAGGTGTCTCTGACCAGAAAACACTAGTTAAGTTTCACAATTTTCCAAACTACGGTGTCCCTGGGCCACTTTCTGCCTCCTGAACATTTGCTCCCAGGAACAAGCATCGAGGACTCTGCAGTTAAAAGGAATTTGAGAGGCGCCCGGGGGGCTCAGTCGTTTGAGCGGCCGACTTGGGCTCGGGTCATGATCTCACAGTCTGTGAGTTGGAGCCCCGCATCGGGCTCTGTGCTGATGGCTCAGAGCCTGGAGCCTGCTTCGGATTCTGTGTCTGCCTCTCTCTCTCTGCCCTTCCCCTGCTCATGCTCTGTCTCTCTGTCTCTCAAAAATAAATGTTAAAAAAAAAAATCACTTAAAAAAAAAAGGAATTTGGGGGCACCCGGGGGGCTCAGTCGTTTGAGCGGCCGACTTCGGCTCAGGTCATGATCTCACAGTCTGTGAGTTGGAGCCCCGCATCGGGCTCTGTGCTGATGGCTCAGAGCCTGGAGCCTGCTTCGGATTCTGTGTCTCCCTCTCTCTCTCTGCCCCTCCCCTGCTCATGCTCTGCCTCTCTGTCTCAAAAGTGAATAAACGTTAAAGGAATTTGAAATCCAACGATAGGGAGCTCAAATCTCAGCAAAGCTTTTTTTCTTTTTTAACCGCCTCCAATTCCAAGACCCTAGAGGCCCCCCGAGACACACCTCTCTCACCTTTTTCTTCAAGTTGTTCTCCAATCCAACGGACAAGCTGCGACTCAGCTCTTGGGCCAAGCCATCTAACATCTCGCGAGGAGGTGGGGAGGAGGAGGGCAGATAGAGCTGGGCTCGGGCTGTGGCCTCTGCCTGGCGACTGAGGTGCAAAGAAGCATAGAGCTGGGAGGTCACCTCGGAGGACACTTGGTTCAGCCCGGGGGCTTCTGATGAGTCACTCAGGAGATCCTCAGCCCGGAGGGGTGAACTGGGGACCGTAGCTGGCGTCGCCATGGGTACAAGGAAGGGAGAGCTGAGGACAGCAGAGCTGGGAACTCCTGGTCCTGCTGTAGGGCAGCCCAGTGGGGGAAGTACCCCGAAGAAGAGGACTTGGGAGAAAGGAGGAAGACTCCACGCCAAGGATCCTTGGTGAGTAACGGAATGGAGGCTTTCTGGTTAGAGGAAAGCTTCCCAGCGGTTCCAGAGGCCATGGGAGAGGGCAAAAGCATTTCCTTCCACAGCTCCTGGGAACGGTGGGAAAGGAGGGTGCAGCAAGGAGGGGGTGGGGACAGAAGACGGAGGGGCGACGGCACCCTTGCAGTTCCCGCAGGGCTGAAAGCTGCAGATCAATTTTCGGCACAGGCCATCACTGGTAAACTGAACTCACACCACACGTGCAAACTGAAACGGACCCAGTAGGGGCCTAATATCCCTCCAGCCGCCTTACGTGCCCCTCACCTGGCCCCAGACTCAGAGAAGCAGGAACCTCACACTCCCCACCTGCTCAGACCCCTCCACCATGCACCTGTTCCACCCGCGGTCAACCCTCTTGTATATACCCTCCGACCCCTCCTGGCCAGAAAGCCATAGCAAGGTTCCCTAGAATCGCTCCCTCCTCACTCTCCCGAGAGAAACTTCGTAAACACCGCGGTCACCTCCTCAGACCTCTCTAAAAGGTACGCCGTCCTCAAGCCTAGCCTGCGATTCTCTACCCCACCACCCCTTCCGACTCCTCGCCACACCGCCGGACCTCAGCCCCCCTCGATTTGCCAAGGTGGGGACAAGGGGTTGTCCCTCTGCCCTGAGCCCTGGTCCCGGAGACCAAGAACCCCTCCACACCCACCCTCACCGCCCTCCCTACGCTCAAAACCGTTGGCAGCCTCCCGCCCACCGTCCGCAGCCCCGCCTCGCACGGCTTGATGACGTCACTAGCCCAGCGCTCTCCCTCGCAGCGGCTCGGACAGCTTCTGGAGCCCGGGAGCCCAAGCCGCGCGTGCGCGGCGCCCGCGGCAGGGATTGGCCGGGGGAGGTTTGGGGCGGAGTTAGTACCCCGCCACTGCAGTTTGAGGAGCGGGTGGGGCGGGGCGCCGCAGAAACCGGAAGTATCTAGTGACAGGCACTGGGAGCAGTTCCGGTGAGTCCGGGGGAGGGAGGGGTTCCCGGCTGATTGGGGGAGTCGGGGACCGAAAACTGGAGCACCTGGGCTGTGGGCGGTCTCGGAGCGAGGCTTACGTTCTCTGCCCTGCAGATGACTGTTCACAACCTGTACCTGTTTGACCGGAATGGAGTGTGTCTGCACTACAGCGAGTGGCACCGCAAGAAGCAAGCGGGGATCCCCAAAGAGGAGGTGACGAGAGGGCCCTGCGCAACCCGGGTGACCTCGCATCTCCAAACGCTCATAGTTCCAGCCCAGCCGTTCCTCTCGGAACCCCGGCTGGTTCCCACCCCTATCCCGTCTTCAACAACCGAGAGCTAACTCTGTCCCTCTCCCCTAGGAGTACAAGCTGATGTACGGCATGCTCTTCTCTATCCGCTCCTTTGTCAGCAAGATGTCCCCGCTAGACATGTACGCTGAGTCAAAAGGGATCTTGAGGGAAGGAGGGCTAGCCTTGGGAATTTGGGGGTGCAGGAGAGTTTGTGGAGTGGAAGAGACATCGCACTCTAAGAGAGGGGAAGGAGACAGAGAGAGAGGGGCTGGGTCTGGGCGAGAGTCCTCGGGCTGGCGAGAGCAGGGATGGGGACGATCTGAAGGTAGAGAGGTTGGGCGCAGGGGCGAAACTGAGGAGTGAAGATGGGAGGTGTCTTTACTAAATCAGGCTCCTACAAATGAGGTGTGGAGGGGGTCGGCCTAGAGGGAATCAGAAGTATCTCTTAGGGAGAGATTATGCTCCCGTTCCTTAACATCCTCCTCATCTCTGCAGGAAGGACGGCTTCCTGGCCTTCCAAACTAGCCGTTACAAACTCCATTACTACGAGACACCCACTGGGATCAAGGTTGTCATGAATACTGACTTGGGCGTCGGACCCATCCGAGACGTATTGCATCACATCTACAGTGCGGTCAGTGCCCGCCCCTGGGACCGTTCCTTCCCCTCAAGCTCCTCAACAGCCAAGGCCACGTAGAGCCTCTAGACTCCTTCAGCTTCCCTGCCCGAATCTTACTGTATCGTAGCTCTGTTGAAGCCAAGGGTTCCCTGGGGGCTCTTTAGGTCCTTAAACACCACCACTTCCTCCGCAGGGAGGGCTCGCCTCCCAGCCCTTAATCCGTGTGCATTCACTCACCCCTGAGGTTATACTAGGTTTGGGGTTGAAAAGAGGAAGTGCCCCAAGCCTGGCTCTAACCCCCGTGCCCCTCCACAGCTGTATGTGGAGCTGGTGGTGAAGAATCCCCTGTGCCCGCTGGGCCAGACTGTGCAAAGTGAGCTCTTCCGCTCCCGACTGGACTCCTACGTCCGCTCCCTGCCTTTCTTCTCGGCCCGGGCTGGCTGAAGGAAGCACTCTACCTCACCCCCCAGGAGAATCCCTCCCTGTCTGCCCGGGGCCCTTCCTAACCTGTGTCACGGGAGGGCTCCCACTGCACGCCCCTCTACCCTCTCAAGCTCCCCAGCAGCCCTCCCAGGGCTACGGCCTAAAGCCCTCCCTGGTGCCCTCCCCGTCACGGCAAGGAAGCCTGGAGGAATCCCCACACCTCCAACCCCCACCCTCTCCACTTTTATCTCCCACTTGATGCTGCAAAAGTAGAGAATAAACTTTTGGCAACCCTTTGCAGCCTAAGCGTGTCGGTGTGAGTGGTTGGTTGGGGTCCTGCCCCACTCATGAAAGCATTAACCCGGGCGGCCACATCCCCCAAGCCTGCAAAGAGGCTTCGTCCAGGGGTTCCTCAACAGCGACAGGTCTTACTCGACTTAAAACCAGGGTTATGTCCCGATAAACCCACCGTAAGTGTAAAATGTCATAAGTTGAAAATGCATTTAATACACCTGTCAAACATTATGGCTCAGCCTAGCCTACCTCAGATGTGGTCAGAACACTTATATTCGTCTAGGGTTGAGCAAGATTATCTAACACAAAGCCCGTTTTATAATAAAGTGTTGAATAGGTCGTGTGATTTATTTTTTTAATATTAGAGAGTGAGAGAGTGTGGGGGAGAGGGGCAGAGGGAGAGAAAAAGAGAAATCTTAAGCAGGCTCCGTGCTCAGCGTGGAGCCTGACATGGGGCCCTATCCCACGACTCTGGGACCGTGACCTGAGTCGAAATCAAGAGTTGGATTGCCACTCAACAGACTGAGCCACCCAGGCGCCCCTCGTGTGATTTATTGAATACCATATTGAAAGCAAAAAACAGTATGATATAAACGTATCAGTGGTTTACGCTGCTGTCCAGTGGGAGCTGAGGCTCCCTGCCACTGCCCAGCATCAGGAGAGATGTGTCATAGAGATAACTGCCAGCCCAGAAAGATCGAAATTCAGAGTATGATTTCTACTGAATGCCTGTTGTTTTTGCACCATCATAAACTTAAAAAATTGTTAAGTCAAACCCGAAGTAGGGACCGTCTGCATTGACATTTTGGACTGGAGAAGCCCTCGCTGGGGGCAAAGGGGGCCGTCCTGCGTTGTGTCCTGGCCGCCACTCACTAGCTGCGGATAGCACATCGCCACCCCCCAACCCCAGGGGTGACAGTCAAAACCGTCGCCAGACCTTGCCTTACGACCCCCAGGGGTAAACACGTCCGCGATTGAAACCGCTGTGCTGGAGGAAGGCCGACCTGCTGCGGGTTCCGGGGAGGGGTGCGGGGGGGGGCGGGTGCTACGATAACCACCCTCCAGGGTTCTACTCGCTCTCGGCTTCGCTAAGCACAGACTATTCAAGCTGCGAAGCCTCCGGAGGCGGGGTTTGTGCAGACGAGCGGCGGGCTCGGCTGGGAGGCGGGCGGCTCTATGCAGATGAGGGGGCGGTGCCTGCATGTTGATGATCTGGGCCCGCGGCCGACGCTGCTGGGAGCCTAGCGGTCCCGCTGCGGTTTGGGCTGAGGTGGCATCTCTCTGCCACCGCCACCCCTAGTCCCCAGGTCCCCATCCCCCGAGGACCGCCCTCGACCTTTACCCTCACCCACCTCCCCCTCCTCTTCCCCGCGTCGGGGCCCCCGTGTCTGAATATCTGCACTCGTGCCGTCCCCCGCGTCTCTCCCCTCCCGCCGCAAACCCCGCGACCTCCAGCAGCGCGCCCCCGCGGGCCCGATCCTGCCCGGCGGCTGCCGCCGCAGCCTCCTCCGCCTTCCCGCTCTCCCAGGGCTCGCGCCACTACACCCCCCGCCGTCCGCGCGCGCGGGCTTCCCTGTCCCCTCATCCTCCCGCCCCCTCGGAGCCCCCTCCCCCGCCCCAGCCAGCAGGCATGCAGGTGTCTATCGCTTGTACCGAGCAGAACCTTCGCAGCCGGAGCAGTGAGGACCGTCTGTGTGGACCCCGGCCGGGCCCCGGGGGCGGTAATGGCGGGCCAGTCGGCGGGGGGCATGGGAACCCTCCGGGGGGTGGAGGGTCGGGCCCTAAGGCCCGGGCCGCACTGGTCCCCCGACCCCCAGCACCCGCGGGGGCCCTCCGAGAGAGCACCGGCCGAGGCACTGGCATGAAATACAGGTATGGGGGTGGCCGAGCAGCCCACCCCATCTGCTCCCCTGTCCTGACCCCTGAGGTTTCCTGGGATGCCGCCAGGACCCCTCCGTCTTCACTAAGAAGGTCCCAGTTCACTCCATCTCTTCTTCCCATCACCGGGGCTCTCCCTTACTCAGGTCCCTCTCTTTGTCTTCGTCGATCCCCTGAGTAGGAGAAAATCAACTTTACCAAGGCTGACTGGCCCTGGCAGAGGGATGCCCCTGGGCTTCCCTCCATACCCCCAGGAAGGCCAGGGCTGCACGGATCTCCAGGCTGGGCCCCCTCTGGGATGGAGTGTCCTTGGGTCGGTGTCCTAGGAAGAGGGAGGAAGGAAACCGCTTCTCACTCTGGCCGGCTCAGGATGCCTGACCCAGATACTGCCCCCGCCTGCCCCAAGGGCGGGGTCTCCTGCCACCTTTCTTGGTGGGGACGGGAGCGGGGCTCCCGGAAGCATGGAGCGCATCTCTCAACCCCATGCTGAGGGCCAGGGGCCTGGCGGAGAAGGTGGACTGAATCATAACCGACTGACTTCCTCGGAGAGCCACTGGGCTCTCAGAAATTGCATTGGGGGAGGGAGGGGCTCCTGCCTGGGAGTGAGCAGAGGTCACCGATCTGACCTGACTTTGTCACTTGAACGGTCCGATCTCCTCCATGTGTCCGCTCTGACTGAGAAGCTGAGCCGCCCCCCTGAGTGAGGAGGCCTCAGGAGGAGGGGGCTCTCTGGTTCAGAGACAGACTCCACAAGCCCGCAGCAGTGGAGGGAGGAAGACCTAGAACCGGCCTTTCCCGTCATACTCCCCGCTCAGGTGTCCCCGCTGAGCTTGGGGGGCCCATCTGCCTAGTCGATCCAAGGACCCTTGCCTGCCTGAGTGCCTCGACTTGACTTAGTTTAGCCCCTTCCACCTCAGTGTCTGCCCCGTTGCATAGCGCCCTCTATCTAAGGGCCTGATTTCACCAACTCCTCACAATACGCCTGTCCCATCCCTCCCAGCCCTGAGCTCCATGCATCCCAGCGGTGACTGGGACACAGACAAGACCCCAGCAGAAGAAACCCAAACCCGGCAGCACACACCACACACCCCGCCCCCCATGCTAGGAGGGACAGGGGCTCTGGATGCTGTTTCCAGAGTCATTTATCTGTTCACTTACTCTACGGGCACGGCACTGCCCAACGCGGCAGGCCCACTGGGTCTCGTTCCTTTGGACTGAGAAACCCCGAGGGCTTGGGATTCTGGAAGGAGAGGAGCTGGGGGCTGAGAATCTCTGCCCTTCATGGAGGCTCCACCCCCCCTTCCTGCTGCTTCTGTGTCCTGCAGGAACCTGGGAAAGTCTGGTCTTCGGGTCTCCTGTCTTGGCCTAGGTGAGTTGGAAAGGAGAGGAATGAAGGCGGGGGGCGGGGGGACATCCATGGCTCGCCTCCCACCTGACTTCTCTCTCGCAGGCACCTGGGTCACATTTGGTTCTCAAATCTCGGATGAGGTATAAGTGGTGGGACCCGGAAGCAGGGGGAGGGGCTGTGAGGGAACCAGGAAAGAGGGGCGTGGACGTGGAGAATGGCGGACCTGAGGCTGGAGGCTGGAGGCTGGGGATGGGGGAGAATGTGGAGGCCGGGGCTGAGGTGCCGTGGGCGGGAGTGCAGCGGGCGGGGGGGGTGGGGTCCCTGAGGGCCAGTGGTTGGTCTCCATCTCTTTCTCTCCCCTCCCTAGACAGCGGAGGACTTGCTGACAGTGGCCTATGAGCATGGTGTAAACCTGTTTGACACGGCGGAAGTGTACGCAGCGGGAAAGTAAGGACTGGGGCGAAAAGGCCAAGTTACCCTTGGAAAGGCTAGGAGAACCTCTGGGGCTTCTTGTGGTCCCTCCCGGGGACCCTGGGAATTCTGTAAACACGAACTTCCGACCCTTCAGCCAATGGGTCCCCAAGCACTCTGGGAATTGTAGTCCCCGCAACAGTTCTCTTTCAGTTTAGAGGGCAAAGGGCGTCCTGCGCAGTCAAAAAGGAAATAAAACCAACACGTATACCCTGGGCATCAGTTATGTGTGACAATGGGAGGATGGCAAAGCTGAATTTTCAAACGTGCCATGCCACCCATCACATACCCAAGGCTTCACGCTGGAAGTAGCTAAGACCTAGGATGACCTTCCCCTGCCTCTTCCCCACCTGGGAAATTCTTCTGCTCATCTTCGAGACTTGGCCCAAAGTCAGCTTCTCCAAGAAGCCTGTGCCCAGCTCTCCAGACTGGTCGCCACTCATCTCAGGTCCTAAAGCCCTTAGACTGTCCTCTGATGCAGGCTGTCCATGACCGGTTTATGTAGCCATGTTTGCTGCCCAACTGGGAAGCTCCTCCTTCCATGGAATTTGTCTTCCTCTTCCCCATGTCACATGAGTACCCACACAGAGCAGGCACCGTTTGTGGGAGGACAACACATCCTCCTAAGGCTCACGGTCGAAATGGCGAAAGAAACCCCAAACACAGGGAGATACGAAAGGTTAAATGACAGGAAAACTTCAGTAACAGTCCACCGAGACCATTTGAGACATGTCCCGTGTTAGCTCCTAATTAAGTGCCAAAGAATTGAGCCAATAAAAATTAAGGAAAGGGACAAGAAGGGCTGACTGCAGACCACGGCGATCAGAGGACATTTTCAATAAAACGAAGCGGAATCCAAGCTCAGCTTTGGACGGCGTGTGGCGTTTTGCACAGGCTCAGTGAAGGGAGAGGGAACGCAGACGGTTGGAACCAGACCAGATAACGCAGTGTTTCCCCTGCCCCCAACTTTACTACTCTGTTCTTCTCTCGTCATCTTATTCTGTCCCTCTGGCACCTGAAACAGAGCTCGGTACACACTTCATGTACAACCGATATTTGCTATACAAATGAAAACGAAAGGACGACATCCCTCTTTCTGGGAGGCCCTCTTACTTTGTCCGGGATGGTCTGATACCCTGATGGGCTCCTGGCTTACGGCCCGCTTTGCGAGAGAGGAAATCCATCGAAGGGAAAGGTGGGGAGGAGGGGAAGGAACTGGCCCACGTTGGAGGGGTCAGTGCTTCTGCATTCTTTCTTCCAGGGCCGAGAGGACCCTAGGCAACATCCTCAAAAGCAAAGGATGGAGGTGAGACCGTGTTTTGAGGGGCTGCTGGGGAAACGATCGCCCGACTTCCCTTCTCCTGCTTGTCTCTTTTTCGCTCGTTCCAGGAGATCAAGCTACGTCGTCACCACCAAGATTTTTTGGGGAGGACAGTAAGTGGCTGCCGCGCTCTATTTGGGGAGAGCTACAGAGAACGTGTGAAGGTGCATGGGAGAGGGGTGGGTACAGCTGCCACCCAGGTCTGCGTCCTGCCCGTGAGAACCCACGCAATCCCAGTTTCTCACGGCGTCAGGCCAGCCCCGGTCCCCTATCTTTGTCACGCCTCATCTTTGACTTACCTTTTCCTGCAGGGCAGAGACCGAGCGAGGCCTGAGCCGCAAACACATCATTGAAGGTCAGAGGGGCTGGGAACCTGCCGTGGTGGCTGGGTGTTGAAGCCAGAGGAGTCGGAACGTGCTCTGAGATGGAGGCTTTGAAGAGGGGAGCGGGGAGTTAGGTGGCCACGGCAAGGGGGTAAGGTCTAAATCCTTCGGGGAAACCGAGGCTGAAGTGCCTAACTTCCTCTCCCCACCCCTGCCCCAGGCTTGCAAGGATCTCTGGAGCGCCTCCAGTTGGGATACGTGGACATCGTCTTCGCCAATCGCTCAGACCCCAATAGTCCCATGGAGGGTAAAACCAGCACCCCAACCCTGACGATCCCCCAAAAGAGTGCTTCCTCAGACTCTCAGCAGGAAGCCAGCCCCTGCTCAGGAGGCCTCCCGACCTCCACAGTGGAGGCTCGGCTCCCAGGTCTTGGATGGGGAGGGAGGTGCAGTGCGGGTACCAACTCTCTGATTACACAGAGATGCCTGGGGTCTCGCTGGGGCAGGCAGAGGGCTGCAGATCTGGAGCCTGGATGTCAGGGGTCTGACAGCAAGATTCCCTCTCTCTCGTGTGCCTAGAGATCGTGCGAGCCATGACCTATGTCATTAACCAGGGCCTCGCCCTCTACTGGGGGACGTCCCGATGGGGAGCTGCAGAGATCATGGTGAGCGTGCCACCCCGTGTCCCCCCCCTCCTCCTCCCACAACCGGTTCCCAGCTTTCACACGGCCCCTCCAGACCCCAGTCCACTCAAGGAGGGGGAGTGGAAGACCATGGGAAAGAGGGCTCTGACCTCCGTCTCTTCCCCACCCCAAACCAGGAGGCCTACACCATGGCCAGACAGTTCAATCTGATTCCTCCAGTGTGCGAGCAGGCGGAGCACCACCTGTTCCAGAGAGAGAAGGTGGAGACGCAGCTGCCGGAGCTCTACCACAAGATTGGTTCGCGGCCCCCCATCCCTGCCTGTCCCTTGGCCTGACCGTCACCTAGATCCCTTTCCCCACATCTGGTCCTCTTCCACTTAGGTGTTGGCTCAGTTACATGGTCCCCTCTGGCCTGCGGCCTCATCACGAGCAAGTATGATGGGCGCGTCCCAGATACCTGCAGGGCCATCAAGGTGAGAGACCTGGGGGCTCAGGACGGGAGGACTGGGCTATCTGGGCTGCTCCGGGTGGTGGGGGAGGGGCCTTCTGCCCATTCTCCTTGGCGTCCAGGGCTACCAGTGGCTCAAGGACAAAGTGCAGACCGAGGATGGCAAGAAGCAACAAGCCAAAGTCATGGACCTTCTTCCCATCGCCCACCAGCTGGGCTGCACTGTGGCACAGCTTGCTATTGGTGAGGCACTGCCTGCCCTGGCCTCATCTCCTGCTGGGAAACCCCCCCACCCCAAGCCTGGTTTGTCCCTAAGGAGGACGCTCTTCCCCAGGGACATTTCTGAGGTCCGTATGCCCACTGGTTGCCCATCAGTTCTCTTTCTTATCTCCTCTGGCCCCAGCGTGGTGTCTCCGCAGCGAGGGTGTCAGCTCAGTCTTGCTGGGGGTGTCGAGTGCAGAGCAGCTGATAGAACACTTGGGAGCCCTACAGGTGAGCCGGGGACGCAAAGGCAGAGCCCATCTCTGTGCCCTTCCCCAACAATCAGGGCCTCGCTGTGCCACCCCTTATGGGCCTGGGAGGTCGACCACTACAAAGTCCCCACTTTGCAGAGGAGAGGCCCCAGAGCGACCAAGGGCGAGGCAGGGGCGCGGCGTAGGCTCTCTTCCTGCCACCTGGCCCCGCTGTGCGGGTCCGGCCCCCCCCCCCCCCGCACCGTGGCCCTCGAACCACGTGCCCGTCTTCGGCGTTCTCTCCACCACTGCCTTCTCCTGCAGGTGCTGAGCCAGCTGACGCCGCAGACGGTGATGGAGATTGACGGGCTTCTGGGGAACAAACCGCATCCCAAGAAATAGTCCGTCGGGGAGGGCGCAGGCGCCCACAGACAGGCCGCCGCGCTCGCCGAGAAGCGCTTCCCCGCAGCCGTCCCCCCTCCCGCCCCGGATCCCTCCACCCCGCGGCCGGAGCCGGGAGGCCCCGCCCACTAACGAGGCCCCGCCCACCAACGAGTCCCGGCTTCGACTAGCGCTGCGCATGAACAAAGCCATATCCTCCCGCGGCGGGGCTCGCCAGGGCAAGTAGTGCGCCGCCGCCCGCTGCGTCCTTCCAGGCCTTCCCGCTAACCCCGGGGCATGAGCTACCGGGCCGTCCCCTCTCTGCCACTTGGTCTCGCTCCCTTCTCTCTTCCCCTCATCGCCGCCGAGGCCCGGGGGAGGGGGAGACCCAAAAACAGGGCAGATAACGGGAGACATGCAAATTACCTCAAAAGTGGCCCTTGACATGTCATCAAGGGGTAATAACCTAATAGGAAGGGAGTTGTGAGGTCCTCTGGGACTAAGGAAATGGGGCTGTGACCGTGTCCGGTACAAAGGCGGCCAGGCTGGTCCTGGCGGGAAGGAAATGATCGTCTTGGAGGACCCGGCCTCCTAGCAGAAGTGGGGGGAGGGGGGAGGCTCGAAATCAGCACTAGTGTCAGTACAGCGACTCGGCACTGACGCAGGTCGAGGGAGATTCGACGGCAAATGTATATATACAGCAGGTGCTGGTGAAAGGGTTAGGGTGGCCTTTCGGAGAAGTTAGGCTGTGCTTTGGGGGGGATGCATAGTGACAGCCTTTTAGGTCCTGGCAGAGACATGGATGGGGCTGACATCAACGTGTCCGGGGACAGACTTTTGAACCTTGAGCAGGATTTCCTACCTGGCAGTGGAGGACTGCGGTCCTCCTTCTGGCAATAATCTTAAAGCAATAACGACAGCCCCTCTTCTGTAAAACCTCCCAGGGAACTTGTAAATAAAATCTCAGCTTGATCCTCACTCACGGTGTCCGGAATTGCAAGGGGGTCTCGGTCTCAGATGTCAGGCCCACATCTGGCTCCCTGCCATTAGAAAGCTCCAGTACTAGCTTTCTCTCCGATGAGCGAGACGTCACGTTGCTGGTCACTGCCGGTCACTGCCCTTGCCGGGGACCCAGGCCCGGACACCCCAGGCCCCGGTTCCCTTCCTTCCTTCCGTCACTGCATGCCTTAGAACCCAGCCAGCTGGCTTCATAGTTGTGCTGCCACGCGCCCTCCGACACCCATGCCTTAGTGTTGTGTAAAGCTAACATTCACCGCACTTCCTGGAGGTCTCATTTCCCTTTTCCTGGTACCCACACAGGTGCCAAGCGACTGTCTGGGTGGTTTTCTTGTGGCTGAACGGGAGGGGCTCTCCTGAGGTTGAGGCTTTGGGATTTGGTGAAGGAGAGGTCCAGAGAAAACCGGTCTACGGTTGAGATGATGCAGAGAAAGGGAGGGAAGGGAGTTCTCATAAAGGAAAAGCAGAGACTCAGATGGGATTACGGTGGATACTCCCCCCTCGTCTCCTCCCGTCCCCCGATTTCCCTGGGACACAAAGCGGGTGGAAAGTTCCATCGATCCCAAGACAGGGGAGGATGTGCTTTGCTTCCTTTTTTTTTTTTTTTTTTAATTTTTTAAATTTTACTTTTGAGAGACATATTGTGAGCAAGGGAAGGGCAGAGAGAGAGGGAGACACAGAATCTGAAGCAGGCTCCAGGCTCTGAGCCATCAGCACAGAGCCCGACGCAGGGCTCGAACTCACAGACCGTGAGATCATGACCTGAGCCGAAGTCGGCCACTCAACCGACTGAGCCACCCGGGCGCCCCTGCTTCCTTAAAATACCACCTCGCCATCTCCTTTCCACCCGTCCTTGCCCTTCTTGATCCTGGGGCAGAGGGAGCAGAGTAAAACCAAGTTTCCAAAAAGAGAAAAGTCAGCAGCCTCCCATTTGCTGGCTAGCAACCAACCGGACCCGCTAATGAATACTTACATCCACGCCTAACATCTCCCACTCACTTTGGAAGACGGGTGGAAACAGGGAGGTGAATCGTAGGACTAAACTTGGAGTATTTATTCTGTAACGACCAGGCAAGAATCTCTAACTTCAAAATAGTATTCTCTCTGAATGGTTACCTCGGAGGATTATCCATTTATTTTAATGCAGTCTCCCCCGACCCTTGCTCAAAATATATATATAAAAACAAACAAACAAACAAAAACCAAACTCTTAGGAATGCCCTCCAGAGGCTGTCTGCAAAGCGCTGGTCAGAAATCCTCCATTACAGTCACACCCCATTACTGTATTTATGACGCATCTCATTCGCTAATTTAACAAGTCTGTATTTACACCTGAGTCTACAGCAGTACTTGACAAGGTGCGGCTTCGCCGGGCGCTGGAGGGTGAGGGGGGGTAAATGAGAATCAAGGGAGAGGGTTAAGGGGAGCAGCGCACTCAGCTTTGTGGCCGAAAGGGACATCCACGCCTAGGTCTCCGAAGCTAGAGGGTCTAAAAAGAATGGAAGCCGACTGAGAAGCATGGGTAGGTTTGGGGCACACAGGACCTTAGCGGGCACTCTGGAATGTTCTTTTTCATCCTCGGGGCAATAGGAAAGCCTCTCTAGCAGTTCTCCGCGGACACACACAATTCGCCCCCAAAAGTTAGTGGCTCGAAACGACTTCTTTAAAACTTTATTTTCTTCCCCGTTACTGTGCTGTTTTCACCTGGGCTCGCTCACGCGGCTGGCTTCAGCTGGCAGGTCGGCCGAGTGGGGAAATGAGACGGCTGTTGGCTGGGGCTCCTCCATTCTCCATGTAGCCTCATCTGCTGGTAAACTCTCTTACGTAACAGACGCGGGGCGGTCCGAAGGGAGCAAGGCAGAGGCCGCCGCAAGGCCTCTGAGGGACCGTGCCCCAGAACTCACACAACGCCGCTTCTGCCATGTTCTGTCCGTCCAAGCGAGTCACAAGGGGAGCCCGGGTTCAAGGGCTAGGGGAACAGACCCCGATTCCTGCTGGGAGAAGCAAAAGCGGCGGAGTCATGTGGCATAGGAGCGTGGCTACTAAATCCTCATTAAAAGGTCTTAAAGCAGGAATGGAAGTGGTGTGTGGTGGGACCTGGTGGGGCTTGGCATCTGGAAAGATCACTGGAAGCCGTGGAGGGAGAAGCCTGGAGAAGGCCAGAATGGCTGCGGGCCGACTGGCTCCGAGGCTCCTACCAGGGTCTGAGCGGGAGAGGAGGGCGGCCCGGACCGGCGTGGGGTTCTAGAGGTGGAGGAGAAGCAGGTGGGCCGGGGAGACAGTCAGGAGGCCGCATGAACAGGGCTCGCTGAGAAGCTGGTAAAGGAAGGTGAAAGTGACTGGCTGGGGGTGGCAGATGACACCCGGGCTTCTGGAGCCGGGAAACACGGGCAGAGGTGCCAATCTGAACAAGGAGAGCACCGTTTTGGGGTTCTGAAGACAAACAAGAGGGGAAGGTCTGGAGCCTTAGAGTCTAAGGCTTTGGCTGTTTCACACTTCGGGGTCATTTACATAAGCGCATCTGCCCCCAGATGGGTAACCTGTAATTACCAACTGAAGACATTGAAGGAGATGAGGAGACCTCTGAACAACAGTCCAAAGAGAAGTTTCCAAAGAAGCTTTGAATTACGACAGCATCACTGGCATCAGTAGCTAGCTTCCCCCCAAGTGACCACGAAGACGGTACCACTCAGAAGTTCTCAAATATTTGCTGACGAGTAGTGGCCTATATCCCTCCTTGCAAAAGAGTATCCTTTACGGTTCGAACAATCTACTGCAAAAACAAAACCAGCTCAGGCCCAGCTCTGCATGGGTGGCACAGTCGGTTGAGTGTCCGACGTGGGCTCAGGTCATGATCCCGCTGCTCGTGGGTTGGAGCCCCGCGTCGGGCTCTGCGCTGCCAGCTCAGAGCCTGGAGCCTGCTTCGGATTCTGTCTCCGTCTCTCTGTCCCTCCCCTGCTCGTGCTCTCTCTCTCTCTAATATAAAATAAAACAGTAAAAAAAAAAAAAAAAAAAGCGGCTCTACATGGCCTGTCAAAACTAGCAAATGCCATGGGTGTAGAGAAACCCACCCTGTAGGGACCAGAAGAGATGGGTGTTGAAAATGTGGGGTACTAAGTGCCCCCAATATAGGCTGGGGGCGCAGGATAAAAATAGCTAACACATGGTGCTTTCTGGGGGCCAGGCGGGTTCTAAGCACCTTCCATGTTCAAATTCGCCACTCCTAGTATTATCCACATTTTATAAATGAGGAAAGCAACCAGCCCAGAGGAGTTAAGTAACTTGCTCAAAGTGTCACAACTCCTCAGCGCTGGAAGGTAGGCTCTGAACTCAAGCCAGCTGGCCTTAGCGTCTGGGCTGTTACCTTCCACGACCGAACCCGGACTGCAGGGCCACGAGGCAGCTGGGGGTGGGTGTGGTCCCGTGAAGGAATGTGCGCCGCGTTATGTCCTGTTTACCTGCTGCGGAAGTCAGACCCCTGAGTCAGAACTCAGGCTGGGCTGCTTTGCTGAAACCATCACGCTGTGTGGGTGTCCAGGCCCGGCTCCTTAGGGAGGAAAGGATTCCCGGCGTTCCTGGGAGGAAGGCCATCCATGCGTGGTCCTGGCATCGAGGTGCCTCCTGCGGCCGAGATGGTCAGCGGAGAGGTGAGCGGTTTGCGGAGAATGAGTTCGGGAAGCGAGCCTCACCAGGACGCAGGCAGGGCGTGCACAGGAAAGCGAGCGGAAGGCGCCGTCCGTGTAGATTGCCCAGGAGCCCCTTAAAGATTGGGCAGAATGCGCAGGGTCATTGGCTTAGGCAGGAAGTCGGGGTGGGGTGGTGACCGAGCGTGAGCAACTGAACCAACAGGCCCGCCAGGCGGCAGAGACCTGGGCAGCGCCCCGGGCCGGCGGCTGAGGGCTCGTGCGCTGCAAGGGGCCCGGAGATCTGCACCCAGTATTAAGGGGGCGCTGGCTGGCTTAGTGTTGGGGGACGCAGGAAGGCGCGAGGAGGGTTGGGGTGGCGTGCCTCCCACCGGCCGGCCCGGGACGCCTACCCTGCTCGGCCGTCACCCGCATTCCGGGCTTCGCGCCTCCACCGCCCCCGACGCGTGCCGCAGCGGGGAGCGGCCCAACCACGGGGATGACGCCTCGAAGGGCGGGGCCTCGCGATTAAAACCCGCGAGAGGCCGCGGCGCCCGCCCCAGGAGCCGACCCAGGTCACCCGGAGGGCCAGCTCTTTCAGTCCACGGCGCCGGCCGAGCCTGCGAAGCCCTCGAGTCCGCGGCGGTCACCATGCAGCTCCTGGTGAGGGTGCCGTCCCTTCCGGAGCGGGGCGAGCTGGACTGCGCTATCTGCTACCGGCCCTTCAACCTCGCGGGCCGCGCGCCCCGCCGCCTGCCCGGCACGGCGCGCGCCCGCTGCGGCCACACGCTCTGCACCGCGTGCCTGCGCGAGCTGGCGGCGCGCGGCGACGGCGGCGTGGTGCGCCTGCGCCGCGTCGTCACGTGCCCCTTCTGCCGCGCGCCCACGCCGCTGCCGCGCGGCGGGGTCGCGGAGGTCGCGGTGGACCCGGACTTGTGGTCGCGGCTGGAGGAAAGGGCGCGGGCCGAGCGCAAGCCGGACGAGGCGGGCGGCCCGGTGCGGGGCGGCGGCGGCGCCGACGACGACCAGGAGAGCGAGGAGGGGGCGGGACCCAGGAGCGCGGGCTGGCGCGCGCTCCGGAGGCTGTGGCGCCGGCTGCTGGCGCCCGCGCGCCGCTGGCGGCGTCCGCTGCCTAGCAACGGTGAGGGTCCGCCTGTGGGGGAGGCGGGTTGCGGGGGAGGGGGGCGCCCGGGCTCGCGGGGCCTCGGCCGAGTCCCCCTGCCGCCACTGACCCTCCGTCTGTCCCCCCTCCCAGTGCTCTACTGCCCGGAGATTAAGGACCTGGCCCGCATGACTCGCTGCACGCTTTAACGGCGGAGCCTGGAAGCCGCGGCAGAAGGTGGGAGCTGCATTCTCAGGGCGCGCTCTAGACCGGGGATGGGGGGCTGCCATGGCTACCCCGTCGCCCGTCCGGGGGCTGAGCCCAGGGCAGGCGGGACCTCCCCGAGGGGTGTGGATGCCGAGCTGGGAGACTCCTAGCGAATCGCCCCTCTTTCTGTGGACCGCGCCAGCCTCGCACACTCCCGTAGAAAAAAAATCTACATCCCCCCCGGTGGGGGGGGGGGGAAGGAGACACTGTTTCCTTAGCTGTGACTTTGGCTTTTGTCCAAGGAAGCTCTGTCTGGCGTGGGGGCACAGTAGGTCCCATTTTAGCAATTCTATGTCAGGAGGTTGAAAAAAGTTTTTTAATGTTCCTTATTTATTTTTGAGAGAGAGAGAGAGAGGGAGAGAGACAGCATGAGCAAGGGAGAGGCAGAGAGAGAGGGAGAGACTCAGAATCCGAAGCAGGCTCCGGACCTTGAGCTGTCAGCACAGAGCCCCAAGGGGGGGCTGGAACCCACGAACCATCAGATGACGACCTGAGATGAAGTCGGATGCTCGACCCCAAGTTGGTCGCTTAACCAACTGAGCCACCCAGGCGCCCCATGGGGTTGAAATTTTTTTAAAAAGACAAGACGAGAGGAGAAGACGCCGGTTGGGCTGTTATCATCTCACTTCTCTGGCACATGAGAGAGCTGAGAAAAATAAACGCGTGAGTGTGTCTTCTCCCCAGTGCTGGTACCCCGGTCTCCGCACTCGCAGGAGTGTGTTGCTAAAATTCTCGAGGGGGCGGACTGTCTTGCTTCGTTTCACAACCTCCCTGCAACCAGTTAGGGCAGGTGTCAGAAGGTCCAGAGGGCGTTTATCTGAGGCACCTAATTAGGGCCTATCAACCGTAGGAGGAGAGCCAGTTGGTGAAGGCATCGCATTCTAATCTGGTAATTACCTGTCATTCTCGAAGTCACAGGGAAAACAGGTCACTACTGAAAAAAAAGGCGCTCATCATAGAATCTTAAACTAGTGCCCACAGTTGGACAGCTCCTGTTGTGTGCCACGGATTCTATTTTAAAATCCTGGAAGTTATCGTAGGAGAATACAGTTATAGTCCAGGAGCGGAAGCGTCGCTGGCGTTACAAAACTGCAGGATCCCCGCCTCCGCCTCTTGACTTTTACCCAGAACCCCAGGTGATCCGGCCGCGTGCAGACACGCAAGAACATCGGCCCGCGTCCTCGGCTCGTGAGGCCGGCGCCATCTGCGGTGGAGTATTTAAACCAGTTCGTGTACATGAGACGCGTTTTCTGGGCAGCTGGAAAGGGACACTCTGCTGCTGAAGAAATCTTTCGTGTGCATTACCACGTCGCACTTTTCCGGAGTTAAAAATGCGGATTCAGGAAGTAGAAACCTCAGTGTTTGTCACCGGATCCTGGCATCCCCCGGTCCTCGTCCTAGCCGGGCCGGTCCCTCTCCGGGGAGGCCTTTCTCGTCCGCCTAGCGCGGCCCCTTCCCTCACAGGTGCGCTGTTGCCCAGCTCGTCATTTCGTTTTCTGACCGTGTGCGCATGTGGGTGCGAGCTCCAGGAGAGCGGCGGCTGACTCGGGACTTGTATCCCCCAGGGCGAAAAGCCGGTTCCGTGTGCTGTATGTACTCAATAAATGTTGGATAGATCTTTCACTTTTTAATGTGTTAGCCTCAAAACCTCAGCGTCTGTTTGGTCTCAACCTCTGAGCGCCGCTGGTAGCGGACGGTTCGCATCGAGGAGGGGTCTAGCGGCTCAGATCTTCGGCAAGTAGGACCCCCCAACTCCTTGAAATAAAAAGGCGCTGAGCCTGCGGGGCTGGACTGACCTCTGACTCCTGCAGGAACTCAGCAGCCAGAAGGGGGAAAGCGTGACGAAAGGGACGAAGGAGGCAGTTCAGAATCTTGCCCGGCACCCTCCCCCGCTTCGCCTCCGCCCGGGAGGCCCTCCCAGGGCTCTGATCTCAGCCCGGGGCTGCGTGGGGAGCCTGCTGCTCGCGCGCCCTCAGTCTCTACGACACCGGGGCTGGGGTGGGAGAACGAGCCTCGGGGTTTTAGCTCTTGATGATCCCAGGAAAAATAAGAAACAGGAAGTCACGAGATTAAAAAAAAAAGAAAGATGGGTAACATGAACTGGCAGAAAGCTATACCCTTTCTTTCCTTATCCCTCCGCCCCCACCAAAGAAGTCCCCCACTCAAAAATAACAGAGCACACAGAAAGGAAAGTATAATTTATATGTACAACCAATACACCTGATACAGAAGAGGGGACGGGGACAGCCCAGGAGCGGGGAGTGAAGAGACTGGGAAGGGGGCAGCAAGAAAGTGAGGGGCAGCGAAGAGGAAGTAGGGGTTCGCCATGCAAACTGCCCCCCTCCCCGGCCCCTCCTGGGGGGGAGGATATGCCCGTGTCTCCCCAGCCTGCCCGCTGCTGTTTCGGTCTGGTCCCAAAGGCAAGGTAGTCCCCCGATTAGGCCCCCTGCCTGACCCGCTCCAATGCAGTCCGTGTCCAGGCCTTCAGGAGGGAGGGCAGAGTCCTCCGAGAACCTGACCCCTGCAGAGCTGGGGGGGGGGGGTTCCCCGGGTCTGGCCTGTAGTATTTCTCCCACCCTTTCTAGGTTTCCCGGATCCCTAGAACAGATTGGGGAGCTCCTCTTTGGCTTGAGGGAGTATCGCCCAACCGGTACTCTCTCTGTAGGGGTGCTCCTTGGTCCTTAGGAGGGGGAAGGTTCCCAACACACGATGCCGGCACGCAGGCGGTGACAGCCAGTGACTCTGAGGCTTTATTCTGAGGCTGAACAGCAACGGACTCCCTCCCTGGTGACTGCTGGCCCTCCGCGTGGGGAGAGGTAGGGAAGGAAACATGCAGCCGCCCCTCCTCTTCTCTTCCTCCCTCTCTGAAGTCCCCCTCCTCTCTTCAGAGCTGGCCTCCCCCAGCAAAGTTCCTAAAGGCCAGGCCAGGCTACCCCCCACTTCCGCAGGAGTGAAGACTGGGGAGCCTCCACCCCCTTCCTCCCCACAACCATGTATCCAGAAGCTGTGTGTTTGGTGGGGGGTAGAGGGGGGAGAAAAAGGTACTTGGAAGACCCCGCGAACCGCCTCCCACCCAGACCTCTTGGCACCAGCACGGCCTTCCAAGCGTGGTGGGAAAGGTGCACGGAGTAGAGAGAGACAAAGGGCCCTTCTTGAAGAGAGGAGCTGTAGAGAGGGGCGGGCGGGCCCCTAGCCCAGAGGTGGCCCAGGGGGTGGGGACGGCGGAGGATTGGCAGCAGGTCCCAGAGCCTGAGCTGGGGGGCGGCCCCGGACCCGGGGCCGGGGCGACGGGCAGGCCTGGGGTCCGGTCAGTCGTCTATACAGATGACCTCCCCGGCTCGGGGCTCCTTCCGATCCAGCCCGTCTGACACCAGTGCCCCCACCATTTCCTTCTCCTTCTTCACCAGCACTGGAGGGCCGTTGGTGGCGGCTGTTTGGGAAGGGGGCGAGGAAGGGTCAATCCTGACTTCACTCCCTGCCGTGGCTTCCCGACCAGAGAGCAGGTCACTCCTAGGCCACCTCGTGCCCCTTTGGATTTTCCAGGGTGGCCGGAGGGGGAAGACCAGTGTTCCAAGTCACTCCATTACCCCCCTCCTGATTTCACCTTCTCTTCCCCAGAAGTAACCCAGACGGGGGAGGCCTGGGTAAGAGGGACCAAGCCCCAGAACCACGGACTCCCTCGGGTTTTGGACAACGGGAGCGGAAGGGAGGTTAACGGGGGGGGAGGGGAGAAGGGGGGAGGCCAGAGCCCAGCACGACTCCATTCCGTGAAACGGGGGACACTTGCAGGGAGATGGGATGGGCTAGAGCAGCAAGAGGGCAGCTGAGCAGGGCTGAAGCTTGGGAAGGAGAGCAGGGAGGAGCAGGGAGGAGCCCCCGGCTGACCTGTGATGAAGGACCCTGCAGGCATCTGGCTGTAGTTGGCGCCTGCGGCGGCCAGGGCCCCGACGGGGGCGGCGCTGAAGGCCGCCCCGTACCCCGGAGGTGTGGCGTACGGACCCGGGGGGAAGGCCTGCGGGAGAGAACCACGTCAGAGGCTCCAAAGTCCGCGAGAGAAGAGGCGCTGCAGGGTAAACATGGGCCAGGTCGGACTCCAGAACCACCGAGGGTGTGGCCCACGGGCAGGGAGACCGCAGGCGGAGCGGCGGCAGGGAAGAGCGGAGCTGGGACAAGACGGTTACCGGTGTGGGGTGAGGCTCCGCGCCCTTGCTGGCCAGCCGGCTGAGGATGCTGCGTTCGGACATCTGGAGGCGGGCTGCGATGGGGGGTATTCGGGACAGCGTGGCTGGCAGGCGGGTCACGTCCGCCTTCATGTCGCTCAGCAACTCCTCCAGCTGGTTCAGAACTGGGACCCGGGCCACGGAGAAAGAAAGGCAAGAGAAAGACAGGGAGAGGGAGAATGGAGCCAGGAAAAGACGAGGATCAGATGGACAGACAGTCAGAGAGAGCGAGAGGAGGAGATCAGAGACAAAGACGACCCGGAGGTCGAGAAAATGACAGAAGGAGACAGAAAGAGGGACTCGGGGGGGAGCGGGGGAGAGAGAAGGCATCAGGAGAAGAAGCAGAGAGACCAGAGCACAGACAGAGACAGGAAAGAAGACGGGAACACGGAGAAAAGGAAGATGGGGCGGGGGGGGGCGGACATTGGAAGACATGGGGCGGGGAGTCGTCAGAACATCCCATACTGCAAGAGTGAGGTTTTGGGGGTGGGGATGACGGGAAGGAAATAGGAGGCGTGGGAGGTGGTAAGTGGTGTCAGAGATTCGAGGAATCGAGGTTTTAATATGTAAGGGGGAGGGAGGTTAGAGGATCAGCATCACAGATTCAAGGAGTTAGAACAGGAATCAAGGGGGCCGGGAGTCAGTCACTACGTCCGACAGGATTAGGTGGTTAGAGGGCTCTGGACCTTATCTAGTCTCATCAGGGTAAGAGGGTCGGGGAGAAGGGGGTGAAGGTCAAAGGCAAGTTTCGTGGGGTAGGGTCAGAGGGCGGGGTAGGGTCAGAGGGTGGGACGGCGGCCGTTTCTGTCTCGGGCGGTGAGCGAGAGGTGAGGAGCGTGATTTCTGGGACCGGGGGCGGGAAGGGCTCTTGGGGACTACACGCAGGCCGAGGCCCCGGAGGGGGTGCTGTTAGCAGCACGGCAGGCGTGTGAGTCAGCGAAGAAGCTCCGCCCTGTGGAGGGGACACGGCACAGCCTCCCGGAGTCTGGGGGAGGGGGGAGGGTCCCTCCGTCGGGCACTGGTGTGACCGCCAGTAGGCACGGACGAGGGCCGGCTCACACAAACCCTAGAGGCTAGAACCAGGGGGTGGCCTGGTGGATCGGGGCGGGGTTAGAGGTCAGAGGGGGGTGGTTCAGAGGGGGAAGGGGTCAGAGGGGTGGGAAGATTTTGAGGGGTGCGGGGTGAAGACTTACGCAGCGTTGTGGGCCCTCCCCCGCGCGGGGCCGCCGCGGCCCTTACCCTTGTGCAGGACGGCGTTGGCCGGCTTGTTCCCCGCCAGCGACTCCTTGGAGAGGTGCTGGTGGCTCTCGGCCAGGCACTCGGCCTCGGCGAAGCGGGCGTGGAGGGCCATGGCGGGGTGCGCCGGCTCCTGCGACAGGTTCAGGTAGGCCGCCCGCCGAAGCTGCTCCTCGATCACCAGCGCCTGCTCCAGGAGCTGCGGGCCCGGCGTGGCGGGGGCGGCGAGTGAGCGCAGGGCCCAGGGGTCCCCCAGCCTCACACCCGCACGGACGGTGAGCCAGCACCGACCCTGACCCAGACCTGTCCCAGACACAAGGTCACACTCGGCCCTCAGCATCGCTGCCACCCTGACGGTGCCAACCTTCCCTCCAGCCCTGACCCAAGCCCTCTGACCCAAGCCCCTGCTGGACGCCGTTCCTGCTCTCTGCTCCCCACCTTGAACCTCCGGGCCAGGAACTTATTTTTCATCTCCAGAAAGTTCCCCTTATTGGCTTCGGTTTTAAACGGCTCATTGATAATGGCAAACTGGGCATCGTTCTGGATGTCCTGCCACCGTGCGTAGCCGTGGCTGCGATGAGGGAGGGACCGTCAAGGAATTTAACAGGGACGGGCTGTGCCATATCAACACTTCTCCCGGGGCGCCCGGGTGGCGCAGTCAGTCAAGCAGTTATGCATCCGACTCTGGCTCAGGTCGTGATCTCGAGGTCTGTGAGTTCGAGCCCCGCGTCGGGCTCTGTGCTGACGGCTCAGAGCCTGGAGCCTGCTTTGGACTCTGTGTCTCCTTCTCTCTGCTCCTCTCCTGCTCACACTCTTTCTCCAAAATAAACATTAATAAATTTTTTAAAAACACACAAAAAACCACTTCTTCCTTTTGGCCTGATCTCCCCAGAGCGTGGCACGACCCTCCCTTCCCTGGGCGGGGAGTCTTCTTCCTCGGGAACTCCGCTCTCCGGGTCGGGAGAACTAGGTCTTTCCTTGCGTTTGTGTCAAAGGATACAGGACGATGCCGGCCAGCAGCCAGTAGTCGTGTCTTCGGTGCCAGATCTCGTTGAGGCGCCCCGAGGAAATAGCTGCCCGTTCCTCGTTCTGCCACAGCGTGTGAAGCTCTGAGAAGCGGACGGGAGAGAGAGAGATGGGGCGTCGGGAGTTTGGGAGCCAGGGGGAACCACAGCCGGCTCAGCAGGGGCGGGACGCAGACGGCGGGAGAGGCCGACGCCCGGGAGGAGGAGCCCTTCCCAGCGAGGAGCCCGCGGCGGGGAGGACCCCCACCTGTGAAGCCGCCGTCTGCGATATTGAACATGAACCGAGGCTTCTCCGTCTTCTCCTCGCGCCGCCCGTTGGAGCGTGGCTCGTCCCGAGGAGGCCCCGGTCGAAGCTCCCGGTCTCCTTTCAGGTCCTCTGCTGGGGCGGAAGGGGCAGAGCTCACACCTGAGCAGGGGCTCCTCCCAGCCCCCGACACCCCGCCCTGTGCCAGACGGGCCCTGGAACAGGACCCCGCCCCCGGGACCCCAGCGTTTGGCCCCCCAGACTCCACCTCCCGATTCCCCCAGGGACGCAGGTGGTCCAGTCCCTCCACCCATTACCTCTCTTGCCCAAATCCCCTGCTTCCCCCTCCGGCCTCTCCCTGTGTTCCTGTCCATCCAATGGCTTCTCCTCCCCCCTCTCTCCCGGCGTTGGCTCTGTGGCTGTGGGAGGGGGAAGGGGACAGGAAGGGAGGACGTCACCCTCATCCCTGGACCCCGGAAGAGGAACTCCCACATTCTAAGCCCCTCATCAGCCCTAAGCCCAGGAACCCACCTGGCTTCTCTCTGTCCCCCCGGTACCCAGGGTCAGGCTCCATTTCTCCCGGCATTCCGGGCCCCTCCTCCTCTAACGGAATCTTCCTTGGCTCGAGCCGCTCCCCAAGCGACGGGGCGGGGCTGGGGGCATCAGCCTAGAACAGGACCACGGAGTCAGGACGATGCAGCGAGATCCCCGACCCCTGGCCTTCACTCTCTCCTCCTCCGGGGGGGCCAGGGAGCCGCGCACCTCTGTCTCCATCTTCTCAGGCTTGCTGTTCTTCTCGGCCTTCTCCTCCTGGTTTTCCGCTTCATCCTTTTCAAGAGGTGTCCTGACGCCATCCCCTTTCTCGCTTGGAGCCGGGGTAGCTGCAGCGGGGAGGCAGAGGCCCCACGCTCTCTCCCATCCCTCTGTCCGCGGGGCCCTGGCTCCCTGCCCCACTCCCTGCATCCCGAGCCCCGTTACCAGGTTTCGAAGTGCAAGG
This sequence comes from Paguma larvata, assembly GCA_030068075.1. Taxonomy (NCBI): domain Eukaryota; kingdom Metazoa; phylum Chordata; class Mammalia; order Carnivora; family Viverridae; genus Paguma; species Paguma larvata. The sequence goes on from CM057843.1 coordinate 21,483,841, forward strand.
GCTGTTGGTAGCAGAAGCCTCCGGCGTGGTGGGGGACGTCTTGGTGGGAGAGGAGGCTCTGGAGGAGCGCTTCGAGTCGGCGCTGGGGTCGGGCATCAGCTCGGGCATAGACCAGCGCCCATTGATGTGTTCGAACTCCTGCACCTGAGGGGGCGCGGGGGCCAGGGGTCAGCCGCGGCCTCCGGACACACAGCCCCCTCCGGGTCCCCTCTCTCGCCAGCCTGAATCCAGAACTCGGGGACGCCAGGCAGAGTGGGGGAAGGGGCCCGGGTGGCCGGCCTGGTCTGGTGAAGGAGAGGCGAGTACCTTCTTCTTGACGAGAGACATGACTCCAATTCGGGTCAACACCTGCTGGCGACTCAGGCCCTCCCGAGGGACCCCGTCGGCAAAGGTCTCGGAACCGTCTGCCCCAGGCTCACAGAGATGGCGCATGAACAGAGACACATAGGCCCTGGGGAGTGTGGGGCGGGAGGCAGGTTAGGGGGGCACACGAGCCAGCAAGGATGGCACTCTCATCCCCGAACCCTAAACTCCCTGGGTGCCTCCAGGGGTCCCCCCGGGGCCGCTCAATCGCACGACTGGCCCTCCAAACCCCACCTCCCGCCTCCCCCCCATCCCCTTGTGTCTCCACGGTCTCCATGGCCTTAGCCCGTCCTTCCCCACAACGGCCCCATCAGTCAGCTCTTCATCCTGTCCACCAGCTCCCCTATCAAGTCAACAATGTGAGGCGAGGCCGGCCCGGGGCAAGGCTCCTGTCTCGACCCCCTGCCCCATGGGGGAGGAAGCCAGGCCTCTCTGCTCTAGGCTCGGCTGAGGGGAGGTGGGGCAGGCTGAGCCCACGCCCCAGGAAACCAAGCCAGAGAAACGCCGCGCGCCAGGGAGCACGCCAGGGTGCACGGTGATCAGCTGAGTAAGGTCGCATCACGTGGCGGCCAAGAGGAAGGACCGGACACGCACGCACGGCTCGCAGCCTCGCGCCCAGCTCCGCCCCGGGCGCCCCGCACTCACTTGAACTCCTTCTCGGTCTTGCCCCTGAGGTCCCGCACCAGCCACTGCGTGGTGAAGGCGTCCTGCGGCGGCATCCCCCAGCGCATCACGGCGTTGAGGAAGGCCTTCCGCTGCCGCGTGTTGAACCCCAGCACCTGAGGGGCGGGGCCAGCGGGCAGTGGGCCGTGAGGGTCCCGGGACCTCACTTCTCCGTCCTCCCCGGGTGACTCGGCCTCGGTCCCCCGCTCCCGGCTTCATCCTCTCCTTAAACGTGCGGGGGCCTGAGCCCAGCCCTCACCTCAATGTTGCCCCCGACTCGAGCCAGCAGGGGAGGGAGCGGCTTGTCTTTTTCGTTCCGGAGCTGCCTCTTGGACTGTCGACGCCCTGGGTGGGGAGCGGGTGGGCCTAGTCAGTGGGGCCCCCACCTCCTGCGCCCCTCGGCCCTTCTCAGCACCCCACTCCCACAAGATGCAGAACCTGGGGGAGGCCTGGGTCGTGGCGCCTGCAGCCCTGCCAACCCAGCGGGCCCAGGAAGCGGCCAGGGTGGGACGCTGGCAGCAGGTATTTGCCGCGAGCCAGGTCACCCGTGGAAATTCTCGACTTTTCCCCGAGCCGCCCGAGCCTGCGTGATCACATGCTCCAAACTTTAACAGTGGAGAGATTACGGCCATCTCGCCCGTCAGTTCGTCTCCAGAACAGCACTTGTCTGCACCCAAGCGGGGGATTCCCCGGCTCCGCGAGGGGAACAGGAAGCGTTAGGGTGGAAAATCAGAAGAACAGCTGCCACCTTCTGGACGCTCGTCAAAGTCTTCGTCTTCCTCCTCTGATCCCACGGAGTATTCGGACTGGTTGTCTGTGAGGAGAGGGCACGGCGGTCGCCGATGGCTCCCGGGATAAGCCCTTTCTGCCTGGCGGCCTCCCCTTCTCTGGCCCTGGGCCCCCTGGTGACGCTAGGTGGCTCCTGCAGTCTGACTCTAGAGCACAGGTCCTGAACAGCGTGTCCGCTCACCGCTGGCCTCATCCCTCCCTGCGCCTCCCGACTCCCGCACGTCCTGTGCTAGGCGAGGGCCCTGGGGGCCCGCACGGGCCCTCCGCGGCCACCAGCTGGCTGAGTCCGCCCGCACACCCGCCTGGCCTCCTCACAGGTCCTGCGGGCCCTTCCTGGTCTCTTGCCCCCTCACGGCGCTCTAAACGCACCCGGGCCTCCAGCCTCCTCCCCGGCCCTCTCCAGCCGCTCCAGCGGGGGCGGTCCTCACCCTGGTCCTCCTGAGCGGCGTCGTTGTAGTTGACCTGCTTACGGACCCGCTTGCCCTTGCCGAGGTTCCGGGCCAGGTCCTCCTGCTGCTGCTCGTAGTGGTGCCTCAGCAGCTTCTCCCAGTAGTCGGGGTCCACGTTCTCCTCCTGCTTGATGATCTCCCGCTCGATCTCCTCGATCTAAAGGGCGGCACAAGGAACGCTGGCACCCTCCCGCTTCGCCCACCCGCTGCTGGCACCGCGAGGAAGCCCCTGCTCCCCTGCCCCGCCCCCCCCGGTTTCCTCGACTCCACGGGAACTTTCTGGGCATCGCACACCTTCCTTACCTCTCACCCGCCACGTGCTTCTCCTCTGCCCCCACCTGCCTCCTTCCTAAACCGCTCCTCCGGCACCCTCTGCCTCCCTCCCGCTCTGACCCAGAGCCACCACCCTCTGCGTTTATCGAGACTCTCTTCACCTAAGTCTCCCACATAGTCTGCTCTCGTCCGTTAGACCAAGAAGCTGTCTGAGACCCGCTACTGCCCACTTCCGGGTGCAACAGTAAGAAACCACATAAAAGACGGGAGCGAAAAGGGATCCGCCTACTTCGGGGTCCGATAAGGGACTCTGTCCTTCGGAGGTGGCCCGGGGCTACACGGCGTGCGGCCCCAAGCCTCTCACCTTGTCCTCCTCCCGCACCACGTACTGCGCCACCTTGAAGGAGCTCAGATACTCGTTCATGTTCTGCACGTCGGTGTCCTCTGTCGCGTCCTGGTTCCGGTCCAACAGCCGCGCGATGGCCTCGTTGTCGTAGTGAATCACGCTGCTGTCCTCCTCCTTGTTCTCCCCTGGTGGAGACCGGGAACAACAGGGGACCCTGAGTGCCAGCCAGAGCCTCGGGCAGAACTTCAGCAAAGGCTCAGGGAAGAGCCTTCCAATCTGCTCCCTTTTCCCGGGAGCCTGAGGGAAAGCAGACCCTCTCCCTGGGGGCCTGAAGATCTGTGGATGTTTTCAACCCTCCTCCCCGAGCTGCACGAGCGAGTGATCCTAGAAGGGTTTCAGAAGAGAGGCGCTCCCGCGAGGGCAGGGGACCGCCTTCCGGAAGCCGCGGGAAAGGTCCGCACCCTCGTTCTCGTCCTTGAACAGCTCCTCAGTGCCGAACTTGAGGATGTCGTCCAGCTCCTGCTTGGACATGGAGCCCGCCTTGGAGCCCAGCCCGGGCCGCACCACCAGGTGCGTGAGCATCATCTTCCTCTTGGCCACCTGCGTGATGCGCTCCTCCACGGACGCTCGGGTCACAAACCGGTAAATCATCACTTTGTTGGCCTGGCCAATCCGGTGAGCGCGGCTGAAGGCCTGCAAGGGCAGGGGACAGTGGGGATGGACCGAGGCGGGAGGCAGCAGCTCACATGCTTGGGCACGGAGGCTGGCAGCGAAGGCCCTTCTGTCCCCGAGAGGTTCATTTCTCACCCCAGAACACAACACTCTCTGCCTAGAGCCCCCGTGTCCTTGCTAACTGGTGCAGAGGCTCCGGGAGGCAGGTTCGCACCTGGATGTCGTTATGGGGGTTCCAGTCAGAATCGAAGATGATGACAGTGTCGGCAGTGGCCAGATTGATGCCCAAGCCCCCGGCCCGGGTGGACAGGAGGAAGCAGAACTGCTGGGCGCCAGGAGCTGGGGGGAGAGAAAGAGATCAGGCAGCGGTTCTGTGCACCTGCTATCAGACGCTCCCTGACCGCAGACAGCCACGCCGAGCCGGGAACCTAGGCAAAGGTGGCCTCCGGCTCCCACGCACCATTGAACCGATCGATGGCCTCCTGCCTCAGGGCCCCAGTGATGCCGCCGTCGATGCGCTCGTACTTGTAGCCTTCGTAGTCTAAGAAGTCCTCTAGCAAGTCCAACATTTTGGTCATCTACAGCGAGAGAGGAAGAGAGTCTGGAACGACGGGGCAGCAGGGTGGGCCCTGTCTTTACCTCACCCACGATCCCTCCACTTTCTGCGGGCCCCGTGGCGTGCTCCTCCCCCCCGGCCCCGCTTCATGTTCTTCAAGCCCCGAGTTCTTGTCACACTCTCTGGACTCGGGGTCCTGTCTCCTAAGGCAGAGGTTCTTCCTGGAGACCCACCAAAAGGTTTTGGGGAAACCTACGAATGCCTGGAAAATCCCTACATAACTGTCCGTGCAGGTTTCTAGAGAGCGGACCTATCGCCCTCACCAGATAGGTAAAAGCTCTAGGTTCTCCTCTCCCACTCCTGGTTAAGAAACAGTTCTAGAGGCGCCTGGGTGGCTCAGTCAGTTAAGCTTCCAACTTCGGCTCAGGTCATGATCTCATGGTTCACGAGTTCAAGCGCCACGTCGGGCTCTGTGCTGACAGGCTCAGGGCCTGGAGCCTGCTTCAGATTGTGTCTCCCTCTCTCTCTGCCCCTCCCCTGCTTGTACTCTGTCTGTGGGTCTCTCTCTCTCTCAAAAATAAATCATAAAAAAAAAAAGAAAAGAAATAGTTCCAGTCCCAAGGACCACCCTGAGCAGATGGCCCACCCTCCCCCTTTCCCCATTTGGCTTAAAAGCCGACTTCCCACAACCGTAGTTAAGAACAGGGATCAGAGGCCAAGACGAACGCAGGCAGACCAGACACTCTCCAGGGTGTGCTCTCCTAGCCTCTCGTACCACGGCGGGCCTGGGACCGAGGCAAGGCTCCAGCCTGAGGCCGACACGGCCACAGGCGGGCTCACCTGCGAGAAGATGAGCACTCGGTGTCCTTGCTCCTTCAGCTTTCGCAGCATCTTCTGCAGCAGCATGAGCTTCCCGGATGCCTTAATAAGCGCCCCACCCTCATAAGCCCCACTGGGCAGTTTGGGGGACTCCTGCAAAGGGAGGAGAAGGGAGGGGAAGGTCAGGAAATGCGTCCCCATGTTCCGACTGTGCCCAGAAAGCCCGAAGCTCAAATCCAGCCTCCACGCCTTACGTATTCCCACTCCTCCCAGAAGCCCCGTGCCACGCCCCCCTGCCCGGCTCCAGCCCTGCCTCCACTCCTCCTGCCACCCCGTTTTTGGAGAGCTAGCGCGGCGTCAGCCCCCGGCGCGTGCGTCACCATAGCAGCCACGGGAAAGAGGTAGGGATGGTTGCAGCACTTCTTCAGGTCCATCATGATGTTGAGCAGCGACACCTGGTTCCCACCACCTCGTGAATTCAAGGCCTCAAAATTCCGAGTCAGGATGTACTTGTAGTATTTCCTAAGGACCAGGGTAGGGGCGCAGAAGACACACGACAAAGGTGGCAGTGATGAGGCCGCCCTGGGTCACCACCTCCTGGAAAGCTGCCACCAAACCCCAGCCCCAGGTCCAGGTCACCCAGCTCTCCACTTACTTCTGCATCGGGCTCAGTTCCACCCGAACAATGAGCTCTGTCTTGGCGGGCATGTTCTTAAAGACATCAGCCTTCAGCCGCCGCAGCATGTGTGGCCCGAGCAAGTCATGCAGTTTCTTAATCTGGTCTTCTTTAGATATGTCAGCAAACTCCTCCAGGAAGCCTTCCAGATTGCTAGGAGGAAGGAGACAAGGAACTGAATTGAAAAGGCCATCAGGTTCTTTGCCCCGACCTGAGGATCCATTCTTCACCTAGACGAATCCTCTGCCCACTCAGGTTCCCAGCCCCTCCACTTCTTGTCTCCACAACCACCCTGCTGAGTCACTCACTTAAACCTCTCGGGGGTGAGGAAGTTCAGTAGATGGAAAAGTTCCTCCAGGTTGTTCTGCAGTGGAGTCCCTGTCAGCAGCAGCTTATGATCTATCTTGTAACCATTGAGGACCCTGAAAAACTAGAAAGTGGGGCAAGGGAAGGCAAGAGAACGGGCCTGTTAGTGGCAACTGGTTGGACCACGGAATCCAGCTTTTCCCGTTCCCTTGAGGACGAGAAGCCCTGACCAAATCCCTGGTCCGCCCCTCTCTCCTCGCTGGAGGTCCCCAGGCATCCTGCCTCCGTACCGCAGAAAGCCCAGAACTTTCCTTTTTAGAAGCAGAGCAAGACTCAGATCTGGAGATCTCGCTCACCTTGGACTGGTTATTCTTGAGCCGATGGGCTTCATCCACCACGAGGCAGGCCCAGCGGACGGAGCCGAGCGCCGCCTGATCGATGGTGATCAGCTCGTACGACGTCAGGAGGACGTGAACTTCACCTGGGCCTCCCGCTGCCAACACAGCCACCGTCCACTCAGCTGCCACCCAACACCTGGGCAGCTGGACCTCCACCCCCGTCTTCACCCAGACAGCCTGTCCTCCACCTTCGACTCCACGCAGGGATCACTGGACGTGGCCCCCAACCTCTGGCGCATGGCCAGTGTGGACAGAAGGGACGTCCTGCCTCTCCAGGACAGGAGAGCAGGAGCGTGAGGGTCGGTGGAGAAAAGGAGGGAGCGCGCGGAGGCACTGAAATCGGGGCTGGGGTAATGACACATCTGAGGGTCGCAGAGAAGACGACGCTGAAGGGCCTACCTTCATCTTAAAAGCTTTCTTGCCACCTTTGATGGCGTTGTCTTCGAAGGAAAACTCGTTCTCCCGAATGATGGCCCGGCTGTCCTTGTCCCCCGTGTATGTCACCACGTAGAACTTGGGGGCCCACATCTGGAACTCCCGCTCCCAGTTAATGATGGTGGAGAGTGGGGCGCTCACCAGGAAGGGACCCTTCGTGTGGCCCTGGGAGTCGAGGGTAGGGGGGACCATTAGTCCAGGCTCCAGGATGTGACCCCCAGTCCTCTGGCTGCCACACTCCTCCCCACCGTCCTCTGCCCGCGTCCTCCACTTCCGTCCTCTACTCCCTCTTCCCCTCGGCGGCCCCAGCATCCAGCACCTCCTTGTAGAGCGAGTAGAGGAAGACGATGGTCTGTATGGTCTTGCCCAGCCCCATCTCGTCAGCCAGGATGGTGTCGGTGCCCTGAGCCCACGAGAAGCGCAGCCAGTTCAAGCCCTCCAACTGATACATGTGCAGCGTGCCCCCCGTGGCCGTGATAAACCGAGGCTGAGTCTCGTATTTCACCGTAGGCTGTGGAGGCAGGGAGTCCAGACACTTAAGGAACGGTCAGGGCCCCTCTGGTCCTTGGTCTCCTCCGCCCCTGCCCTGACACTGACATCAAGCTGGACCGTGACCCCCTCCACTAGGCCCGGGCCTGTAAACGTTCTAGCCTCCAGGGCCTCCCCCTCGTTCCTTAAAGCCAGCCCCGGGAGCACCGCGGAGAAGGCGGGCGGTGGGAGAGCCTGGTGAGCTGCTCCCCTGCAAACTGCCTGAATTCCCAGCCACTCCCGAGGCAGGGCTGGTCGCTGCAGGGAGAGCTACCACTCAGAGAGCTCGCAGAAACTGGGAAGTCCTGTCCGCAGCCACCGGGAAATTGTCCATCAATGTGGTTCTGGAAACGGGACACAGGCCAAGTGGGAGGACTCACGTCGTTAGTAGGAGAGCTGGGAGGCCCGTCGCCCTGCAGCTCCTTCTTCTTCTTTTTGTACTTGCGGGGCTGGGCAGGGTCCTCCCCCATAATCAGTTCTCTGGGGAGAGAGCGGGTCTGAGTGAGGCCTGCCTCTGGGGTCCTCGCTTTCTCCCGAACCCACTCCAGACCCATATCCCACTCCCCCCCCCTTTCTCACATTTCCTTTCTCTCAGGCTCTTTGCCCTCAGCCCTCGGATTTCGCCTCCGGAGCCAATCCTCCCCAGTCCCGAGCACCCTCTTCTCCAGCACTCAGGACCTTACTTCTGTTCCTCACACCGCCTCTGTACCGGCCCCACCCCGGAAAACCCCTCGCAGGCTCCCCCTGCCCCCGACTCCAGGTGGGGCTCCTGTCCCTATGGTACCTCCGCTCCTCCCGAGGGGTAGCTTTCACGCCCCTGTCCTCAGATTCCCTCTAACCCACGACCTGGCTCTCTCACCGGTGTCGCCAGTAGCTTTGCTTGTGGTCTTCATATTCGGGGATGTTCATCTCATCTTCCTCCCACGTGGACTGGTCATACGGCAGGTCTCTCCATTTCACTAGATAGTGGTAATTCCCCTTTTTATCCACACTGTGGGGCAGGAGGCCAAGAGGGGGAGCACGAGGAGAAAAAGAACATGGGTCACGAAGAGAAAGAAATCGTTATCGAACGCAATCAGCAGCAAACCCGTAGTGTTTGCCACCTAACCCTCAACGGTGGGACACTGCAGGGGGATTCGGAATGGCCAAAGACCACCAGAACTTTCTCCAGATGGCTTCTTAAAAATCAACTATCAAGGGGCGCCTGGGTGGCTCAGTTGGTTGAGCGGCCGACTTCAGCTCAGATCATGATCTCACAGTCTCTGAGTTCGAGCCCCGCATCGGGTTCTGTGCTGATGGCTCATCAGAGCCTGGAGCCTGCTTCCGATTCTGTATCTCCCTCTCTCTCTGCCCTTCCCCTGCTCACGCTCTGTCTCTATGTCTCTCAAAAATAAATGTTAAAAAAAAAACAAAACTGGGTGGCTCAGTCGGTTAAGCGTCCGACTTCGGCTCAGGTCATGATCTCACGATTCGTGAGTTCAAGCCCCACATCGGGCTCTGTGCTGACAGCTCGGAGCCTGGACCCTGCTTTGGGCTCTGTGTCTCCCTCTCTCTCTGCCTCTCTTCTGCTCATGCTCTGCTTCTCTGTTTCTCAAAAATAAATGGATATTAAAAATTAAAAAATAAATAAACTACCAGGGGCACCTGGGCGGCTCAGTCAGTTAAGCATCTGACTCTTGGTTTTGGCTCAGGTCACGATCTCATGGTTTGTGAGTTCGAGCCCTCTGTCGGGCTCTGTGCTGACAGCACGGAGCCTGCTTTGGCTTCTCTCTGTCCCTCTCTCCCTTCCCCTCCCCACTCGTGCTCATGTGCTCTCTCAAAATAAAGACTTTAAGAAAATTTTAAAAATCAACTAACAGAAGACACCCCCGGGCTGCCATATCATTGGTTCGTCTCATCGTATCAACTGAACACCTGTTAGGTGCGAGCTGATTCAGCATCGAACAAAACAGACAAGGGACCCTGTTCTCACGGAGCTCACCTTCTGCTGTGGAGGGCAGCAACGAAACAGAGATATATCTAGAATGACGCCAGGCGGTAATGGGCTCCACGAAGAAAGCACTACTGCTACCAACAGTGGCCTGGCTGACCCACGTTTTCCACGTCTGCTTCCACGCCCCGACACCCAGACTCGAGTGCCGTTAGATTAGAGGCGACGACAGAGCCGTCGCGCCCGCCTGGACTCTGCTCCTCGTCTTCCCGTTGAGGAGACAGGCCCAAAGGGCTGGCACGGCAGCAGGAGTCACCCAGCGGCAGCAAGGGTCTGGTTGCGGGCGCAGGCTCACCTGTGGTTGATGACGCGGTGCACGGTCATCCACTCCGGCTTGATGCCGAAGCGGTAGTACTTCTCCTCCATCTCCGCGTAGCGCGGGTCCTTCACCTTGCGCTTGTCGCTCTTGCCGTCGTCCTCGCCGGAGCCGTAGTCCAGCGGCGGGGGCTCGTCCATGTCGTTCTTCCGCTGGTAGTTCCGGTACATCACCAGGTGGAAGATTTCCAGCTGATGGGGCACAGCGGACGGGGGCAGAGATGGTCCCAGCGTCCGAAGAGGACAAAGTGGGGGGGGAGAGACAGGGAAGGGCCCCAGGGGGAGCGGCCCGGGGAAGGGGCTGTGAAAGAGGGGGCGAGACACACGGAAAGCCACGGCCGAAGGCGGGGAGAAGGGACAGTGCTCCAGGCAGAGCAGGCAGGGCCTGGCGAGGACGTAACAAGCGAAAGGACGCAGGGAACAGGTTAGCAAGATCGAGGGTGCTGGTAAGACGTGCTTACGGAGATGGAGCAGGGGAGCGCGCTAAGGAAGGCTAGGTTTTCTCAAAGGAACAAAGCTAAGGGAGGCTGGTGTGGACAGGACTGGAGGGCCAGAGAACCGCTCGTGGAGACAACGGCAGGAGAAGGGCCAGAGGTCCGGGGTGAGGGCGCACAAGGGATGTGGAACAGCAGCCCAGAGGGGCGAGCGAGTGACAGCAGCAGCCGAGGGGGTGACGGGAGAGGGCGGGGAGGGGCCTCGCACCTGAAGCTCCTTGGCCCAGGAGCAGTGCCAGTAGGACAGTCCCACCCACTTGACGAAGAACTCTCGCTCTGACCGGCCTTGAAGGGGGCGGGGGGGCGGGGCATCCGGGTTCCCATCCGCCTGTTGGGGAGCCGGCACGGACACGGGCGGCTCCCCCCACCGCCAGTGCAGGATCTTTTGCACGCGGCCTTTCAGCACAGGGCACTGGGGGGGAGACACGCAAGAGGAGGACACACAGGGGCAGACAGAGCCCATCGTTAGAGCAGGAGAACGGGGGTCCCGAGAGGGAGTCAGAGGGCAGGGCAGGGGAGGGGAGGGGAGGGGAGAGCGAGCCGGACCCCGGGATCCCAGGCTGGGGAGAAGAGACGCCGCGGGGAGGGCGCACTCACTGTGCATCGGGGACACAGCCATTCACCGTTGGGGATGTCGGGCAGGGGCGGGTTCAGACAGTGGATGTGGTAGGAGGAGATGCAGGCGTCGCAGCACAGGAGCTCGCCGCCGTCCTTGCACACGCGGCAGTACTCCATGTGGTCGTCCTCCTCCTCCTTCTCCCCTTCCTCCTCCCCCTCCTCTTCGTACTCCTCCTCCTCCTCCTTGGCCTCCCACTGGACCCCCTCCTTCTCCTGGGAGGCCAGGGACGGACACAGAGACAGACCGAAGGACATGAGCAGGGAAACCGGGCGCCAGAGGCAGAGACGGGCCACCTACACCCTAGGGGCGCGGAGGACGTGGGTGGGAACGAAGGAACGGGACGCCTCGGTCTCCGAGGCTGTGGACTCAGGTAGCAAAGGGGGAGGGGGCGAGGAACCGGGACCTGGGCCCTTACACAGCTGGCGCCGAGCAACCCAGGCATCGGGGGAGGGGGGGCTGGAAGAAGACAGGAGACGTGGGCGGGGGCAGGGGGCGTCCCTGAGGGCGCGGCGCACTCACACAGTGGGGGCAGCTCCACTTGCCCTCGGGGGCCCGGTCAAGCTCGGGGTCGAGGCAGACGAGGTGGTAGGCGCGCGGGCAGGTGTCACACAGGATGATCTCCCCGCCCTGCTGGCACACCTCGCAGTAGTCCTGGTGGTCCGTCTCGTAGCCGTCGACCTCGTCCTCCCCGGCCACCGCGGGACAGCCCAGGACTGCCGCGCACACCGGGGGAGGCGCAGGGCACGGCGAGGGGAGGAGAGAGGGAGGGCGGGGAGAGAGAAGGCTTGAATAAAGACGACCAAGGGGAGAAGCGGAGATCACGCACGCACGGCAGGGCGGCTGGGCCGTCAAGACCACACACAGCGAGCACCCCTCACCCTTCTTCTTCTTCCTCCCTGGCCGGCCTCTCTTTAGCTTCTTGGTGCGGACGGGGCCATCAGGCCGGCCCGAGGCGCTGTGGACGCTGCCACTGTCCAGGTCTGACTCCTCGGCCTCAGGTTCGGGGCCCTCGTCGCTCTGCAAGACATACTGCCCATAGCCCCGTGGTGGTCAGGAAGGCCGGCCTCACGCTGCTGCCCGCCCCCGGCCTCCGGCTCCTGCTCCGGCTTCCCTCGCGGACCCCTGCGTCTGGACCCCCAGGTCTGGACACCCCCCCCACCCCAGGTGCTTAGCGGACTTCGGGGGCCGCTCACCGAGCCTCCCTTCTTCCTCTTGCCACCCAGCAGCCCTAGTTTGATTTTGAGCGGTGCCATCTTCTTGCCCCGAAGCTTCTTGCGTCCATCGGGCACTCGGGGGCTCTTACTCCGCCTCTTATGGCCTGGACCTGAACGAGGGGTGGGGTGAGGGAGGAAAGAGCAGAGGTTGTGACACCCTGGAGTAACGGAGGTCGCGGAGGCCTCTGGCCTCCCTGCAGCCTCTTCCCAGAAAGCGCGACGATCTGCCGTGACGATCCGAGCCGAGGGGACGAGGAAGCCGTGCGCTCTGATCGGAGACCGCGCGGCTGGGACAGCGGGGGGGACCGCCGTCCTCAGCGGAGACTCTCTCACCTTTGCCCTCTTTGGTTTTGGCTCTTCGGATGGGTGGGGGCTGGGTATCGGCAGAAGGAGGCGCTGGAAGGGTGGGGGGTCCGGAAGGTGCTACGGGGGCGGCCGACGAGACGGCTGCTGACACCTGCTCCGCTACCGCCGCGGCCGCTGCCGCCGCCGCCGCCGCCACGGCAGCCGCCGACCCCTTGAAGGGGTTGTTGGCACTGAACTCTCTCCACTTGGCCCCGAGGATGGTCATCATCTTAGACATTGGGATCTTAGGATTCTTCTTCGCGATCAGGGGCCTGGAAACAGAGAAGCAGAAGACGCGGAACCTTCACAGATGGCCCGGGAACACTGCCACTGCCCTCCTCACCCGAGCCTGTGAACCAGCTAGCGCTCCCGGGTGGCGGAAACACGGCCGGTTAGGAAGGAGGTCAATGAGGTCGCTTTCAAAGTAAATAAACGAGAAGCTTAAAAGAAAAAAATAAGAAAACAAAAAATAAAAAACAAAAAAAGAAAACACAAACACACGGAAGATAATAAAGGATAAAACGAACAGAAAAGCGTCGATGAAGATGCTTTGACTACTCGACAGCTCGCACGACGCTTCCCCGCTCGTTTTGTCTCCTTTCATCCTCAAGATAACACCGTAGGGGCGCCTGGGGGGCTCCGTCGGCTGAGTGTCCGGCTTCGGCTCAGGTCGTGGTCTCACGGCTCGTGAGTTCAAGGCCCGTATCACGCTCTGTGCTGACGGCTCAGAGCCTGGAGCCTGCTTTGGATTCTGGGTCTCCCTCTCTCTCTGCCCCTCCCCTGCACCCGTGCACACGTGCTCTTTCTCTCTCTCAAAAGTAAATAAACGCTTAAAAAACTTTTTTAATACTCCATGTTGCTAAAATTCTCTGCGTCTTTCCAGTAAGTTTCCCGGGCCCTGATGAAGGGTCCCAGCCCGGGGAGCTCTGTGGTGGGGTGTTCTGGTCTGGTGAGGACACCGGTGACCCCACAGGTGATCATGAAAGCACTGTCCTAAGCAGTGAGGCAAGGGAGACACAGTACCGAGGACAGCTACCCAGTTCGGCACACCCCCCCACCCCCGGGGGCCAGGCCCTGAGTGCCCCGGCTTTCCTCACCCCAGCAAATCCCTGCAAGACCCGTATGAGGGACACGGCGTGACTGTGCTGATCTTAGACTCGGAAACTGAAGACTAAAGAAGACACTTGGCCCCAGATGGTGCCAGGACCTGGACCCGCGGAGCAGGCTGCCTGCAGACCACCGCACTACTTAAAGTGCCCGCTCCCCAAAACGCACGTGCGCTCTGGCCTGCGCTACTTGGGGAGTCACTGAAGCTCAGCTCCCCCGGCCAGCACCGCGTCCTCCGCGCTCACGGGGTCCCGAGGACTGGCTAACTGAGCAATGGAAATCGGGCGGCCCCGATGTTTCCTCCGAGCCTCAGTCTAGAGAGAAGGGAGTTGGGAAAACGGAGTCTGTGGGCCCTCGCTGTGCTCTGTCACTAGAGTTTTCTCATCTAGCACAAGAATGACACCTCCCTCCCCACCCCGTGAAGGGGTCCCGACTGGGGTCCCTGGGTCCACAGGAGTCCGGGACGTCCCTCGAGTTCCGTGTGCAGTTTTGTGCGTCTGTGCTGTGTGTTTCTCTGGGGAGCAGCTTCTCAGCCTGCATCGGACTCCGGAGGGGTTCCGGGCCTCCCCAACTTAACGCGTCTGCTTGCCAGGACTCGCCGCCCACCCCCCCCCCCCCCCGCACCTCATGAACTGGCTGAAGGCTTTGTAGTTGGTGAGCGTGTGGTAGTCCTCCTCGGAGAACACGTGCTCCACGTCCTCCAGGCCCCAGGTCAGCAGCAGGGTCGCCGACGACTTCTGTTCTACCTGCTGGGAGACGCGACCCTGCTGGGAGGCAGGTGCTTCCTCAGCCCCCCCACGCAGGGCCCCCCACCGACAGGCCAGCTCTCCAGCCAGGCCCCATGCAGCCTCTCCAGCCGGGCCCCATGCAGCCTCTCAGCCGCCGCCGTGCGCCCCTCCTTGGGGCGCTCCCTCGCTCCCCGGGCCTGTCCCCCTCGCTCCCGAATTCCACTCACTCTCTGTCCCCCGTCGCCCTCCCCTTTTTTCCGCCGCTTTGTCTTCCTCTCCTTTTTTTCTCTGTGCTTCCGTCTCCGTTTCCGACCTGGTCCGGTTCCGTACTCGCTGCCTCCGCTCTCCGACTTCTCCCGGTACTCATCTCGCTCAGAGCCAAATTCCTCCTCACTGTCCTAAGGGACGGGAAGTAAAAATAACATTTCTCCAGCCCCACCACGTGCCAGGAGCTGTTCTTAGCACACAACGAGCACCGTCTCTCTTTCCGCCTTCCCGACCGTTCCCTGGAGATAGTAACTCATCTATTTTTATCTCCTTTTGTGTTGTTTTTTTTTTTTGGCAGATGAGGAAACTGAGGCACGGACGACTAAACGAGCTGCCAAGACGACACAGCACCGCCAGGCTCCGGAGTCCCCGGTCGGCCGCCTCCTCCGCAGCCTCCGCTCTCCACTGCTAGTCTCTGCCGCGAAGGCAAGTCCCGGGGGGGGGGTGGGGGTGGGGGGGGATGGGGCGGGGGGCTCTTACTCGGCTGTAGTGAGTGAGGCTAGTGAGGGCCCCCCCCATCCACGAACTCCAGGCCAGCAAGAGGGGGACGGGAGTCAGACCTCCCTGACTTCAGGATCCCCCCCCACCCTTGGAATTGGGGGGGGGACCAGAGGAAACGCGGGTCCGTGGGGACGGGGAGTCCTCGCCACTTACGAGCTTCTTGCGTTTCCGGGGCTTCCCTGGCTTGTTCTCCTTCTGCTTCTTGGGGCCTCGTTTTCTCTTCTTCACGCCCAACGCTGACGGCAGCAGCCGAAGGTCATCCTTATCTTGGGAGCGGAGAGCACCAGAACCCCTGAGCCTCCGGTCCCCGGCGGCCCCTGGCCCTCACCCTCCCTCACCTCTTCTGTTCCCAACCCTCCAGGAACCCGGCCGTGAACGCCTCCAAACCTTGCCTCCCGTGCCTGCACGCGCACGGAGGAGAGTGTTTCGAGTACTGAGTACTCGGGGCTGCTCGGGTTCTGAATGGGAGGTCAGAGGTCAGCAGGCGCGCGCGGCCAAACCACTCCCTCCTCTCCCCTCCTACTAACAAGGGAGCAGGCTCGAGGCCACGGGCCCTGACTGTGGCAGGTCCTTTCAGACGCCGCCAGGGCTCCTCCTGCGTTCCCCCTCGCTCAGCCAGCTGGCATGCTGCCCAGGAACCGGGGAAGCCATGCCCAGCTGCTGGCCTGGCCTGACCCCAGCACTTGGAGTGGGGAGACACAAGCTGGCAGCTCCCTAAGCCAGATGCTGGGGAGGGAGAGCCAAAGGTGGACACCTGGGTTCTCACACTAACACTCCGGGGCCCTCACATCCTTTTTGCCACGAGGGAGGCCTCTATTTATATTTCCGCAGACGATCGCCAAGCCTCCTGTCACCCCGACGCAGCCCTGGAGGAAAAGCAGTCCTCGCCAGTCGTTTGCACGTCTTGCCCACAGGACCGCAGTGTCTGGCTCCGTCGTCACACCCTAACCCTCCGGAAGTCTCCGCGATTCCCTGAACGTTCCTCCTCTTCCCAAGCAGCCTGGAAGCCTCCCTCCGGTCGATTCCCATACCCCTGCTCGCTTTGAGAACTCAGGGGTCCTACCCTTTGTCCCCTGGTCTCACCCTTCGTCTCCAAGCTTAGTCCCGTTCACACAGAAGCGGGTGAGGGAGACCCAAACAAAGATAAGAGACAAAGACACACCCTGCACGTGCAATTCTCCAAGGCAGCGGCGCGCACAGACGCGTGAGCGCAAATCCGGTGGACAGCCTGTACCTGCAAAGGGCTAGGTCCCTGGCTGTCTCTCCAGACAGAGATGGGGGGCTTTCCTGGTGCCCCCTCCTTCTCCATGACCCCTGCCAGTCTGGGGAAGACACTGATGCCCCCTGCCCCCCACCGCGAGCACCAGCCTAACCAGCCAGACCTGTCCCAGCTGGGCAGAGGCAGCTGTGCAGGAGGAGAGCCTGGGCCTGGCCCAGCCCCTTGCTCTAGGACACACCATCCTTCGTGGCACAAGGGCCAAGGGAAAATTAGCCACAATTAACAGGGCTTCCACCGCCTCGGGATCCCGGCACCTCCTTCCTCAGTGTCACCTGCCCTCAAAACTCCTGCATCCCGTGTCCCCCTGGTGCAGGAAGGCACTCAAGAACGGGGCGGGGGTGGGGGGGGCCGCACAAGGGCCCCGTGGCCCCGAAAGCAGCGTGCGGGCTGGAGTAGGAAGTCACCGAGCCGCCCTGCACCCCCCCCCCGCCTCCCCGCGGCCAGCTCACCCTAACCCCCCTAGACGTGGGTTAACGTGAACATGGAAACGGAAGGCCGCCGGGACGGTGGCGAGGGCGGGCCAACTGGCTCCGCATCAGGGAAGAGGCCCCGGGCCGCCGCCCGCCCCGCCGGGGGTGGGGGCACCTGCCCCGGGGCCCCGCCGCCAGTTCGCCGCACTCCCCGCCCCGGCAGGAGGCTCCCGGACTCGGGGGAGGGGGGGAGAGGGGGGGACGGCGGCGGCGGGGAGAGGCGGGGAGCAACGGCGAGGAAAGGAAAGGGAGGGCAATAAAGCAAATCCAAGTCCCAACCTCGGTCTCAGCAGCCACTCAATGCTGGCCCGGCGCCCAGACTCTCCCACACCCCGGCTCCGAGCCCGGGGAGCGGGCGGGGGCGGAGGGCGGCGCGCGGCGGGGGCGGGGCCAGGCGCGCCGGGGAGGCGGGAGGGGGGAGGCGGGAGGAGCCAGGCCCCGGGCCGCGCCTCCCGCCCGCCCCGCTCCCCTCCTAATCTCGCCATCAATCTCTCACACGTATATTTATTTTTTCTCAAATTCCCCTCCCTCCCCCACCACGCACCACCATAATAGGCCCGCTGCACATGCGTACTGCACGCAGGGGGTGGGTTTGTATTTTCAGACCTTTTGCAAAGAAACTACCAGAATTTTCCGCACCACCCACAATCATTCCCCACCCCCACCCCCACGGAATCACATCTATATATTATGTTATATTATTTCTCGAGACTTGCCGGAAGGGGGAGGGAGAAGAAATGAGTTTTTGGGCTTCCTGCTCCCTTCCCCCACCAACACGAGTGCTATTATTTTAGACGTTTAACAATGTAAGGAGCCGAGAGAGGGGGGGGAAGGGATAAAACTGGTCTTGGGTAAGAATGTAAAACAAAATGGTGAGAATCAAAGCAGAATGAAAAACAATAGACCTCGGGTACGTCCAAAGTCATAATCCGGAGGAGGCTGGTGGGGGGGGGGCGGCCCGCACAAATTTCCTCCGAGGAGGCTTATTTTGCCCACACTTCGGGCAGACAGAAATAACGAGCAGACTAAAAATATTTCCCCCAAAGTTTTGCCTCAGAAAGTCATGGGGGGGTGCGTCTGGGTCACTCCTTTGCCTCGGAGGGCTGGGAGGGGGAGGGCAAGATGGCCCTGGGAGAGGGGGGAAGTGGGTTTTCATTGCAAATACAAATCGAAAAAAAACAAAACAAGAAAAAAATATTTGACGTTTCTCCTCGGCTATTCACAGAGCAGGGGGGGGAAAGGGGAGGGAGGACTGACACAAAGACCCACCTCGACCTCAGATTCTTTCACGCTCCTCTCTCTCTCCTACCCAAATCCGGGATCAAAGACACCCAAATGCCACATTCCGAGTTCGCAGTACAAATAGGGGAGAGCGGCCAGCGCCCTAACACAACCTGACATCCCTCCTTTCCCTCCTTCTGGCTCGGCTGCTGGTGTCCCAGGCGCCCCCCGCCCCGAGATTCTTTATTCTTTTCCCCTCTTGCAAATCCCTGGGTTCTCTGGGAGAACTTTCTACAAACTTTTCCCTTTTTCAGACAAGCCCGGGGTGGGGGGAGGGTCCTGTTTCCAACAGACGGGCATTCTCCTGCTCCCCCCACCCCAGAAGGCACCCCACGCTCCCTCAAAGGTGGTCTCAACTCAACGGGAACATTTGCTACGTAAGCCACACGGATCAATGTGACAGTTTTACGAAGAGCGTGAGGTTAGACCTCTCGAAGTTTGGTGCATTTGGGCCGCATGCCACCCAGGGGCCTGGGGGTGCGGGTGTCCCCTTTCATCCCCCAGCAGAAGCCTTGAACACCCTGAGGATGCTCCCCTGTCCTCAAGAAAATTCGAAATCACTCCACTAGGAGGGTGGTCCGAGTGGGGCCACTACCTACTGTCTCCCCCTCCACGCGAGGCGGCGGTCTGTCCCCTCTGCCACCGGGGGAAATGCCCAGAGCCTGCCGGGCGACTTCTCCCGGGGGAGGGGTGCTGAGTTACGGTCAAGCTGCACAACAGCTGGGTGGGCAGTTCACGCCCCCCAGCGTGATCAAGGTGCGGGTGGTTTCCGCGAGAGAGTGAGTGACAGTGAATGGCAGCCACGTGAGAGTCACAGCTGGGCAGCTCGGCCACCCCAGACTGCCGGGGTCACGCTGGGCACCCCCCCTCCCCCCCCCCCCCCCGCACTTGACACAAAAGAGCCCGGAGCAGACTGGAGATAGAGAGGGTGGGGTTGGGGGGCCTCTGGTTTCTCAGGCACTCTCCCCCCCCCCCGCTCCCCGATCTTAAAAGAGTGCTCTCCCTACGCCGAGTTTGGGGGGTGGGGGGGAGAGGCGGGAGGATCAAGTCTGACTCCAGGAAGTGGTCGGCCTGGAGTGCGGCCACCACCTGCCCCTGGTCGCCAGCCGCCCGCAAACATTCACACGACCCCTCCCCCACGTGCCACCGCACGCCCCGGAGTTGGCGGGCGCCGAGGTCCCCGCAGGTGGGGGGTCTGGCGGACACCGACCACCACCCCCCATCCCCGTCTCCCCAACTCCTGAGGAGGGGGGGTGGCACCACGGTTCGCTCCACACGCGGAGAGCCCCCGTTACCTCAGTGCCACCCCACTCCGGCCGGAGCCCGGGGGGGTGGGGGGGGCGCCCGCGCGGCCGCCCCTCCCCCACGCGCCCCTCCTCCACGCCGCCGTCCGGCCGCCAGGGTCTCCGCGGTCCCTCGCTCGGCCAGGGAGGGGGGCCCTGGCTTCGCCGCGGCCGTTTCCTGCCTACCCCCTCCCCGCCGAGGGTAAAAAAAAAAATCTCCTCCTCCTCCTCCCCCGAAAGCCGCGACCGAGTGGCCCGGTCCGCGCGCGCAGCTCGCGCCCAGCGCTCTCCAGCCGGGGCGGCGGCGACGGTGGCGGCGGCGGCGGCGGCGGGAGGAGGCGGCGGCGGCGGCGGCGGCGGGGGAGGGGTGCGGCGGGGGAGGGGAAGAGGCCTGGCCCGGCGGCCGCCCGCCGCCCGCCGCCGCCCCGGCCCGCCCGGCCCGGCCCGCCGCGGGGCCACGGGCCCGACCCGGCGCCCCGCGCCCCGGATTCGCCTCGGCTCGGCCGCGCGGTGGGTGCCTCGCCGCCGCCCGGCCTCGCGCGCCCGCGGCTCCCGCTCGGGCTGGGGGGCGGGTGGGGGGGGCGGGAGTCGCGGCGGCCGCTTACCTGGCGGCGGGGGCGGCGGCGGCGGCGGCGGCGGGGGCAGCGGCGGCGGCGGCGGCGGCGGGAAGAGGTGGCAGCCGGGGGGGCTGTGGCGGTCGCGGCCCCGGTCGTGGCCCGGCCCGCGCCCGAGCACTCCCTCGTCGTCGTCCTCCTCGTAGTCCTCGTCGGCCGCCTCCACCTCCTCCTCCTCCTCGTCGCCCTCTTCTTCCTCCTCTTCTTCCTCCTCCGACACCACCATCTCCTCCTCCTCCTCCTCCTCGTCCCTCAGAGGGGAAGCCATCCTGTGGCTCTGGCCCCCCCACCACCCCCCCACCCACCGCCCGCCCGCCTCCCCCACCGCTACCACCACCACCTCCTCCTCCTCCTCCTCCTCCTCCTCCTCCTCCTCCCCGGCGGCGGCGTCCTCCTCCTCCCCACCGCCTCCCCCAGCCCCCCAAACCCCCGGGCCGCCCCCCTCCAAACCCCCCCCTCGGGGCCGCCGGCTGACGAGGGGGGCCGAACCACCCCCAAAAATTGTCTTGGAAAAAATTGAGAGACTTTCCCCCCCTTCCCCTCCCTCCCAAGAGAACAAGAAAGGGGGATTAAAAAAAATATATATATATATATAAAAGTTTTCGACTTCTCTCGGCCCCCCTCTCCGTTGCTTTAAATATATTTAAATTCTGAGGGGGGCGCTCAGAAATATTTCTCAGAGCTGAGGCACTAAGATGGCCGCCTTGAAATTATTTTTAAAACAACCCCCCCCCAAGCACCGCCACCCCCTCCACGAAGAAAGGGAGAGGGGGGAAAAATCCCCTTTTAAAACAAAATGGCTGGCTTAATATTTCATTTTTCACCCCCCCCATTCTCCTCCCTGTTACACCCCCATCTCCAAGCCCTTACCCAGAAACCCACAAATTTCTCCCTTTTTTCATAACTGATTAGTGCACAGATTAATAGAGATATTTTCCTTGTGTACTGTGTGTGTGTGTGTGTGTGTGAGTGAGTGTGTGTGTGCGCGCGCGTTGGGGGGGGCATGAAGGATTTCTGCATAAAACAAAAATGGCTGCTCTTTCTAACTCCCCCCCCCTATAAAAAATATTTGAGGGGGGGCATTAATCAGTACTCATGCTCAGTCTGACATCAGCATAAATTGTTAAAGGTTAACTAGTTAGATACTAGTCCAACTAGATTTAAATATCTTTCTTTTCTTTACTAGTCCCTTCCTCCCCACCTCCCTTCTCTTAAAGAAAAGCTTTTTTTTTTTTTTTCTGAATACTTCAGAAGGGAGTGGTTTGATGTGAAGGGTTTTTTTTTTCCCCTTCAGGCATTGAAAAGGAAAAGATGAAATATATGTTTATATATAACTGTGTTTCTACATACCTCGCTGAAGTCAAAACGCATTTAATTGTGTACGTGTCTTTCGAGTGAGGAGCGGTCCTCGGGTTTTTTTCCCCTTTCTTTTAAAAAAAGTGATACAACCCTAGTGACTTTGAGGGGGGGGAGAGATATGAATAGATACGATGATTGAGGTTTTTTTTTTTTTTTCTTCAATGGAGTCCATGTTTGATTCTCCCCTTTGCCCTGCCTTTTTTCGGAGATTTAACATTGTTGTAAATTTTATCTTCACTCTTGGGTTCTCCCCCTCGCCCTCCCCCTCCCCCCCGTGCTCGACTCTCAAATTCGTCTGACTTGGGAAATTAATTTCGGGGTCGGGAGGACAGTCTTTAGAATGACGGGGGAGAGAGTCGAGGCTGAGAATTGTGAAATTGTTTTCTCTTCTCTCGCGTTGCAGCGTGTACCTCCCTTCCTCCGTGAGCTCCGACACCGGTGACGTGGAAGGGACTCAGGTACCCCGCCACAGGAAAGTACTGGGACCCAGCAAAAGGAGGAGGTAGGGGTTACCCTCACGTTGCCCTCTGACTCGGCTGGCCCAGGATGGCCCGCCGGACCCCAGTGTTTATCTGAAAAGTGGTTTGGAGGGTGGGGGGGCTGAAAAGGAGCCCCCCCCCCAAAGTCGCCGTCTCATCCAGAGACTAGATCAGAGACGTCGTCACCCTTGCCCGGCGCGCAGCGCCAGCAAGAAGGAGGCGGCACGGTGGTCCTGCTCGGCCCCGCGTGTGTGCGTCTGTGCTGGTCACCTTCCCGAACTTGGCCTTCCTCCCGTTCTCCGGATCTCGCTTGGCCCCGTCCTTGAGTCCCGCCCCGTGCCCGTGGATCTGAGTGTCTCTCCTGGGTGGTTTCTCTGCCCCTGGAGCCACCCAGCAGTCCCCCCCCAGAGCTGGGGGCACCTCAGCAGGGAGGGGCAGGTGGGCAGCGGGAGAGGGTCCAGGACAGGGAATACAATGGTGTTTTTACCCCGGGGGGGGCGCACTATTCTTTATCGCCATGCAACACCCCCCCCCCCCCCCCCCCCCCCGCCCCGGACACACACCCTCGGGCCCTCGATCGGGGTTGCCTGGCAGCTTTCTCCGGACCTGGCCCTCGGCGCCCTCCCGTCTGGGCTCCTGCGACGTCCCCGCGCCCAGTCTAACTCTGGTCCCCCTTCCGGTCCATTTTGTTGCATCCCTCCCCTCCGTGTCTTTGTGCGGGTCCACCTGGGTGTCCCCCTCTTTCCGTGCGCGGGCCCGTCTGTGTTTTCTCTCCGAGACCGGCTCCCTCCTGCCCTTGGCCGCTCAGGCCGGTCTCGCCTGTGTTTCCTTCTCTCTTCCCCGGGCGGGCCTGCCTGCCTCCTCTCTCTGGTCCCTGTGCGTGCGTGTGCGTGTGTGTGCGTGTGCGTGTGTGTGTGTGTGTCCGGGAAGAGTGTCCCCACGTGCTCGTGGCCAGCCCTGCGCATCACGCGTGCCGCGGCCCCCCTGCCTCGGCGCCCTCTCCCCCTGCGCCTGCCCCGCCGTGTGTGTGCCCACGAGCCGCAGGTGTGAGTCCCTGTCCACACATCCGTCACCCTCCCGTGTGCTTTGCATACGGAGCGGGTCCTTCGCTCCTTTCTCCCTCTTGTCCGGGTCCCCCTCTGCCCGCCCGCCCTGTGCTGTCTTTCTCGCTCTCGCCACCGCCGACCTCTCTCGGCCGGGCCTCGCTTCCTCCGCCCGCCCCTCTACCTGCTCGCTCCTGTTCTGCTGTCTGCCCGCCTGTCTGCTCCTCCCGGCTGGCTGGCAGCCGCTTCCTCTCTCTGGTTGTCTGCCTGCTTCTCTGGCTGTTTGCCCACCTCTCTCTCTCTCTCTCTCTCTCTCTCTAGCCATCTGTCTCCCCGCCTGCCTGTCTCTGTCACTTTTTTAGCCCTCGCCTCCTGGTCTGTCTACCTCCCAGGCCCTGCCGGGCCTCCCTGTCTGGCTTTGCCTCTTATCTTCTGCTTGCTCCCGTCTATTTCGTGCCCCTTAGGTTCACGATTCTTCCGTGCCTCCCTTTACGTCCAGGCCGCCTGTCCGCCCCGCTCGCCCGCCGCCATCCCTGCGCGCCGGCAGCCCCTGCCCTGGCCGCCTTGGCGCCCGCATCCCAGCGACGGCCGGGGTCGCTCTGCCCCAAGCCCGTCGGTGACCCCCAGGCCCCCAGCGCCTGACCTGCCTTCTCGCCGTGCCCCGCCCCCTCCAGGCCCTGCCTTTCCTCCCCGCTCGCCCTCGTGCGGGCCATGCCTTTTTTCTTCTGGGGTTTCCGGTCCCTCAGAGAGTCCGCCTGCCTCGGTCTTCCCCGGCCCGGCCTGCCTGCCTCTCGCCGCCCGCGTCTCCGCTCGCTTTTCCGTTTTCCTTCTTGCCTTGTCGCTCCCCTTTTTGAATTGTTATCTATTTTGTTTTTAAGTGTATTTGTTTTGAGAGCGGCAGCGAGCAGGGGAGGGGCAGAGACAGAGGGAGAGAGAGAATCCCAAGCAGGCCCCGAGCTGTCAGCGCAGAGCCCGAGGCGGGGCTCGAACCCACGCCCAGTGAGATCGTGACCTGAGCCGAGAGCAAGAGTCGGAAGCTTAAGGGCCTGAGCCCCACCCCCCTCCGGGCGCCCCTACTTTTAAGGAGGTAGTGCACACACACGTACAGAATTTCTCAAGGGCTCAAAGGACCCTGTGGAGGGTAAGCCTCCCCCCTGGCCCTCTCCCCGGCCCCCCGTTCCTCTCCCCGACGACTCATTCCTCGGACGTTGCTCCGGAGAAGGGGCTGCCCTCGTATACAAGCCTACTCGCTCTGCGCTGCACTCCTGCCTCCTCCTCTCCCGGGTTTGCTGGACGCTTCTATCTCCGTCAGTCTGTCCCTACGCCTTCCTGCCTCACCGGGCCTGCCATCTCTCGCTGCTTGTCTTTTGGAGTCTGCTCGCGGGCACCTGTCTTTTTGATGGATTGGCGGTTAGAAGCACACTTTGCCCGCCGGTGCGGGAGGGGCGCCCCGGAAGGGCCGGCTCCCCCCCCTCCCCCCGAGGCTCCTCCTCTGGGAGAGGGTGCAGCTCCTCCGGCCCCTTCCTCGCCCGCTGTGGATTGATCGAGAAAAGACGGGGAAGTGCCCGCAGGTGCAGGCACGGGCTCCTGTGCGTGGAGGCCTGCTCCGCTCTCCCCGAGAGTCCGTGCCAACTCTTCGCAGGCACGTGACTCTAGATCCTTCTAGGCCCAGCAGCACCCGCAGGCTGTTGACCTAGGCCCGTTGGAGCGGTCCGTCTTCCTCTAGGCTAAAAACCTGCTTCTCGCAAAAACTTTTCTCCCTCTTCCTCCTTCCTCGGGCTCCTCTCCCCTGCCACCTCCGAGATGGCGACGCTAACTCCTGCGGGGGGAACAAAGCCACGGGCTCCGGGCAGGCCCCTGGGGCAAGACCGCGAGGGAACTTCCACTCAGAGCACACCGTGCTTCCGCGGCTGCCGCCTCACTGCCGGCCTCCTCTTCCCCTCCCTCCACCTGTCACCTCTCTGTTCTCCGTTCTGTCTTTCCTCTAAGTGTCTGTCTTGGGCTGCATCCTAGCCTCCTTCTGATTGGCCACCTTCCCCCTCTTCCGTCTGATTGGCCTGCGTCCCTCCATCACCCCATCTGTCTGCCGGGTTCTCCCTGTCTGCCTGCAGGAATGGCCGTGGCCGCGCTCGGTCCGCCACAGGGCCCCGCGCGGCTCGAGCGCTGTGCCCACGATGCGCTCCCGCTCTCCTTACTGTCGTCTTCCTTTCTCGCTCTGCCTCCCCCCTCTCTCTCTGCGCCCGCCGGCCCGCCTGCTGCTCTCTCCTGCCCCTCTGTCACTCCTCCTCCTTCCTCTCCTTGCCAGCCTGCCTGCCTGTCTGTCTGTCTGTCTGTCTGCCGTCCTCCGTCGGCACCACTCTGGTGTCTCTCCTGCGTGTTCAGGCTCCTCTCTTTCTCTTACCTGTCTGTTCCGTCTGTCCGTACCTGTCTGTTCCGTCTGTCCGTAGGCCTCCTTCCTGTGCCTCGCTGTCTCCGGGCTGTCAGTTTCAAAGGGGACACCGCTTCCCTGCCTTTTTCTATCTTTCTGTACTTCAGAAAATAAAAACCAAGTACAAAGTTAAAATACCATATGACTAATTAATCGGCAGAGGGGAAGGGCCTCTGTTTGTAAGGAGAAGACCATTAAGGCGAGAACAGGGAAGTCAGGCATGCGGCCTGCCCGGTGCAAACCAGAAATCGGAGGGCCCCCTCCCCGAGAAAGAACTAGAAGAAAATTGTAAGGGGACTCCTAAGCTGTAAGAAGATTATTTCTTTAAAACCAAAGCAAGAAACTTACCCAAAGCGAGGGTTTCTAGTTTCTTTCTTTTTTTTTGGTTCATAGAAAGTTGTAAGCCCTCCTCCCAGGAGAACAGTACGCAGCTGCCCCGTGAACACCACGGACTTGAACTGCCCGGGTCCACTTATATGTGCATTGTTTTCTTTTGTTTTTAATATTTATTTATTTTTGAGAGAGAGAGAGACACAAACCATGAGATCATGACCTGAGCCGAAGTCGGACGCTTAACCGACCGAGCCCCCCGGGCGCCCCCGGATTTTCTCGATATGTATTTTGAAAGATAATTTGGAGATGTGGGGTCATTTGAGAAAACCTGCGGCTGCACCGCGCGGCCTAGACACGTGGAAAAAATGAAGAGAAAGGCATTTCGCGAATGCATGAAATTCACGTAGACACTAGTGTCTTTTATCATCTGCTACCTTAAGATATGACACCCGTCTACTTTTGAAAGTTCAGACTTAGGCACAAAAACACTTAGAGACCATATGTTGCCGTTTCATTTCTGATGCCCGGTGTTGGTCGGGCGCAGCGACGGCGTGCGGCGTCCTGTCGGACGGTGTTGGCACAGGGACTGACGGGATTCATCTCGTAACAGATGACGTCAACTTCGGTATCGATCCAGGCAGTTCGCGACTGTAAACGCGTTTCGCTTATGAGGGTCTTAGTACTGTTTTATGTTCTCACGGCTTTGCAGTCAGAACGCGGTACATAACAGGCAAGATACGGCCAATCGGCTGCTAACGGTAGCGGCAAGGCTTCTGGTCAGCCGTAGGCTATTAGCAGTTACATCGCGGGGAGTCAGAAGCGATATGTGGACTTTCCACCGCACCAAGGGTCGGCGCCCCCGTGGCTCGTGGTGTTCGAGGACCAGCTGGTGTGTGCAAAGTACCGCACGCGCTTTCACGGTGTTCCGAACACCGAGAGCTCTGCGCACCCCAGGTTAAAACTCCGATGTAGGGAACCAGTGACCGCGATGGGTAGAACCTGACTGACCGAGCCCCCCAGGTGCCCCTCAAGGAATTGTTAAAGAGAGTCCTAGTTGTCTTTCGAAATACATAGACTGGTGATAATAACGAAAGTCGCGGAAGTATTGATGCTATCCTAGACTGAATCGTGGGACTTTAGAGAGCAGATCGTCTAGACCAGTGGCTTCCAGGTCGCCACCTGCCCTCACGGAGATGGTCCTTTGTTTTGAGATTATGCATTTCTTTTTTTCTTAAGTTTGTTTCTTTATTTATTTTGAAAGACAGACAGAGCACGGCGGGGGGAGGGGCAGAGAGGCAGAGAGAAAGTCCCAGGCAGGCTCTGCACCATCAGCATGGAGCTCAGTATGGGGCTTGATCCCACGAACCGTAAGATCATGACCTGAGCTGAAGCAGAGTCAGGTGCTCAACCGACTGAGCCCCCCCAGGCGCCCTGAGATTATACATTTCTTACATAGTTTCTATTATGTATATTTTATTTCATATATGTTTTGTTTAGAATATACTATATATACTATATGTATAGTATATGTATATATACCATACTATGTGTATATATATATACTGTAGTATATGTACTATAGTATATGTGTTTTGTTATATATATTTTATCTTATATATATCTTATATAGAATATGTTATATATCTGCATGCTTATGTATTCAATTATATATTTGTTAAAAATGTCCTTTTTTAAAAAAAATATCTTTAATGTTTTAATTGTTTTTGAGAGAGAGACAGAGTGTAGCAGGGGAGGGGCAGAGAGAGAGGGGAGACACAGAATCCGAAGCAGGCTCCAGGCTCCGAGCTGTCAGCACAGAGCCCGATGCAGGGCTCGAACTCACAAACCGTGAGATCATGACCCGAGCCGAAGTGGGACGCTTAACTGACTGAGCCCCCCAGGCGTCCCTAAAAATGTCCTTTCTAACGGAAGGCGGTCCGGAATAGATTTTATGAAGGCAGAGAAAGGGAAGGACTTTTCATACTTCTGTGCGATTTGAGAATTTGTCAACACGGACTTGTTTTATAATCCAAAACGTTTTAAATCTCTTTCTCAAATAATGGCGAAGGGCGTGTATTGGTGGTTGTTCTTAATGTGTTTAGGACAATCAAAAGCAACTCCATGTTCAGCATTAACTTTTTTTTTTTTCTTTGTACATTTTGCTGGTAATTGAAACCCAAAAGTCTGGGATCTATAGCTTTAAAAAAATTTTCTTAATGTTTACTTATTCTTGAGAGCTAGGGACAGAGCGAGAGAGAGAGAGAGAGAGGGAGACAGAGTACAAGTTGGGGAGGGGCAGAGAAAGAGGCAGACACAGAATCCGAAGCAGGCTCCAGGCCCTGAGCTGGCAGTGCACAGCCCGACATGGGGCTCGAACCCACAAACCGTGAGATCATGACCTGAGCCGGAGTCGATGCTCAGCCGACTGAGCCCCCCGGGCGCCCCAGGATCTGCAGCTTTAATCTAACCTCTTGATTTTGCGAAGAAAGAAGCTTCCGTTCTTCACGTATCCTCTTCATGGCCGCGCCCTACTTGCGACCACCCACACTGCTAAACGCATGCCGTGTTCCTCAAAGCCAATTCACTTGTAAGTTAAGCAGATGTACTTTCAATTTTTTTTGTTGATTATTACTTTTTTAGTACTCTCTATACCCAGCGTGGGGCTCCAGCTCACAACCCCGAGATCATGAGTCACAAGCTCTTCGGAATGAGCCAGCCAGGAGCCCCCAAACAAATGCCCTTTAAAAAGTAAATTTCATGTCACTGAGAAGTAATATCTATCAATCCTTGCTTCGATGGGGTAGTCACTTCCCAGTTTATTTTAAAATACAAGGAATTGTTGAAATAAAAATCAACAAAAACAAAAGCATCTCGCCTGTTACCAATGGTGTAGGTGCCATATTTTCGGAAACCTCGCTTCCAGCTAATTTTGTAGGTACAGAGACTGGGGCCCAGAAAGGAGTGCCTACGAGCAAGTTGGTTGGTAGGGACAGAGCCAAGACTTGAGCCTCTACCTTCCAATTTCTAGTCCAGTGTTCTTTCTACCATCTCCGAGACAACGTGTAAGCCAACGAGACGGCCTCGGGTTGCGAAGGAGCTAGTGTGTGAAATCCATGGCCGCTTCCGTAACTTACTGCCTGTTATGCCTTGTACCAGAACTGCCAACAGTCCGTTCGGTCCTATCTAGTCCGCTTCTAAGCTGCCGCTGCTGCTTTCCTTAAGTGATGTATCTGTCCAACGTGGGGCTCAAACTCCTGACCCTGACGACCCGCCGAGCCAGCCAGGTGCCCCTCTAGTACACTTTCAAAGTGACAGGTTTTCTGACACAGAATTCCACTTCCTGCCACCCACCGTGATAAACAGTCCTCACGCTTGTGCGTGCGGAAGGTCGTGGAAAGACACTCGTTACAGCATCGTTTCGAACGGCAAAACATTGGAAATGCCCAGATCCCCAGCAGCAAGGAACAGCGAAATCAACCAGCCAGCAGGTAAGAAAATGAGTTATGTCTGCGTGGTAAGAATCGTCGCTGAATTCCTGAACGGCAAAAAGCAACCCGCAGAACTGTATATACCTTATCGTGGCTTTTACTTTATGTTGCTATAGATTCCTTCCTTCCTTCCTTCCTTCCTTCCTTCCTTCCTTCCTTCCTTCCTTCCTTCCATCCATCCATCCATCCATCCATCCATCCATCAACGGCTTTAAAAATTCTGTACAGGGGCGCCTGGGTGGCTCAGTCGGTTGAGTATCTGACTTCAGCTCAAGTCATGATCTCTCAGTTCATGGGTTTGAGCCCCGTGTCAGGCTCTGTGCTGACAGCTTGGAGTCTGGAGCCTGCTTCGGATTCTCCCTCTGCCTCTGCCCCTCCCCTACTCGTGCTCTGTCTCCCAAAAATAAACATTAAAAATGTTTTTTTTTTTAAATTCTGGACGTATACATATCAGATTGGTAATAGTGGCCACTTTTGGGAAAGAGCAGTCGGGGGGATGCTTAGCTCTATTTAGAATTCTGAATTTCTACAATGAGAAAATACTGTTTGTGTAAACAAATTTCAGTAGCCTCCGGGCCGCCTTACCAAATGAAACCAAATGGCTCAGAAAGTGGTAGGATTTCTCCAAAGAAATTATTCTTCATTCATCTCTAGTTTTTTGAAGAGAAAAATATATAAGCGAAGTATAATCGGCAAATGTAATGGAAGTTAAACTTTTGAAAACATCAGCGCGGTTGTAGTTTAAAAACTAACTGAGGTAGGGCCACTTGGGGGCTCAGTCGTTAAGCGTCGACTTTGGCTCAGGTCATGATCTCATGGTCTGTGAGTCTGAGCCCCGTATGGGGCTCTGTGCTGACAGCTCAGAGCCTGGAGCCTGCTTCAGATCCTGTGTCTCCCTCCCTCCCTCCCCTCCCCTGCTCATGCTCTGTCTCTCTCTCAAAACTAAATAAACATTAAAAAAAAAAAAAAAACTAACTGGGGTATGAAGAGAAGAAAGGAGAGGTACAGAAGAGCATATATATAATGATAGTATTGATGAAAAAAAAACACAAATATCCAGGGAATATTCCTGGTAGAATATATGAGAAACTCTCGTAGTTACACTGGAAAACTTATTTTTTCACTGTGCATCTTTTAAAGCAGCCTGGGAATTTTTTAGTGACCAAGGGATCAGCAAGGCGGAGGGAGGAGAGACCTTTGAGACCGGAAACGAACACCGCAGAAGTGCTAATCACCAATACGCGGTAGCCATGATTGCGGCGGGCTGTAAAACCTGGGAATTCAGAGAAGAAAGATCTGGGTGGGGAGAGGGGGATCGCTGAAGAACTTTCGTGTGTAGTTGTATTTGAAGTCGGCCCCAAGAGATCACTCAGATTTGGAGCAGGTAGGAGGAAGAAGGGCGGTCTATGTTGATCGAGAAAGTACGGAGCAAGTAAGTAGTATGTTGACTCCGTCAGGCTAGGGGCAAGTTCATGGTAGAAAGTTCTTGTAGGTGTTGGTACCTCTTTAAAGGGTATGAATGAATGGTTAGCACATCAGTGACATGCAGAGGCCAGAACTTGGGGAAACTTTGAAGACTGGGGCGGGGGAGAAGAGAAGCCAAAGGAAGGAAGAGAAGTTAAGAGTGGTAGGTGCGCTAGTGTTGTTGTGGAACAAGAAGACCGCTTCCGGAAGGAAGCATGACCAGTATCGCCAGATGCTTCGTGGAGGGCAAGACGATTGCCAACGGAGCCTCAGAACGTGAAATACAGAGTTCCCGTACGACCCAGCGATTTCAACCTCAGGTGTACACCCGGGAGAACTGAAACGTGTGTCCCCGCTACTTGTACGTGGACCTTCATGGGAGCATCGTTCACCATAACCCCAAAGTGGAAACAACCGAGACGCCCATCAACTGATGGATGGATGAGCCAAGGGGAGTACGTCCATACAGCGGAACGCTCTTTCGCCCACAAAAAGGAGTGCAGTAGGGCTAAACGCGACAACACGGAAGAACTTAGATGGCGTCATGCTCAGTGCAAGAAACCAGATACGAAAGGCCACATGTCTGATTCTACTTGCAGGAAACGCCCAGAATAGATCCATTCACACAGACAGGAGACAGATTAGTGACTGACCAGAGTTCAAGGGGAGAGGAGGGTGGGGAAGTGACTGCCAGGGGGCATGAGATTTCTTTTTGCCCATGATGGAGAGGTTCTGGAATTCGGTAGTGGTGACATCCATGCAGTCTCGGAAACCTTATACTGAAACCTCCCGACATGTACACTTGGAAATGATGGATTTTATGGGATATAAATTCTATCTCAACTTTTACTTTTTAAGTACAAACTGAGAGAGGTATGGTCTCTGGCAGTTGGCCACCTCGAGAGCTAGTTTTGGTGAGGAAGTCAGAGAGCAACGGAGGATCGTGAGAAACCACGAACATGTTATTTATGGAGGTTTTTAATTTTAAATGTTTACCTGTTATGGGGAACTATTTCATAAGTTCGAAAGCGTAGATGTAACACCATGTCAACTACAAAGAATGTTAGAATGGACGTGTATCCAGCACCTGGCTTAGTAAATAGAACTACATTTTTAAAGCCTCGTCCGATCTTCCAGAGTTGACAATCCCTTTCCCACCTCCACTCACCCACTGTCCCGATTTTTATCTTATTCCCTTGCTTTTTCTTTGGGATGAGTTCCCTTCCACCTGTAACGTCTTAATTTTGAAAAATTTCACACCTACGGAAAAGCTGAAGGAGTGCCGTGGATGCTTTTTTGTTTTAGTTTTAACTTAAAGTCCAGTGGAATTAACACACAGCGCGATATTAGTTTCAGGTGTACAGTCTGGTGGTTCGGCACCTCCGTCCGTCACCCGGTGCTCATCACAACTACCCTCCTTAATCCCCATCACCTGTTTCACACACACCCCCACCCGCCTCCCCTGTGGGAACCATCAGTGTGTTCTCTATAGTTAAGACAGACTCTCTCTTTCCCCTTTGCTCCTTTGTCTTGTTTTTTTAATTCCACGTGTGAATGAAATCATACGGTATTTGTCTTTCTCTGACTGACCTATTTCGCTTAGCAGACTACTTTCTAGATCCATCCATTTCATTGCCAATGGGAAGATTTCCTTCTTTTTTATAGCTGGGTAATATTCCATTGTGTCTATGCCACATCTTCTTTACCCAGTCATCAGTCGGTGGACACTTGGGCCACTTCCGTAGTTTGGGTGTTGTAGATAATGCCGCTACAAACATCGGGCGCAGTGGATCCCTTTGAATTAATATTTTCGTATTCTTTGGGTAAATACCTAGCGGTGCCATTGCTGGATCGTAGGGAAGTCCTATTTTTAACTTTCTGAGGAACCTCCGTACTGTTCTCCAGAGTGGCTGCACCAGTGCGCATTCCCACCAACAGTGCATGAGCGTTCCCACTTCTCCAGACCGTGGCCAACACCCGTCATTTCTTGTGTGGTCGATCCCTGTACACTCTTCTAGATTTAGTGACTGTTAACCTTTTTCCACCTTGACAAAATGGCACGAGCAAATGCTTATGATCTAATTTCTTTCTTTTTTTTTTTTTTGGTTGGGTTTTTTTTCAGGTATGCATTTTGAGTTTTTACATATGTGTCCTCTTGTATGAACACCATCCGGGTAAAGATACGAAACATGTCCAGCACCAGGGTGTCTGGGGGGCTCCGTCGGTTAAGCATCCCACTTCGGCTCAGGTCATGATCTTGCATTTCGTGAGTTCGAGCCCCGCGTCAGGCTCTGTGCTGACGGCTCAGAGCGTGGAGCCTGCTTTAGATTCTGTATTTCCCTCTCTCTCTGCCCCAGCTCAGGCTCTCTCTCTCTCTCTCTCCCTCTCTCTCTTTCAAAAATAAATATTTAAAAGATTCAAAAACTCAGAAGTTTCCAACGTCTTCCCAGTCTTTGCCTCTTCTAGAGACAACTGCTGTTCTTATTTCTATCCTGATTTCTTTTTAACAACCTAAGATCTAACGTGAGTTGCATAAAGCAATAGAACGACACACCTGCGGTACAGTCGCAGCCAGGTAGGAAGGTACTAGGAGGAAGTGGCTAAGAGGTTCACGCTGGTTTCTGCTGAGTGCCGGGAATTTGTTTTGCATCTTTGCGCTTGTGTACCTGGCATTTTCTGTAAAGAACACACGTCCTGCGATGAAAAATTAAACTAAGCCTAAAAAAATTAATTTAAAAGTATATAGTGAGAGCAAAGATAGGAGACAGGATCAAATATTTGGTTACAAAGTTTGTAACGTGGCAAGGTAAGTCTGGAAACCACACACATAAAGGAATCTCTTTCTTTATGCCCGGGGGGGGGGATCCCCCGCTCCCCCACGGCAGGTGACAAGCCCCCGGCCAAGGCTCCCACGGCTCTCTGGCTGCATCTGCTCGCTCCGATCTGTCCCCTCGCTCACTGCAGGCTCACGCCGGCTCGGCCCAGCCCCCAACCCCCTAACCGGAGACCTTTCTCTCCGTTCCACCCAGGTGGAGGGGGCTCGAGACTTAGATCTTCTGAAATAACTGGCTTCAGCCCCCCCCCACCCCCCGCTGTGCCTACAACCCTCTGTCCCTCCAGCTCACTTCTCCGCTGTTCCTGGACCCACAAGACACTCTGGTCCCTCCCTCGTCGGGCTCCACTGGGTCCTTGCTCCTTCCCTGTCCAACGTGGAGTCCGTGGTCTGTCATCTCGGCCAGTGTCTCAGTGTCCTCTCCTGAGCCTCCGCCCGCGCACCTCTACCCGTGACCCTTCCCCCCCACGTGCAGAGAGCTGCTGGTGACCGTGACCGTGCCCGCCGGCATCCCGGCTCCGAAATCCTTTTCCCCAGTCCACTTCCCTCCGGGTCTCCGTGGCGACTTTTCCAAGCCTTCCTCGCGTTCGCCGAACCTCCTCCACCTCCCACTCCGGCAGGAGACCTTGTGGGCTCTCTGCAGGGGATAGATCGTCAGAGAGCGCTCCCCCGAAACCCGCGTCTCCCGCCGCACCCTCTTCGCCCCGCTTGACCGCTCTCGCTCTCCGGATCCTCCGAACCCGCTGCCGCCAGACTCTCCGCGGCCTCCTGGTTGCCGACAGAGGGGCTATTTCTGAGTTCTTAACTTGCCACGCCCTCCTCGGAATGGTCTTTGCTTCCCTTCTGTGATCGCGCACCTGCCTCTGCTTCCATTGCTGGCTTTTTATTTTTTTTTTTTCATGCTTATTATTTAGTGCGAGCAGAGGAGGGGCAGAGAGAGAGGGAGACTCAGGATCCGAATCGGGCTCCAGGCTCCGAGCTGTCAGCACAGAGCCCGATGCGGGGCTCGAACCCACAAACTGTGAGATCACGACCTGGGCCGAAGTCGGGCATTCAACCAACTGAGCCCCCCGGGCGCCCCAATTGCTGGCTTTTTACCTCAATCCTCTTCCTAGCTCTTTTGTCTTTCCCACAAATCATCGTCTTTCTCTTCTCTGCTTCCCTTAAACCCGCTTTGATTGACCACCGTGTTGGAAACAGAATGGCCCCGTACGAAACGGCAAAAACCAAACCCGTCTTCCCTTTCGACACCGCCTTTTAACAATTTCTTAACACTTGTGCGTTGGCCGGCCGGCTCGAAATGCCATGTAATGTCAGGCCCCGCCTGTTGGAGCAGAATCGCCCTGCCACCTCTCCTGGCTGACTGTCCCTCGGATTATAGATTCGTCACGGCCTGTGCTGACCCCAAGCTGGCCTCCCCCTGCCCCTCGGCCGGCTCTTGGGCCTTCTCGCCATCTAGCTCTCTGAATGAGAGCCATGTTAATCTTAGACTAAATTAGATACGATAAGTAAATTAAAATCGCCTTTTTTTTTTTTTTTAAGATTCTATACCCCCAAACTGTGTAACCCCAAAAACGTAGTCAGGGCCAAGGAATGAAGTTGTCCACTCCGTTAGAGTTTGAGCTTTGGGGTCAGGGAGCCCCCGTGTCCCCCAAGTTCGTCCATTCACTAGGTGACCTCGGGCAAGCTGCTTTGCCCTCAGGTCTTGGCCCCTCACCTGTGACGCAGGGGTATCCGTGCC
The DNA here is from genome assembly GCA_030068075.1 of Paguma larvata. Taxonomy (NCBI): domain Eukaryota; kingdom Metazoa; phylum Chordata; class Mammalia; order Carnivora; family Viverridae; genus Paguma; species Paguma larvata. The sequence goes on from CM057843.1 coordinate 21,518,789, forward strand.
TCCCTCACCTGGCTGGTGGCAAGGATTCGGTGAGGCTAACTTGAGAAAGCACTGGCTCGAAGACACTCGATAGCGGGGAACTGTTCTTAACAGTTGTTGGCCGCTTCTCCCTTCCGAGAGGTTCGCTTAAGGCGATAGGGTCGGCGACCTGAAGTGTGAGCGGCACGTTAAACTGAGGGGGCCAGGGACTGTTCTAGGTTCTCTTGTCCCCGACAGCTGGCCCCATGTCCATGCTTTCGCCCGCTTCCCGAACGTGAGCCCAGCTCGGGGATGATCAGAGACCAACCAGGGGTCGCTGGACCCCGTTCTCCCAACGGAGGCACAGACACTTTGGTTGGGTTGGCAACTAACTGTGAGTCCCGGATACGGTCGGCCCGGTCCCCGCACTTGTCGGAGGTCGCCTGGATGCTGAGGAATGCCAAATCCCAGGAAAGCCCGTGGGAAGCAGGTGTTCCCAAGTAAACAGTGGCAGGTCCGAGGAAAGGAAGAGACGACTCGGATTTGGGGGTGCCTGTTCAAAGGGCGTTTTGTGCCTCCAGGCATCTGTCCATGCCTGGTCTTCTTCTCTGATCTTCGGCTCAGCGTGACCGTGTCCTGGTGTGTGTCTGTTGTCCTCGGCGAAACCTCACTTCCGCTGTTCATACTTCAGTGAAAGGAATGGAATCCAAAGAAAGGAACGCGTTTTGTGCCTGGTCACAAAGCCTTCGATGGTCGGCAAGCCTCGGCCACCCAAAGCCTGACTCCTCTAGCGTACTGCCATTTTGCTGCTGGCTCCTTCCGGGGACAATGGAGTCCCCACGTTGATCTCCGGGGAACATTTCACACCGTTTACCATCCCCCCCCCACCAGATCCTTCCTTTGGCTTCCGTGGCGCCATTTTCCTCGGTCGCTCTCACGGCCCTGGCTCTTCCTTCTGAGTCTCTTCCTCCCCCGCCCCCTAGCTGTCATTCCTCAAGGTGACTTCACCCCTGAATTTGGCAGCCGTGAATGCTGACAGTCCCCACACCGACGAGTCTAGCCCCGAGCTCTCGCCAGGATCCAGGGCCGCGTGGCCAGGAAATCCGGGCGCCTGTGTCCGCGCCCCCGAGTTACCTCCCGCACCGGCTCCCCACACGCCACCTTCTTCCCCGGTCAGAGCCCCTGGTCCACTGCTGACCTGTCACCCCCTCCGGCCTCCTCTCTCTGCCCCCGGCGTGCTCCCAGGAAACGGTCTCCAGTCCATCTTCTCTGACCTCCACCGCCACTAACTTGGTCCCAGCCACCTCCATGTCCCCCCCTCTCCTGGACCGCGGTGGTGGCGCGGGCTCCCGGCCGCACTCTTCTCCCCTCCCGTTGTCCCCTCTGGTCCCTTCTCTGGACATTGTAGGCAAGTCACCTCTTAAAAATGCAAGCCCAGGGGCACCTGGGTGGCTCAGTCGGTTGAGCGTCCGACTTCAGCTCAGGTCATGATCTCGAGGTCCGTGAGTTCGAGCCCCGCGTCGGGCTCTGTGCTGACAGCTCAGAGCCTGGAGCCTGCTTCAGATTCTGCGTCTCCCTCTCTCTCTGCCCTTCCCTTGCTCACGCTCTGTCTCTATGTCTCTCAAAATTAAATAAACGTTAAAAAAAATTAAAAAAAAAATTTTTTTAAATGCAAGCCCGATGGCGCCATTCTCCCTGGAAGACCTTTAACCCTGACTCATACGCTCTGAAAGGGGGAGTTTGGTCGCGTGTGGACGCTGCTGCAGCCCACAAATGAAAGCCAGGTTTCCAGAGCCTCACACGACCCAGCCTGGCCTCCACGCCCCTCGCGGCCCACCCTCCCCGCCTCCCGGCCCTTAGCTTTGCCTGCTGTTCCCGAGCTCGCCACGCCCTCCCCGCCCCCACTCTGCACTGCTCGTGCTCTCTATTCCTTGCAGGAAGCCCGTCCTCCCCGCCCTCCTCACCCTCCCCTGTCTCCTCCCTTGGCTACCTGGTCCTGGTCCTTCGGGCCTCGACCGAGGAGGTGCCTCCCCGGAAAGCCTCCCCCTGGTCCCCCGCCCCCGGACCGGGCTGCGGTGTTAGCAGTTCGGTCGGCCCCGGGCCACCTTCTTCGCCCATCTGTTCATTTTCCGAACATCGCGGAGCTGCCCGGGGCTCAGAGCTGCGTGTTCCGTGGCAAAGAAGAGACGCGATGCCTGCCTCCCAGAGCTTAGCGTCTAAGAAGGGAGGGAGACGGAGAGTAAACGGGGAATTACCCACGGAGTACTTCCGCTGCCGGGCAGCCCGAGCGGGTGCGAGGAAATAGTTCACAGAGTAAAAAAAAAAAAAAAGGAAGTATTTGCCATATTCGAAGGGATCAGGAAAGACTTCCTGGAGGAAGCGACACTTAGGCGGAGACTCCGAGGGGCGGGAGCTGGCCAGACGTCGAGCGGAGGCCGACGTGAAGGCCCCGACAGAAGCGACAGAAGCGAGCTTGGGTGGCGGTGGGGGGCCCGAAACCGAAAGGCCAACCCGGGACACGAGAGCCTGCAAGGGCCGGGTCCTGCAGGGTCTCCCGGACCCGGGTGAGGGTGTCCGCAAAGTGGCCACAGTAGCGTCCCGCATCCAGCGTGCTTTCCCTGCCTCGTGACTGGGCCGCTCTCCCCTCCGAGACGTGAGGCCTGCCGCCCTGCCCTTGGATTTGAGGCCAGGTCTGTCATTTTTTTTTTTTTTTTATGTTTATGTATTTTTTTTTTGAGGCAGACAGAGCGTGAGCGGGGGAGGGGCAGAGAGAGAGAGAGGGAGACACAGAATCTGAGCTGTCAGCACAGAGCCTGACGCAGGGATGGAACCGGGGAACGGCGAGATCATGACCTGAGCCCAAGTGGGATGCTTAACCGGGCGAGCCCCTCCCCCGCCATGACCCCCGCGTCTCTGTTCTTGTAGTGCTTTTAGCACAGGTGTGCGCGTGCACGCACAGGCGTGTCCGGCACGCAGCTCTTAGTACTGAGACCATCTCGTCTACCTGTTTACTGTCTATCCCCCCAGATCGTTCAGCCCCAGGGAAGCGGGAGCCTCGCCCGCCTCGTTCGCTTCTGTTTCCCCAGTGCCCAAAACAGCACCTGGCGCATTTTTGTTTGTTTTTTGCTAACGAATGGATGAATGCAGCGCCTGAGCGTGATCGCGGGAGACTCGCCGGTTCCTCCCCAGTGTCCGTGCTCTCTGTCCACGGTAGAGCTCCCCCCCCCACACCGAGTCGTGGGCGTCAGCAGAAAACCCCTCCCTTGCAGCTAAGGGTCCCCTGGGTAGTGCGCTCCCTACCCCCGAGACGTGGCCGAAGCTCAAATGTTTGCTTTGATACAGGCGCCGTCCTCCTTCCCCTCTCCCCCTTCCTGCCCACCGTGCAGGCTAGAAGCAGAGCAGCCAGGAAGGCGATGACCGTGAGGACAAAGGCCCCGATGGCCCAGCCAGCGGAATTACTACAGCACAGATTCTCTCAGCGTTTGAGAAAAATTCGCGGCCAAGTATGTTCTCGCGGATACGCTGGGGTGGAAAAAGGTCTGTGTGTCCGGACTGTCCACTGAGACAAGGCGACAGGGCGCCTGGGGGCCTCAGTCGGTTAAACGTCTGACTTCAGATCGGTCATGATCTCACGGCTCATGGGTTCGAGCCCCACGTGGGGGGGGGGGGGCTCAGAACCTGGAGCCTGCTTCGATTCTGTCTCCGTCTCTCTGTCCCTCCCCTGCTCGCGCTCTGGCTCTCTCTCTCAAATATAAGATAAAACATAAAGGCCGAGGGGCTATGTCGGCCTCCTTGCCGCTCTGCAGGAGGGCGGGCAGAAGTGACGAGCACGGGTGTCACTGTCCACGTGTCTCGGGCTCTCCCCACATCGTGCCAGCGGGCAAGTGGCGAGGGCCCTCGCACTACCCGGGGCTGCTCGGCTCCTGAGGTCACGCGTTTCCAACGGTAGGGACTGCGTGTCCCGTTCATTCCCGGAGCAGGTAGGTATTTATTGCGGCCACTACCTGGCCGTTGCCGACACAGGGATTATATCAAACGGAAGCTGGACACCCAAGTTCCCGCGGAATGGCAAGCTTCCAAAAAGGCAGGCGCCTGAGCCATTCCCAGCAGATTGGATTCTAGCAGGCTCTCACCGTCTCGTTCCTCGTCTCCACCTTCTTCACCCCCTGACCCTCTTGGAGACCTCCCTTCATACTCATTCATGGCTTTATGGTTGTTGGTGTTGGACGTGTTTCCCTTTTGCCCAGAAGACCCCTTCTTCGGCCGGCGCACCTGTTTGTGTTTCGAAAGCCCGATCTTTGACTTTCAAGATCATTCCGGCTTCAAACTCTTGTCTGCTTTCTCTACCACGAAAACCTCCGCGTGCTCTCGCGGATCCCTCAGAACCTGGCTGTCCTCCCAGTATCGACACCAGTGTGGGTTCGCCGGAACTCACTGTGCGGGCTGGGAGCGCTGAACTCCTCCTGACGTCACGACTGGGTGTTAGGGTCAAGCCTAAACGATAGGTCCCCTCGCTCGGCTCCGAGGTGCATCCCGATCAGAATTCGGGACAGTAGTCAAATGTTTCGGACTGACCATAAACTTCGCCCCAGGGGGTTGAAGCGTTAGGAATTGCTGCCGTGGGAAGGCAGGTGTACCAGGTGAGGGAGAGCGTGGAGACAGGTGGCTGGAATCCTGGGAGCACATGGTACTGTCGCCTTTGACATTTTACTTTTGGAGGTCTTTAAATTATTGGGGGGGGTGCCAATTTCAGGGGCAGGGGATCGGGCCATTTTGAGACTGAGGGAAATGATAGCACGCTTCTCCAAAATACTACGTCTGAGCTTGCGCGCACGTGCAAACACACTCTCTCACACACACACACACACACACACAATATTTAGAAACCCCTTCTGCCCTTCTGGAGATCCAGGTTAAGAATCCACTTGCGATTTGCCAGGAGGGTGGAGGCTTTCTCTGCCATAATTTGGTCCTTTATCATGCACGGCTTTCGTGTATCCCACTGAGCGTGCAGGGTATTATCCTCCGTGATTCGCGCTCCTAGGGAGCAGGGCTCCCGGGAAGTCTTTTGAGGTTGCTGTGGTTCACTGAGGACCGGCGGCTTTCCCTTCCTATGCCAACTGTCCCCCCACCTCCCTCCACGAGGAAAGCGGTCACCTCGAGAGGACTCGGACCCTACAAGTGCTATTTATTTTCTAGATTTTAGGCCCCAGGCGTTATTACCATACTCGTCATGCAAATATCCGGCCCTGGGTGTTTAGAGAACCAGGTGGCATCTCGTGACAAGCTCTTACGCGCGTCCACACTCAGGTCCCTACGCAGGAATAAACGCACAGACCGTGTTCTCTCTGGACCGCGGGGTCTCGAGTCCTCCCGCAGCTGCGCGCTCCACCGCCCGCCGCCCCCGTAATCAGAGCCCCTCCTCGTGCTCTCCCCTGGGTTTTAGTGCTCAGCCTGAGCTCCTCTCCTGGCCTGAGCTGGTGGGAAACATTTAGGACAGGAATAAACCTGAGGCTAAGAAGAGAGTAGCCATGTGGTTTTAACTTCTTTTCCGATCCTTCCCTCCCACCTGTAAATTTCCGGGGGCCGCCTTTCATTGTAACCTTTTCGGGACTTGCAAGGGTTTTCCCTCCCTTAGCCGCCCCGCCCCCGCCGCCGCCTCCGTAGGCGGTTACAGCCCCCTGGTGGCCACACGCGGGAATGACAGGTTTCCCCCCACACCTGGCAAGAGGAAGGCCCTAGTGTTGGGTCTCGGTTATAAGCGGAGCCAGGACAGAAGCCTGTGGACGGAGGTGGTCCCACCTTGCCTCCCGGGACACCACATCCCGTCCACTAGTTATTCTAGACGGAGGCGCTCACTCAGCATTCGAGGTCGTTCCATCAAAATTTATTGAGCAGCACCCGTGTGCTCGGCACTGGGACTACAGCGGCGGACGGGACGGACGTACACGGTCTCTGCTCTCTAGCCGCCGGCCGGCCAACCACATCCATAATCTTAAGGTTTAAATTGTAACGAGCGCTCAGAAACGTGTGCGGTGCTAAGGGATGATCTAACGGGGAGTCTCGCTTTCAACACCAAGAAATCCGAGCAGCTCTCCCGAGGAAGAGCCATTTAGGACTCGGCTAGCTGGGAGATGGAAGGGTGTGCGAGAGAGGGAACAGCGTGTGCGAGGGGCTCGGGGCTCGGCAGACATTTCACGGACCTCGAGACGGCCCGTGCGGCTGGAACACAGGGAACCAAGGCGAGACGTGCCACGTGGGCAGAGGCCGGTTTACACAGCGTCTTTGGACTTAGAGGGCTTGATTCCCGAAGCACCCGGAAGCCACCGAAGAATCTGAAGGGGGAAAGTCAGGGGCCTCGGTCTGGCTTCCAGAGCTCACTCAGACTGCGGCGTGTGGGGGCAGAAGCGGAAAGAGGACGGGTTCCAGGGGACATTTAGGAGCTGGGAATGACTTCGAGAGTGGCCAGGGGAGCGAGGAGGGGCCGTGTTCCTGGCAGGAGACACTGAGGTAGGAGTCTCGGAAAGAGGGCCAGGTCGGGCCCCTCCCGGAGGCATAGGCCCTCGGCCTGGCGCTCGGGCGGCCTGCTTGGCCTGGGTTCCCCACGCGTGTCGGTTTAACTGAGCCAACAAGACGTACGCGAAACCACCCCAGAGCGGACCACACGGCGGAAAGATCCAGACACTCCGCGGCCCTCTCGAGTTACATGGCACCGAGTGGAAGCCCTTGGTCTCACGGCGGGGGAGGGGTGGGGGAGCTCAGAAAGGGCCCCCGAGGCCAGTACCTGTCTCCGCCTCTGTGCGTGCCTTTCCCAGCCAGCCCCTCGGCGGCCTGCCTAGCACCTCACGGTCCCCACCTCCCTGGTCAGGCAGGTGCAAGCACCTCTCCCCGATTCCTTTGGGCCTGCGACTGTCAGGAAGCCCACCTATCTGTCATTCTCGCTCCCCGCTGAGGTTGAAGGGGACACAAGTGGCCACCTTCCTTCCCCCACGCTCGTTGTCCCTGGATCGCACGGGCTTTCTGACCTCATCAGCTCCTCTCTCTACATCCCTGTTGTAAGGCTGCCATCTTGCAAGACAGCGAGTCTTCCCTTCCCCAAAGGGGGGGCCCGGGCCCGTCAGGTCACCGTTGCCTCCTTTCTGTCCCATCCAAAGGCCCTTCCCCCACTCCAGTGTTCCCTGGGGCCGGTACCCATCTACCTCTTCGCCTCTAAAAAGTCAGAAGAAAATTTTGCAGTGGGATCAACCGGGCAGTAGCCTCAAAGGCTCTTGGTCAGCCGGCAGCCCTCCCTGCCTCCCCCCTGCCTCCACTCCGGCACTACGGAACTCTGCTAACTCCCTTCCAGTGACAGTGACTGCAGGAAAACACACACACACACGCACACACACACACGGCTGACCACACGATAGGTCTCTAGGGTCCTCTTCTGCAGCGAGCCTCGGGCTGGGAGATACTCTCGAGTTTGTATCCCAGGCACTAACCAGTGTGCCTTCGTGCTGCTAAATCTTGCTGAGTTTAGGGAGCCTCCCCCCCTCCCCCCCAGCCGCCTCCCTTGCTTGCTAGATGGGATCCCGCCAGGCTCATCAATCGCTTAGCAAAGCCAAACAGGGGGAAAAAACCTCTTTCTGAGCTGCAAAAGCCTTGTGGTGATGGCGTCCCTCTCACGGAGCAGCCGCCTTAAACAGGACACGCAAAGCACGAAGCGTAAGATCTGGCCTGAGTTCCCTACTAACCGTTCACTTCCTTTTCTCCCTTTGGGTTCCAACCACCAGCCAGTCTTCAGAAGGGAGATAAGGCAGTTTTGTTTGGCCGGCGACTGACACTTCCGGCTCCCGTCTGGGGAAGCCCTAGCTCCCTGCGGCCCGTTCCCTTTCCATCCCTGCCACCCAAGTTCTCCCATCCCTCGTCCCCCTGGAGGCCTTCTCTTCCTCTGACCGTCAGAAAGCTCTGCCTGCGCTCTCTCTGACCGTCCCCTCCTACATCTCCCTAATCCGAGACACCGCGCCCTGTAGATCATTCCTAGGAATCAATTCCTGTGCTTCTAGCATGCTCTCCGACCTTCTCAGAGCAGAGTACAGTGGGCCTGGGAAATAGGACCTGTACACCTCGGAGAGACACGGGGACCACAGGCTGGTTCCCAGAACGGAAGAGTCTGGATCCAGCACCCTCTCCCCCCCACCCCACACACCTGGTTTCCTACAGGACACGGAAGCAGCCAAACTCGAAATATGTCTTAAGTCTACGCGAGCCCACGTCTCCCTTCCTAGAGCTCTGTGAGGTCGTCATTGAAGTAGAGCAGTATTGCGGGCGTATAAAATGCACCGTCCATGTGGAGATAGTCAAATTCTTCGTCCTCATCCCGGATCCCGTTCTCCTCCAGGGTATAATCCATGTTCAGGTTCTTCCCTTCGTATTTCCATGTGTAGCTGGCAGCGTGCGTGTTATAGGGGAGATAGCGATGGAGGACTTCCCACATGGACTCCAGGGCCCCCACCTGCGGAACACGAAAGCACCCCACCCCCCAGAATTCTGGATGGAACACACACACACAGAAACACACAGGCGCGCGTCTCCGCGCGCCCCCAAGCAAAGGCCAGGAGCCCAAAAGGTGATAGAGCTGGGATCAGAGAGGCCTCCCTTGGAAGACAGCGTTTTTTTCAGCACTTCATGGCCCCAGGCGCCACCGTCCTTTGTGGCAGCCACTTCTAACAAACAGGTGGTCTTAAAGGGTCAGAGTCACGGCCGCCTCCGCTCATCCCTACAGTCGGGTACTCTAATAAGAGAGTCCGCCTACAATCACCATCCCAAACACGGCACCGTAAGAGCTTCGCAGGTCCACGTCACTGAGGCGCCTGAACTGCTGCCCCCGGCTTTTGGACCCCGTGATCGGGCCACGCCCACCCTGGAGACCTAGGTGATCGGCTCTCCCTGGCTGCCCCCGGAAGGGGGAGAAAACGCCGCTCCCACTGGTCACGGAGAGCCGAGGGCCTAAAGATCTCCGTGGGAATCTGCTGGTGTTCCCCGTCCCCTCTGACCTGCCCCCGGCACCAGTTCTCACCTCCAGCGTGTGCTCCTGCGACGTGAGCGTGTTAACGATGCGGATGGTCCGGGTCTTGGAGGACAGCCGCCCCACCTCATAACGCGACCCCTGCCACCACGGCTTCCCGAAATCATTGGCCCAGTCGGAACGGGGCAGCTGCGGCGGGACGTGCACAAAGCGGCCCCAGGGGGTGCGGTATCTCAGGGTCCCGGTCAGCGGGTCTATGTGCTTGCGGATCTTTAAAGAGGAGTTCGGGGGAGGCGCGCGGAGCGGTCACCTTCGCCGACCCCGGCCCGCCCCGGCTTCTCCTCCCCACCCCGCTCTCCGGTGCCCCTAACCCCGCCCCCAACCCCGGGTTCCAGCAGAACTCACGTCTCTGGTCTTCGGATCGAACCAGTGGCTGATGTCCTGGCCCGCGACTTCTAGGATGGGTTTTAGCAGCAGGTCTCCTGGGAAGGAGCAGCCGGGGTCAACGCTAGCCACCCAAGAACTGGGCACCGTCCCTACCCTCCCCCCCCCCCGCAAGTACGCCCTGGCCCTGGCCCAGAGCGTGGCCCCTACCCTTGTACTCCTGAGCCAACGGCGTCAGGTCGTACACGAATCCCAGGTAAGACACCCAGAGGTCTTCCGGCCGGTTGTGTTGGGCCACCTCGGCCGGCGTGAAATAGCGACGCACGAAAAACTCAAAGTCTGGCCCGGCCACTAGGCCCCGGCGCGGCATGGTTCTTGCACTATCGGCCACCAGCTCCTCCTGTTGCTTCGTCGCTCCTCAGCACGCTCTCACTCACTGCAATATTATCTTTTCCCCCTCGCGAGTGCGTTTATCCGCTGACATGGAAACCATTGTCCCTCTCCGGCCACCGTCGACGGAGGTCAACCATTCCGCGCGTAAGGAGGCGGGGCGTGGGCTGTGCGTGCTCACGGGAAACGTAGTCCGAATCTGGCTTTCGGGATCGGGCGGTGTGTTCAAGAGTTCCGGACGAAAGCGAACGCTTTCTGTTTTCAGAGTGGTCTGGGCTACAAGGGATATTTAGGACTGACTGTCTCTACGAAAAAAGGTATTCTCGCTAAATTCCAGGGTCCCTAAAGGCTAGGTCTGAAACTAAAGAGGTAAAACTTCTCGCGATATGTTAAGACGTCCGGCGCCATAGACCTCAGTGAGCCTCAGCGTCGGAGAAGAGAAGCTCGCGAGATCTCTGCAGTTGCCCAGGAGACGAGGAGGAGGAGGAGGAGGAGGAGGAGGAGAGGTGATCTCGCGAAAGAAAAGAGGTCGGGAGCAATCGCGAGATCTCAGACCACCGGCGCCGAAAGGTTCTTAGGAAGTTGAAGGGCCCGCAGGAGGCCCGGGGGCAAATGGCCGGAGCCGGACCAACTATGCTGCTAAGAGAGGAGAACGGTTGTTGCAGCCGGCGTCAGAGCAGCTCCAGCGCCGGGGTTAGCGCGGGCTCGAGTGCTGGGATTGAGGGGCAGCCGGGAAGCAAGATGGGGGGACGGAGAGGGGAACTGCAGCTCCCGGCAGCCTCTGGGCTTGGTGTGAGTGCCCCGTGGGCTGTCGGGAGCTGTGGTTCCGTGGGTGGGCGGCAGCCGGGGCGGCGCAGTCTCAGCGCGTGTCCCGCCCCGCGCAGGACTCGGACGGGGAGCGCGAGGACTCGCCGGCTGCGCGGGCCCGGCAGCAGCTGGAGGCGCTGCTCAACAAGACTATGCGCATTCGCATGACAGATGGACGGACCCTGGTCGGCTGTTTCCTGTGCACCGACCGCGACTGCAATGTCATCCTGGGTTCGGCGCAGGAGTTCCTCAAGCCGTCGGGTCAGTGCCCGGGGAATGCGGCGGAGCCTCACCGCGAGGCACTACCCCCCCCCCGCCCAGTGTGTGGCTGCACCCCAGTTTTCTGGGGCTCGGAGGGGCGGAACCGACGCTGGCCTGCCTCCCTGATGCTCTGACCCTTCTTTCCAGATTCCTTTTCTGCGGGGGAGCCCCGTGTGCTGGGCCTAGCCATGGTACCCGGCCACCACATCGTGTCTATTGAGGTGCAGAGAGAGAGCCTGGCAGGGCCTCCCTATCTCTGACCACGATCGTACATGCTTTTCAGACCATTAAACCTGTCAACGAAGTGGCTTGTGTCCGGAGTGTAGCTGGGACGTCGGGAGCGCTCTCAGCCCTCCTTCACCCAGCCCGGGCGTCCAGGGGTGCCGGGGCTCGGGGGTGGGGATGAGCTAAGGACCAACAGGCCCCAGGGTGGGCCCCTCCATCTTCCCTCCCACGCTGCTGCTCCAGAACCGTGGCTGGAGGGGGTGTCCTCCTGCTCCGGAAGGCCCATTGTTTCCCTCCCCGGCCTGGCAACACCGAGTTCCTCCAAGCTGGGGTCAGAGAACGGGCTCGGGTCCCCAAGGGGAGCAGGGCAGGCGACAGAGGCCGGGCCCTCTCCGCTCTATTGATGGAGAGGTGACTTCAGGGTCAGGGACAGAGAGAGCTCTGGGGTCTGGCCAGGAAGAACGGGCTGATGCGATAAGGGAAGGCCGGGAGGCCGAAGGATGCGCTCCTGAGCGCCCCCCCTCCATGTTTCCTGCTCCTGGGCACGGGGCAGGGGTGAGGGAATCTGTGCCATCCCCCCTTCACAGGATCCCAGCAACGCCTTCAGTTCATTAATTCTTTATTGATGCGGGAGTCGCTCCTTACCCCTCGAACCTCGACCCCCCTCCCCCGCACCCGGTAAATACTAGAGGAGCGGCACCAGAAAAGGAGGACGCGAGGTTCATCCGAACGGGGGGGGGGGGGCGGCGGGGGTGGAGTGGTGGCGCGCGCAGGGTCCAGCCCAGATGTCCAGGAGTCCGATGTAGGCAGTAGGAAAGCGGGTTTTCCGGGGCGTGGCGGATTTCCGCCAGCTTTGGGTCCACAGATGCTCCGGTTCCCCCGGGGGGGATGCTGGGACCCGGCTTGGGCAGGGGTGGGTGAGTGGGGTGGGGTTAGGGAAGGTCGGGAGACCACTCCCCCTCCCCGGGCTTCGAGTCCTTGGGGCGACTGGGAGCGGGGGCGGTCGTGAGGGTCGTTCTCGACTCGAGGGTCCTCAAACCCAGACCTTCCCTGCTGTGGCACCGGCCTGGGACCCTGGGGCGGCCCGGGGCGGCCGCGGCTGCGGGGCGCGCCGGCGCCGGTAGAGGGCTCGGCTGTAGGGCACGAGGCAGTCGGCCAGGCGGAGGCGCAGGCAAAGGCGGCGGTAGCTGGCCAGGGCGAGCACGAGTAGCGGCACGAGGAGCAGGAATCCGGTGACCAGCAGGGCCGTGAAGCCCGGGTCCCGCAGGTGCGCCGTGCAAGGCGGTGCCTGGGAGCGCAGGAACTGGGGGAGCAGAACCGGCGTCGGGCCCGAGCCGAGCGGGCCCGAGCCCGCGGACCCCACCGCCGCCTCCGGCACCAAGGCCCGCGGCCACCCGCGCACCTCGGGGCGCACGCTCACCTGGGAGTGGCAGAGGAAGCCGAAGCCCAGCATGGTGACAGCGGGCAGCAGGATGGTCCCCAGCACGAGCGCCAGCAGGAGGAGGTTGAAGGCCGCTACCAGCAGATTCTGGGCCGTGACCAGCACGGCGCAGGCCCAGCAGTCCAGGGGGTCCCGGGGCTCCGGGCCGCCGCCGGGAGCCGCTCGCTGCGCCCCGGGGACATCCGCCATGGTCGGCCTGGCTGCCGCCCCGCCTGGGCCACGGCCCTTATAGCCCTCTTTCCTGCCCCTCCCCCGGCCCGGCCTCTCCCCACCCCCCCCTTATCCTGGAATGCGGCTCCGGGATCGGGCACCCCCCTCCCACCCCAGACCGAGGAGCTGGACATTCCACAGGCGCCTCGGGGAGGGGCTCGCCCCGCCGGGGTCTGCGCGGGAGGCCCTCCCCCCCAGGTGCGCGCCCCGCTCGCCCCAGCACGGCCTCCAAACCGGATGTTTTTCTCGGATTTTATTTTTAATATTAATATTCTCACACAAAAATCACCGAAAATAGGGGGAGGGTTGGGAAGACCCCTCTGCCCCTGGGGCAGAGAGACAGTGCAGTGCGAGGGGGCGGGACTGTAAACCCCCCACCCCTCCGCAGCCCCAGCGTGGGAGAAAAAAATCACCGACATAACGAAAATAAAGCCCCAGAGAAACTCATCCCGGGGTGTCCCTGCCCCAGTGAGGCCCTGGCCCTGGGCTGGTTCACGCTTAAAAAGAAAAGTGGGGGACGGGAGGGGCGTGAGGGGAAGGTCCGTGGTTTTAAAGGTGGCCGGGGCTGGGAAGGACGGGGTTCCTTTTCCTCATAGTTCTTTCTTTAAAACTTTAAATTTTTTTATTTATTTATTATTATTTTTTTACAAAATACCATTTCAGTTCCCACTTCTTCCCCTACAGTACAGGAGTCGCTCACCCTCAGGCGGGGTTGGGGTCGGGTCGGGAGTGGGGGCCTGGTCCGAGAAAGTGCAGGACGTCGGGGAGGGGAGCGGGTTTGAGCACCATGAGAACCCGGCTGGAGCCGCGGGCGGGCGGACGGGCGGAGACGGACGGGCCGGGCCCGGACACACGCTGGGGCGCGGGGAGAGCCCGGCGGCGGGCAGTCCCTGGAGGGGCGGGCGGGATGGCTTGAGGGGGGGGGGTGCGGGAGGTCGGGTTTTCCCAAAAATGAATAAATAGAGGTGAGTGGGACTGTTATAAATTAAAAACCAAAAAAAACAAAAACAAAAACCAAGAACGAACAAACAAAAACGAAAAAAAAAAACCCAGAAAATACAAATCATAACCAAGTGAATAAACAGAGACATGTACAGGGGGTCACAGCTAGCATTGGAAGTAAAAAAGGAGGTTCTGGGGGAGGGGTAAAGCCCATAGAAAGAATCTCATTAAAAACCTCGGCTGCCGTAACGTCTATGTACAAACACGAGCCGCGAGCGTCTGCGCCGGGCGGGCGGGCGGGCGGGCGGCAGGCGTGAGGGAACCCGTATGTGACCCCCGCCGCCGCCGGAGCCTGGTCCTTGTGTCTGTTGCTAGAAAGGCCAAAGTCGGTGAGGGGAGGCGCTGGCGGGCGAGGGGCTGCCAGCCCCCTCCCCCGTCTCCCATTTTTTTTCCTTTTTTCCTCTTATTTGTTAAAAAAAAAAAAACTTTTTTTCTTAATAAATTAAGTGAGGGGGAGCTGCCAATGGGGCGGAAGGGCCGGGCCCGACACCCCCTTCCCGGCCAGAGGCGGGACCTAGGTCCAGCCCAGGCGTGTGCTGGTGGCCCCGCGGCGCCCTGCGGGCGGGCGGGCGGGGCGTCCGGCCTCATCGCGACGCGCTGGCGGGGGCCTGCGGGGAGAAGACGGGCACCGGGCTCAGGGGCGGGCGCGGGGCGGGCGCCGGGCTCCGCCCGCGCCCCGCCCCCCGGGCCCCCCGGGCCCCCCGGCCCCCCGCCCGCGCCCGCCGGGCGCTCACCAGCGTGAAGGCGTCGTAGGCCTGCGCCAGCTCCTCGGTGCGGTACTGCTCCAGCACCACCACGCCCTGCAGGCCCGCGCTGCGCCGCCGCGCGCACGCCTCGCAGTGCACCAGGTACGTGTTGCGGCTGCCGTTCTCGCTGGTCACGAACAGGATGTTGAACACCTCCACCTGGAAGAGGGCGCAGGGCAGGGGGAGGGCGGTCACGGGGAGCGGGGGGGGGGCGGTGGGGGGGGCGCGGCGGGGGCCCCTCCCTCTCGGGCATGGGGCGCGGCGCGCGCGCGGCGGGCCCACTCACGTCGCACTCGTTGCAGTAGTAGGCGGGCTCGTCCTTGACCCGGCCCTGGTAGGCGATCTTCTTCCCGGCCCGCACCAGGCTCTCGCGCTGCACCTGGCAGTGCTTCATGGACTGCAGGAGGCAGAACCTGCGCGCGGAGCGAGGGGGCGAGGGGACCGTGAGGCCGGCGCGGCGGGGCCTCCCGGCTCCGGGCTGGTGGCCGATCACAGCGGACACGCGGCTCCGGTCTATTCGGGCCGCGGGAAAATAAAGCTCTTCCTCGGAGCGCGAGCGGGAGCGGGTGCCGCGCCGGGCGCGTGGCCCGGGGGCAGAGAAGAAGGAAAAACAGGGTGGCATCCGGCAGGAAGGACACGCGCGGGGCCGCGTCGGGTGGAGATGGGCCCCTGCCCGAACGGGGCGCTCACTTGATCATCTTGAACAGGTCCGGGTCGCTGATCTTGACCGTGCGGGCCACGTTCCAGGACACGTGGATCATGGGCACGATGGATTTGACGTTCTTCACCTCGTTCCACTCGTATCGTTCCAGGGCCAGCTGGTACTGATAGGCTGCGCGCACAAGGGGGAAACGCAGGCGTCGCAAGCGGCCGCGGCCACGCGGGCCCCCGGCCTCCCTTCCCTGGCTGCCGGCTGCCGCCCGGCGCGCGGCCACCCACGGGGGTCACCCCCTCCCCCCACGGGCCCCGCCCTCTCACCGGTGAGGGGCCCCACGTTCCAGGCGATGTTGTTGCACCAGCCGGTGGCCTGCACCCAGTGCACGGTGCCCGCATTGATCCACACCAGGTCTCCGGGGCGCTGCACGAAGCGGTACACGGGGATATTGGAAGCATAGAGGTCGTCCAGGATTGGCCACCAGGAACCAGTCAGGTAGTCCACTCCGTGCCTGCGCGGTGGCCACAGGGTCAGACGGAAGCCACGGGGCTGGGGCGGGGCTGGGGTGGGGGAGTGGGGGGCAGGAGGTGTCCCTGGCGGGGCCGGGGCGGCGCGCACCGGTCGCAGAAGGCGCTGATGGTCTCCCAGTAGTGCTCGTGCACCGCGAACCACTCGCAGTCGCCTGGGCCGATGTTGATGTTGACGGAGCAGAAGTTGTTGTTCTCCTGGTGGCCTGCAGGGGGCGACAGAGCACGGCGTGGCTGGCCACAGCCCTGCCTGCGCTCCGCGCGACCGGTCCGCCCGCGGGCCCCGATTGGCTGGCGGAGCGGCAGCCCCGCCCCCTCGCGCGCGGGCCGCACCTGGCGTCCGGCTACCGGGAACCTTCATGTACAGCTGCACGGTGTTCATGCCCAGGATGGTGTGGCCCACGTGGCTCAGCATGTTGCCCGTGGAGGTGACCCGCATGAAGGCGGGCAGCTTCAGCAGCTCCTGCAGCTGGGGCTTCCACCTGCGGCGGCGAAGGTGCCACGGACGTGAGAGGCCGCCCCCGACCCCCGCTGGCCCGGCAGCGCCCCCCGCCCGCCCCAGCCGCACTAACCGCTTGGCATCAGACAGGTCGATGTTGGTGCCGAACTTAATGATGTGATGGTTCTTCGGGTCCGGCGCGCTGCTGCCGGGGGCAAAGAGCTCGGGTTGGCGGAGACGCGCCGGCCAAAGGGGAAGGCCACGAAGGGGGCGGACGACCGGGACCTACCTAGGAGGGGTCCCCGTGGTGCTGTCGGGCTCCTCGGACTCCTCATCCTCGCTCTCCTTCTCCTCCTGCGGGGCCACAGCGGGGAGGCGGGCGGGGGTCAGCGCCGGCCCCCCCCCCCCCCACCGCAGCCCCAGGGCCCCAGAGCCCCGGCCCCCTGCCCCTGCCGGGCCGCCCCTCGCACCTGCAGGGACTCCTGGAAGGACGAGGCCTGGTACTGCGCGTACTTGGCGATGGTGGTGTGCGAGCGGGAGCTCTCGCAGGGCCAGATCTGCCGCGTGCCCGTCAGGTCCCAGTTCTCATCCGAAGGCTGCTGCACCTGGGTGCGCACCTCCACCGTGTGCTCGCCGCTCGCCTCCACCAGCGTCTTGGTGGAGAAGAGGCCCAAGTCTGCAAGGCAGGACCGAGCAGGGCGTCGGGGCAAGGGCAGAGGGCAGGGAGTGAGGGCCTTCTTCCTCCCGGGGCCTCTCCCCAAGCTTCACGGAGCTCAGCCCAGCCCCGCGTGCAGCTGGGAAGGATGGCCCTCCCAGGGTGACCCCCTTTGTCCCGCTGCCGCTCTGAGCCCGGGGCACCCCCCCCCCCCGGGGGCCTCAGGTGTGCTGCCCCTGGCACGAGGTGCTCAATGAGTGGCAGTTTCCTTAAGTTATCGTTGGAGCCCACCAGAGATTTAGTCAAGGAGAAGCCTAGAAGGTGCTTCCCGGAACAGCGGAGGGAAGGGAGGGTACATGGGTACAGAGGAAAACCAACTGCGTTTTATCTTTCTGTGTGGTTTCTGTTTGAATGTATGTACCTCTGTCTGGAATTTTGCACGATAAAAGAAATTTTTTCGCACAATAAAGCGCTGAAAAAGAGCGGGGGGGGGGGGGGGGCGGCACCTGGGTGGCTCAGTCGGCAACCAAGGCAACCAACTTCGGGACTTTCGATTTCAGCTAGAGTCATGATCTCCTGGTCATAGGATCAAGCCCCCCACTAGGCTGTGTCCCGAGCACGGAGCCTGCTTGGGATTCTCTCTCTCTCTCTCTCTCTCTCTCTCGGTCCCTTCCTTGCTCTCCCTCTCTCTCAAAATATGTAATTTTTAAAAAATCCCGGAACCATGGGCCGGCAGGGGTTTCATATAATCGGTGCTCTCATCCCAATCCGTCAAGGAAACCAAAAGTGACCCTAACCAGGTCCTGAGACCCACCCCTTCCCGTCTGCCCAGTGCTGGGGACACGGCGATGGGGAGAGAGCCCAAGGCCGCAGGTAGGGCCTGTGGGGGACGGAGAGCCCGGGAGGGCCGCGGTCCGGGGCCTGCAAGCCTGGGGGCCCTCAGGGTCCTCCCTGCGCCCTCCTGCCCCTCCGCACTCACTGAGCCGCAGGGAGCCCGCCAGGCCCCGGATCACGGTGATGGGATTTCGGGGGTCTGTGCAGAACTGCAGCAGCACAGGCGAGAAGGCGTCCCGTTTGCTCTCCAGCTGAGAAACGACCAGGGGCCGGAGTGAGGGCCCTGCCACAGTCTCCGAGCCGCCCCCCCCCCCCAGGGGTCTCAGAACACCGCGGGGTCCCACGTACATAGATGCTGGGCGTGGGCGGGCTGAGTTTTTCCCGGGGCAGCTTCTCCTCAGTGTTGATCTTGGGTTTCACAGACTGGGCAGGGGAAAGGTAGGACTCCCGGAACTTCCCTTTCACCTTGGCGTTCCTGCGGGGAGGATGGGGGCCGTGAGGGCAGGAAGGTCAGGGTGCCGGGGGGGGGGGGGGGGGGGGGGGGGGGGGGGGGAAGGGAGCCCCCCACCGGGCCGGGGCAGGGTGAGGACAGGGGCGGCCTCCGCGAACTCACTTGCTGGCACGCACGACGTCGGCGGCGCAGTGGCTGATGGTGAGGTCCGCCATGCGCAGCCTCCGCTCTTCCACCTCGGAGGCGATGAAGGTCTCCTTGTCGCCGCTCTCCACCTTGATGAGCCGGATCTTCAGCTCCTTGGGGGGCCCCTCGCTGAGTGAGCGCAGCTTTAACATGTCAGCGCGGCTGACGCCCGGCGGCCCCGGAGCTTCCTCCCGAGCCTTCTTCCCGGGAACGGGGACGGAGGGAGCGGTGGGCGGGGCGGGGGGCGCGGGGGCCGGTGGCGGGGCCGGAGCTGTGGGCGGCTTGGCCTTGGAGGCCCCGCCGAGATCGGGCCGGGCCTTCTCTCGGCCCTGGATCTCCTCGCTCTGCAGGTCCAGGTTGCCCAGCACCCGGCGGCTCTTTTCTTTGGGGGCCTTGGCCTTGGTCTTTGCCCTGCCCTCTCGGGGCCGCCGACCCACGCTGTCCTTGCAGGCCCGCCTGTGCCGTCGGTGCTCCTTCTGCCGCCGTTTGCTGCCGCCTGGTCCCACCACCGCCGCCACCCCGCCACTCTCCTCCCGGGGCTGGGCGGGAGGCAGCAGTCGCTCGGTCCCACTGTCCGCCGGGCCCGCCGGGTCCACCGGGCCCGCCGGGTCTGTGGCACTCCGGCCCACCCGCTCCACGAGGGTCTCACAAGCCCGACTGATCTCTTCTAGCACCTCAGACTCAGACCGAGCAGGGGGCAGAGGCAGGGGTGGGGGCGGCGGGGCGGGGGTCGTGGGGCCCGGGGCCGGCTCTTCGCCCGGCCCGCGCTCCCGGGCCCAGGGCCCGCCTGAGGTAGAGAAGTGAGATGCGGAGGGCTGCGGGGAGCCCTGGGCGCTAGGGGCCGCCGAGGCGGGCGGCGGGGCGGTAGCACCTGATGGGGGACCTGGGGAATACTGAGTGGCAGGCAAGGGCCCGGGCCGGGTGGCGACGGCGGCTCCAGTCCCCCGATAACAGTACTTCTGTCCCTCCAGCACGGAGGCCAAGGACTTGAGCAGGCTGGCCGGGCTGGCCGGCGGGGGGAGCGGGGGCGGCGGGGGCTGGGGCTGGGGCGGCGGAGGGAACTTGGCTAGAGGCGGCGGTGGCGGCAGGGCTGGTGGTGGCTTCTTCTCCTCTTCCTGGGTGGCGGTGGCGGTGGCGGCGGCGGCAGCAGTGGCGGCTGGGGTTGTGTCACTGGGGAACGGAGGCTGCAGAGATGAAAAGGGCTCCTTCAGGGGGGGCGGGGGGACCACGCCCGCCTCCTGTCGTTGCTGCTCTTCCTCCTTGCGAATGGATTCATCCAGCATCTTCATGATGTTGGCCAGCCCGTCAGGGAGGATCTTGAACTCAGCGGGCTCCTCAAACTGGTCCTCCAGCGGGGTAGGGGGGAAATCAAAGAGGCGCGGGCCTCGGGCAGGCAGCTCCCCAACCCTGGGCGGCACACGCTGGGGGGCTTTATTCAAGGGGCCCGGGGAGGGCCCTGGCCCCACCTCGGGGGTCTTTGGGAAGGAGACCCTGGGCCGAGGGCTCTCCGGGCGCCTGAAGCTTCCTGAGGTATTTTGGTGGCAAGAGGAGGAGGGAGGAGCTGGAGGCAGGGCAAGAGTCAAGGGCGCAAGAGGTGGGTCCTGGGGGCTCAGATTCGGGCTGGGGGGCCGGGGGAGGGGGTCCAAACTTCTGGCCAGATAGGGAGGCGGGGGGAAGGACACAGGCCCCGTGGGGCTGCTGCTGTGGCTGCCATGGTTGCTGCTGCTGGTGGCTGGGGGAGTCGGAGGGGTGTGCGAATCCTGAGTGCCCACAGAAAAGCGGGGAGCCGGAGGCCCCAAGAAGCCCTCGCGGTGGGGGAGGGGTGGGGGGGGAGGCCGGGGGCGTCCCTCAGCCCCGAAGAAGAGCTCCTCTAAGATCTCCCCGTCCTCGCGGGCTGCCCGGCAGGCCGGGCCCTTCAGCCAGGCTGGGGGGGGTGGGGGGCGCAAGAGGCGGGGACAGGGCGGTGGAGGCGGCGAGGGGGGACCGGGCGGCAAGGGCAGGTGAGGAGTGGCAGCGGGAGCCGCCAGGAACGGTTTCCGACTGCTGTGTGCCGAGGGCCCCAGGCGGCCTTGGTGGGAGGGGACGTCCAGCGCGGGAGTTTGGTAATGGTCAGCGCCGGGCTGCAAGCAGGGGACAGGCGGTCAGCGGCTGCTGGGGGGCGGGGGCGGGGGGACCCGCCCGCTCGGCCCGCGGTCTGGAACTCACAATGCCTGGGCTCGGCTCCGCGGCCCGGAGACCGGTGTTGTTGCCGCTGCTGCTACTGCTGCTGCTGGTGGGGCCGGGGAGGCCGGGGGGCCGGGAAGGGGCGTAAGGCACGCAGGCGGTGGTTGCTGCTGGTGAAACGCTGGAGTCCATCCGCGACCTCTGAACTCTGCTCTCTCTAAGGTCACTTCCGGGGGGACGGGTGGCAGGCGGGCAGCCATGGCTCTCTGCTCCTGGGGGGCGGGGGCCTGGGCCTGGGGGTGCGGCCGGGACCAGCCGGTGGCCAGGGGGGTGCGCGGCGTAGGCCGGAGCCGGGTACCCGTACGGGTGAGGCAGCGAGTGCCTCTGCTCCTGTGGGAGAGGCGAAGGACCACGAGTGACGAACGGGGGGGGGACGGGGGACTCGAAGTTGAGAGGCGAGGGGCAACCGCTAGGGGCTCACCTGGCGCTCCGGGGGTGCTGAACCCTTGCGCTCGGGGCCCCAGACATCTCCATGCAAGGTGCTCCACAGCCCTGGCTTGCTCAGCTGGAACGGAGGGCTAGTGGCGAGGCCAGGCAGGGGTGGGGGGGGCGGTGGCGGGGGCGGCGGGGGGGGTGGTGGCGGCAGTGGCGGCGGGGGCAGTGGCAGCGCGGGGGTAAGGCCGGTCTGGAAGAAGAGAGAGCGTGAGAACAGGCCCCGCCGCCCCCCCCCCCCCGCCCCGTCCTGCCCACGGGGGCCCGCGGCCTGCATGCTACCATACCTGCTCAGGGCCACAGCCTCTCCTGCGCTTGCCCCCGGGGCTGAGGCCCTCGTCCCCGGAGGGGCCTGAGAGCGCCACGGGAGGCACGGGCTGCACCGCTGGGGGCTCGGCGGCTCGCTTCACGGGGGGACCGCCCCGCTTGGCCCCATAGTTCCGCTTGTGCTGAAGACAAAAAGCAGAGGAGAGAGAATGGCACACACATGTAGATCTGGCCGGGGGCCCCCTCCCCGGCCCGCCGGCCCCCATCTCACCTCAAGGTGCAGCAAGTTCCACACTTGCTCCAGGGGGGGCAGGACCTTGGCTCGGTGCTGGCAGGAGCCGGCATGGAAGTTCCAGAACTGGGCCTGGGGGCGGAAGGACACATTAGGATGAGGGAGCCCAGCCAGAAGGCACAAGACCAGCCCCCCCTCCCACGGGGTCCTGCCTCATCCCACCTGCTGTAGTCGCCCAATTCGGGGCCCCAACTCAGCCAAGCTTCCTCCGTATCGAAGGGCGCTGTGGTAGCAGCGAAGGGCCTCCTCGCTGTCGTGCTCGGACTCGTACAGCTGCCCAAGCTGCTCCCACAGCCCTGGCTGGGCCGGCTCGCGGAGCAATGCCTGCACACAGCCATGCAGGGATTCCAGCTTCCCGTGGAGGGGTCTCGGGGCGGGGGTCCTACAGGGCAGAAGGGGTGGCGGGGGCTGGTCAGGCCCGGGGGGACCTCTCCCGAGGCCCCAGACTTACCTCCCGTCCACAGCACCCTTGAGTCCGTACTCACCCTGGAGCATAATATGGTTTGTTGGGGTGTCCGGAGCTACTGCCGTGTGAAGGGGGTAGGGGAGCAGAGAGTGGGGGCTGCCCGATGCTGGCAGAGCACCTAGAGACAGAAGGGCTCTGTTAGCGGTCCTGTCCCTACCCAGGAGCCAGGGAGCTGAGAGACTAAGAGAAAGCAGCCCAGGACCCCAGTGGGGTCCACAGATCGGCAGAAACCCAGAGAGTGACGGAGGAGGAGCAGAGATGGTAAGAGGGGTGCGCGGAGCTCTCACCTGCCTCCAGGCAGCCATGCGCTCCGAGGAGGAGGATGGGGCGGGCAGGAGCTCCAGGCCCCAGCACAGCTCAAGCCCCCGAGGGCAAAGGCTTCCCGTGCAGCGCGGGCCCCTGGAGGGTCCACTGCCCGATGCATCCAGCCTGAGTCAGGGAGCAGAGAGCAAGTATTTTGACGGGGGCACAGCCGGAGCCGGCAGTGTACACACACACACACACACACACACACACACACAGGGCCGACCCAGCCCCGGTCTTCGCCTTACCAGGTCAGCAGTGGCCCCAGGAGCCCTGGAGATCGGGCACGGCCCCCTGCCCCAGCTCTCTGGGGCGACGGTCCGCTCCAGCCGCTCTGACAGGAGTGCCCACTGCCCCCAGACGGCCGCCCGGGGCCCTTCACGGCCAATTCTGCGGGGGGGAGGAGGAGGAGTGCCGTGAGCCGGCCAGCGCACAGCTGAGGCCCAGGGGCCGGGCCGGGCAGTCATCTGCACCGAGAGTCGGGCCGTGGCTTTCCCCGATGGGAGGCCCACGCCGCCCGAGGAGCCCCCGGAGGCCCGGGAGAGCGGCGAGGCGCCGGGACGAGTGGCAGGGAGCGGGACGGCCGGGCGGCGGCGGCCCGCTGCCGGGAACCACTGGGGCGGACGGGCAGCGCCGCGGCGGCTTACCCGGCCTCCGTGGGAGCGTCTTCGCACGGCGTCGGCGAGCTCCTGAGATCCGGCCAATCACAGGACTTCCTCTCTCCCCAGAAAGCCAATCATCACCCGTGTCTCCGCCTCAGTAACAGCCTGGCCGGGACCAATGAGAGCGAGGTTAGCCCGGCCGCGGCCGGGAGGGGGGGAGGAGGAGGGGCGGCGGAGCCGGTCAGACGGGCTCGGACCGGGGTGACCCTGGGGTGACCCCGCGGCTCCCACCTAGGGTCTCCATCCCGGACATGACACCCGGGCCGGCGGCGCAGGCAGGGTCCGGGACCCTGCGGGTGAAGGCGGCGCGTCGCACGCTCGGGCCGGCCCGGGGGACGGCGCCACCCGCGAGTCCCACGCACCCCACAGAGCCGCCGGTAGTCCCGGCAGGACCGCCCGAAACGCCCCCGGCGCCGGCGCCCTAAGACCGGCCGACGGCAAACGGAAGCACAACGCAGACAAAGGCGTCGCTCCCCTTCCTCACTTCACCTCGCCGGTGCCTGACCTCCCACCCGGAGTGCCCCCTGTGACTGCTGAGGGCTGGCCGGTCACCGCGACTTCGGTACCCAAACCCGCCCGCGCCGGTATCCGAGCGCTCCACCCGCTCCCCCACGCCTAACCCTATCCCAAGCCCGGGTCGGGGTCCCCAGCCTCATACCTAGTTCCTGGAGTTCCTCCACTTCCCCTGGCTCTCTAGATCTTCAGTACCAACCGACCCCCCCAAACCAAATCTCCCTTTAATCCCCCAACTTCTGAGAAGTCGCGCACAGCGGTCCCGAGTGGCCCCTCTCGCGTGGCTCCCGTATCCTCTATGCCCTTCCCCGTCGGGGCCACGCGGTTCCCCACGGCCCACGTGGCCCCCGCCCCCCAAGGGAGGGGGGATTTCGGGGGTTGCCCGTGACGTGGCTACTTGCGCAGCGGAAGCGGCGTGTGTAAGTGTAAGGGGGGGGGTCCTTCGGGAGGGAGGAGGGCGGGGCCCGACAGGCGGTGACATCACCCCTGTCCCACTCTCACCGCCCACTCCCTTAAAGAACCCAGAACCCGTTTCACTTCCTCCTTCGCGGCCCCCCCCCCCAGCCCCTTCCCGTCGGTGCCGCATCGACCCACGACGGGCGCAGCGCCCCCGTTCTTGGGCACCTCCCCTTCGGCCCCAGTTCTTCCTAGTCGCCTCTCTGAGCCCAGGATCCCCGTCCCCGCGCCTCTTCCTCGCCTACCCGGCGTCCCCGCAGGTAGGGAGCCGGCTCCGCTCCCGGGATCGGTCCATTGAGAGTCTAGAGTACAAAGAGCTGAGAGAGGCGAGCGTAGAGTACAAAGCGGCGGGGGCGGGGCCAGCGCTCCAGCTGGAGCGAGCGCCGGGCAGGAAGCCGGGGGAGCGCGCGCGACAAGGGGCTGGGGGCGGCTGGAAAGTTCGCCTTCGCCGAGAGAAGTCTGCGCGGTGGGGAAATTTCCACCCAGCCCGCAAGGGCAGGCGGGTTTCTGGTGAAAACAGTCCTCTGTCCGCAGGGCAAGGGGGTCTGTTTACGAGCAAAGCGCCCGGACCCTACAGGTCGCGGCGCGCCACTCCCCGCCGAACCCTGCGAACGCCTGGGCTCTGCGGCTGGCGGCGGCGGCTCCAGCGGAGTTTCTGCCCGAACTCTCTCTGCTCACCACACAGACTTTCGGTCAGTTGCCAAGCCCTGGACGAGCAGAGCGCTTAACTGCGGTCTAAGGGTAGCCCTGGCCACATTCCCCCACCCGAGTCCGGGACCACGCATGGGGACACGGAGGGGGGGAGGAGGACCGGGGGGGGGGTCTGGGCACCGGAGGACCGGGTCCCCGTTTGCGAAGCGGTGCCGAGGGCGCTGCCAGTTACCAGGAAATGCAGCTTCCCCTTCTGCGATGATGACACTTCCCCTCCACCACTTCCCCTTTCCCACGGGGAACTGACTCAGCTTTCCCTAAAGCACGGAGTCCCGTCTCTCCAGCCCCTTTCCACCTTTGTCCACAACCCCCCCCCCACGCCGGCACGCAGAGTACAGCAGCCCTCACTGGAGAACAAAAACTTCCTGTGCGCTGAATACACATTCACTCTCGCCAACCACCTCGGATCCACCGGGACCCGGGCGCCTGACTCCCCCTCCGCCCCCCGTACAAAGCCCTCCCTCGGGGTCTGATTCAGGCTTGGGGTGGGAGAGCGTGAGTCACCCACGAAACCTTCCCCTATTCCCACTGACTCAGCCCTCGCCTCCCTGAACACACACAGACACACAGTCAGAGGCAGACACAACTCAGCCCACACACCGCTCACCACCGGTCCCGCGGAATTTCCCCTCTCGTCTTCCCCCACGACGGCCCCTCCCCGCGCCCGCCAGCCCCGACGCCGCGCTCGCACCTGTTCCCCGGCGCCCGCTCGCGGTCCACTCTCACCTCCACTCTCGCTTTGGGGCAGGAACAGCCCTCCCCGACTCCCGGGGTCCGTACTAACCAAGAGGAGGGGACAACCACGGGCGGCAGGCACAAAGACAGACACCCACAGACTCCCCGAAGGCAGGCGTGAGGAAGACGCACGCGGCCACAGCCAGGCTGGGAGGACGGTATCCTTTGGGGGCAGACATTCCTTTCCAGCCTCTCCCGCCCGCCCGACCCACAGTCCCCGGGGCCGGCCGCCCAGAAAGGGTTAATTCCTCTCCTGCCGAGGCCACGCCCTCTCCATCCGGGCACTCCCGGCTAAGCCCAGCTCCGCCCCTTCCATCCGGGCTCTGGACTCGGGGACTTCAGCCGACCCCCTCCCCCGGAGCCCCGAGAGAGAGACCCACTCCATCAATCACACCCACTTAACCCTCTCCCGGCTCGAGGCCCGAGGAGCCCCTCCGCGCACCGCTCCGGCCGCGCGGGACGCGGGGGAAGGGGCCAGACGTGCGCACGCAGACTCACATGCCGGCCAAGAACAAGACCCCGCACACCCGGTCTTCCCCCCCCATGCAGTCCGCCGGCGCGCCGAGGCGGGGCCGGGGCCGGCACCCCGCCGCATCCCGCTCCCCGCCGGGCCTCGTTCCGCCCGGTGGAAGCGAGGGGTTACAGGCTCGCTTCTTACCTGGGGGAGGGGGAGGGGGAGGCGGAGGGGAGGGCCGCCGGCTGGGGCGCCGCTGTGACTCAGCCACCCGGGCAGGCCGCCCGCTCGGGATTCCCTTCCCCAGCCTTCCCCCGCTGCCGGCCCCTCCCCGCCCCCCACCGAGGAGTGACAGTGCCGGCCCCGGCCCGCTATGTGTCACTGCGAGCCTTGTGTCTGCCTCTGACTGGCCCGCTGTGTTCACCAGTGTGTCTGACAAGGTCGGCTGTGTGTGGGTCGTCCCGGTGTCTGTCTCTGTGTGCACCTGCATATCTGCTCATCTCGTCTCCTTCAGTGCCTGTGTCTGACGCGTTCCTGTCATTATGCCTGTCTACATGACTCTGAGGGGCTGTCTCTGTCTGTGTGTCTGCCTGGCTCCTGTCTCGGTCTTTTGTCTGGGTCTGCCTCTGCATCACTTGCGTGATCACGTGTGTCTCTGCACATGCCCTTCTGTGTTTGCCTTCATGTTCCCGAACGGAGCCTGGGAAACGCTGGAGCGGGCTGAGCCCGCAGACTCCTCGCCTCGCTCCCCTGAATCCTGACGTCTTGCGGGATCGGCGATCCGTCTGTTGGAGTCAGATTTGGGGGCGCCTGGCTGCCTTCAATCAGGTTCCATCCTATCCCTCAACGTCCCTTGCTGAGCCTCAAAGCCCCCTGAGGCTCCCATTATGATGATAATTGCTAGCATTTACCGAATACTTACTATACGTGCCAGGCTCTGTCTTAAGCACTTGACATACCTTTGTAAAACTCCCGCGCCCCCAAGTCTGAGGCAGGAGGTACTTTTTTTTTTTTGCCCCATTTTACAGATGAGGAAATCGAGGCTCAGAGAGGTTAGGTAACTGGGTCAAGTTCGCTCTGCAAGAGAGTGGAGGAGCTGGGCTTCTTCCCAGGGCCTCATCCTTTCCACTCTTCCATCTGCCTCTGTCCTCTTCTCCCTCCCTTGGTTTTATCATCACAGGCCATCTCCTGGGTCAGCCTGTCCCCCCCGGGGTCCTACCCCAAGCATCTCTAGGGTCGCAAACGTCTCCTGTCCTCTAGAGCAGGTGCGGGGTAGGCCGCTGTAGAGCAGATCTCAGAAGCCATTGCTTTCTTGGCAATGAAGCTCATTCGGTTAACACATTCACTCAACACAATTCCATTGAGGCACCCCAATGTGCAAGCCGTCTTGCCAAATCCAAAGACAGAGAAGAAAACGGTCCCATTCAAACACTCAGGGAGTAGTGGAGAAGAGGGACACACACTCAGAGAACCAAGTCCCTGGCTTAGGTATCACCTTCTCCTCCTGCAGAGCCTCGGGCAGAGAACTGGCCGAAAGAGAGAGGGAAGCAGAAGAGAAGTAAGACTTAGGGTGTGTGTGTGGGGGGGAATGCTGTAGGGCAACGGAGACGGAGCAAGGGAGCTGGAAAGGGGAGATGGCATCATTGCCATGGCAACAGCAGGCTGTGGTGGCAATGGCCTCCAGTACCTCCGAATCAATTTCCAATCACCATGCGTCAAGCAGACTGTTCACCAACTCTTAGAGGCCACCCTCACCCCAAGAAAAATGCCCCCAGGTTATCTGACCTCTACCTTCCAGGCTCGCAAACTCTAGTTGAATTCAATTCCACAAACCACTGAGTTGTGGCACTGGGGGTAGATTTTTGGGTGGTAGTGGAGAGGCTGGTGAAACACAGGGCTGAACCATTCACAGGCAACAGAGGGGAGCTCCGTACACCAGGAAGGCTGAACCACTCAAGCACCACATGGTGGGGGGATGCTCAGAGTTGGACTGGACCATTCCAAGGAGTGGGCATGATCCAGACCATACCACTCTTCTTCAAGCATGTGGTCCAGAGTTGGACCGTTGGGGGTAGGGGGTTGTTGCTCAGCGGCAGGACTTACCAGATGGAATTTGACGTGCCCTGTCTCATTGGAACGAGTGCCCCAGCGGCGGGGTGCAGCAGACCACAGTGGGTGGGGTGGGTGGTACTACGGGGCTGGCATGGTGCCTGGGGGAACCTGAAAGAAAAAAGCCAGTTAGAAGTGGGGGTCTCCCCCGGGCTGGAGAATTTTCCTGTGCTCCCTGTCTTCTTACTGAGGAGAAGCCTGGCGCCGGTGGTCAGATGGGATGGGAGAACCTGTTTCCATGGCAACCAGAAAAAGCCATCCCCAAAGTGGTCCTCCAGCCTTCCCCTTTAGGAACCAGCCTTGGACCAGTGGGTGAGGGGAGCGTGCTGTGGCACCTGTGGACACCCGATCCGTGATCCCACTTCGGGCTGAATTCTACTGCTGAGAGTCCCTGGTCCCAGAGTAGCCCCAATTGCACCCAAGTCGGCCTCGGTCCTGGCGCCGGGCCTGCAGATCCTCCCCCTTCAGCCCAGCCTCCTCCCTAACCTTATCAAGACACCAGTCAACCCCACCCTCTGGACTCTGCCCCCTCCTCCTCCCCCAGGCGGGTGCAGGCAGGTCTTGGCGAGCAGCACAGGTGGCCAGACAAGATGAACGGGCCCAGCAGGGAGGAGCCTTCCTCAACGACTGACTGACTCGGGGGCCTGGGTCTGGAAGTGGCCTCTGCTGCAAGCCACCCTTGCATCCCACCCCTCAAGGCCATATCCTGTTTCCCCATCACCTCCTTCCTCTCTGTGGCCCAAGAAGGTGACAGAGGCCCACTCCCTCCCCTCCCCTCCCAGGCAAAAAAGCTAGGTCTTGGAAGTCCAGGGTCAAGGATCAGGTGTCCATCTAGGGTCAGACCTAAGTCTGGCCCTTATCTCAGACTCACTCCTCAGAGACCTGTGGTTTCTGCTGCCTTGGCCAGTTGTCTGCCCTTGAGGTCCCAGACATTGGGGTTCCCGGGGTAGTCCCCCCCCATTCCCCGGCCTGCCAGCCCACAGCCTTCCCCCTGCCCCAGAGACTCAGGCCTCCAGCCCCCAGCCTCCATGACGCAATGTGCTGCAAGCTGCCTGGGCTGCTGATGACAGTGTCCCCAGGGAGGAGCCACTCCTGACCCATGCAGGGCCCCCGGGCAGGCCAGGTAGTGGCTAGCAGCAGGTCAGGGAGGCCGGGCAGGCAAGGTCCTTCTGCTACGGAAAGGAAGCTTGAGGCTGGAACCTGCTTTCCAGGACAGGGATGTTGAGAATGTGGGACGGGAGAGTGTGCGTGTGCAGCGTGTGCGTGCCTGTGTGTGTGTGTGCGCGCGCGCGCGCGTGTGCGTGCGTGTATGCAGTCCGCAGCGTTTGTGTATGTGGCCGTGTGGTAGGGAAGAGTCAGCCTAGAGAGAGGGGAGTGGCAGGCCTCACGACAGACCAAAGAAGGAGTGAGGGGCAGCCGAGGGGGTCACCAGGATGTGTATGGGGTGTCTGGACACCAGAGTGGGGGAGGGGCCCACAGCCATTTAAAGGGCCAGCCCCAGAGCTTTAATCCCTCACCAGCCCTGGCCCCAAGCCGGAGGCTGTAATTCATCTGTCCAACAGCTGGGGTGGGTGTGTGTGTTGGTGGGGGGGCATGTGGACGGGAAGGGGGAGCTGGGGGAGGGGCTGGGGCTTTCTTGTGCACAGAGCCAAACAACAAAAGGGAAGCTGAGCGGCCGGCTCCGATGCGCCCAGGCCGGGCGGCTGGCCTGCGGACCTGCCGGTGGTCCCCCACCTGACGGCCAACAGACTCCACAGTTTGGACTCAAGGCCTCTTGGCCGAGGAGTCCGACAACCCAAAGGTGGGGCCCAGGAGAAGGCCCAGGCTGAGTGCCCGCACCCTGCCCCAGAGAGCTGTCACCCCTCCTCGCAGGTCCCAGCCGCAGCACCGTCCCGGACCTGGCAGGCCCCTCGACAGATTCAGCCTCAAATGCCCTGCTCACCAGCCAAGCCTCCCCAGACGCGGCCTGCCGGCTCCCCCTCCCGCCGGCACGGGGTGGCAGCGGCCACACCGAGGCTGTCCCTTTAAATCATTACCACCCCTGATTGTGTGGACAAACCGAGGGCCCTGCCCCCCAGGCAGGCGGCTTGCCACCTCCCCCCCCCATGAGTCCCCAGAAATGTGAGGGCCATTTAAAGGGACAACGGAGAGGCGGCCAGGTCTCTAGCTGCCCCCACCCCCCCCCACACACACACACACTCACAGCCCCTTTCCCCAGCGACACACAGCCCCTTGCCCCTCCGGAGGGCCCCCCAAATTCCGGTTCTCTCCCCACCCCTAGAGACTGCTAGAAGGAGAAAGGGGGCCAGAGTTGGGGGGGCGGGGAGCTGGGGGAGCGAGGAGAAGACAGGGGCTGCCTCCTTACTCAGAGCCCCAGGGGACAGGTCGGAAGGAAAGCAAAGCCAGGAGAAGCGGCGAGACAGAGCCCCGAAAGGTGCCGCGGGCAGACCTGGGGCGCACAGGCTGGCGGGCGAGGGGCAGGGAGTCGGGCTGCACGAGACGGCGGCGCGGCCAGCAGGCGACAAGCCCAAGTGGGGGAGATGGAACGAGGAGAGCCAGGGGAAAGAGGCAAGGCCGGAGGAAAACGGGGAGACAGAATCGGGGAAAGGGGTCACCCGGGAGGGTGTGGAGGAAAATCCGAGAAGGGAGGGCGAGCCAGGCCGGGGTTACCTGCTGGGTGTCTGTCCCCCGGCGGTGCCCCCGGAGTCCGGGTAGGGAGGGGGGGAGCAGCAGGGGGGGGAGTGGGGGCTGGGGGGGCGGGGGAGACGGTCCCTCCTCTGCCTCCTGGGCCTGCCCCGGCGCTCGCAGCCTCTGCCTCCCTCCCTCCTCCTCCCCGTCCCTGAGTCCCGGAGTCAAACAAAGAACTGTAGCAGGCTCTCCCCAACCCCCTCCCTCCCTCCTCCTCCTCCTCCTCCTCCTCCTCCTCCTCCTCCTCCACCTCCTCCCCTCCCTCCCTCCCCACCAGCAGGCTCCCTCCTCCTCCCTTCCGGTCTCTTCCTTTAACTACCCGCCCCCCCCCCTCAGCCCCCAGCACTAGTCTCTCTCCACCCACCCACCCCAACCTTTTTCACACACCCCTCAGCCAAGCCCCGTCCCCGCAAAGAAAACTGTAGAGTCCCTTTGCAAAATTGAAAGGCTCCAGAGAACATGGGAGGGGACTGGGGTCTTGCTTAAAAATCAAGAACCACGATACAATTATTTTATTTTCATGGCCCGAGGAATAGTCTTAGCTGTTTCTTCTCCAAGAGAGGGGGGGAAAAATAATCCTAAAGAAAGCAATACAAATCTGACTAAAGCCTTCATCAAATAAAGTGCACAAAGAGGCAGGAGCTAATCCCTGGCCCCCTCCCTCCCTCCCGCCTGCCAAATTAAGGCCAACTCTCCACTCCTCCAGAACCAACTCCTCAGGTCCCGGCCGGCTGGAACCAGGCCTAACAACTACAGTCACAAAAATCGTAACTATCACGACTTAACAACAATCATAAGCATTTTATAACAAGCCTTCATTCAGTATTTATTCTGCACCCGGCGCTGTGCTAAGTGCTTTGCATAAATTATCTCATCCCCCCCCCAACACCACCCAACAGCCTAGAAGGTAGGTATTGATATTTAAATTTTCCAGATGAAGAATTTGAGGCTCTAGGAGGTTGTGACCTTTCCAAGTCCCTATAGCCACTAAGTGGCAGAGCTGGGAACGGAACCCGGGGCTGACCTGACAGCCCGAGCTCTAAAGCACTTTAAAAGGAAAACCGATTTTGTTCTCAGATCATAACGAACCCGGGGACCCGGCTCAACAGGGAAGGGCAGTCGGAACTATCCACCCAGAGCGCCCCCCCCTCTCGGGAAGGTGACCCACCCACCTACACAGAATAAAGACCTGTACTTTTCTGCCCAACTGTTTCCTGACCCTTTTCGGCACTGTCGGGGTGTCGCTAATTGGGATCAGAGAGGAGCTGCTGTCCACAGAACGCCCCAAACCACACACAGCTCTTCTCCTGGGAGTAGCGATCTTGCGACCACTCCCACTTCAACTCAAAATGGGGAAGGGGGGGCGATAGGACACTTGGCGATGCAGCAGGTGGGAAAGTAAAAAGACTACCAGGGAGGCTCTCTCCAGGGGCGGAAGGGGCTGGGAAGGAAAGCTGTCGGCACCGACCCGGGGGAAATGACCCCGGGGGCGCGGAGCCCAGCAAAGGGGCAAAGTCTTTGGGCCACACCACACCCGTGCCCCTCCCCCTCACAAAACTCCAGGCCAGGGTTTCCCACCTGCAGGCAGCTAAGGCCAAGGGAAGGGAGAGGGGGAAAAGATGGCACGGGGTTGGAACTGGACTCGGGGCAGAGGTGGGGGGGAGGGGGAGGCGGAATAGAACGGGGAGGAGGCCTCCGGCCTGGCAACCGTCCCAGGGCACGTGCACTGGTGACATCATCCCAGGCCACCTCTAACACAGACCTTTGACCCCTAGGGGCGGAAAGGGGGCCTTCGGCTAAGCTTCCTGGGAAATAGCCTCAGGAATTCTGGGAACCCAAAAAGGAGAGGAGGGAAGGAACCCGGGCGGCTTGCCTTTATCTCTTTTACCCCCAGTATCGCTCCAGTCCCAGGGACTCGGGCTTCTCGGCTCCTCCTCCCCGCCTCCAGCCCTGACCTCCCAACCCACATTTCTGACGGAGTCCCGACACGCCTCTCGCAGATACTGTGCCTTCTCTCTCCCGGGCGAGATCTCGGATGGGGGGGCGGGAGGTGGGGGGCGGGGGCACCGGGTCCCGCGGGGCTCCGTCTCCCATCTGCGGGCTCCCCCGTGGCCCAGCCGGCCGCCAGCCGGAACCTGTCTGGGTCCCCAACTCTCCTGCCCCTCCCCGCGCCGTTCCAGGGCGGAGTCTGTGGAGTTGAAACCAGGACACGGCGAGAGGAAGAGTTATATAACCGGGAGAAGCCGAGAAGGACGAGCGGAGCCCGGGACAGGCAGCCCGAGAGGCGCCCGGGGAAGTGCCTGATGAGCACGAGGGCGAGTGGGGAAGACACGTTAGGGACGGGAAGGATTGGGGGTGCATCAAAGGAGGAATTCACGCGAAGAAGGGGCGTGGTGGCCCGGCGGGAGCCACCTGGGCCGGCCGGGGCTTCCCCGCTGCGCCCTCCCGCGCCGCCAACAGCGGCTGAGCCCGAGTCACCGAAGCCTCGGGAAGGGGCGCAGATACCCGTTCCGTTTCCCCTGGGGAGGCAACCTAAGCCGGAGCCCGGGAAGGCGCCGGCGGAGCAGAAGGGGCCGGAAACCGCAGCTCCGCCCAGCCCACCTGGGAGAGTGGGGCGCCAGCTGGGGATCGGTGGGAAACAGGTAGCCGACCCCTCCCACGCAAGGCTGGGCAGTGGTGGTTGGAGACCCAGCGAGAGGGGACAGGCGAATCCAGACGCCGGGGTCCCGAGGGGGCTGAGGAGCGCAGCTCAGGACTAGTTTGCAAACACACATTCAAATACAGGAGGTGGTGGGGGGGGCGGCTGTGCGGCAAGCTGCGACTCGCCGCGCAGGCGCAGGGGGCTACTAGGGCGCGTGCGGAGGAGGGAGGGGGGTGGGCGCGAGCGTGTGGGAGTGCACGTGCGGGTCCCGAGCAGCTTCCCCCTCCCTTCCTCCCCCTCTCCCCCTCCCCTTTCCCTTTTCCTGTCGCTCTATAAAGCCTCCTCCACATTGGCTGCCAGGGCCCTGACGTCAGGGACCTCCGCGGGAGCCGATTGGCCCGACGCGAGAGTTCGGGAATCCGGCTCCTGAGTCTGGCTCTCCGGTTACTCCGGCAACGGAGCAAGCAACCCCCGGGAGGGCGGCGGAGCGGCGCACCGTGTGGCGCCTGGGTCCCGCCTCCCTCCGACGACCGCCGAGCCCCCTTCTGCGGCAGCGCAGCTCGAGGCCTCCCCCCGCCCCGTCCTTCCCGGGGTCGTACTATCCCGAGAACCAGGCGTCCTGTCCCCGACCTTCTCTACAGTCGCCCCGCCCCCAGGTCACAGCCACAAGCCACAGCAGACAGGAAGCGAATCTGCGTTGCTTAGTAACCAAGCCGCGTGCCCCCTCCCCACTATTTACCCCGGCGCAGGGAGGCGGAGACGGGAGTCCAGCCCCTTCTCCAGGCTCTGCCCTTCGCCCTCCCGCTCACAATTTCCTGTGAGGGGCCGAGATGACAGGAAGTCGGACGCCCACCTCGGCCCACCTTTCTCTCGGGCCGGGCGGGGGGCTTCAGCCGCTCCGCGGGCCATAACCCCCCCCCCCACCTCATTCCCGCAGCTGGGGCTGCGCGTCTCGCCCTCGCCATCTCGTGGCTGCGCTGGGAAGGTCCGCACGCAGCAGGGCCCGAGCCGGGCAAGGGCGAGGAGCATCCGAGTGGGGTAGTAGGACCAGGGATGGAGGGGTGGCGGGGTGCAGCGGGGTGCGTGGACGCGAACGCTCCCGCGGGGAGGCTGGCTGCCCGCGCTCCTGGCGTGAGGGTCAAGGCCGAGGCGACACCTCACCGTGGGAGGAACTGGAGGGAGACCCGAAGTGGCCCCGGGACCGGAGACGCATCCCTGCTCGACCACACCCGCCCTCAGAGGGCCATCGCCCTGGCCTGTCTGCAGATTCTGACC
Source organism: Paguma larvata (assembly GCA_030068075.1). NCBI lineage: Eukaryota > Metazoa > Chordata > Mammalia > Carnivora > Viverridae > Paguma > Paguma larvata. Next base: position 21,553,194 of record CM057843.1, read on the forward strand.
TTCAGCCCTGCCCTTCTGTTAAGGACCGTCGCGCCCCGCCCCGACCTAGTGTGGCGGAGAGGAATCCCGGCCCCAGGGGGACTGCGAGCCCTTTCAGGCCCCTCTTGACATCCGAACCCAAGGCTTCTGCCCGCCCGCTCTCTCCACACCCCGCCCTGCATTCTAGGGAACCCTGGTGTCCTGCGCCCCGATCTTCTTTGCGGTGTCTTTACAGAGACTCAAACGTCCATCCCCAGTTCTACAGGTCCTGAGACTCAGGCGTCCCGCCCCCCTGCGCGGAGATGGTTTCCCTCTTTCAAGACGCCCCCGCGGCCCCCCGTTACCTGACTCTGGGGTGTCCCAGGTGCTCAGGCTCCCCAAGGTCTCCCAGGGGGTCGAGCGGCCCCCCCCTCTCCCAGGCCGGGGCTGGGGGGGCCGCTCCGCCCCGTGGCGCAGTTGGATTTTCCAACACAAACACCGCCCCCCCTGCGCCCCAGCCCCGCCCCCTTCTCATAGTCCCGCCTCTCCTCGCGCCGAAGTCCCCCCCCCCTTCTCGGGCCCCGCCCCGCCTCCTGCTGCCCCGCTCGCCTCAGTGCACTTGCGGAACAGGATGCCCGGTGCTGGGTGCTGGGTGCTGGGTGCAACCTACCGGGTCCAGCCCGGATCCCTCCCGGACGCACCCCTATTCCATTCGGAACACGCGCGTTTCCAAAATAAGCCCCGCCCCACCTGCTCAAGTCCAGCCCCGAGGTTTAAAGCCACACCCGCTTTAGGCCCCACCGCCCAGCCCCCTCGTTCAAGGCCACACCTCCCGCTTCCCAAGCTCCTTTCCCGGTGCAAAAGCAGCAGCTCTAAGGGGTTCCCTTCGTCTGTAAGATCCGGGCTTCCCCCACCACCCCATTGAGAGGCTTAGGGCTGTGGTCGCGGGGGTCCTACTGCGCTGAGCTCCAATACAATCCTTCCACCTTTATTAAAGGCTAGGGGTCTCTGGGGCCCCATCGCGCGGCGCACTCAACCACGCACGGCCAAGGCCAGAGTGAAGTCCAGCCCTGGTCCCAAGACCATTATCAGTCTCGGCCCCTGCAGTCCCCGACCCCGCCCTCAGGCGGGGAGGAAGGGGAGGCCGCCTCAGCTGTCCAGGCTCATGAGCAGAGCAGTGCCCCTCTTGATCCAGTGGTCGGAGGTCATGGCCCCCGACCGGAGGTCGATGCCGATGATGAAGGACGCTCGGTCTGAGCTGCCTGCCCGGTTGGAATAGTAATAGCAGGGGCAGGAGTACATGCCTGGGGGGTAAGGAGAGGAGATGGAGTCAGAGCGGGGGCGGGGCGGGGGGGGGGCTCTGGGAGAGCAGGAGCAGGTGTGGGGGAGGGGCGGGGGGTCCGAGGGCGCGGCCCCACCCTTCGCGCTCTTCTTCCGACTCTCCGCAGGCCTGAAGTGGATGGTGGGCATGAGGCAGACCAGCTCCATGGGGTCCGCCTCCACCAGGCAGGAGTTCTTCCTGTCCCAGCCGGCGCCCTCCAGGTACAGGCCCCGGACCCACACGCCGTCCTGGGAAGACACGGTGGGGGGGGGAGGGGGGCGAAGTGTGGACCCGAGGCTGCCGTGCCCCCTGGCCTGCCCCCTCTCCTCTCCCTTCTCAACCAGCTGCTTGCCTCCTTTCCCCCCGCGCCCTCCTCCCCCAGGCCCGCCCTTGCTCAGAGCCCTAGGCCCGTGTGGCCCCCACCTTGGGTGGGTACACGAGGTTGCTGTCGTCCACGGTGGAAACAATGAACTCCCAGGAGAGGCTGTCCACCGAAATCTGGGGGGGGGTAAGGTGGGAATAAGGGAGGACCCCCGAAGGGGAGCGCGAGCCCCGGCGCCAGCATCCCCGCGCCCAGCACGCTCCGCCCGCGGCTCACGTTATTTTGACGCGCCGAGGACTGCAGCACGGCAGTGAGGAAGCCGGTGGGGAAGGTGAACCCCGACAGCCAGAAGATCACGGGAGGCCGGGCCCGGCTGGCCCACAGCTCGAACTGCTCCACGCGGGTGGCCAAGTCCCGCGTCCACGAGGCCAGCGGCTTTTGCGAGGGATATGCCTGGGGGAGGGGGAGGCGGTGCGTGTGTACCTTCCTTCACCTGCGTGTGTACCGTCCATGCCTTCACGCGTTCCAATCTTTACTTGGCGCACTCGGGGCGCACAGGGGAATGGGTGTGGCGTCAGCCCGCCTCCCCCCCCACCCCCACCCCGGGACAGCTGGGCAAAGCTCTCTGCAAAAGCCCCCTCCCAGGAAAAGAAGCATAAAGCGACAACTATTTAGCCATGACAGCAACAGTGCCGTTAACCAGGTTACATGAACGAAGCACCTGCTCAGGGGCACGCACAGTACTGACAATGCTCGGCGCGTCCTGGGAGAGGCGACTGACTCGCCCTAAGTCCCTAAGTGAGTAACTGCAGAGCCGGTCTGTGGATGGCAGAGCCGGACTGCGCCCTCGGATCTGTCTGGCTCTGAAGCCCAGGCTCCCTGCGCTTTGTTCCTTACACGGGGGGGGGGGGGGGGGGGGGGGGGGGGGGGAGGGACGGGAGGAGGGCGATTCGTCGGAGTCTGGGACCGACAGCTGCCACGTGCCCTTGCCTTTCCCCAGAGCGGAGGCACGTGGGCGTCGAAGATGCAGTTGAAGATCTCTTCCAGGCTCGTGGACATGACGATGAGGCCCTGGATGCCTCTTTCTAGGTCTGTCAGCGACAACCTGAGCGGGCGCAGTGGAGGCTGAGACACGGGACGGACCTGGCAGCGAGCCCTCCCGGGCGGGGGGTTTGGGGTGTGTGGGGGGGGTCGCGCCTTTCCTCTTGCCCCCTCCCCACGGGCGACCCCCCCCCCCCCCCCCCCCCCCCCCCCGTCTTACAGGATGGTCTCCATGAGCTTGTTGTATCTCTGGATCTCCTGCAGGAGGACCACGTTCAGGGGGGAGGGGTCCATGGCCAGCAGCTTCCGGGTCCCCTCGTAGTCGATCATTGCTGGGATTTTCTGTTTCACGTCGGCAGCCAGCTCGAGGACCTGGCGCGGCAGGGGCTCTGAGCGGCAGGGGCCCCGAGGGGGGGGGGTAGCGGTGTGTGTGGAGGGCGCGCTCCTCCCCCGGGGGGTCCCCCTCCAGCTTACCTTCTCTTCCCGGCTCTGGCCTCCGGCGACGGTGGGTGTAATCTGGGGTTGCAGGGACAGCAGAGTCTCAAAGAGAGTCCGTGCCTCGGTGATCTGGGAGGCCACGTCCGCATTGGGGTGCTGGCCGAAGGCCTCGGGGGGGTCCATGCTGGGCAACAAGCTGATGTACTCCTTGTAGGACGCCAGACCCCCGTCTTTGGGGATGAAGTACGTCTCCAGCGCCGACAACCTGGGGAACCCGCGGCACAGTTCTCAGCGCGTCGCGGGCCGCACGCCGGGGCGTCCGCACCCGGCCGAGCCCCCGGCCCCTGTGCAGGTGCGCGCCCCCTTCACCCGGGCCCCTGCTCGCGGCCTCCTGGCCTCTCCTCCCTCTCTCCCGGCCACCCCGCTCCTGCCACCTGGTCTGCTGGGCGCCACCTCCCCCTCACCGGTAGAAGGGGGTCGACAGAGTCTGGTCACAGAAATAGTCGTTGATGTAGGTGATGAGCAGCCGCCGGTCCCAGTCGTCGGTGACGTGCCCGCCGTAGTTGACGCCGGCGATGAGGTACTTGAGGGCGTCCCAGGGCGTCTCCTCGTACTCCTCCAGGTAGAGACTCAGCAAGTTCTCGGACACCTGCGGGTGGTGCCATCCCCCGCGCCCGCGCGGTTAGGGCAGGAGCCTCCCACGGGGGGAGCCTCAGGGCCGGGGAGCGGGCCCCCGGGAGGCACGGACCTCGAAGTCCGAGTCGTTGAAGCCGTAGACGATGTTCCAGCCGAGCTGCAGGAACTTCTTGCGCTCCAGCAGCACGGAATGGAAGAAGCAGAGGGCGAAGAGCAGCTTCTTGTACTTGGCCGGCTTGGAGCAGCGAGAGAACTGCGCTTCCGTCATCAGCTGGTAGAGGCGCGTCATGTTGGCCTTCAGGCCCTGGGGACAGAGGCGGCGCAGAGGTGGGGTGACGTGCAACGCGCTAAGCCCTGCCGGCCGCGCCGCACGAGGGCACTGGCCCAAGAGGCTAGTGAGGACTGAAATGCAGCCCTTGACCTGCACGCCAGGATGTGCACTGATTCACAGGACTTGGTGCGGGGGGCGGGGGTGCCTTTCTCTAACTTGCACACGGGCACTGGGGCACTGTGCGGGCTACTGGCAGCTCTACCTCCTTGCCCCCCCCCCTTTTGATCCTCTCGGCCGTGACGTTCTCTCGACGGCGGGTAGGCCAGCTCAATCGGGGAGTACCAGAAAATATGAAGACCTAAACGTGCAACTCTTAGCGAACGAAAACGTGCACCATTAGGTCCGAAGGTTCGGTGTAGATTAAAGGGGCCGTAGCGGATCGTGACGGAGGGGCGCGGCACGTGCCAGATGTATCAGGCCTCGAGGACAGACTGGGATGTGGACTAAGTCTCACGAACAGGAAGGAGATCCCTAGGCTGAGAGGAAGGTGTCGGTCTCCTGGAGACGGAAAGAATCGAGGGAGTAAAGGCATGAAGGGGAGAATAAGTGAGGAGGCGGGTCTGACCGAAGCCCAGCTCGAGGACTCAGGTGGGGTCAGGAGGGCTGCGATTCGCCAGGAGTCACGGGGCCACTTGCTGTCTCGAGGATGACTGCGGTATGTTGGGACAGTGCTTTAAGGAGACCCGCCTGTGATGGACAGAATGGAGTGGGGAAATATGTAAGCAAGAATATTGCCGTTGACAGCATCAAACTATGGAACGTCTCTAGGACTAAATCCCATAGAAACGCACGGATCTTTATAGAGAGAAATGACAAAACCTTATGGAAAGGAAGACCACGTGGGGAGAGACATAGTATGATCATACTATGATCATACTAAAGGTGTTGACTTCCTCCCAGCTGGTCAACAGGATTTTGTTGGGAGAACTTGACAAGCTAATTCCAACATTTCCGTTGGAGGATAAAAGGCCATGCATGGCCCGAAGAACGAGGGAAAGAGACTGCCTGCTAGCTCTCCAGCACTATTACGGAGCCAAACAGTAACTAAGACGGGATATACTGACCCCAGTGTAAACAACCTGACCAGTGAACAGAAATCAAGGGCCCAGAAACCTAGGTGTGTGTACGGGTGAGTTAAGGCTTGGCGGGCATCGAAGATCGGAAGGGTGATGGTGGGTATTCCATGACGGTACTGGAAGAATGGGTTATCTACGTGGGGGTCTGCGGGGAGCAAAATTAGACTTCTAACTCATTCCACACACACACAAGGATCCCTTTCAAATGGTTAAGACACCTGCATGTGAAGGTCGAGTTATAAAACTCTTTTTTTTTAATGTTTGTTTATTTTTGAAGGAGAGAAGACAGGGTGCGAGTGGGGGAGGGGCAGAGAGACAGGGAGACAGAATCCAAAACAGGCTCCAGGCTCCGAGCTGTCGGCACAGAACCCGACGTGGGGCTCGAACTCATGAACCGGGAGATCATGACCTGAGCGGAAGTCGGACACTCAACCAACGGGGCTACCCAGGCGCCCCTATAAAAAACTGGTTTGAAGACAAGAGAGTGCCTTTACGACCGTGGAGTAAGCAGAGATTTCTTGAACAAAACCTAGGAGCACAAGCCACACAGAAGAACATAGCTGAATTCTATCTCCTACAAATTAAGGATCTCTATTCACCAATAATAGTAATAATAGTTAAGAAGAAAAAAGACAACCCGCAAAACAGCAAACGGACGAAGGATTAGTATGTGGAACGTGTGAGGAACCATGAACCAGGAGCGGCCGAATCAACATCAAGTACACAGCGTGTGTGTGTGTGCACAGCGTGTGTGTGTGTGTGTGTGTGCACAGCGTGTGTGTGCACAGCGTGTGTGTGTGTGTGCACAGCGTGTGTGTACAGCGTGTGTGTGTGTGCACAGCGTGTGTGTGCACAGCGTGTGTGTGCACAGCGTGTGTGTGTGTGCACAGCGTGTGTGTGCGCGCAGCGTGTGTGTGTGCACAGCGTGTGTGTGCACAGTGTGTGTGTGTGCACAGCGTGTGTGTGTGCGCACAGCGTGTGTGTGCGCACAGCGTGTGTGTGTGCGCAGCGTGTGTGTGTGTGCGCACAGCGTGTGTGTGTGTGCGCAGCGTGTGTGTGTGCGCAGCGTGTGTTTGTGTGCGCAGCGTGTGTGTGCGCGCGCAGCGTGTGTGTGTGCGCAGCGTGTGTGTGTGCACAGCGTGTGTGTGCGTGCACAGCGTGTGTGTGTGTGCACAGCGTGTGTGTGCACAGCGTGTGTGTGTGCGCACAGCGTGTGTGTGCACAGCGTGTGTGTGTGTGCGCACAGCGTGTGTGTGTGTGTGCACAGCGTGTGTGTGTGCACAGCGTGTGTGTGTGTGCACAGCGTGTGTGTGTGCACAGCGTGTGTGTGTGTGCACAGCGTGTGTGTGTGCGCACAGCGTGTGTGTGCACAGCGTGTGTGTGTGCGCAGTGTGTGTGCGCACAGCGTGTGTGCGCACAGCGTGTGTGTGCACAGCGTGTGTGTGTGTGCGCACAGCGTGTGTGTGTGTGTGCGCACAGCGTGTGTGTGCAGACAGCGTGTGTGTGCGCACAGCGTGTGTGTGTGCGTGCGCAGCGTGTGTGTGCGCGCACAGCGTGTGTGTGCGCGCGCAGCGTGTGTGTGTGCGTGCGCAGCGTGTGTGTGTGCGCAGCGTGTGTGTGTGTGCGTGCGCAGCGTGTGTGTGTGCACAGCGTGTGTGCACAGCGTGTGTGTGTGTGTGCACAGCGTGTGTGCACAGCGTGTGTGTGTGTGCGGACAGCGTGTGTGTGCGCACAGCGTGTGTGTGCGGACAGCGTGTGTGTGTGCACAGCGTGTGTGTGCACAGCGTGTGTGCACAGCGTGTGTGTGTGCACAGCGTGTGTGTGCGCGCACAGCGTGTGTGTGCGTGCACAGCGTGTGCACAGCGTGTGTGTGCACAGCGCGTGTGTGTGTGCGCACAGCGTGTGTGTGTGCGCACAGCGTGTGTGTGTGCACAGCGTGTGTGTGCGCACAGCGTGTGTGTGCACAGCGCGCGCGTGTGTGCACACAGCGCGCGCGTGTGTGCGCACAGCGCGTGTGTGTGTGCACAGCGTGTGTGTGTGTGCGGACAGCGTGTGTGTGTGCGCGCAGCGTGTGTGTGTGCGCGCAGCGTGTGTGTGTGTGCGCGCAGCGTGTGTGTGCGCGCGCAGCGTGTGTGTGTGTGTGTAGCGTGGTTCCGCTGGCCAGACGCGCCTTGCCGAGCGGGGGAGGAGGAGGGCCTGGCAACCCTCTTTCGCACACGGGAAGATGGGCACACATGTGCATATTGAACTGGGATGGGGCGGGGGGCTCAGTCGGTTGAGGATCCGACTCGGGCTCAGGTCATGATCTCAGAGTTGATGGGTTCAAGCCCCACATCGGGCTCTGTGCTGACAGCTCAGAGCCTGGAGCCTGCTTCGGATTCTGGGTCTCCCTCTCTCTGCCCCTCCCCTGATCGAACTCTCTCTCTCTCTCTCTCTCTCTCTCTCTCAAAAATAAATATTAAAAAAAAATTTATTTTTAATCCTTCTCAAGATCGAGCCCTTTACGGCAAAATAGGCTGAGGTCGTAGCGGGAAAAAAGCGTGATGTACACAGTTCGCCCTCAGTGTTCAGAGAAAGCCTGCGTGTGTGGAGACGCAGAGAGAGAGATGAAACGATAAGGCAGGTAAGGCAAAACGGTAACAATGGAAGGGCCTGGGTGACGCCTCCGCCTCTGTGGGTGCGAAGCCGTGAGGACATAGTATTCTTGTAATTTTTTTTTTTTTAGTAGGCTCCACGCCCAACGCAGGGCGTGAACTCAACATGAGATCAAGGGTCACACGCGCTGCCAAGGGAGCCGGCCAGGAAGCCTAGAGTAGTCTTGTTCTTACAACTCTTGCATAAGGTGACAGCGATTTCCAAGTAAAATATTTAAAAATAGTGCCCTCTGAGTCAGCTACCAAGAGCCCTCCTGTCGTAAACAAGTATACCCAGAACGTTCGACCTTCGCGGAAGGTCTGGCTCCGGCAGGGAGGTTCCGCAGACCCGGGGCGGTGGGCGCAGAGCGCTCCCGGGCCAGGACGGGGCGGGCCTCCCCTCGGGGCGCCCCCCCCCCACTCCCGCAGACTGTCCTCCCAGGCCGCCCCCGGATTCCAGGTGGCCCCCCGCCTTCGTTTCGCGGCCGGAAGTGGCGCCCGCCTCCGCTCTGACACACCTGTGCCCGCCAGGGGGCGCTCGGCCAACAGAGGGCCCTCTGGCCACCGAGGCCCACACCTTTCTTGGAAAGCAGAAAGGTTCTTCGAAAAACGCAGGGGCCATTAACGAAACTGGGATGAGGAGATGAGCTGCGGCGGCGGGCTGGCCGCTGGCTCCCAGCGTGTGGGATTTATGGTTCTGGCGTGCCAGGAGGAAATGCCTCGTAGCCAGATGGAATTCAGGCCCGGGACTGCCTTCGCTTCCCCGGGGCCGGAGGCAAGGCCTGGGCAGGACCCGGAAAAGGACAATTTCTCCATCGAGTTGTGAAAGGGGGAAATGCAGAACGAGCCAAGTTGGAGGTCAAGGACCAGGCCTGGAGATAAGATCACAGGCCAAGAGGAAAAGGAAACGCAGGCGTGCGGAGTGAGGTGTCGGGAGACGGAGGGAGAGCCCCGAGCGCGTGTCAGGGAACCCCGGGGGAGGGGACGGTCAACTGCCCCAAGGCAGCCAAGGAGGTTTGCATGACGAAAGGCATGACTTGCAGACTTACTGGTTGAGTGCCTACTGCGTACAGGTGCGAGTCACGAGGTGAGCAAGACGCTGAGAGCCAGCGAGAAAAACAAAAGTCGCAGGCCCTGCCCTCGCTGGGAGTTTCCAGTCCAGGGAAGACGGCAGGCATTCGTCGGAACCACACTCACGTGGTAAAAGGGCTGCGGGAAGGTTCTAGAGAGCGTCTTGCTGAGCTGTTGACCTCAACAGGGAGGGCTGAGGCCTGAAGGGGCCAAGGAGGGGGGGCTGCAGCGGGGGCAGGGGGGTGGCCCAGCAGCTTGTGCTGAGGCCTTGGGGCAGGACAGTGCAGAGTCTGGAGGAAGAGGAACAAGATATTTTAAGAATGAAGGGTGTAGCAAAGAAAGGGAAGGGAGAATAGTGGTAGGTGGGCCCGGGAGTGGGGGGCGGGGGGCTCACAGGCCGAGTCAGTAAGGGTTTCCGTCTTGACTAAAAGCAATGAAAAGCTACCCAAACAGTGTCCGCGAGGTGAACAGGGGGGACATCGGAATATAATCAGCTCTTAAGGGGTCACGGTGGTTGCACCGAGTGGTGACTGGCAGCCTGGAGCTAAACATTTCAACGGAGCTGGAGTGGGGAGGGCCAGGAGTTGGGCGGGGGCCCTGGGAAGAGACAAAAGGAAACGCTGGGGGGCGGGACGGTTCCGTGGACTAGCTGTTTCCTCTTCCGGGCCTCAGTTTCCTCTCTGTAAAGTGGGGGTAACGGTACCTAGGTGCTAGGGCGTATGTGATTTAAACCAATTTTAGAAACGGACAGTGCCGGGCACCTGGTGAGGCTCGAGCGGCGTTAGATGCTCCGACTCTGTGCTAAGCGCCTGGCGCAGAGAGGAAGAAACGGGGTGGGGTGTCTCGAGAGGGGAGCCAAGCCAAAAGGCCGCGCCGCTGCTGAGGCCGGGCCTCCTGCCGGTGGCGGCCCGGCTGGCGCCGTACCTTTGGCGGCTCCGTGGTCATCTTGATGCTGGCCTGCAGGATGGAGATGGGGAAGTCTGGGTGGGGGCTGGAGCTGAGCCAGAGGCGGAAGGAAGGGTGAGGGTCCTCCACCTGCAGCCGCTCCACCAGCTTGTCCAGGTTAGGCATCCAAGACAGGGACAGGTGGCAGTTGGCTAGGAACACCCAGTGGCCTGCAAGGAGACGCTCAGCTCGGGGGGAGCCCTTCCGTGAGCCCCATCTGTCCCCACGCTTCACACCCGATGGCATGCCCGTGGGGGGAGGGGGAAAGGGGTCCGGGGCCGCGGGGCTGGGGCTGCCCCTCCCGGGGCCCTCTGGAGAAGCCGGGGGGTGGCGGGGGGCTGCGGTTGCGGCGGCGTGACTGAGGCCAGAGGTTCCGGGAGCGAGACGCACACCAGGGCTGGGACACTGACCCTGAATGACACCCTCTCGCAGGAGCCGGGCGGCGATGGGGGCCTGGCCCTGGCCCAGCGACAGGGCGTGGAAGCGCTGGGCCATGCCCGTGTGCTCCGCCAGCTGCAGCAGGGCGCTGGTGGGGTCCACGCCGGGCGACAGGATGAACACCAGCGGGGTGCGTGGGGTCGAGTCCTCCATCACCTGCGGGGAGCACGGGGCGCGGCCTCAGGCGGAAGGCCACACGTAAGGGGGGCGGGGCGTGGGGCGGGGACCGCGGCAGAGCGAGAGCCGGAGGGGCGGGAAGGACCGGGGTGCCGCGGGCGAGGAGGAGGCAGAGCCACTGACCAGCTTCATGTTGAGCACGGGCGGCTCGACGAAGCGGGAGCCGAGGTTGGTGATGATGAACGAGGTGACGCAGAAGGCCACCCGGTCCTGGCGCAGGGAGCGGACGATCAGCATCCGCTGCATCTCGTTGCAGGCGTTTTCCCACTCACCTGGGGACGGAGCGGGCGGGAGGCAGGTGCTCGGAGGGGACGGGGGGCGGGGGGCCAGGGGAAGGGCCCGGCGCAGGGCGGGAGAGGGCACCTGGCAGCATGGCCTTCTCCGGGGTGGCGTTGGTATACCACAGGTGCCAGTCGCGGGGGTACTGCTCGAAGGAGTTCATGAGCCCGTGGAAGTTGGTCAGTTTGTCCAGCTCCGTGATGTTGTCCCAGTAGGCTTCCGCGAGCCAGCTCGTGCACGGGTTGTCCATTTGGCCCTCGCGATCCAGGACCTGGGCAAGGAGACAGGAGGGCGGCGCTGACCGGGGACCCCTCCAAAGAATGACATGACGAGGAAGCCGAGACCTTGCAGGAGGCACCACGGAGAAAGGAATATGGGAATCCGAGAGGCACAGGGATCCGCCTGCACTGGGGAAGTCAGTGCTGGGGGGGTGAAGGGGGGGGTCTGGTCTCCCAGGCGCAGAGCGGAGACCTCACGGTGCAAATTTGGGGAGCCGGCGCCCTCTGGTGGCTTCCTGGCAACACTGTCTCTTACCCTAATGATCGCGACCTTCAGAAAGGCCCCTTCCCTCCCTCGCCCTCTTCCACCAACATTCCCTGCTCACCCACCATGTGTTCTGAGCACTGGCGACACGTCGCTGAATAAAAGGGGCACATATCTCTGCTCTTGAGGAGCTTACTTTCCAACATGGGAGGGCAGACAATGAGCCAAAACCATAACAGATAATTAAGTTAGCTAGTGCTAGTCCAAGACGGCAAGGTCAGGCAAAAACGGATGGAGCTGAGCAGCATAAAAAAGATTGGAAGCTCTGGGGGGTGGTCTGACGTGTTAAACAGGAAGGTCAGGGAGCCTTTAGGGAGAGCGCCTTTCAATCCAAGTTGGACATAGGAGATGAGTGCCGGCCACGGGCGCACCTGTTGGCAGAAGAGACAGCCAACGCAGAAGCCCTCAGGCGGGGGGTGAGGGTGGGGGGGGAGGTGACACCAGGGAGGTGGGCGAGCTGACAGACTGGGGGTGGGGAGCATCGGGAGGCTATTAGCTGTTGCTGATCTGGACGAGAGGCGAAGTGCCTGGCATTGTCCGGGAGGGTGGAGAGTGACCGGCCCAGGAGAACGTGGTGTCGCTGTCTGGCAGTTTTAAGGGCTTAATGGATTTAAAGCGAGTCCGGGGATCCGACCGGGGTTTCGCCAAGCAAAAGCAATATGGCCATGGGCGCCGTGCGAGGGGGAGTGTGTCAGGGTGACCACGGGACCCCGGCGGGGGAAAGAGGGGCTTGAGCAGCGGTGAAGGAGGCGAGACCACACCCGTCAGCGGGGCCCAGGTAAGAGGGGCCCCAAATCTCTGCCTGCAGTGTGAGAGGCACCCCAGACTCGCACCTGTTCCTGGCACTTCTCCTTGGCTCGCTCGTTGAACCCTGGGGCCTCCCGGTCCTGCCCAGAGTCCTGGTCATACCCGTCCCCGCCCCCAACTCTGCCGCCTCTGCCCGGCTCACCACGCCCCCGCGGAGAAAGAAGTTGTACTCGTCCATGTTCAGCTTGCCCGAGGCCTCCAGGATCTTGGCGCACATCTGGAAACTGAACAGCAGCTTGTGGCGCTCAAAAAGGGTGCGGCAGGTGTACCTGGGAGGCGGGCACCGGAGGCCGGAGGGGGCAGGGAACACAACGGGAGTGGCTAGTGAGCGCGGGCCCCACAGTCGCGGAGCCTGACACAGCATCTAACCCATACCTCCCGCCAACAGCCAAGCGCTCAGGGACCCAGAGGGCGCCCTGGGGAAACTGGTCCTCGGTTTCCATTAAACACCACGTGGCACTGACTGGCCCCCTACCCGGTGCAGGTCCTGAAGACAGAGACGAGTGAGCCACCGCCTCTGTCTGGAGGAAGTCAGGTGAGGAGGGAGACGGAGAGCCCATCGATCATGAGGTGACTCGAGGGGTCCCGTGCGGGGCGGCCGGGCCACGGAAGGATGGCAGGCCAGGGGGCTGCCACCGGGTAGTTTCTGAGATTAGCCCGGGCGCAGGCCTGGAGGAGGAGGCGCAGGGAGGACTCCCGGACAGCCGGAGCAGAAGCTAACTCGGGCCTCCGCGGGGAGAACCCAGCAGGGCGGTTTGCAGAAAGATTCAGGAGTGAACTCTCGGGGCGGGGAGAGGAAGGCTCGAGGCCTGGGTGGCCGGGAGGTGGGTGTGGGTGCTGGTCAGGGGCGAGGACCCTGAAGGAAGACGGAGGACCAAGAGTGTGGCCCCGACCCCTGCCGGGGGTGGGGGAGGGGCGGGCCCCGCCGGGCCCCGCCCCAGGGCTGCCGGGTCAGATCCGGATGTCACCGAGACTCCCATGGCGTGCGGGGCACGCGGCCACCGGAGGCGGGCTGGCAGCGCGGGCCCAAGGAGCTCGTGCTCCGTCCCCACGGGGAGCAGGGGTGGGCCAGGTGGCCGGGGGGCGCACCTGTACACGGCGTAGGTGTGGTACTCGTTCAGGTAGTCGATGCGGTCCTCCAGCTTGTTGCTGCGGTGGCTCTTGTCGATGCTGAGGATGAAGAGGCTGATGTAGGCGTCCAGCGAGAACTGGTACATGGGGTCGATGCGGCCCATGTCGTTGAGCACGAAGAACAGAATCGACGCCCGCTGGGCACACGGGCGGTAAGCCTGCGGAGGGGCGGAGTCACGGCCAGGGTCGGGGGTGAGGCGGCCACCGGGCTAGGGGGCGGGGGGCGGAGTCAGGGCGGGGAGGAGGGGCCGCCGCGGGGGCTGGGGGCGTGGCCACGGGCGGGGGCGGGGTCAGGGCGGGGCGGAGTCAGGACTGGGGGCGGGGCAGCCACGGGGTTGGGGGCGTGGCCACGGGGCGGGGGACGGGGGTCAGGTCTGCGCTGCAGGGGGGGGCGGGGGGGGAGCGGGGGGGGCGGCCACGGGGTACCCTCCCACCCCAGGGCTCCATCGCCGCCGCCGCTCACCTCGCGGGCCAAGTCGATGTTGATCTCCGTGGTCTCGCTGGTCTCCAGCTGCTCGGTCACCTCGGTGGCTGTCATCTTGGAGGTGCGAAGGGTGTTCACCAGCTGCACGTCGTCGAGCAGGGAGCCCGTGGCCTCATTCAGCAGCCTGAGGGGAAGTGCGCAAGGACGCGGGCGGGGAGGTGGGGAGTCCTCCTGCCACCCCCGCCCCCCATGCTCGCTGGGCCTGTGGGCGCGCGGCCGGGGAATTCTCACCGAAGGATCTCGTCCTCCAGCTCCTTGAGCTTCCTCTTGCCAGCAGCAATGTTGATGACCAGTGAGTCCTTCTGCTCCTCCAGCTCCGGCCGCTCCTTCCGGACCACGATGCCCAGCAGCTGAGCCTCCAGGCCCTGGGAGCACCGAGACACGCTGTGAGACTCGCGCTCTGGCCACGGTGCACCCTTGGCACCCGGTCACATCTCCCGACCCCTTGTCCCCTGCCCACCCGGCGCGGTGGGCCCTAGTCTCCAGCCCTCCGGGGGCTTCCCGCACCACCCTGGTTCGGCCGGGCCCCGGCCCCCACCCACCTGTTCCTTGACGGCAAAGTTGACGATGGTGGTCTTGGCTGAGGTCTCGGGGCTGTAGTGGGGGTTGGAAAGCTTGGTGGTGATGTAGAAACGGAAATCGGGGTTGTACTCCACCTCCTTATCTGCCAGGCGCATCAGCAGCCGGCTGCCTGCGAGTGGGGGGGAAGGGGGCGCAAGGGCAAGGGCCCCCGGTCAGGTGCGGGCTGCCCCATCCCCCAGCCCGCATCCAGCTGCCCTACTGGCCCCAGCGCAGGGCCGTCAGAGTGGATGGACACAGCCCTTGTGTCCCACCTGGCTGGCCTCTAGGATTTGTGCCCCATTGGAAGCCTGGACCCTCACCGATTCGCGTTACAGATTTGTTGAGCACAGGGTTGAGTGTGGGGTCCAGATATTCCTGAACATTCTGGAGCAGCACGGGATATCCAAACTGGATGGCCTTTTCCAGAATCTGAAGGTAATCGCTCATCTGCAGGTCGATGACCTGCAGGTTCTGGAGAGCGAGGGAAAGAGGTGGGAGACACCCCGAGGGGCCCAAAGGGAAATCTGACTCCGGGCCAGGTCCTCGGGAAGAGACAGGCTTGGGAGGAGCCGCTAGGGGCACAGGAGCAGCCCCCACCCCCAGCCGCCTCTACCTGGTTTGCTTCCATGTTCTTGATCCACTTCAGGGCCTGGGCCTGAGGGTCAATCATCAGCGCCCACCTGAAGGAGGGCAGGCGGTCAGAAGACAGGCTCCGCCCTTACCACCACCCCCCCCCCACCCCGCCCCAGCAGCAGCAGCAGCAGCAGGGTACCTGTTGCCCCGGGTGACGATGATGCCATTCTCGGTGGAAAAGGCATCCGAGGGCAGCCCTTGGATGTTCCAGTCTCGAACTTTGGTAGGATTGGACAGGAAGTTATCGAAGGTGAAGCGTGGGGAATACGGCACCTGAAGCTCCCAGATCTGGGTGGGGAAGAGCCCCAGCTTCAGCCTGGAGGCCTGAGCTCCCCGCCGCCCCCCTCCCCCCCGCCCCTGCAGGTGTCTCTCACCTTCCCCCCCCCCCCGCCCCTGCAGGTGTCTCTCACCTTCCCCCCCCGCCCGTCAGCTGCTGGGTGAGCCCTGCCTCACCTTCTTCATCCAGATCTGGTTGACGATCTCGTCCCGGTAGTTGGTCAGGAAGGGGCCCATGTAGGACAGGAAGGCGGAGGCCAGCAGACAGTCACCTACCAGGTAGCCCAGATCCTCCTCCAGGCCCTGGGGGTGGGGGGAGGGCGTGAGGAGGGCCCCCGGCACTAAGGGCACTGGGGAGGGGAGCGATTTCAAGGCTGTCTCCCCTGGACACTGGCTCCATCGAAAAGGCACTTGCCCCCGTCCTAAACCTCTGGCCCCGAGAGCTCCAACCTGGTTCTCGTTACTTCTGAGTTGCCGTCTTTCACAGCGATCCTGTTTACATCCTGGGGACAAGGCCTACCCCTTTCCTGAAGCCGGAGACGGGACCGCGGGACTGTTCCCGTCAAGTCATCAGGTCCCTGGCGAGAGCTTTGCGGGCCGGGACAAACGTGGAAGCGGCCTCCCGATGGCACAGAAGCCCTGCCCTCCTCTCCTCTCCCAGCATATAGGAGGCGCCGCGCCCGTGGTCCCCCGTCTCCCCTGACCGTCCCTCAGCCGACAGGGGGGCGGAGCTCTGGGACGGGGCGGGCGGGGCCGGGAGGGAGGAGAGCCGGGTGGGCGGGGCCCCCCGAGCTGACCTTGACCGTCTCCTCCCAGCGCGCCTTCTCGCCGGCCAGCCCCGACACCAGCAAGCCCGCTCGCTCCAGCTTCGTCTCCATCTCCTCGGACTTCTTGCGGAGCTCCTCCTTCTGGGCCAGCTTCTCGTCATACTGCTTCTTCAGCATCTCCAGCTTCTCGGCCACCTGGGAGGGACCAGAGCGCCCGGGTCAGACACCACGCTCGGGGCCGCGCCGCTCAGGGGGCCGGGGGGCCTCCGCTTCCTGGCGCGCCCAGCAACGGTGCTAACCCCTACCCCGTAGGGCTGTTGTAGACGGAAAACAAGACAAAATACGTGTGGTGAAGTGAATTCTTCTCTCCCTTCCTCCCCCCACCCCCCCTCTTTTCTTGAGCCAGGAAGCTGCCTGTCACCAAACTCAGGCTGGGTAGGAAGACAGCCCCTTGGACTGTCGCTTGAGTTGCATTGCCAAGCGAGGTTCAGAGGGGTCGCCATGGTCCTTACTCAGGCAGGACCTCGAGAGAGAAAGAAAAATCCAGAGACTGTTGGAGAGAGGAGGAAGAACTCCATTCGAGGCAAAGGCCCAGGTGTAGGGGCCCCCACAGGGACGGGGACCCGACTGTGCAGACCTCACGAGCTGGCCGGCGCCCCTACTGGGGCCTCGTCTGGGCTGCCGGAAGGAGAGCGCGGGGCCCCGGACACGGGCCCAGCCACCAAGGTTGACCTCCGAGATCCTGGAAATGCGACAGATCAACTCTCCAAGAAATTGTCTTTAAAGCAAAAGCACCCGGGGCAGCTGGGTGGCTCAGTTGGTTAAGCGTCCAACTTTGCAGTAGGTCAGGATTTCACGGTTTTCGGGTTCGAGCCCCGCATCGGGCTCTGTGCTGACAGCTCAGAGCCTGGAACTGGCTTCTGATTCTGTGAATCCCTCTCTCTCTGCCCCTCCCCACTCTCACTCTCTTTGTCAACAATAAACATTTTTTTAAAAAGGCAAAGTGGAGGTCCCAAATGTCACCTTCAAGTGACAGCATGGCTTCCGGGTCAAGCCTGGGTAGGGATCTGTTAGCAGGCATTAACACCTAGGGAAGGAAGGGGTCATCCGAAGGGGGGAGGTCAGCCCGGCCCCTCAGGATCAAACACCGGCTGGGGACCTAGGGAGAGAGGGGCGCCCTGGCTCCCGCACAGGTGGGCTTAACCCCGCCGGAGGCCACGCCGTCCGGCGGTCTTCGCTGCGTGCCACCTGTCACCGGGTTCACGCGACCGCCTCCCTGCACACAGTCCAGGCTCCTCGGCAATACTGATTGTAATTGGGCTTCCCGCAGGGCCGGGTCTGTGGGGAGGCAGCCAGCCCACGATAGTTCTGTATTTCGTTACTTATTATGCATGTGGTGTTGTCTCCGCTGTTTCTATTTTTTTATACAAGAAATGTATGTGTAAAGCTAAAGACCTAAGTAAGACGGTGAAAGGGGATATAACGAAGCCTCTTCCACTCCTGGTCTCGTTCTCCAGGAGCAAATTATTTTTAACTATTTCTCTTTTTATTTCTTCTGGCAGCTGCCTTCATATCTCTGAATATTATGCTTAGGCTACTATTTTTAAAATACATATACACACACACACACACACATATACACATTAATCTGCTTGCAGTTTCAATCTTTTTAACTCAAAAATTATGAGAAATTGCAAACCAGGACAAAGAATCACATAACGAAAACCTCCACGCCCGTCGCATGTATTCAACAGTTGTGAACATTCCGCTGGCTCTATTTCATCTACTTGCTCTGCCAAAGTATCTTAAAGGAAGTCACAGACTCATGGAATGTCAAGCCTCGAGACTTCCCAGCACAGATCCAGAACAAAACAAGGACATCCCCGACACCATCGATCGTGACACCATTAACACGCCTCACCGCGACCCGGTCTTTTTTACTTACACATAGTTTTTCTCTTTTATGTCTTTTTGTAAAAATTCACATAAACGATGGAAATCCACATCGAAAGGAAAACACACACACACACACACACACACACACACACACACACACACACGGTGAAGGATCAGGCTTCCTCCTGCCCCTCCCCCTGCCCCCCTCCAGCCCCTCCCCTGCCCCTGTCCAGGCCCTGCCCCTCCCCCTGCCCTGCCCTTGCCCCTGCCCCTTCCCCAAGCCCCTGCCCCCCCTGCCCCAGCCCCTGACCCTGCCCAGGCCCCGCCCCTCCCCCTGCCCCTGCCCTGCCCCTGCCCCAGCCCCTGCTCCCCCTCCAGCCCCAGAATTTCTCCTATAGCTTTCCAGACAGAGTCCGCGCACGGGGTCCGCCTGTAATAAACGCATGCCTGGTGAAGGCAGGCCCTTGCTCGCCACCAGATCCCTGCACTCAGAAGAGTGCCCGGCGCTCGGGAAGCATCTCTTGACTGGATGAATTTTTTCATGAAGATAAATGCTAACATACTACTGTGCTTAGCTATTTTTTTTTCCTTGTCTCCAAATCAGTTCTCGTTAAGCCGCCTCGTTCTCTTTAACAGCTGCAAAATAATCTTGTGAATGACTGAACCGTAATTTATATCACAAGTCTCCTTCTGACAGACATGTGTGTCTTTCCAGCATGTTCTATTATTAACAACGCGGAAGGAACGTCCTTGCGCGCTGCTGTTTCTTTTTTATTTTGTTTCCTTGTGAATAAGTGACTTAAAAATTCAAAAGGGATAATTATGGACAGGAAAAGTCTCCCAGCCCCCGCCCTCCCCCCTAACCCCCCCTGCTCCCTCCCCGAGGTAGCCGACGTGACCAGCTTCTTGAATATTCCGCTAGAGACGTTTTGAGCACACACAGGTATACTCCATACTGCTGTTCCCTGGTTTGTCCATTTGAAACTATTTCTATGGCCTCTGTGCTACAATGGATGCAGGGGGAGCCGTCTCCCCTCCACACCACACCCCTTGCTCCCTGCTTCTGCCCGCGAGAATGCTTCAGCTCCTTGCCTGTATATCACCGAATACCACCTTAAAACCCTGTTTTATTTTATCTCCTACAAAAGCATTGCCCAATCTTTACCCCACTCCCACCCCCACCTCCACCCAGCTCCTGCTTTTTTAGCTATACTTTTATTTTTAAGATTTAAAAAAAATTTTTTTAGCATTTATTTGTTTTTGAGAGGGAGAGTGAGACTGAGTACAAGCAGGGGAGGGGCAGAGACACAGAGGGAGACACAGAATCCGAAGCAAGCTCCAGGCTCTGAGCCGTCAGCACAGAGCCCGACGCGGGGCTAGAAATCACCAGCTGTGAGCTCACGACCTGAGCCGAGGTCGGACGCTTCACCGACTGAGCCGCCCAGGCACCCCTGTGTCGTGAGAGCTGAAGGCCACCAACGGCGCAAGGGCGCACACCTCCGTGACCATGACCGGGCTGGGGCCGGGAGCGCCGGGGGAGGGAGGGGCCGGGGGGGGGGGTTGGCCGCCAGGCCACCGTGCACGCTGCAGCAGTTGTGAAATAGCTCCCTATGACCCCTGATTCTGTGCTGCCGTCTTGCGGAAATTCTGACCGGCTGGATCGGGCTCTCGCGTCCGTCTTGCGCGTCGCTTGGGCCGATTGTTGTCACGGTTGTTTATATTCCTTGACTCTACCTTCTACTGAAGAGCGCGTCCTTCGGTCGTTTTTCATTTTCCCAGAAGTCTTCCTTCTTCTCTGCGATTTTTCTCTTACCAACCTCTTTCTGCTTTCTGGGGGTCGTGTCTTCCTTACTCACCCTCCGGTGACACCAGTTTCTCCATTGGATTTGCTTTGTAAATGCTTCTCGGGAACCCGAACCGTCTCCGGGTTTACTGCGCCTTCTGGGGCCATGTTTTGTTCTGATTTCTTTATCGTGGCCATTGCCTCGCATGTGGGAAGGGCCTTCTCCACGCCTTACACGCTCCTTCTCCGGAGGGAGGTGCGTGACTCCTCTGAGTGGTGACAGCGGGAAGAACGAGCTGGAATGCTCCACCGAGCTCGGGCCCTTGCCCCTCTGCCCCCCGGCGATGCCCAAGACCAAGTCCGTCCGTCCCATGACGGGGTCACTCCTCGTGGGACCGCTCGCCCACAATGTCGGCCGCATCCTCCCACCTAGTCTCCAAAGGTGATGTTTTGGCCAAACCCCTTTTGTTTCATGTCTCAGTGTGTTTAGAACCCCCAGGAACGGAAGGCGGCTGCTAGTTCGGAGAGGCCTCCGGAGCATAGCTGCAGGCCGGGAAACCCCCCGAGAAGCTTTGGGCTGGCCTCGGGGTTTCGAGCACCGACTTTGGGGTGTGGACGCCTGTTTCGACTGGGAGGATTTGCAAAGGCTCACACTGGGCGCGGTGGGTTTTTACAACGGTGTGGCTGTCACCTGGGTGAAAGGCTTTAAGCCGACGCTGTGATACTGTGACCTTGACAGGTGACTGTGGCTTCGTCCACAAGGGGGTGGCCGTTTCTGCAGAGGCAGGGCTGCTTGAGACACGGCGGCCTCGTGGAAACTGGGCTTGGGCTGGAGGGCGGCCTCAGGATGAAGGCCGCCCTGGCTACAGCCCAGAAGCGGCCCGACGTGCCGACCGGCTTGAGGTGGGGGAGGGGTTTCCAGGCCCCGACGGACGGATGACGCCATTCACTGGTTTCCAATGGCAAGACTGGACATTCTGCGTGCGCTGCGGGCTCTCGCTGTCAGCGGATTTGCCAGGCCTTCGTGGCGCCGGATCGGCAGTCTCATTTTTCAGTTTTTTCAAAATCTAGGGCTGAAGGGGCAATGGCGGCTCGTGCACGGGTCGGGACGAGGGAGGGGTTCCGGCGACGCAGGGCAGGCAGCGTGCAGGTGTTATCTGTGCCTTAAGGGAGCAGGCCAAACAGCTGGGGGGGGGGCTCAGGAGGGGAGGGAAGCGGCGTCCTGAGACACGGACAGCCGAGGACTTGTGCCCGGCAAGGTCCCCAGGGCCCGAGCCTCAGCAGCAGCACAGGCAGCTTCAGTTCAGGAAAGTGCTGAAGGTGACTTTCCAGTTAGGGTAAGTCGGGGCCAAGGTGAAACCCTCGCCCGGGAGGCCGTTTTCGCAGGGCCTTGGCGATTCCACGAGGACTGACAGTGATAGGAGCCACTGCGGTGTAGGGTGACGTCGCCTGGCCGAGACGCAGAGCAGGGGCCGTGGTGCTCACGGGGGCGGGGGTGGGGGGGACCCGGCACTCGAAAAGACACAGCCGGGTTTCCACGTGGCCGCACAACACTAATGCCACCCAATCCCACACTTCACGACGGGCGACGGCGGATTTACAGCGGTAGGTCTTCCGTGTATTTTAGCCACAATAGCCGCCGCCTCCAAAATATATATATACGAGTGTGGACTTCCAGCCTGTCCCCCAGCACGGGAAATGCCTTCTGGCTGGATCATATCCCACGTTAATCTATCGTGGGAGGGTGTCTCCTGGTCTGATGTAAACTCACAGGTCGCAAGTCCCAGATAACCGACATTCTGGTGAAGCTAAAATCCGAGCTTTTCTCCACTTTTTCTTCATTCCTGCAAACGCCACGGAGTTTTTACTGTGGTCTCTGGAGATACAGGCATTGGTGGTTCCTGGGAACACAATTCTGTCTGTAGGTCCTGAATGCCTTGTTAACCCCTCGGACTTTTTTCTTTTCTTTTCCTTTTTAAGTTTATTTGAGAGAGAAAGTGTGCATGCCAGAGGGGGAGGGGCAGAGAAGGAGAGAGAGAGAGAGAGAGAGAGAGAGAGAGAGAATCCCAAGCAGGCTCTGTGCTGACAGAGACTCGGGGCTCAATCCCATGAACCATGAGATCACGACTTGAGCCGAAATCGGGTTGGACGCCTAACTGACTGAGCCGCCCGGGCGCCTGGAACAGTTTCTAAGCCAGTGGTTTGTAACCCTTGCCGCCCGTCCAGAATCCGGCCTGGGGAAAACACATTTTCAGGGTCCCCAGCACGTGAGCAAAGGTGAAAACTATTGACTCGAGACTTGAACTGAGAAGCGATGTGGCCGACCTCGGGCCCTCCCTCTCTCCAGACCTCGGGCCCTGGCGCTGAGCACGGGCTCTCCCACCCCCGGCTGGCTCTGACAGGGAAGTTTTCAAAATGCTGATTTCCAGGTTCTGCCAGAGCCGTGCACCGGCCAGGCTGGGGTGGAGCCCGGCATCAGCTTGGGGCCACCCGGAAGGGGACGGGGAGACGGACCTGGCCTGTCAGAAGGTACGACTCGCCCGTACACGTCACAGCCTTTTCAGCAGCAGAGGGGAAGGCGGGGGTCCCTGCCTGCTTACTCTTACCGGTTAGAGGCTCTCGAGAGACCTAACATGGGGTGCTCTGCAAACACTCCTCCGGCGAATGACGCTGTTGGCAGCTGACCCCACGGGCCCCACTTCTCCCACGTAATTATTCGTCCCGGGATAGGAACCATCCGGGGGAGGGGGTGAGAAATCTTTCCGAACCACTCGCTGGCCCCGGATCGCTCACTCTCCAAAGAGATGGTGAGAGAGCGGCCTGTTCCGTGAGAGATTGGGGGCTGACAGCGGCCACAGGGCCGGGGCGGTGGAGGAGGGTGTGAGGACGGAAGGCCTCTCCCCCGGCCTGGCTGCTTCACCACAGACGGGGTCGGAAGAGGCCCCGAGGGGGCGGCTGCACTTGACAGTAAAGACTGGGCCGAGCGGGGTACCACCGAGGGGGTCGGGCAGCGTGGGCTCTAGCCCGGCTCCGCCGGCAACTAGGGAGTCCCTTCATCGCCAGTCCTCCTCATCCGATTTGAGGACGTTAGACCCGCCTGCCGTCCATACGTGGTGGCGGGTGAGCCGTCTGGAAACGGTAGGGCCAGCTTTGGCTCCATAAAACCTCAGAGCCTCTATACGGTCAGGGATCGCATCGGCAAAGCTTGAGGACGAGTGAAGACTGAGAGGGTGAAAACGAGGCATCTCTCCATCAGAAAGGGAACCGGCCACGGATGCTCAACCGACTGAGTCACCCAGGTGCCCCCCTTGTCCCCGCGTCTCGGAGGAAGTCCCCTTCTGGGTGTCTCGCCAGCTCTCAGTGAGGAACCCCCTCTCCCTCGAGCACGGCCCCGGCCCCAGCCCCAGCCCAGCAGTCTTCCGGGCCCGCAGCTGCCACGTCACCCCCTTGCCCTGTCTCCCCTCCCTGGCAAACACCGATTTGCTCCCCGGATTTCATCACTTAACCCATCTCCCGGCCCGCGCCCGAAACCCACGAGAGAGCCCGCCAGCCCCGAGTCGAGTTGGGAAGGGCAGGGTGCCGCAGAACCGTGCCCGCCATGACTTTGTAACCCTCCTGGGGGGATGGGGGGCTCGACCAGAGGCAACCCGTCTCGAAGGGCGCAGAGCGGGAGGCAGACGGGACTGCAAGGCAGAGGGGTGGAGGGGAGAAACAGATGGTAACGGAGCAGCTGAGGAACCAGGGAGAGGGTCCATCGCGGAAAAGAGGGCGCGGGGCTCACCTCCCGCAGCTTCTCCTGGGCCTCCGCCAGCGCCGCCTGCTTCTCCTGAAGCTGGGCCAAGGCCGCGTTCATCCTGATCCGCTTGGGCTCCACCACGCGGTACAGCCGCCCGTACAGCTGCGGGGAGACAGCCCGGCTGCAGCGGCCGCCGCCGCACCCCCCCCCACCCGCACCCCCCCCCGGCTTCCCCCCTCCACCCAGCCCGGGGCTCCCCGCTCACCTCCATGGCCCGCACCCACATGCACAGGGACTTGGCGGCAAGCGAGACCCGGCCGATGATGTCGGGCTGGAAGTCGGGCTGGGCGCAGTAGGCCCCGATCTTCTTCAGGACCTTGTCTGAGATATTGTCTTTATCGAAGTGGATCAGGGACTTGATGAAGTTCTGCTCCCCTGTGCGACGGAAACGGGGGGGGGGGCTCAGCCTGAGGGCCTGACCCCCCTCCTCCAGGCTCCGGGGCCACTGCTCGGGCATGTCCCTTCCCCCACCCCCCTACCCCCAGCCCGGGCTTGGCTCCCCAGCCCGGGACACAGACTCGTTCAGCCCCGGTTCCTTCGGCGCCCTCGTCTCCCTCCCCAGAACCTCCAAGCCGCCAGGACGCCCCACGGTCTTCCTAGCCTCACCTCTCTCCACTCACCTTGGACGCTGTCTTGGCCAAAGCCCCTGCCACCCCGCTCACACACATCACTTCCACACCCACACCCACACCCACACACCATTACCTCCACACGCTTCGGACTTTCTTTTTAGGGCAGGGGCCGTCAAACTACGGCCTGCAGGCTCTCCTCCACCAAGGGAGCTCAAAGCAGGGAAAACCACCAGAATGGAAACACCAAGACTCTTGTTTAACATTTTCCGACTCTCGTGCTTTTGGGGGGCCCGGAAGCATCCCTGCCCTTGGACTCTGGGATACGGTCCCATATCTCTGCGGGGGGTTCTTTGTTTTGTTTTGTTTTTGCTGAAACTAACAGGAGTGGTTTTCTGCTCCTTACAACCAAAGAATCTTAACCGATCGTTACGTCTCCTCCTTTGTACGAGGCTCCCCGCGCTCTCAGGGCCGGTACGAGGCCTCGTGCGTCTCTGTCTCTCCGAGCGCCTGGTGCACGGCAGACGATTGGGGAGCGCCCCTCGGTTCCGGAGCTTACCGAGCTGCCTCTTGGCCTCCGCCCACGTGGGCTCGTTGCCTCGGAGGATCATGACGGCCTGCATCACCATCTCCACTTGGGCGGGGGGCCGTCCGTAAGACTTGATCTCTCCTATGTCCTTCTTGTTCAGCGACTCCAGAGCCTGGGCAGAGGGACTTGCTTAGGGAGCAGGGCCGGGCGCTTTACGGGGCGGAGGGGGGGAGACACGACCCCACTGAAACACGCCCTCTTCCTCCCACGTCCCCAGGGACTCCAAAGGCACAGAAGGCTGGCCCCGTTCCCTGCCCTGGGCCTCGATACCCTCATGGCTTCTTCCAGGGCTGGCAACGCCTCTTCCAGATCCTTCTGGGCGTTGTCAGCCAGGGCCTGGCACTTGACCTCCTCGATGGCGATCTTCTCGCTGTTGGCCGTGACGGCCTAGGGATGCACAGGGGGGCAGGCTTCGTCTTTGCCCTGGGCGGGGGCGGGGGGCCGGTGTCGGGGTGGCGACAGCCGCCAGAGATCAGGCTAAAGCTGTGAGGGGCACCGCATCCCCCGACACGGTCGCCGACGGCACCCGGGAAGCCCCTGCCTTGGCGGGTGCTGGTGGGGGTGGGGGCGTGGGGGGGGCAGGGCCGGGGCCCAGGACCCCTCCCCCACCTTCTGCTGCTCGTCCGCTTCCCGCTTCTGCTGCACGATGACCACCAGGTACTCCTCGCACTGCTTCTGGAACTCGGCCACCTTCTTCTTGGCCTCCTCCAGCTCCAGCGACATCACCTCCACCTTCTCCCTCGTCTCGTCGATCTTAAACAACCCTGTCCGCAGCTTGTTGGCCTGGTCCAGCAGCTCCTGCCGCTTCTCTCCCAGCAACCTGGGGCGCGGCGGCCGGTAAGGTGCCTGGGGAGGCGCCCCCCTCCCCCCGGACCCGCCCCCCCCTCCTGTCTTCCAGCCTGCCGCCGCCGCCACCGCTGCCACAATCAGCTTTTTATCATTTCCTGCCTGAATCACTGCTAACAGCTTCCCAGCTGGTCTTCCTGCTTCCAAACCCTCATCCTTCTGATTTATGCCACGCGCCACTGTCGCAGCAGCTTGTTAGACACTGTTTTCATCACACCACTTCCCGACTCGAGGCTCCCCCACTGCTCCCCTGTGTGCAGCAAGCCGGGGGCGGCGGGGAACCAGACAACGCGAGCCGGTCCCAAGGGGGTGGCCACCTCTCATTCATCTCCGCCCTGCTTTCCCCACGTGGGAAGGAAGGTGGGCTCCGCATGGCCACAATGTCTGGGTTTTTTTTGTTTTAAGTTTATTTATTTTGAGAGAGAGAGAGAGAGAGAGACCACGCGTGCACGAGCAGGGGAGGGACAGAGAGACAGAGAGAGAGAGAGAGACAGAGAGAATCCCCAGCAGGCTCCATGCGGCCAGCGCAAAGCCCGACTCGGGGCTCAATCAGTCTCACGATAGTGAGATCATGAGCCATGCCGAAAGCCAAGGGCCGGACGCTCAACCAACCGAGCCGCGCAGGCGCCCCACGATGTCCGATTTTTAAAGAAAACCTGGAAATCTGCATTTTTCTAAGCCTCCCGTTTTAAATGTTAGCGGCTTACTCAGAAAGTTTTCAACGTTGTACAGAACAAAAAAAAAAAAAAAAAAAAGTCCGTGCAGGATTATTCCCTGGACTGAGCGAGGAAACGAGGGCCAAGGGCTGAGCCCCGCGTCCGGGCAGAACAGTGAGCAGGCTGGAAGCCCAGGCGCTGCGAGGGCGAGGACTGGGTCTCGATAACCGCGGCGAGCGCCCGGAACAGCGCGTGCCCCGTGTGGGATGCTCAGAAACACGTGTGGATGAACGAACGAATGAACGATCGAAGGAGTGAGGCTGGTCGTTGTTTTCACAAATGGCTCATGCTTCACCTCCATCAAAATACTGAACCTAATAGATGAGGTGGGGCTTTTCCACGTCTCTTGTACATCTTCCAAAGCAGAGCGTTATCGTGTTCAGGACAAAAAACACAATATGCGGCGCCTGGGTGGCTCAGTCGGTTGGGCATCCGACTTCGGCTCAGGTCATGATCTCGGGGTTTGTGAGTTCGAGCCCCGCGTCGGGCTCTGTGCTGACGGCTCAGAGCTTGGAGCCTGCTTCTGATTCTGTGTCTCCCTCTCTCTCTGCCCCTCTCCTACTCACGCTCTGTCTCTCTCTCTCTCTCTCTCAAAAATAAATAAACATTAAAAATTTAAAAAGGTACGCTCAATATGACTTAGTAAATGGATATATAATTCTCGAGGGTGGGGGAGAGTCTAGAAGACGTTAAGAGCAGAGAGAAGAGTGATATACTTGTTGCGGTGTATGTGGTGAAGTCCCGTTGGACGGAGGTTGGAAAAAGACATATTGTTCCAGAAATAAGGACAGAGAGGGCGTAGGGAAGAGCCGTGGCCAGAGGGCTCTAGAGACGGCCGTGTGCCCTGGGAACCCCATCTCTCCTTTGTTACCTCCCTGCACAGAACGAGACCCCCCACCCCGCATCCCTGCCTTCCGGGGTCAGCGCCCGGGTCGTGGAGCCTGGGCGTTCGCCATTACTTCCTTCAGCCGGTCACCCCGAGAAGCCACCGCGCCCCCCCACCCCCGGCCCTGCCCGCCCTCCCCGCTCCGCACTCCGCGTACTTCTTATACCCGGACACGAGCTCCAGGTAGTTGGTGGGCGTGACGTAGTTGTGCCTCCGCAGCTCCAGCAGCATCTTCTGCGAGTACTGCGCCACGGACCAGTGCATGGTGACGAAGATCTTGGCCACCTTCCTGTGGATCTGTGGCCCGTGGGAAAGGACACGAGGCGGAGGGTGGGGGCGGAGGGAGGAGGGGCGGGGGAGGGGCTCGGGGCTGGGCGCGCGGGGCGGGCCGCACCTTCTCCTGCGTGCCCAGGTCCACTCCCACCAGGTACTTCTCGGCCACCTCCAGCAGGGCCTCGCGGGGCCACTCGGAGAACCAGTTGATGGTAGTGCAGTTCACCAAGGCCGGGTACTGGCGGATCCAGTTCCTGGTGACGGGTTTTGAGAGCAGGTGAGTCCCACGCGTGGAGACGGCCCCCAGCTCCTGGCTGCCTCCCGGGTCCGGCCGCTTTCCAGAAACCCCCGTGTCCCATCCTCACGCCCCCCACTGGCGCAGTGATACCGTAAATTAAAAAAAAAAAAAAAAAGGTGGCCCGAATCGCCACTCCGTGCAGTTCTGTCTCCCTCCTGCTTTCTGATGCCCTGAAAACCTAGTCACACCAAGAATGGAAAAGCGAGCCGCGGCATGTACACATGACAGACTGTCACTCAGCCGTAAACGGTGAGGAAGTTGTGACACCTGCTACAAACGGAGGAAGCCTGTGGACTCCGGGCTGCGTGAAATAAGTGAGACGCGGAGAGACAAAACCCGTACGACTCCACTTACGGGAGGCATCTAGAGCAGTCACTCTCGGAGACAGAAAGGGGTCAGTGGTTGCCGGGGCGGGGGTGGGGGCAGGGAGTGGGGGGAGGAAGGGGAAATTATTCAACGGGCGTAGAGTTTCAATTTTGCAAGATGAGAAAGTTCTAGAAATCTGTCCTACGACGACGTAAACAGGCTTGATGACACTGAGCCGTCCACCCAGAAAACGGCAACAATGGTAAACTGTAGGGTATTTTGCGTTTTTAAAATCACGATTAAAAAATTTAAAACAGGGGCGCCTGGGGGGCTCAGTCGGTTGAGCGTCCAACTCCAGCTCAGGGCATGAGCTCGCCTTTCTCAAGTTCGAGCCCCGCGTCGGGCTCTGTGCTGACGTCTCGGAGCCCGGAGCCTGCTTCGGATTCTGTGTCTCCCTCTCTCTCTGCCCCTCCCCTGCTCGTGCTCTGTCTCTCCCTGTCTCAAACAGAAATAAACATTTAAAAAAATTAAGACCAAATTTAAAACAAAACAGAAAAAGCCACAGCGAAACGATGCAGTCGTACACGCCGCGAAGGAGCAGACGACTCCCATGTGAGCAGCAGGAACCACTCAAAAGTCGGGGAGGTCTAGGGCGGTGCAGGGCAGGAGAGCCCCGCCGTTCAGGACCCCAGAAGGCGCAGGGGGCCGGGAGGGACAGGGAGGGCGAGGCCGTGCCAGGAGTCACCTGAAGGGGTCGCCCACGGGGCTGAGGCAGAGAACGATGTGCAGGTTGTTGCGCACGCGCTCAATGAGGTAGGCGAAGAGGCTGTCGGAGGACTGGGGCACCTGCTCGGCCTTGGCCTGCTCCGAGATGAGCGTCTGGATCTGCACGGAAGCCACGCGGGCTGGGGCGGAGCCGGAGCGGCGGGGGGGGGGGGGGGGGAGGGCGGAGCCAGAGCGGCGGGGGCGGGGGGGGGGGAGGGGGGGGAGGGCGAGGCCCGGCGGAGGGGGAAAGGAGGGACGGAGGGCCGCCGCGGGGAGCATATTCTGGGACGGGCACGTCAAGCCGGCGGAGGGTAGGGAAGGGTTCGAACCTCTTCGAACTCGTCGGTCTTGTAGAGATTGGGGACCTCGCCCGAGCTCAGGATGTTGTTGATGTCTTCCAGGAACGCCTCGTCCGCGATCTGGGTGTCCACGAAGAGGAAGGACGTGGGCTTGAGCTCCACCCCCGCCTGGCGGTACAGACGCTTGATATCTGGGCCGGAGGAGGGCAGGGGGGAGGAGGGCGGGCGGACTTCAGACTCCCCATCCCATGCCCCCTTGTTCCCCTTCTGAGAGGCGGGAGCCCGGCCCCGGCCTGCGCCCCAAGCACAGCACGCCCCACGGGGACCTGGCCCGGCTCACTCCCGGCTCCCACCTCTCCACTCCCTTGTCACCGGGGGATCTCTCCTGCCTACCTTCTCGGAACTCCTGCTTCCGGTAATGTTTGGTGACCTCGATCTGGAAGGTGGTGTACTCGCAGATGGAGGAGGCCAGGCGGGCCAGACTCTGGCGCCCGCTGCCCCCAATGCCCACCAGGAGCATGTTGCCCCGAGGCTGTCCGATGACCCGCACGATCCGTGTGACTGGGGAGCAGGCGGGAGGGCAGTGAGGCTGCTGCTGAGCCACCCCGGGGGGGCCACCGGGCCCTACGCTAGAGACCCCAGGTGCCCCAGACTGAAGCCCAGGGACCATGAGTGGGGGGAGGGGCCGGTGCCAGGGGCGGCAATCCCACGGCGAGCGCGGCCCTGCCTGCCGGACACCACGGCCTCCACGTCAAGGAAACGCCCCACCGTCGCCGCTGGCCACCTGGGGCCGGCAAGGAGAGCCGCTTCCCAGACTCGCTTGGGAAGAGCCCACGCTGGGATGCGGGACGGACTCGGGGGGAGGAGGCGCTCACTGTGCTCGATCGCCTCCCGGAAGAGCACCAGCTGCATGGGGACGACGGCGGGGGACAGGTTGTAGTCTCTGAGGGCCGTCTCCATGGCCGCCTTCAGCACCGCCAGGTCCGTCAGGTCCTCGTACACCTTGGGCTCCCGCAGGAAGTCCCCTGCGCCGCGGCAAGCGCGGCTCAGATCTCGAAGGGCCCCCCCCCGTCCTCGCCAGGCTCCCCCCCACGCCCCCCATGCCCCAGCCCTCCTCCCAGGCCACCTCCCAGCACCTGCAGCCTGTGGCAAGGGCGCCAGCTCACCGAAGATAGGAGAACGTTTGTTGGGACAAAGATTATGAAACGTGAGGTCAAAGAAAGAGCCGAGTTTGTCGCTGATGATGCCCACGAAGGCCTCCATGTCTGCCGCGTCCACCAGACGGTCAGAGAAGACTCTGTGGGGAGGCAGTGGGGTGGGGGGTGGGGCGTACAGGGGAGGGGGCCCTGCGGGCAGGCGGGAGGGGGAGGGGGCATACGGGGGGGGAGCCCTGCGGACAGGCGGGGGGCATACAGGGAGGGGGCCCTTCGGACAGGCGGGGGGGCATACAGGGAGGGGGCCCTGCGGACAGGCAGGGGGGCATACGGGGGGAGAGCCCCGCGGGCAGGCGGGGGGGCGGGCGGGCGGAGCGCCGCGCCGCACCTGAAACACTCGTGGATCCAGAGCCGTGTGATGCTGGACTTGGTGTCGTGGAAGTCCTTGTTGGCCCGGAGCAAGCCCTGGAACACCTGGGGGGGGCGGGAGGCTGGAGGGAAGAGACCCCGCCGCCGCCCGGGGGCCCAGGGGAGGCCGGAGGACGCGGGCGCCGGCCCACCTTGGAGATGTCGCGCAGGTTGAAGAGGTAGTGGATCTTGGCGGGCGTGGGCAGGAAGCGCTGCACCACCGTGTTGTACACGTCCAGCGTGGCCTCGGTCACCACGCTCCCGATGGGCTTCACCTCTTCCTCGAAGTCCTGGAGCTTCTGGTTCATCATGGTGCCGAATATCCGCGTGATCTGGGACTCCTGGGAACCGGCGTCCGCGCTCAGGCCCGCGGGGTCCCGGCCAGGCAGCCAGGGGGCCGGGGCCCCTGCGAGGCGCGTTCCGCGTGCGTCCCGGCGGGGGGCCGGTTTAAAGGGGCCCCCAAAAGCCCACCACATCGAGAGAAATCAATCTTAGTGCAGTATTTAAAAGTCAAATTCAGGGGCGCCTGGGCGGCTCAGTCGGTGAAGGGTCCAACTCCTGGTTTCGGCTCAGGTCGTGATCTCCGGGTTTGCGGGATCGAGCCCGGTGTCAGACTCTGCGCTGACACCATGGAGCCTGCTTGGGAGTCTCTCCCTCCCTCTCTCTCTGCCCCTCCCGCTCTCACTCTCAAAAATAAATAAACATCTAAAAATGAATCAATAAAAATCGAAACTAATGCGAAATAGCCACGATGAACAAATAAATACCCACGCTGTAAATAGAGACGAGACCAGGACGGCCGCGGTTTCCTGTTGCCTCAGGCTCGAGGTCCCTCGGCAGCCGCTGATCTCGAATTTATTTAAAACTGTGGCGTTTGTTCACCACGAATTTTTGGCTTTGCCTGCTTGAGTGTGGCACTCGAATGTTCTGTGTCTTGACGACTGAGGCCTCTGGGGCACCCCGGAGGCCTCGCTCGCCTCCCCGAGCCCTGCCGCTGCCCTCGGCGGGCAGCTTTGCAGAATCTACGTTCCTCAGTGTCGTTGGGGCCCCGGAGCCCTCTGCCCGACCCCCCCCCCCCGCCCCGTTCCTCCAGGACCACAAGGCTGCACCGGCCAGAGACGGCCAGCCACACTCCCCTCCTCCTCCTCCTCCTCCTCCTCCTGCTTCAGGAGAAGCAAGGGCTCCCGCAAACAGCGGCGCCCCCACCGCGTTCCCGCTCCCTGCGCACACCTCCGCTCGGGGGTCCCCCCCGGCCCTCCCAGATACGGCCCCCTCCCCCCGCCCCGGGCCCCCTCGCGCGCTCACCGTGGGGAAGGTCATGTTGATGACGTTGAAGCGGCTCTGCAGCCTGGGGGAGATGACGGTCCGTCCGCCCCCGGGAGGGCCCATGGCCGCCATCAGGAACATGTCCTGGAGCGCGGCGACAGGCAACAGGCAGGCGCGGGGCAAGACAGGGCGCGGGACACGAGGATTAGAGAGGGGCCAGGGGAGGGCGGCAAAGGGAGGGGAGGGAGGGGGACGGCAGGGGCAGGGAACAGGCAAGGCCAAGGGAAGGAAGGGATTAGGGACATTTCCCTGGGAATTATTAAAGTGACATATTGAAGTCTGGGTCTGGGGGGGGCTGGCCCACCTGTGCGGGCGGGAATATGGGAGCACGGGAGTCTCCCCCTCCCCCCACCCCCCCCCCGGAGGCTTACTCGGATATACTTGACGGTCTGCTTCATGCGATCGTACCAGAAGCCGTAGTCGATCCAGAGGCGGAGCAGTTCCAGGGGGGGCTGGGACCCGAATGCGTCCTTGGCCGGCATGTTCAGGTCGTCCATGAAGGTGATCATGCTCTTGCCTCCGAACGGCACGTAGACGCCCTTGGTCCGCTTCTCCACCCTGCTCTCGATGATGCTCTGCACGTTGTTGGACGTGGTCTGGCGGCGGAGGCGCGGGCTGAGCGCTCGGCTCGCCCGGGGGAGGGGGGCACGGGGGGGGGGGGGAGGGCCTGGGCCCCACGACGCACCTGCGCGGACATGTTGACCGTGAGCACGGACCAGTGGCTGGAAGGCAAGGACTGCAGGACGCTCTGGGCGATGGATGTCTTTCCGGTGCCCACGGGACCCACCAGCAGGACTGGGTTCTGGCTGGCCACCAAGGCGCTCACCAGGTACTTGTAGCGAACGGTGTCGACCGTGGGCACCATGATCTTGTAGAAGGGGGCGCTGGGAGGAGGCGGAACCCGGTCCAAGGGCCCCGGCCCGCGCGTCCCGGACGCCCGCCTCCTCCCGCCTCCCGGTGTCCGTCTTCCTCAGACGCCACCAGCCCCGCCTTCCAGGGGCCCGGACGTGCGGGTCCTGCTTCCCGTGTCCCAGCCGCCCCCCTGCAGCTCACTTCTGCGGCTGGGCCCCGGCTCTCTGCACGCCGTCTCCCACCCGCCACAGCCCCAGGCCCGACGGCCCGCAGGCCCCGCTCTCACTTTGAAGGGTAGCGCCAACTCTTGGGGAGCTTCTCCTCAAACGACATCCAGGTTCGCATCTTGGGGTCCACGAAGTACTCGTACACCGTGTCCTGAGGGGGGGAGGCGTGTGAGAACGCCCGAGCCTTCTCTAGCTGCCCCCCGGCCCGGCAGCCCACACCGGGCGAGAGGAGGAGGGCCGGGTTGGCACGGCCGACACTCGAGCAGAGCCTGGCGTCCGGGAAGCCGGCGGGCGCTAGAAAACCCAGAAGCGTGGGCCGGCCGGGTCCGAGCGTCCTGACCTTGTTGGGGAAGGAGCCCTCGATCTCTCGGAGGTAACTGTCCATCTTCTTGCGGCCCTCCTCGTCCACGGAGGCGCACACGGACCAGATCATGCTGAACACGAACGTGAGCTCTATCATGGACACGTAGTTCTCGCTGTCGGCTGGGTTCACCTGGCCGGGACGAGAGAAGGGACCCGGTCTCCTTGATGGAGACGGAGCGGGAGCTGCTCTGGCAAACCGCCGCGAAGGCTTCGAGTTTTCCTCCCTTCCTGGTTCGACGTGAAAGACGCCCGCCACGTGGTTGTAGACAAACCTAAACCTAAAGCGTTTGGCTGGACCTGCGAGTTCTGGCCGGCCGGCAGCTGCCCGGACGCTCTCCTCTGCTGCGTCACAAAGACGAGGCAGCGGGACGGCCCCACCACGTCCGCCCCGAACAGGTGCCCACGGGCGCTCCGGGACACGGGGCCAGGGGCACTGGGAAGACTTGTGTGTAATCGCAAAACACTGGAGATCACCTGAATGCCCGCCAGCAGAGGGATGAGAGAAGAGAATGCCACGTTCTCCAGTGGAACCGCGTGTAACGGTCAATAGCAATGAAATTAATCTACAGATACCAATACAGAGCTCACACCCGTATTGCTGTGCATGTACATGAGGGGCATGACATGATGTATTTTTTTTTTCATTTTTCTTTTATGTTTATTTACTTTTGAGAGCCAGAGAGAGAGAGAGAGAGAGAGAGCGCGCACCACTGGGGGAGGGGCAGAGAGAGAGACGGAGACACAGAATCCGAAGCAGGTCTAGGCCCTGAGCTGTCAGCACAGAGCCTGACGCGGGGCTGGAACTCACAAACCATGAGATCAAGACCTGAGCTGAAGTCAGATGCTTAACTGACCAAGCCGCCCAGGCGCCCCTGAAATGTTTTTTAAATACCACATTTTCTATGGCTGCCTACGGGCCTGTAGGTAAATCCTATTAGAGAGGTCTGAAAGGGTACAAGACACATACTCCGGTGGTTACTCGTGGAGTAACCCCGGGCTGGGGGGACAGAGGGGATCGGAGAGGACGCTAGCTTAATATGAAAATTTTTATTTTCTATTTTTCAAAAAAATTTATTTATCTTGGGGCGCCTAGGTGGCTCGGCTAAGCATCCCACCAGCTCGGATCATGATCTCTAGGTCTGTGGGTTCAAGCCCCCCGTTGGGCTCTGTGCTGACAGCTCAGAGCCTGGAGCCTGCTTCGGATTCTGTGTCTCCCCCTCTCTGCCCCTCCCCCGATCGTGCCCTGTCCCTGTCAAAAATAAACAAACATTTAAAAACAAAAAGTTTCTTTATCTTGAGAGAGAGCACACATGAGCAGGGGAGGGGCAGAGAGAGAGAGAGAGAGAGAGAGAGAGAGAGAATCCCAAGCAGGCTCTGTGCTACCAGCAGCAGAGCCTGATGCGGGGCTCGAACCCACAAACCTCGAGATCATGACCTGAGCCAAGACCAGGAATCGGGCGCTTAACCGACTGAGCCACCCAGGGGGCCCTATATGAAAAAGTTTTATTTTTAGAAAGAAAACTAGAGTTAACTATTACTTGTGTAATTAAAAATTAAAATTGTAAATGTACCAAGCTCATAGCAGAAACAGCACGTTTATTTTTTTACGTTTTTTTTTTTTTTTCCTAAGGAAGCTCTAGGCCCAGCGTGGGCCCCGAGCTCATGACTCCAAGATCGAGGGTCGCACGCTCCACCAACTGAGTCAGCCTGGCGCCCCCCTGGGGGCACGTGGCAGGCACCATTGTTAGAACCGGCCAGCGGGTCGCCCTGTCTCTAACCTGCTCTGCGGAACAGCCGCAGGCCGGGCACATGGCGCTCTGGAGGCTGGGTTCTGAATAAGGACACGGAGGACGACAGATAACAGGACACATCAGACGCTGCCCCGTCCAGAACACCGTACTTGCCCCTGGAACAGGCCTCGGTCACAAGATGTAGGTGGGAAACCGAGCTGAGGCTCTAATGGCCGTCACTTTGGGCCCCGACTCCTTGGTCTGTCCTTCGAGCTCCTTCCAGCACACAACGCATTTCACTCTCCTGCCCTCTGGGCCTCTGCCCGCGACGCCCTGCCCGGCGACCCAGCCAGCCCCTCCTCAGCACCTGCGCTCGGTGGACACGGTTAAATTGTCCTTTGTCCATCCGTCACCCTGCAGGTTCATCTACGCAGGTTTTGCTGTGCCAGGAATGACACACCCTGGCAGACATCCTGTCATACCACCTCCTGTCAAGGGTCTGGTTATCCGGTGGCGTCTTTAAAAACAACGCGAACCATTTCTAGGCGGTGATTTGAACTCGACAGACAAATAATCCAACTGTGGTCCTGACTCCAGAAGTCGGACCTGGACACCGTGGCTCTTAAACGCCGATTAATCTGAAACTTTCCGAAGCCCCCTGGTCGGATCGGGCTGGGAGCTCCGGGCCGCAGGAAGGGCGGCCCAGGGCCTCCCTCGTGCCAAAACTTAGGATCTATTTTTCAAAAGGACGGAGAAATGGGAAACCAGACGAACTGCCCTCGGCTCCCCAAATGCGGGTAGGAAATGGCAGTGCGACTTCGCTGCAACCGTCAACAGCGTGAGGCCCGAGTGCGGTATTCTCCCACGTGTGCGCGGGCACATGCGCTCACGCACACCCGCGTGCACACACGCACACGCCCCTCGATGCTCCACGGTCAGCGAGGCCTCCCCCGGGGTCCCTGCTTCACCCAGATCTGTGTACGAACTGCGACTCAGACACCCCGTTCCCCGGAGTCGTCCCCGCGAGGTCATGGACCCCCGTCCCCCCCCACTCACCCCGTTCTCGGGCGTGGCCAGGGCCGAGTACAGCTTGCAGAGGGAGATGATCCCACTGTATTCCGGGAGGGGCACCAGCTCGTTGCAATGGTGGGTCTTGAAGGTCAGCATCTTGTTGACGAACTTCTCGAACATGCGCTGAAGGGGCTCGGCCTCGCCCTGGAGTCAGCGCGAAAGCGCTCTCGCTCTCCGTCCCTCTCCCCCTGTCCTACCCCCCCACCCCCCGTCCCTCCCCCGCCCCGCACACCTTTGGCCTCTTCTCCAGCCAGGACTGGACATACGGCTTCCAGCCCAGGTCAGCGTAGTCCGTGTAGACCATCCCACAGCGAGACACGGTGGCGGGAGAGGCCACGGCCAAGTTCTCCACCTCGAACAGCAGTGACACCTGAGGACGCGCTGGGTCAGAACCCCAGCCTTCGGCCGCCCCACCCCCATCAGGAGAAACACTCGGGACTCGAAGCCCCCAAGTGTCTCCGTCCGAGGACCGAGTGGGGCAGGGGGATTGATGGCTCACGGTTTACAAATGATTTGCTTTTTCAAAGAATTTAGAGTTCACTCAAGGTTACGCTTATGGAAACCACCCCCCCGCCCGCCCTCGCTGGCTCGCTCGCGTTGTTTGGGTGGGCGGAGAAGGGGGGCTTCCCAGCCGGTGACCACGTGACCCCGGGCGGTCAGGCGAAGGCGGCACAGGCTTCTTTCCCATCAGCTGTTCCCGCCGCCATGGGAGACGGCTGTCCCTGCACCTGGGCATCCTCGCCCCTCCTTCCCCCCCAGAACTCCTCCGCCTCGTGCCCCGGGCCCCCCCTCGCGCCGGCGGCGGCACCTGCTCGGGCATGGCGATCCGCTCGCCGTTGATGAGGGTCAGGACTTTGTTATCGTCCATCACCGAGTTCATGCTCTCGATCCACAGAGTGTCCACGGGGCCGTCGAAAAGGATCCACTTCTCATCAGGCTTCTCGTCTGGGGAGGAGGAGGACGGACGCTCAGGGAGCCAGAACGTTCTCCTGAGACCGCCCTTCCCGCTCACGCCCTCAGAGAGGCCAGCGCGCCCCACCATTCATCTCCCGAACGGGAGCTTTCGAGTCCCCGCCGCCTGGCCCCTCGGGCGACCCCGGCGACCCGCCGTCCCCACCCCGCGACCCTCTGGGCACCTGCGCACGCCACCCGCATGACGCTGGACAGGACGCCGTCCGTCCACTCGTTACTGTTGAGGTCGTACTCCCCATACAGCTCCCCCAGGGACAAGGCCTTAGGGTTCAGGGGGAACTCCTGAAAGCGACATGGGGGGCGGGGGGTGTGGAGCTGCCGGGGGACACCAGCCCCCAAGGTTTCCTCTTATTTCCACTCGCCCCCTTGATTTCCAGGGCTCCGTGCCCGCCCCGCTCTCTCTCACCTCCCCCTGCCCTGCCCTCCTGGTCCGCACCCCCCCCCCCCCCCCCCCCCCCCCCGCCCCCGGACCCTGCGCGGTCCCGCCCCCAGCCTGCCCCGCCTTCCGCCCGGGGCCCCGCGTCCCGACTCCGCACCCGCACGATGTTGAAGTTGGGCTCTCCGGCGCGGCACAGCGAGGACAGGGAGGACTGCAGGAGCCGCCAGGAGGCCGTCTTGCCGCTGCCCGTGCCGCCCACAATCATGGAGGAGTGGCGGGAGTTCTTGGTCTCATAGAGCTGGATCACCTTGGTGAGGGTGAACGGCGTGGGCTGCAGGCCCATCTCGCGGGTCTCCTGCTCGATGGTCTCCCGCAGCTGGGGAAGCCGAAGCGCAGGCAGAGAGGACGCGGCCGTAAGCGACTCGCGCGGCGTCCCCAGCGCCTGGGGGCCCATGTTCAGGCCGGCCGACCTGGCGCGGGGGGGGGGTGGGGGGGGGGTGGGAGGTCTCTGCACTCTGGCCGCAGGCCGACCACCGGGCTCCGGAGTCAGCCAGCCTGGGGCCCCAGCTTCCGCTACGTGAACCCGAGAAAGCTGCGCCTCTGAGCCTCAGTTTCCCCGCCTGTTACACGCGAGCAACGAGGCCGCTTTCCTGTAAGGTTGTTGTATCATCTCCCTGCCTCCTCCCCCCGCCCCATCCCAGAAATCCTCTTTCTCGCCAGCTTAGCGACGCGCTGACCGAGACGTGTCTCTGTCCAGCACGTTCGTGGTTGCAGGAGAAAGGAGCGCCCCGGGGACCTAAACCATCGCTCCGGGAGAAGGAGATCCCTGCACCTCGGAGACCCCTCCTGCTGCCCCTTCCATCCGACTGCTCGCCGCACACAACGGCAGCTCCTGCCGCCTCTTCTCGGCGCCCCCGCGCGAGGAGAGAAGTCGAGGCAGGGGGCGCCGCCGGGCTCGGAGGAAACAGAAGGGCTTGGAGGGCTCCGAGAAGTGAGACCCCCCGCCTAGTCAGGAGGGGGGGGGGGCCGCAACAGGAGAGTGGACTGTCTGAGAGGTCCCCGTCGTTCCGGGGAGGAGGAAGCCCAGAGGGGTCGACCATCCCGCAGGAGGTCACGGCCAGTGGAGGCACGACGAGGACATTCACGCGTGTGGGCAGGGGGGGGGGGGGACGGGGGGCGGAGCGGGGACAGACACCTTGCCGTAGTCGATGACGGGCAGCTCGGTACCGGGGAACAGGTCCTGCACGATGGCGTTGAAGAGCGGCACGTCGACCGAGGTCAGCTTGGCGATGTTCATGTCTCGCATGGACAGCAGCAGGACCTGGGAGGGGGCGGGGCCGTGGGCCTGAGGGCTTCTCGCCGGGCCCTCCTCTCCAGGGGGCAAGGGCCAGGGGCGCAACAACGCACGCACCCCTGGGAGTCGTCGCCAGCAAGACGGGTCACACGGGGGCCGGCGGAAGGTGGGGGGCGGGGGGCGGGCAGGCATCCCAGCCCGGGGACAGGCTCTGAAAAGCGTCGGTGAGGGTGAGGGCGCACAGGGCCCGGGACGGCGAAGGCTAAGGCCCAAGGGCCGCGTCCCCGACCCACCTCCTCATCGGACAGGTCGGGCTGCAGACGGCGCTTCTTGCCGGCATAGCGCAGGAGGGAGGTGAGGGCGCGCAGGCCGAAGTCGTAATGGTCCTGCCTGGACAGCTGCTGCACGGCCAGTGAGTACAGCGTGTACACCTTCTTGGCCAGAATCTGGGGGCCGAACCGGAGCGGGGGACAGACATGGAGCGCCCCAGAAACCCCTCTCCTTCGTGCGGGGACAGTTACAGAGACAGGAAGCCCAGCCCTGGGACCTGCGGCGGCGGCGGCGGCCGGGACCTGCTCTGTGGACGGTTCCAGCGGGACGATCGCGGGAACAGTCCTGACGTTAGGGGCTTCACGGAGGGGGGGACGTCCCTCCTCGGCGCTCTCCCACCCCCACAGCCTGCCGACGACAGCCAACAGCCTCCGCTCCTTGTTCCTCGCAGGAGACGCTGGCTGTGAGGTCGGAGGGAAGGCAGGTACCTGTGCAGGGGCGTCGCTGGCGTACCTTGCAGTTGCCGAAGCCCTCCCCGAAGAGGATGATCTCCGCAATGAGGGTCGAGTCCGGCACGACCATGGCGATCGGGCGGAACATGGACTTCAGGTTATCGGGCAGCTCCGTGCGGCCCGCGTAGCCTGGAGAACAGCGCAGTGTCCTTCGGGCCCGAACCGCGACCCACTCGACCCCTCCTCCCCAGCCCTAGTTGCCCCCCCCCCCCGTCTCCCCAGCTCTGGCTCCACCCTCTCCCCCCACCTCACCTCGGCCCTGGCCCTGCTCTCCCAACCCTGGCCCTTTCCCTCCTTTCCAGGTGGCCCCGTGTCAAACTCAAATCACAGAGCGGACAACCGCCCGTCCGTCCGGGCTCCGCGTGTAATGCGGGACGGTCCCGACAGAAATCACCGCTGCTTCTCTCAGACCCTGTTGGTACCTACCCCCTCTCCTGTTTTCCCCATGGACCCTTCCCCCGGAGCTGTTCCCAGGGCACGAGGGCCTGCAGGTTGGGGGAGAGCCCCCCCTTTGCAGGAAAGGCCAGAAGGCGGGGAGCTCGCCGGCTGGGAGAGGACGGAGCAGCGTCTCGGAGGACTAGGGACACACGTACACACGCGACCAGGCGTCAACTCATCCGTCAGCCCGTTTAGGGGGGACCTGAGGTTGCCCCCCTTCTCCCAGAAAGCCGTGTGTTTGCCCTTCTCTCACGCTCTCTTGTCTGGAGCTGCGATTCCCTTGGCTAAACACAGCGGCCTGGAAGGGGGTGGGGGGGGGACACTCAGTGCCCCCCCCCCGCCTCAGCGAGGCCCACGCCCCATACCGGGATTCATGGTGACGAAGATCCCACAGGACCACACCAGGTTTATTTCAAAGCCCTCAAAGTAGAAGCGGGTGAGGCCGGCGGCCAGGGCCGACAGTATGGACAGGATCTGCTGGGCCACCACCGACAGCACCTCCACGTTGATTCGGTTGAACTCGTCAAAGCAGCCCCAGGCGCCGGTCTGTGGGGTGGGAGGTGGGGGGGGAGGGAAGCAGAGTCTCTGGGAGGGAGAGAAGCTCCCCCCTCCGCACGTGGGGAGAGCTAGAAACTCGCACGTCCTGCCTGGACGCTCTGGTAGGCGTGGCCGTCTCCAGGACGCCTGTGCTACGTGCGATGGGCTCTGGCCAGAACGTTCCGGCAGACGGGCCGGTGCAGGGGAGAGCTGTGGGCGGTGTGGCTTGGAAAGGGACTGGGGCAGGGATCTCGGGAGCACCGAGGGCCCGAGCACACACCGGCTGACGCCTGGCACCTAACTTGACCCTTACATAACCTTCCTACTTTTCAAAGGAACACTCGGCGCTGGGTGAGGCTCAGAGCAGTGCAGGGACTTCCCGACGGTAAGAGCCACCCAGGGCTGTCGGTCACCAGGTAGTGAAGCGGACTGGCTTTCCGGTCACTTCCTGGGGCAGAACGATACCCGAGGGGCCTCCGGGGCGGGGGGCGGGGGGGCAGGGCACTGACCTGGGC
Source organism: Paguma larvata (assembly GCA_030068075.1). Lineage (NCBI taxonomy): Eukaryota > Metazoa > Chordata > Mammalia > Carnivora > Viverridae > Paguma > Paguma larvata. The sequence continues at coordinate 21,594,132 of CM057843.1, forward strand.
CAGGCCCGAGTACATCCTGCCCATGGACTTGTAGTCCAGGCCCTCGGAGCAGTTGACCACAATCACGTATGTGCCGAGGGCCTTGCCCAGGTCCTTGACAGTCTCGGTCTTCCCCGTGCCCGCCGGGCCTTTGGGGGAGCCCCCCCGGTGCAGGTGCAGCGCCGTGGTCAGCGTCATGTAACACCTGAGGACCGAGGACAGGACCCCATCTGACGCCTGGGAGCCCGCCCTCGGCCGGCGCCGCCCCTGCCCCGGCCCCCTCCCCCGCCCCCACCCCCACCCCCGGTCATCGCGCGGCCGACCTGTCCGTCAGGGGCGTGATGACGAGCCGGCCGGAGTTGCCCAGGTACTCGTAGCCGTACTGAAATTGCGTGTTGGTCTGGCGGATCAAACAGTCGTCGAGGTCCTGGGGACACGGGGCAGAGGGCGGGAGAGGCGGCTCGGGGCAGGACGGAGACACGACCGAGGAGGCGGGGAGGCGGCGGGGAGAAGACTAGGGGTTCAGTTCAGAATTGGGGGGGGAGCGTTTTCGGCCCGGATGGAGAACGGGGGTGGGGGAGTTCACGCTGCACGAAGGCCCTGAGCCTCGGCAGCAGCCGGCCGCAGTGCCTCTGGGTCTCGGTCAGGGGACAGCCCCGGTGAGCAGCGACGGGAGCAATGGCCGCTCCTGATTCAGGAGGCGACACAGAGTTGACCCGGCTTTAGGGCACTGAGGCGGGGCGGCGCAGCGGAGGGGAGGGGGGACCCGTGGACGGAGCGCACGCGCCGGGCCCCTCCGCACCTTCTCCCAGTAGAAGCGCAGCTGGCTGAGCCAGTCGAAGGAGTTGATGTCCATGAGGCCGCTCTTATAAAGCTTCTCCAGCACGTCCCGGGCGTGAACTTCTATCGTCACCAGGGCCACGATCTTAAGCCGCATGATTTTGGTCAAGTTCCCCCGGATAGCCTCCGAATACTTATTCAGCACGGACACCTGTTGGGGGGTTGGGGGGGCGGAGTGTGGACGGGGGGAGGGGGGCACGCCACCAAAGCTTAACACGCCCCATCCCCGCCTCACGCGACTTTCAGCCCCCGAGACGCCTCATGCCCAGCGTCCACCAGAACTTCTTGGCTGGCCTCCCGCCGCGAAGCACCCTCATCCTGACCCTGACCTCTGACCTCCGGCATAACCCCCCCCAACCCCCACCAGGCCCACCCCATACTTGTAGGGCCCCCCCACCTGCTTCTTCTTCATGACCTTGAGGATCTTCTTGTCCCCCCGCTCCTTGGCCGTCAGCAGGCACTTGGTGACATCGGCCGTCCACTGGATCTGGCTGGCAGTGATCACCACCTGGGGCGCGCGGAGGCGGTGTCCACACCTCTGTCCCCGCCTCCCCCCCCCCCCGGGCGGCCCAGACCCCCAGCCCCTTCCAGGACCCGGTGCTACCCCTCTGCCAACACGCCGTATCTGCCCCGAGGGATGCCTATGGGGAGGAGCTGAGGGTCGCGCACTCGGGGAAGCCAGGCCGAGCCCGGAACCCCCGAGCGGCCCCGTCTTTCCCGTCCCCCGTCCGCCCTGGCCCCGCTCACCTGGCCAGCCCACTCCTTCACCCACTTGTCCCTCTTGTTGAGAGACTTCTTCAGGGCCATGCGGCAGCTGCGCAGAAGGTCTCGCAAGGTCACCTTCATGGTCCGCTCCACATCACCAAGCCAGGACTGGGGGAGGCGAGAGGGCAAGGTGGCTGGGCCTCGGGGGGCCGGGCACGAGCGCCCCCAGCGGGCAGGGGCTCGGGACACAGGACTCCGGGGCTCTGGGCCCAGGAGTCATGAGCGGGAACCCGGCGACCGCTGGCCGGGCCGCTGAGGGAAGTGGAGGCGAGGGGGGCTGGCCTGTGTGGTTTTCAGGTTCGGGGCAGAGGCCAGAGTTTTCAGGACCGGCGGCTGGCGGGGGGCGGGGGGCGGAGAGTGACTAATGTCCCTTCCCGGGGATGTCTTCTCCTCACAGAGGAGCCAAGCGAACTTTCCGGGGGGGGGGGGGCGGGGGGGAGGAGTCAGCCTGATGCCTCGACCCTCGCCACTACTCACCTCCACGGGCCCCTCTAAGAACACGGGGTGGAGGAAGTCCACGTACTCGCCATCGCCCGAGAACATTCCCACCGCTTCCCATTTGCTGCTGGGGCCCCCAACCTGCCCAAACAGGAAGCTCTTACTGGTCTGGCCGGCCCTGGCCCCGATCGCCCCCTGGAAGGTGCGTGGGCCCTCGAGGGTGGTCTGTGCTCCTCTCCCCAACCCCCCCCCCGAATTACCAGCTCCGACAAGCTCTATCCCAGAGAACCCGGAATCGCGACGCTCCCCCTCCTGTGGGGAGGGCGCGGTCCCCTCCAAGGCCCTGAATACCTAGCCGTGGCCCCCGTCCCCTCCCTCCACCCCACCCCGGCGAGCCCCCCCCCCCCGACCTTCTGCATTCTCAGCAACTTGATGTTGTCGAAGCACTTTTTGAGGTGAGGCTGCACGGCCTCCGGGTTGCGGGACTGGCCCAGGATCTCCAGGAGGTCGTCGTTGGACAGGAAGTAGAAGCGGGGGAAGGCGTGGCGCTTGGTCTCCAGATACATATCCAGAGACTTCTGAATGTTTTCCAGAATCGTGTTCATTTCGACCAGCGTGTCCAGGAGGCCTGGGGGAAGAGCGGCGAGTGAGGTGGGCCGGCCCTTCGCCATCGCTCGGAGCAGAGAGCCGGGGCGCCCACCCGCATGCGCCCGGCCAGCTCTTGAGCGTTGGGGGACATACTGCCACGATGGTTTCCGGAAGCCGAGACGCGTCTCCAAACCGCTCTGTCGCACTTAGCGCGTGCCCTTTGTTACTTCGTTATCGAGTGCTCATTACACATTATTGTACACGTGCATGCCACGCACTGGGGACACGGCGCCCGTGATTCCACGAACATCACTACCTCCCATCTCCCTGTTCCTGCAGGGAACTCAGGGCTCAGCGGTCCCCCCAAGAGCTTCTGAAAATTACAGACTGTTTTGCACAGACGCAACCCAGCAAGTAATCGTGAGATACAAATATATATCGCAAGCACGCAGTGACAGAGGTCTGCCCCCACCGGGATGCCCGTGTCCCTAGAGGTGTAGTGACAGGGGCACTAGACCGAGGGACAGACGGCGGCCGTGCAAACGGCTGCTCTTCCACTCACTAGCCTGTTGGTTAACCTCACTGAGCTTCTACCTCTGTGCCCATAAAACGGTTGCAATATCTACCTCAGAGAACAACTCAAGACACTAAACGAAATGGATTCACAGGGGCGCCCGGGTGGCTCAGTCGGTTGAGCGTCGGACTCTTGATTTCAGCTCCGGTCGTGATCTGACAGTTCATGAGTTCGAGACCCATATTGGGCTCTCTGCTGTCAGCCTGGAGCCTGCTTGGGATTCTCTCTCTCTCTCTTTCTCAAAATAAATAAACTTAAAAAAACATGGATTCACGTTTGCAGGTTCTCAGCACTCCTAGCTTACTCCTACCCTTAGGACTTCTTGTTTGCCCAGTTTCTAGCTTTCTGAAGAACGCATGAGTTCCCCGGACCCGGAACGCTGAGGTGAGCCTCACGCCTTTGAGCACAGAGTCTATGGGATGCTGGGCCTCCAAGCGGCCCGCGGGGATCACAGCGAGACTCCGTGGCTGCGGCCAAGAGGAGTGTGGTTTTTGTCTTCAGAAAGGGATAGCTGTCTCTATGGCTTTACTTACAAATTGTTCCAAAAAGTAATTTTGCCAATGAGCTCAAATATTATTTCTAACAAATGCATGTTGTGGCTCAACTTTGCATATCCTGACACTTGCGCTTTACCAGAATAATTAAAATTATGGTTCTTGGGAAAATAAAAAATTGTTGGGGCACCAAGGTGGCTCAGTCGGTTAAGCGTCTGACTTTGGCTCAGGTCATGATCTCGTGGTTCATGAATCTGAGCCCCGCGTCGGGCTCTGTGCCAACAGCTCAGAGCCTGGAGCCTGGGATTCTGGGTCTCCCTCTCTCTGCCTCTCCCCCGCTCATGCTCTGTCTCTCTGAATCTCAACAACAAATAAACATTTTTTAAAAATTTGTTAAATTGGGGGCGCCTGGGTGGCTCAGTCGGTTGAGCGGCCGACTTCAGCTCAGGTCAAGATCTCACGGTCTGTGAGTTTGAGCCCCGCGTCGGGCTCTGTGCTGACGGCTCAGAGCGTGGAGTCTGCTTCAGATTCTGTGTCTCCCTCTCTCTCTGCCCTTCCCCTGCTCACGCTCTGTTTCTATGTCTCTCAAAAATAAAATAAAAACGTTAAAAAAAATTAAAAAAAAAATTTGTTAAACTGGCCCAAAGCTAACTAAAGAAGTTCTCCGTAGCCCCTGACAGAGAATCTTCCCAGCACACCCGTTCCTGGCGCCCATCATTAGACCTCACTTCCTGATTCGTCGCCCCAGCCCGCCGCGATCGACCAGGCCTTTCCACGTGTGCGTCTCTCCCCGCGCCTCCCCCCCGCCCGCCCCAGCCCCACGCTTACCAAAGCCATCCGCGATGAAGACCAGTCAATCTGATAAACCAAGTAAAATCGAGGTACTAATAACAGCAGCTAGTCGTCACTAAGAGCTTGCCCTGAACCGCTGGCCTGGGAAGCGCTGACCTGCCACCTCGCTTGCCTGCAGCGCCTCTTTGAACAAAGCAGCTCAGCAAAGGTTCCCTAGGCGCCCTGCCAGTAACTGAGCACTGCCTTCAACCCGGAGCAGGTACTGAGCCTTCCGCACCCCCTTCGAGATCCCCACAGGCACACCCAGAGAGAGCTGCCGTGAGCCCCTGCCCCTGCTGCAGGGGAGGAGACCGTAGCAGGGAGGAAGCTCCCGGAGCCACGCTGGCGGTAAGGCCAGAGGCCGGTTTTGAACCCAGCCCTGATTCCATATCCCACTGTAGTATGGAGTAGATAGATGCTATATAGTATATACATATATACACACACAGAGTATATACTATATACTATACTATCATATATATGATATATTAACTATATATTTATATTATATAATTCAATTATATATTCGTGTTATAATTATACTTATATTATACATCATATAGCTATATATATACATGACAGTATATACACTATACAGTACACGCCACCCAGATACATGTTGAGTTTCTTGGACTGAACTGTTTTTTGTTGTTGTTTTTTTTGTTTTTTAATGCTTATTTACTTTTCACCGAGAGGCAGAGTGTGAGCAGGGCAGGGGCAGAGAAAGAGGGAGACACAGAATCCAAGCTGTCAGCACAGAGCCTGACGCGGGGCTCGAACCCACAAACCGCGAGATCACGACCTGAGCCCAAGTCGGTGCTTGACCGACTGAGCCCCCCGGGCGCCCCTGAACTGTTATTCTAAATAAGAGGCGATGGCGACGGGACGGAGGCCGGGTGCGACTGCCAGTCTTCTGAGCCGCGAAGCGCGCGGCCCTGGCGCCCCGCACACAGGCACCCGCCCAGGCTCCGTCGGGACGCGAGGCCGCGGAGCTCAGCAGACCTGGGTGGTGGGTGCTCCGGAGGGCGTTGCTGTCCTTGCTCATCCGGTCCGTGATGGCCTTCCAGGTGCTGTTGATCTGGTCAAACAGGGCCGACTCGCTGGGCAGCTGCTTACGGATGTCCTCTCCCAGGAAGATGTTCTGAGGGGCCGAGGACCGGGGTGAGCGGGGGGCGGAGGGGGGGTCTCACATGCTCCCCGCTCCCGCACCAGGCGTGACAGTGGGAGGAAGACAGGGAGCGTCAGAACCGAAGGGCGAGAGGCCGGAAGTCGTGGCGGAAAGTCGGGGTCGGGAGGCCAGATACTCGAGGCCGAGAAGAAAAAGGAAAAGAGAGCAACGGCTTTTCGAGGAGGGAACCGAAGACGCGAGGCCGTAGCTGAGAGCCAGGCGCTCAGGGCCGAGAGGGAAGAATGACTTTAGAATCGATGAGGAAACTGTTAAAAAAGATGGGGCGGCTGGGTGTCTCAGTCGGTTAAGCGTCCAGCTCTTCTCTTTAATTTTTATGTCTGTATTTATTCTTGAGATAGAAAGACGTGCACGAGCGGGGGAGGAGCAGAGAGAGAGGGAGACACAGGATCCGAAGCAGGCTCCAGGCTCCGAGCTGTCGGCACAGAGCCCCACGCGGGGCTCCAACTCACGAACCGTGAGATCATGACCTGGGCCGAAGTCGGACACTTAACCGACTGAGCCACGCAGGCGCCCCGTGTCCAACTCTTGATTTCGGCTCAAGTCATGAGCTTGCGGGTTTGTGGGATTGAGCTGACACCACAGAGCCTGCTTCGAAATCCCTCTCTCTCTCTCTCTCTCTGCCCCTCCCCTGCTTGTGTGCTCTCTCTCTCTCTCTCTCTCTCTCTCTGCCCATCCCCTGCTTGTGTGCACTCTCTCTCTCTCTGTCTGTCTCTCAAAATAAGTTAATCTTTTAAAAAAGAATGACTTTAGGGTGGGGAAACGAGGCCGCTAACGGCAAATGCGTCGGACCCTCGCGGCGAGCGGAGCGAAGGGTGCGCAGGGGCCGCTCGGGCGGGGCGCCCCGACCTCCAGGTACATCCACTGCCGCTGCACGGTGAGCACCATCTCGACGACCTCCAGGATGAGGGACAGGCAGCGCTCCCAGTGGTCCACTTCCTTCTCAAAGGCCTTGACGAAACGGGAGGCCTTCATGGTGGACAGGGCCACCTGGTTGTCCTCCAGGGCCTGGAACACCTCCTCCGTGCCCCTGCGGCGGGCGGGGGCGGGGGCACCCAAATCGTAGTCCGTCCCCACCTGCCAGCCCTCGGCCCGCTCTGCGGCCCAGGCCACACGGCCCCGCCCTCGCCCGGCACCCCGAGGCCCTGTCTACCTGAGCCGGTGGTGGCCCTTGTCCTTGTAGGGAACTATGTCCAGCTGAATCACGTCCCAGGTCTTGGCGATGTTCTGTAGGCCCTGCGGAGAGAAATCGGGGGACAGAGCTGCCCTGTGGTTAGTCCCCAAAGGGACCAGGAACGCAGAGGGGCCGTCGGATCGTGGGAAGCTGGGTGCGGGGGCGCGGCGGGGACTCGGCGGGGGCGGGAGAGGCCTCTGTCGTACCAGCTCTATAGCCAGCTCTCGGGTCGCAGAGGCAGAGATGACCGCAATCTTCTCCACGTGCTGGTCCATCCCGAGCTCCACGATCTGCTCCAGGGTGAAGCTCTCCGACTCCTGATCGAACTCCCGCTGGACCTCGTCCCTGATTTGATCCCAGTGCCTGCGGCCGGGGACAGGGGGTCAGCGCCCGGGGGCGGGGGGCGGCGGGGAGGGCCTCCCGGAAAGCGTTGGCCCGCGGGCCCCCTCGCTCCCACCGGGACGGCGCCATCCCGCACACGGGCTAACTCAGGCGCGGCGGGGGAGAAACGAGGCTGAGCTGCTGCCTCCCTGGAAAGGGTGAAGACCGATCGTGGCGGGTTTACCGTAGGCAACAGGCAGGCCCAAGCGTTCACACGCGGCCTTTTGGCTCTGGCAGCCGTACGTGGGGAAACCGAGGCCAGGGGAGGCGAAGCCAGGGAAGTGGTCAGGTGGTACTTAACCCCAGAGTACTGGACGGTGCAGCGTGGCCCAGAAACACTACGCTGGACACGACGCGAAAGTAAGGCTACTTCCTTCTGAAGGAATAGATGATGATCAAAATGCCACTTATAAAATCGTTCGTTCCGTCCTGGAAGGCTGCAAAGGCCTCTTCTATCACGCAATGGGTTGCAGATGCATCGAAAGAGTAAAAACTTGCAAAATGTAATTATAAAGTCTTAGAAGAAAGTATGGAAAGAATGCACGTGCAACCCTAGGCAGGGGAGGTTTTTTTCTTTTTCTTTTGTAAGCTTATTTTGAGCGAGGCAGAGAGAGCGCGAGTGGGAGAAGGGCAGAGAGAGAGGGAGAGTGTCAAGCAGGCTTCGTGCTGTCAGCACAGAGCCCGGCACGGGGCTCGAACTCACAAACTGTGAGATCATGAGCTGAGCCGAAATCAAGAGTCAGATGCTTAACTGACAGAGCCACCCAGGCGCCCCCCCCCCCCGCCAGAGTATGCATTTCTTAAATAGATTTTTATTAAAAAATTAAACTGCTCTTGGGGCGCCTGGGTGGCTCCGTCGGTTAAGGGTCTGACTTCGGCTCAGGTCATGATCTCACGGTTCATGGGTTCGAGCCCGCGTCAGGCTCTGTGCTGACGGCTCGGAGCCTGGAGCCTGCTTCAGCGTCTGTGTCTCCCTCTCTCTCTCTGCCCCTCCCCTGCTTATGCTCTGTCTCTCTCTCTCTCAAAAATAAATAAACATTTTTAAAAATTAACAAGAAAAAAAGAATACAACCGTTTGCACGACAGAAGGGGTCCAGCCGAGCTGGGACAGACAGAGCGGGGAGGACAGACAAAAGGACCCGGGACGGCAGAGAGACAGAGGACGTGGTGGGCTTGTGAGAAGGCTGCTGTGGGCGGGGAGGGGACGCCGAGGGGACCGGGTGAGGCACGGGCCAGGGGAGGCCCCCGGAGCGGAGCAGCGGCCGCACCTCTGTCTGAGGGCGGGGTTCCGCAGGTCCGAGATCAGCGGCATGGTCCTCTTGAACTGCTCTATCTTCGAGCGCGTGGTTTCGATGACTTCCCAGTTGCGGTCCTGGGCGAAACAACGGGAGGCGTCAGAAGCCCTGAGCCGCCGCCCCGCGCGGGCCCCGCGCCTCGGGCCTCCCCCGGCCTCCACGCGCCTTGTACTCCTTGGCCAGTCTCGTGAGGCGGCGGAACAGCCCGTGGGCCATGCTCTCCATGGCCTCCGTCTGCAGGGTCAGGAAGCGGCCCGTCTTCCACTGGTTCCAGTTCTCCTCCCAGTCCCGCGTGATCTCCCAGACTTGCTGCAGGGCGTCCAGTTCCTTCACGGCCAAGGCCAGAAGAGGCGTCAGGCGGCGGGACTCCCGCCCTCTTCCTCCCTGACAGACGCCCAGGTCCTCTGCCCCCTCGTTCGCGCAGGGTAACAGGGCCGCCTCGTCAGCGCCCGTCCCTCCCCTGCCGTCCTGCCTTAGGAGCTCATCGAGTGACAGGCAAGGGAAAAGATCCTCGGTGTCCTTAGCCAACAGGGACACTCGAGGCAAAACCACTGCGAGAGGCCGCTCCACGCCTGGCGGGATGGCTGGCCCGAGAAAGCGCGCGGTGGGGAGGCGGCGGCGAGGACGCAGAGAAACGGAAGCCCCGTGCGTCCATCGCCGGCGGGCGCTGGCCCGGCCCTTGGGCCGCAGGCCCCCTGCCCCCGCTCCCCACTCGGCTACCCCAAGGGCCGGCCCGGCATGCCACCTTCTCCAGGCTCTGCAGGTCCTTGGAGACGGGCTGCTCGATCTTGAAGATGCCCAGGTTGGAGCGGAGGCTGTTCTCCTCGTCCCGCATGGCGTTCAGCGTGGCGCGCATCTGGGCGATCTGCTCCAGGGCGGACTGGTGGCCCACGCTACTGGTGAAGGGGCCTGCGGGAGGCCGGGCTGGGCTCAGGCACCCGCCCCAGGCCACCGTCGCCCGAAGGCCCGCCGCGGCTCTCCCACCTCTCCGTGGGCAAGCGTCCCTTCTCTCCTCACAGGAGGAGGGGACGGAAGGAAGACAAGAGGGAATGCGCATGCGCTGAAAGAGCGATGGTGAATCTCAGCAAGACCTCTTAACCTCGGCTGGAGAAGCCGAGGGGAGGGGAGGGGCCACGGGAAGGTGGGAGAAAAGTAGGAATCTGGGCACATTCCAACCAACAGTCGGCCTCAGCAGGGTGTGGCCCCCACGGCGGGTGCAGCCCCAACGGCGGGCGCGGCCCCGACAGCAGGTGCGGCCCCCATGGCAGGTGCGGCCCCGACGGCCATGCCGGGGCTCCGTCCCCTCCCCGGCACCAGCCTCCCTCTGTTCCTGCCTCCCGGGGACCGGGGCTTAGAAAGCCCAGGTCCCACGGAGGTAAGGGGAGAGGGGTGGAGAAGGGCACACCTTTCGATTCAAAGTCTTCCAGAAGATTGTGGGCTTTCTTCTTGAAATCATCGGCCGAGTGGATGAGGCCTGTCTTGAACTTCTCCTTGTGTCTCTTGAGCATCTGCTCGCTGTCCAGCAGGGTTTGCTGGAAGACGAGCCACTCCCCGCTGAGGCTGTCCAGCATCTCCAGGACCTGGGGACACCGACGAGGGGACGATGGCCCACGCGCAGGGCGTCTGCCCCTCTCGCCAATGCTTGCAAGGCCTCCTTCCCAGTCCCCTGGAGCGGAGTCCGTGGCCGGGTTCTACCTGCCACGAGGCCCAAAGAAACGAAGCCACGCGCTGCCGGGCCGCAGAGAGATCGTCAGCTGGCCCGGAGGGTCACGGAGCCGGCTTTGCCGCTCAGAGGCCTGGGCGCCTCGCGCCCGCTGCCCGGCCCGCTCCTCGGCCGTCCCTCCAACCGCACGGGGTCCGCTCCGTGGGGGCCCGCTTTCGCCGCCCCCCCCCTCCTCCGCCGGTGCGGGCCACGCTCGGGAACTCACACTGTCCTGGACGGGCACCTCGTACTTCTCGAGAATGGCGAACTGCTCGTGGATGGGGGGGATCTGGGCCTCCAGGCTGGGCAGGTCGCGCTGCAGCGTCTCCATGAGCTGCAGACTGACCCCCAGCTCCTCCAGCGTCTGGGGCGGGTGGCTGATTCTGGAGGCGGAGGGAGCGGGGAGAGCGCCGGCAGGTGGGAGGGGTCGGCCCGGCCCCCCGCACCCCCACCCGGAGCCCCCGCTGGCCGGCCGCGCCTACTTCTCGGCGTTCTCCCTGAGGTAGGTGTGCAGCTCCAGGAGGCGCCGGGCCGCCATCTCCTTGAGCAGGGTCGTGAACTTGCTCTGCCACTCACTGCAGTGCTGCACCAGCGAGAACTTGAGATGCGAGCAGTCCAGCAGCACGAACTGGATGTTGAGGACCGTCTCCTCCTTCTGCACGTTGTTGGCGACCTCGGTGTAGCTGCGAGGACCCGCGTTCCCGCTAGGGCGGCCTCTTCCCGGCGGACCAGCCCGCCACCCCCGTGGCTAGTTCCGGTTCTGGTTTCTCGCCCCCGCCCCCCAGGCCCGCGTGGCCACCCTGAGGCAGCCCCCCTGCTGCTCCCGCTTCGATGCCGTAGGGTGGGGATCTTGTCGTTTTCCCAACCGCTGCCCGTGGGCCACCAGTCAGACCGCGCAGTCTGGCATTCGAGGCCTTAAAGCCGCAGGAATCAGTTGAGTACCGGCCGCTGCTCCCTAGCTCCGTGACCCCAGACAGGTTTCTTCTTCCCGCTGTTCTGAGCCCCAATTTCCCCATCTAGGACATGGTGATGGCGACAGCCGTAAGGCCGTCAGGAGGATGACACTGTCTGCTCTGGACCAAGCCATCCGCCCGCATCCTTTCCTGCACCCGGGTCCGAGACCACCCGCTCTCTGGGGAACACGCCATGCGCGCCCGACTCTGTGCCTTTCGGACGCTGTCTTTCCTGCCCGGAGAGCCTCCCGCCTACGGCCATACCACCCTGCATGCGCCCGATCTCATCTGATCTCAGAAGCTGAGCAGGGTCGGGCCTGGTTAGTACTTGGACGGGAAAGCCCTCCCGCTGCCCACGGCCGCCTGGAGAAGCCCTACCCGCTCCGGCGAGCCCAGCCCCCCCCCGGTCCCCCGCTCCACGAAGCCCTTCCCAATGTCCCAGCGGGACCCTCTCTCCCTCCGCCCACCCGCCCCGGCATCCCGCATGCGGAACCGCAGCCCTCGCCCCGCTGACGCCTGCACAGCCAGCAGCTCCGCACGGGGCTCTCGGGCCCGCAGAACACTTGCCTGCATATTCCGCGACCCTCGCGCCCTCGGGAGGGAGGGAAGGGTCACGCCCGCCCCGGAGGACGCCGAGGCCCCCGGAGCACGAGCCACCCGCCGGCCGGCGGTCTCCGCTCCCCAGCCCGGCCCCGGGCCCGGCGGGGCTGTGTCTCCCGGCTGCCTCGGCCCCTTACCGGGCGATGTCGGCGTCGAAGGAGGACACGGGGGGGTTGAGGCGCTGGTAGCGGCGGATGAAGGAGTCCTTGTTGACCTCCCAGATCTCCCGGTACAGGTCCCAGGTCTTGAGGTAGTTCTGCAGCAGGCTCGCGTTGCTGGCCATGCCGCTGCTGATCTGCGCCTGGATCTTCCTGACGTCCTCGTCCCGCTCTTGGAGGGCCAGCAGAGGGCGCCCCTGCTCACTCCCGTCCGGGGAGGGGGGGTGGGGGGGGTGGGGGGGGTGGGGGGGGTGGGGGGGGTGGGAGGGTCCCCCAGCTTCTGCCTGTCGCAGCCGCCCTCGCCACCGTCCCCAGCCCGACCCGAGGCCCTCCCTGCTCGGCCCTAAGCCCCCGACGCCCCTGGGCCCGGTGCCCTCCCCGCGGCCCACTCACCCACGATGACGTGGATGGGGTCGCGGTTAAACTTGCGCTTGCTGAGAATTTCGGGGAGGTGGCGGAAGACGGAGATGGTGGAGAAGAGGTGGCTGCCGATGTCGTTGACCACACTTGCCAGAGTCTGCAGCGTGGGCGAGAATTCCACCTGCGGGGGGGAGGGGGGGGACGCGGTGGAGGCGGCCTCGGCGCAGGCCGTGGAGGAGACGGGCCTCAGCGCCACCCCCGCGGGCCTGCGGGATGAAGGCAAGGCCGAGGGCCAAGTCCCAGGATTGAGGGAAAGCGAAAATGAAGTTCAGCGTCGCGGGGCCGAAGGGGCGGCGGTGCCCACCTGCGCCACGCCTCCCTGCACGTCATTCTGCAGGACGACCAGGACTCGGAAGAGGGGGTTGGGCATGGTCTTCCCGTCCCCGTTGATGGCTTTGGACAGCTCCAGCAGCGACCACTTCACGTTGAGGCGCAGGGCGTCCTCCATCATGCGGTCCAAGCGGATCGTGTACTGTATCCACTGCTGCTGAATCTGGGGGGGAGTGGGCGGGGGGACAAGAACACCCTCAGGGCACACAGGGCAGGGCCTGGGAGATGAGAACCGGCCAGTGGGGAAGGAAACAGGCCCGGAGGATGCGGAGTCGCGAAGGAAGAAGGTCGGAAAGACGGAAGGTTGGGCGGGTCCAAGACTAGAGTAGGACAGTTGAGAAGCAGCCGCTGAGGGCGGGAGGCGGAAACCACGAGAAAGGTCTGACGGCACCGAGGGGGCTCGCGGGGCCACAAAGCCCTGGCCACAGGACCCCCACCTCAGGGCCGTCGTTCTTGAAGACTTCATAGGAGTTGGTCATGATGGCCACAACGTCCTGGTGCAGGCTCATCAGTTTCTGCTGCATGGCCGCCCGGTGCTCCCTTTGGTCCTCCTCGAACTCCAGGTCCCTGTACACCCGTTTGCCAGTGATGTGCACCAGCAGCGTCTCGGATATCTCCTGGGCTCGCCAGCCGATGGTCAGAGTGGAGGCCTTGAACTCGTTCACAATGGTCTGCACCTGCGGGCAGACCGTACCCGTGGGGGGGGTTTCAGCTTGGGAAGAGATCCTCACGGCCTAGCTCTAGCTCCCCACCTGTCCTCTGCCTGGAGTGGCTGCCGTTAAAACAAAAAAACAAAGACAACAACAACGACGACAAAAACCCACAAGTCCTTTCCTAAGCACCTTGTCTTTTCGCACCTCTCCCTGTTGTCTCTACCACCACTCAAGACTCAGGGCCCTGACGATCCATGCAGCGGGCTCCGGATCAGCCTTGCAGACTCTCCGAGTCCCGTGGCCATGACCCACCTTGCTGGCATGGATGCGGCACTCTGTGATGAAGAAGGCGCTGGCCCCCTTCAAGGCCCAATGCAGCTTCTTGAGCCCAGGGTGGATCTTCTTATCCAGGAACCGGATGCGTTCTTTGAAGAGGGCCTGCTCATCTGGGGACAGCATGGCAATGATCCTGCGTGCGAGGGAAGGCTGGCGGCTGGAGGGACACGCTCCACAGACCCCTCCTCCCCCCGGGAAACTTGGCGGAGGCATCTGGAAGTTCACAAGCTAGACTGTGCTTTCCGATAGAACTCCTGGCGATAACAGAAACCCTTCTACAGTCTGCGGCGTCCAGCAGGGTCACCACTAACCACATGTGGCCACCGGGCACCGGACAGGTGGCCCGTGCAAGGGAATAGCTGAATTTTAAATTTTTATTTAATTCCGACTAATTAATTAAAATAGAAAGAGGGGCGTGCACGGGGCTCAGTCGGTTAAGCGAGCGTGCGAGTTCGGCTCAGCTCATGATCTCGCGGTTCGTGGGTTCGAGCCCCGCGCCGGGCTCTGTGCTGACGGCTCGGAGCCTGGAGCCTGCTTCCGATTCTGTGTCTCCCTCTCTCTCTGCCCCTCCCCTGCTGCGCTCTGTCTCTCTCATTCTCTCAAAAATAAAGAAACATTAAAACAATTAAAAATTTTAAAAAAATAGAGCCACGCGCGACTGGTGGCTGCCATGCCAGACAGCGCGGCTCTAGACAGTCACCGAACTGCCGGTTCCAGCCACCTGAGCTTTAACGGGGCCCAGAAACGCACCGCACCCAGAACAAAGCCTCGCTCCGGAGAGAGAGACCAAGGCTATCGGGAAAAGGGGTGTGACCGTGACCTTGGTTCCGTACATCTGACGTGTTGCTGTGCCTGTAGCCCTAATGTCTCCCAGTTTCATTCCTAGAAGTGACTTGGGCCCGCAATACACGTGGTCCAAGTACCCTGTGGGGCTGGACGGGACCCGGTTGTTTTTGCCGCCTGCCCTGAAGCTAGAAGACAAAGGTTCAAGGGACAGGAGCAGTCACGGGGCCACGCCAGAGAGTACGCGAAAGCTTTTTCTTTTTTTTTTTTTTTTTTTTGAGCCGGTAAAAGACAAAGAACGGAGATCGCAGGAGCCGACCGCGTCGTGGGACAGATAAGCCCCGGGGGGGGGGGGCCGCGGAGGGCACGCGGGACGCCGCCGTACCGATTGTAGTCTCGAGCCACGAGGAGCAGGTTTTCCCGAAGAACGCGCAGGTCCTCTGCCCGCTCGGCCACGTTCACCACGTAGTGCGGCGTCTCGAAGAGCAGCCGTTCCCAGTAGTCGATCTCCACAAAGAGGACCAGCAGGAACCTGGGCGGCGGGGGGCGTTGGGGGCGGGGGGGGGGGGGGGAGAAGCAAAGCCAAGCCGCTCAAGGGCCTGACCCAGAACCGACAGCGGCCCCAGGGCAGCGCGGGCTGGGAGGCACGGAGACGCTGTGACGTAGGAAGCAGGAGTTCCAGGGAGAGCGGCCTGGCTGGACCCCCCGATTGGGCTCCCCTCCCCGAACCACCGCAGCAGTGTTGCGTGTTGGGACCACAAGCCCTGGAAAGCAGATCGGAATCTGAGAAGCCGACGGATGAGAACTGGCATCCTAAGCCGGCGATGGGGACGGTGGAGAGGCCACTCTGCTCGCGCCGCGGGGCTCTCTGAGGCCCAGGGTCGGGGTCTCCGGGTGTCTCGGGGAGGGGAGGTGGGGCTACGACAGGAAGACAGCCCCCCACCTGTCCCCTCCCCTGCTCCACACGGGCAAGCAAGCGCCTTCCTCACCCCAGCGGAAGCGGGAAGGCTTCTCGCGTGGAGAGGCAGAACAGAGACAGAGAGACGGAGGGTCTTGGACTGGGGTCCCCAGTCCCAGCTGAGGGAGAGGGCAACATACTGAGAGAAGGGGACATTTAGGGCCCACGTGCACGCTGAATGTTAAGACCCCCCCGCCTTCTTTTCCCCACCCAGCAACCGGCTCTCGGGCCACTGGACCAGCACCCTCCAGAACAAAGTTTGGAAGACTATTTTTTTCCTCTCTCTCTGTTTTTTAATATTTATGTATTTATTTTGAGAACGAGAGAGAGAGAGAGATAGCGCTTGCTCATGTGAGGGGGAGGGTCAGAGAGAGAATCCCAAGCAGGCTCCATGCTATCAGCACAGAGCCTGAGGCAGGTCTCGAACCCACAACACGGTGAGAGCATGACCTGAGCCGAAGTTGGACGCTCAACCGACTGAGCCGCTCGGACTGTTTTCTGTGGCCTCTGGCCAGCCTGAGAGGGTACGTCCCAAGGACGGTGAGCTCAGGAGTCCCTGAAAACAGCCCACCGGATACACCTGAAGCTCACTATTGATTAGCCCCACTACCTGCTCAGCCGAGCGTCCGACCTGCTTTCCGGCTCCCTACCCTTGAATAAGGACAACCAAGGATCACAAAACATTGGTCTCTGTCCTTCCCGGCGCAAAAGGCGGGACCCAAAACAAACAAACGGAAAAAAAAAAAGCAACGAGAAGGAAACAAGAGGGCACAGAGGCCATGCAGAAAGAAGACTGTCCATACCAAGTAAGAAAACTAAACACAACTGTCGCTAACACCCTGAGAGAGACAAAAGAAACAAAACAGCATCCATGAAGCAAAACCAAGATGCTACAGAAGGAAACACCCAAACAGTTCTTGGAAGTTAAAGACGACAGCAGAAAACAAGCCCATTAACAATAAAATTGACAGAAATCTCTCAGAAAGTAGAGAAAAAGACAGAGATAGAAGACAAAGAGGACTTTGCGGGGGTGGGGGGGGTGGGGAGGGAGAATAGAAAACTCACCATAAGTAAGTTTTATATTAATTACAGGCTAGAATGATAATCCTTGGGGAATACTGGGTTGAGAATTAACGTTGATTTCAGGGGCGCCTGGGTGGCTCCGTTGGTTAAGCGCCTGATCCTTGGTTTCGGCTCAGGTCATGATCTCACAGTGTTGTGGGTTCGAGTCCCACGTCGGGCTCTGCGCTGACAGGGCAGAGCCTGTTTGGGATTCTCTCTCTCCCTCTCTCTCTGACCCTCCCAACTTGTGCTCTCTCTGTCTCTCTCAAAATAAATAAACTTTTTAAAAACTCAATTTCAATGGTTTCTTGTTCCTTTATTAAATGCAATGCCAGAAAACTTTTAATTGCATGCGTGGCCCTCCTACCCAGCGAGCTTCAACCCCTTCCCTCCCAGCTGTCATTCCCCGGTCCTGTGTCCTCTGCCTCTGAGACCGGCCATTCAGACTCGGCTCTGCCCGAGCCCAGCTTCCTCCCCCACATCGGGGGACTGGCCCTCCAGGCCCTCCCAAAGGACCTGCCCTTTGACTTCGCGGAGACCTTCAGACCACTGACCCTGGGCTCTCCGCCCACCTCTGCGTCCCCTCCCATCACTGCCTCCTCCGCCACAGACCCTGCCATCTGTCGCTGCCGCCGCCCTCCTGCCCTCCTTGCCGGCTTGCCCGGCTCATCAGCATGAGCCACCTGGTGGAACCCCCACCCCCACCCTGGCTAACTCTGCTGTCGTCCCCGCCGTGCCCTGCCCCCACCCCCTTGGGACAGCGAGGGAGGCAAGACCGCGCAGACTGCAGGCAGGCACACCGAGGGCCCTCCACCCTGCATCCTGGGGGGCTCCCCACTCTCTCGGACCGGCCCCCCCCATCTCTGGGGAAAGCCTCTCGTCCTTCAGCACGGAGATCCGGGAGCCATGAGGCGAGCACTCGGTGTCCCTGCTGCTACTCGCGTCACACGCAGGGCTCCTCCTGTCTATGACAGAAGAGGCCCTCCTCCCACCCAAGGCCGACCCTCCTCCTGGGCTCCAAGTCCTGACGTCCTGACCCGGAGTCCTCCTGCTCCCTCAACCTGCCAGTTCCGTCCCGTCAACAGTCAGGGAAGGCCAAGTTCCTACAATCTTGGAAAACCAAAACAAAACCAACACACGCCCGCCCATCCCCCTCGCCCGCCTGGCCCAGACTCCACGTCCTCCTGGGGGGCCGCGCCCTGCGCCCCTCCTCCGCCCCCTCATCGTGCACCTTCCACACAGACTTGTCCTCGCAAATCCCTCGGTCCCCTGAGAGCTGCCCCCCTCACCTCCGCACCTGCTCCCATCAAGTCTCCCCAGGACGGCTTGTCCCCAAACCCCACCGGCCTCCTCGGGCCTGCCCTGCCTCCTCTCTCTGCAGGCCTGAACCTCACGCGGGACTCCTCCCAGCCTTGCCGGCCTCGGACCCGCTCTTGCCTCGCTCCGGGGCCACGGCTGTCCTTGTGGCTGCCCGCCTGTCTGTAGAAGTGTCCTCTTTCTAGCGTTCCCCGGAAACCCCGCTCATCTAGGTGCTGGACAGCCCACGCTCTCTTCGACGCGGGCTCCTGGAGGTCCTGCACGTCCAGCACTCTCACCGGAGTGATTCCATCTGCGCCCACAGCTTCGGCTGCCTTCTAGAAGCTGCTGACCCCCAGACCGACGGGGCTAACGTGAGCTCTAGGCTTGTGCGCCCGACCGCCTCTGCACCTTGCCCGCAGGCACCTCACACGCATTCAGGAACAAGCTTATCAACCGCTCTTCACCCGGGGCCGGGTTGGGGGGCAGGGAGCCCCTGTCTCGGGGGACAGCACCGCCCTGCTGCCTGGACCAGAGCAGCCTGTCCTGCCTCGGCCTCACTTTCCGGCATCCAACCAACCGCCAACTCGGTCGGGTTTTACAGCCGAAGCCAAGTTCAGAAATCCCAATCTCCAGGGCACACGGCCCCCAAGCGCGGTGCTCGGCGGCCGCTGACACTGGCCTAAAGCTGAGTTCAAGGGCGCAAGGTCATCCAAAAGAGCCGGACTCTGAGCGCTGGCCGCCAGGGGGGAAGGAGGGCCCAGCCCGGCCTGAGTGCAGGGTCCGATTTCTCAAGAGAGGCCAGAAAGTGGGTTTTTATATCAAATCTCCTGCATTTTAAGTGCTGACAACTAATTCAACTGAGAAATAACTACAGATGGGAGGCTCTGAACTGCCGGCGACTGCTCTCCATGAGCTGGGCCATCGTTGCCAGGGCGTTTATTTTGTGCCTGTTTGTTAAAGCAACAGTGTACGTGTTAGGTACTCCTCCGTATGCACGATACGCCTCACAATAAAAAACTGCTATTTGAAGGGGAAAACTATTTTAAACCATAAGATTATTCGTAAAAGTGGCTGGGCACAAAATTAACTTACTAAAATCGCCGTTTCCCAATATAAAAACTGTAACCGGTTAAACTTTATCACGGAGGAAAAGAGACCCATGACAATTACAACACTAAAAATAAAATATGGGACGCCCAGGTGGCTCAGTTGGTTGTGTCCAACTTTGGCTCAGGTCAAGATCTCTTGGTTTCTGGGTTGGAGCCCCGCATCGGGCTCGGTGCTGACGGCTCGGAGCCTGGAACCTGCTTCGGATTCTGTGTCTCCCTCTCTCTCTGCCCCTCCCCCACTCACACTATGACTCTGTCACCCTCTCTCTCAAAAATAAACATTTAAAAAGTAATAATAAAATAAAATGCCAAAATTAACCAACGAACAAGAAACGTTTATATATATTTGTATGCAAACACATTTTTATACATACCAGGATATTTCTTGTTCACTGGTTAATTTATACGGAAAAAAACTGATTTATAGACATTTTGTATGGATTTAAACACACTGAAAGAAAAAATACCGTTCTTGGGTAGGAAGACTCAAATCTCAAAGATGTTCACTCTTCTGAAGTTAACCTATAAATTCAGCCTTGTTCCTATAAAAATAGGAACGGAACTATTTGCGGAATTACACAGACTGATTCTCAAGCTCTTAACGGGAAATAAATACTACAAATAACCTGAAAAATTCTGAAAAGGGAGAGCGGTGAGGTCAGGAAGTAGAGCAGCGTGGTTCCTTCCTGTGGACGGACAGACAGACAGACAGAGAGCAGGACAGAATGGAGAATCCCAAAATAGACGCGGCTCTATCTGGGAATGTGCTAGATGGCGTAAGTGAGCTCAGTCAGCTGGCTGGCCGCCCCGGGGACTGAGCAAAAAACAACCACCCAAGGTACCCCTGAACTTCTCTCCCTACGTCAGAATAAATTTCAAACGGAGCAAATGTGTAAATGTAACGAATACAATACCAGAAGAAAATATAGAAAATTTTCCAAATAAAAAACCTTGAATAAAAATCACTTGATTTTTAAAATCCGCGTGGTCTTTCTTTCCTTCCTTCCTTTAACTTGCACTTTTTTTTAATGGTTCTAAAATTCTTTTTTTTTTAATAATTTATTGTTGGGGTGCCTGGGTGGCTCAGTCGGTTGGGCGGCCGACTTCGGCTCAGGTCATGAGCTCGCGGTCTGTGAGTTCGAGCCCCGCGTCGGGCTCTGTGCTGACGGCTCAGAGCCTGGAGCCTGCTTCTGATTCTGTGTCTCCCTCTCTCTCTGCCCTTCCCCTGTTCACGCTGTGCCTCTATGTCTCTCAAAAATTAATAAACAAATAACATTAAAAAAATTTAAAGACAAAAAAATAATAATTTATTGTCAAATTGGTTTCCATAAATTGCACTTTTTCATCACAGACAACAAAAACCACCACACCCTGAAGATGCCCTCACAACACTCTAAGTTCTGAATGTTACTGAAATGTTACTTGGAAGAATACTGAAGTGAAAATTCCAGAACATTTTGTGTCTGTTCTACAGGCAAGCACTGACATGCCAATATGAGAAAAAGACATCTGAAGTTTTGCAAAGGATTACACTTTCGCCTCTACGGGAGAGAAAACTTCCGGGGAGGGAAATTATTTTCAAGAGAAGACGACTCTCTCAAATGTTCGTGAACAATGGATTACCAGGCATGTAAGCACAGCCTCCGAGGTAAAAGAGAGAGGCCGAAACAAAAGGAAATTACTTTCGACCTGGAATTCCAAGTCCAGCCAAACGTCCAGCAAGTGGAGGGCAGAAACCACTGTGGCCGCTCACGTAAGAACTCCGAACATTTGCCTCCCACACGCCATTTCTCAGAAAGCTACTAAAGAGCGCGCTCCACCGAAACGAGGGCGTAAACCAAGAGAGGGGAAGACAAGGGACAGAGGAAATCCAGCCAGAGCAGGCTGGGGGTGGGGCGGGGGGTTCCAGGCTGACTCCCACACAGCAGGCCTCGAAGCCAGCGAGTCAGCCCGCAGCAGGAGGAGAGGGAGGTCCAGCAAGAGAAACTCCAAGAAAAACACGACGCCCATAACCCACCTTACCAGTCAGAGAGGAAGGCAAAAGGTGGCTGGTCCCGGAGAATTCGCGGTAGTGAACAGTGTGCTGGCAAAAACAGCGAGGTAATTATTAATTCCAAGAAGAGCAACACATCAGACAAGAGAGGAAAGAACTGTCACAGAAAATCCCGCAGCTCAGCGGTCAACAATATGAACAGAATTCTGTTGAGATAAATACTAGATACTGACTCGGTTGAAAATTGTAGAGGGGGTGGGGGCGATATGATCTTGAGGTTCGTGAGTTCGAGCCCCGCGTGGGGCTCTGGGCTGACAGCTCAGAGCCTGGAGCCTGCTTCCGATTCTGTGTCTCCCTCTCTCTGCCCCTCCCCCACACGGGCTCGCTCGCGCGCGCGCTCTCTCTCTCTCTCTCTCTCAAAAATCATTAAAAAAAAAAAACCGTAGACAGGTTAGAGGTTAGGATAAAGGGGTAGAAATATACATGGGAACGTTTGTAGCTGCATAAACGTATCCTCCTCTGTTCTTCCCCCTGGAGGCCCTGAATTTGTCCCTGAACACCACAGCCAGCCCGCTCGGGCACATACCATCCAACATCGCATCAAAATGTATCTTCAATTCCTCATCTTGACAAGATAAAAAAAATTTTTTTTAATGTTTATTTATTTTTGAAAGAGACAGAGCCGTGAATGGGGGAGTGGCAGAGAGAGCGGGAGACACCGAATCCGAAGCAGGCTCCAGGCTCCGAGTGGTCAGCACCGAGCCCGATGGGCGGAGCTCGAACTCACAAACTCTGAGACCATGACCTGAGCCAAAGTTGAGTGCTTAACCGACTGAGCCACCCAGGTGCCCCTGAGGTTTTTTTTTTTTTTAATCTTAGCTCCTTATTTATTTATTTACGTATTTTTGAAGATGAGAGAGAGAAAGCAGACAGGCTGGGGAGCGGTGGAGAAAGAGAGAATCCCAAGCAAGGTCTGCACTGTCAGCCTGGAGCCCAGCATGGGGCTCGAACCCACGCACCACAAGGTCATGACCTGAGCCGAAATCAAGAGTCAGACATTTAACCAACCGACCCACCCGGACACCCCTAACAAATAAAATTTCTTAAAAAAAAAAAGTCTGGGAAATTATTTCTGGAAAATGTTTCATAGTTCATCCTCAGGGCAGCGGTCAGGCAGTGGAGGCAGGAAAGTGAGGCTGGCCGAGGGGGAGGAGTGCTGACAGCCCGGGACGAACTGACCCCGCAGGGAAGGCCCCGCGTGGCCGGGAAGAAAGGAGGAAGTAAAAGCCCCGCACCCAGAACAGCGACGGGCGTCCGTGGCCCCTGGCCCGCTGCGCTGCACAGAGACGCCTGCTGTGTACACCGGGACAACCCGGCTCTCTACGGCCCAGGGGGGGGGGAGGGAGGACATCTGGAATATGGTTGAGTTAAGTGCGCTCTGGGAGGCTGGTCCGGCCATAAAACGCTGCCCAGGGCCCATTCGGACTCCACGGCTCCAATACTCGGGATACAAAGCGGGGTAACAAAGCCCCTCGTGAGATAAGACGGGTGCCATCAGGGCCTGGAAGGCTCCCAGAACTAAGGGAGAGGCAGGAAATTCTGCGGAACAGTCGGGCCATCTGAGAAGCACGCCTAGTTCGAGATGTTATCCAGACCTCGAGCACAACCGAGCGAGCCTGATACGGTCGCCTGCGCCTCCGCGGGGTGGTTCAGAAGAGCTGGAACCGCCTTGAACTTCTCTGCCGGCCTGACGAACCCAGACTCTTCAAAGTCCTTTCCTATGATCACGGGTCCCCCCCCCCGGGTTCCTCCCCCCCCGTCGTACATTATTTACTGAGGCAGTTTTATCTTCAAACCACAAAAATGTCAAGCAGCTTCCAACAGATCCCTCTGGAACACAACCCCAGAGGAAACGCTTCGCTCTGGAAGAAGCGTCTGGCCATTATTTGGGTTTCAGTTAAACCTAGGCCATAAATATTTGGCTCGAAGCTGCCCGGTTAAGCCCCACCATAAAGATTATGCAAATGGTAGTTTAGGTAAGTATCGCACGTGCTCCTGACGGGACCCGATCACGGCGGACAGAGGTTTTCTCCCAAGCTTCCGCCGGCCCCGGTGGACGTGACGCTCGGACGTCAGGCAGACGCACGCTGTCGAGGGGTGACGACAAGGCGCAGGAGGCCCGCTGGAATCCTCCAGGCCGACTTATTCGCGGGCCTTACGGAAGCTGTACCACGGCTTAGAGCCGAACCGTGGGACGCCGTAAGCCATGGGAAACCTCCTTCGCCGCGTACAGATCGGAACCCCCCCCCCAACGCGCGCATCGTTAACCCTTAAAAACAAGCAAGTTACAAATATGCCGTTTACAGCGTGATCCTATTTTGCATGCGCGGTGTATATTTTTAATTACACGGCCGTCATGATTACTTTTAGGGAGCGGGGCTGTGTGCTGGGTTTTTTCACTGTTTCCTATATACACCTCTACATCAATTGCTTGTTTTTTTTTTTTTTACAGTGAGCATGCACTATTTTTATAAGTTAAAAATACCCACTAAAGATTTTAAAAATAAAAAAAACCCACAAATACATGAAGTAGGGGGGGGAAAAAAGTAGAAAAACGGGCACCCCGGTGGACTCGGTCTATGGAGCGGCCGACTCCGGCTCAGGTCATGATCTCACGGTTCGTGAGTCCGAGCCTGTGTCAGGCTCTGTGCTGGTAGCTCAGAGCCTGGGGCCTGCTTCGGATTCTGTGTTTCCCTCTCTCTGCCCCTCCCCGGCTCACACTCTGTCTCTCTCGGTCTCTCAAAAAATAAACGTTTAAAAAAAAAAAGAGGAAAAAAATATACCAAACCATTAAGAAGGGTTGTCTTTGGGAAAAATTTTTTTTCTCTCTTCTATGTCTCTGCATTTTGCAAACTTCCCACGACTGTTGATTTTTCATTCCCCACCCTGGAGTACCTTTTCGATTTTGTAACATGTACCCTATGTCACCTCTTGTAAAAGGTCTGTTTTTAGAAATTAAAACTAGGATTAAAAAAATAATAAAATTGCGCATTATGTCACCTTGCTAACTTTGTTTTGAATCCGCCGCGTTCGCCACGTTCTACCGGCGGTTCTTTTGAAGGGAGAGTAATGCCTGCTGCCTGCTCTTTGGGAGGCCGTCCACACACGCCAGCTCTCCCCCTGATAGCCTCATGAGAGGATTTTTCGAGGAGATAAGGAAGCGTAGGCCCAGAGGAACTCGGCGGCCTGCCCGAGGTCACGCAGCCGACCGGGTGGCCGCCCGAGGTCGAGCCCTGCCGTGTGTGGCACCGAAGCTTGCGGTCTGGCCCCGAGGACCGGGCGGAGGCCTCTCTGCGCCTCTCTCTGGTGCTTGAAACGTAAAAACAGGTCATCGGGACCTTATGGAATTCTGTCACGTGGATGCAGGCCTTGCGTTCCGGGGGAAAGGACAACCGTCGGGCTGTGCGAGCACGAACTTGTGTCACTGCAAGTGCGAATGGGTCGGGGCGCCTCTCCAGACACGGCGGCGCCCTCGGGGGCGTCCGCCCAGGCGGGACAACGTGTCTCGCAGATTCAGCCCCGCTACACGCTCGCGAATATCACAGCCGGGGTAAAGGTGGCCTCCGCCTCGGTCTCTCCCAGATCCCAGGGTTGACATATGAAGCCATTTGTCTCTGATCCTGCTTGGTCACACCTCCAAACCCCACGAGCCTGAGCAAAGCCGTTCTCGGACGCCCCTCCCCGGCCACGCACTCACGTCCGGCCTGGAGCGTCTGTGCCCTCATCACGCGTGCCTGGGGCTCCCCTTCCTTCCTCCACCACGACGCGTCACCTCCCCCTGCTTAGTTCCGCCCGCCGCCCAGACCTCAGCTCCACGCAGGCCCCCGCCGCACGGGTCCGACGAGCAGGGACCTTCCGGGAGGTACAGCCAATGCCGGTGGCAACAGCCCTGGAAGCCCAGAAAGCAGCTCTATCACAGGGCCTGGCTGGTGACAAGAGGGAGCCAAGCCAACCAAGTGGAAAGTTGTTTCCTTCCAATTAAGCGAACGCTGCCACCATAAGGCTCGCGATCTCTCCAGACAGATGCCTCACAGAGCTCCTTCTTGAGTTTTCCCGTCTGCAGCTCCCGAGGACGGAAGGCAGCGCGGCCCCCGGTTCGCCCGCACGGCGGCGGAGGGCACGGGCTCTGCCGGCCGACCCATTCCCGGGCCCGACCCGGTTCCTAGGACGCGGAAGGCCCTCGCCGTGTATTTTCGAGTAACGAATACGTGAATTAACTACATCTTAAGCCCCTGGGAACCTGAAAATGTCGTCATGGTAAAAGCCGTAGGAGAGGGCCGGCGGATTCCCAGGAAAAGCCTGCGAGGCGCCCCGGCCGGCGCCTGGGATGACTTAGCTGAGCCGCCGTGGCCACCTAGTGGCCGAGCACCTACATCGCCGGCCCGGAGGTGACCGGGGGCTGTGGTCGTTTGGAGATACAGTGTAGAACTGAAGTTAGGAAGCGACAGTACACTATCACAGCACGAGAGAGAGTTCGAAGCAGGAGTGGCGCGAGGAACCAAGAGCAGGGCGCTAGGCCCTCAGGGACGGGGCGCGCACAGGCAAAGGGGAGGGACCGGGTCTCGTACTTGTCGAAGTTGACGTCCAGCATGCCCGCCTTCTCCTGGCTGATCCGCAGCAGCGGCGTGTCCAGCCGCCGAATACAGTCCTTGTCCAGCGTGGACGTCCAGTCTTGGAAGGTCTTTCGGACCAGCTCGTCCATGGCCTGCACCATCTGCTGGTAGGTGTGCACACTCTCCTCTCCGGTCCCAATGTGGGGCAGGAAGTGGGCGCTCGAGAGACACTGGGGGAAGGGGGGACAACGGGGGTCTGGAGCCCATGGGCCGCCATCCCACAGGGCACCGTCTCCGGGCCCTCGCGCCCTCGCCGCGTGCGGCCTGCCGTGGGGGCCGACGCAGACCTCCCAGGGGCAGGTGGGCCACACTGGCAGGTGAGAGGAGGCGGCCAGGGAGTCGGCAGCGGGCAGGGGAAGCAGAGACCCAGCGCGGAGAGGTTGGCAAAGAGAGTCAATCACGGGAGGCGAGGTGGTGTCACCCGCCAGGTGGCCCAGCACCCCAGACACTAGCCGGCGCCTCCTCTCCAGCTTGACCAGAAACAGCTAGAGAGACTTACGGTCTACCCACCACCCTGCCATGGCCGTGAATCCCAAGCCCCGGCCACGTCCAGCCAATCCCCGCCCCGCCCCACGCCCGCCTTAGCCTCCCACCGTGAAGACGCCAGGGGGGCGCTCCCGGGCGGGTCCCCCACCCCTGCCGGAACGTGGCCCAGCCCGCGAGCGCCACCTGCCTGGCGAGAGGGGCCCGGCGCTCACGTTCATGACTCGGTCGATGCGGCGTCGCAGGATGCGCACCCAGTGCGCCTGCCCGGAGAACTGGGCCATGTAGGGCTCCAGGTGCGGCCACTTCCTGTTCAGCTCCCGGTTCACCAGCGCCAGCTCGCCGTTGAACAGCATGTACAGGTCCACGGCCTTCTTGTCGTACGTGCGCTTGATGGTCTAAGGGAGGAGGGAAAGGGCCTGAGCCGGCGCCCCGGACTCCCGCTGGAGGACACCTTCGCCGCCCCCCCCCCCCGCGGCCATCGGGAACCTCGGGGAGCAGAGCAAAGAAGAGGGTCTGGCAATGGAGGGCGGGGAGAGGGCACGCCTGGAGGTGGGACGGGGCCGGGCAGGATCAGGCGGAGCCGGAAGGGGCGCGGGAGAGGCCGGGCCGGGCCGGGCGGGGGGAGGGGGTGGGGAAGCTGCGGGGAGGGGGCGGCACCTCCCGCGCGGCCAGGCGGTGGAAGGTGTCCAGCAGTAACACTCCTTGCCCCACATCTCGCACCAGCTCGAAGGCGGAGGTGATCAGGTTCTGAGTCATCACCTCCAGGTCCTTGACCGCAGAACGAAACCTGCAGCGGTGAGAGACGCACGGAGACCGGTGACGCCCGAGGGCCACGCCCCGGGTAAGATTCCCGCCCTGGCATTCGGCGCGTGGCTCCGCTCATTCCGCGAAGTCATACGGCGAGGTGGGCTCTACCGCTAGGCCTTCTGTTTTAGTCGCGGGAAGGGAGGCTCTAACTAGCGGATCGCGGATAGCGTGCGTGCGCAGCCTCGCCGCCTCCGGCCCCGCCTCCGGCCCCGCCCCCTGCGCCCCCCGCCCGAGGGGGGCCGCTCTCACTTGTTGTAGTCTTCGTGCCAGGACGTGTTCTTGACGTCGAGGATGCCCCCGCGGACGGCCCGCAGCATATGGAGGTTTTTATGAAAGATGTCCTCGATCTCCAGCAAGTTCCGTGTGATCTGGGGCCCCTGGGCCCCGAAGAAGCAGGGAAGGGGCCCCTGCTTGCCGTCTTCCCAGCGGGCGAAATGGTACTGGCAATCACAGACCTATAAGGAAGTCAGCGTGAGGCCCTCATCCCCACCCACGCTCTGGCCTCTGACCTCACAGGCCCCAGCTCTTCGGTTTGGCTTAAGACGTCTACACTTAGGGAGGACCCACCAGCCGCAAGGAGCTACGGGGAGACCTCTGGCTGCAGAACGAACCAGAAGCCACCAGGGCAGTGATAACAACAGGCCAGAGTCTGAAAGGACGGGGTGGAGGTGGGGCACACAGTTAGGCAGAGTCCCAGCGAGCGGTCGGCTCCAGGCTGAGCCTCTGCCCCCATCCCCTTGGCCCCTGGCCGGGGTCTGGGGTCCACTGTGACCCTGCCCACCTCGATGAGGTCCTTGCAGCGCTGCACAAAGGCATCGACCTGAGCAAATATGCTGGTCTGGTCCAGGACCCAGCCCCGGCTGGAGAACCTGCGTCCGGAGAAAGATGGGCCGGGTGAAACCTTGGGCACGCCAGGCACCAACCTGCCCGCAGGCGCGCGCGGAGCTACGACCGGGAGTCCCGGGTTCGGGGTGGGGTCCTTGGAACAGGGGACCCCCAGAGGCAGTTTTCTGAACCCTGGAGGGAGGAGACGCAAGATGAGGAGAACCAGAGAGGAGACCAAGCCTCTCCGTTCCAGAAGAAGTTTTAGAACTTGAGGCTTTCGGGCCAAGAAAGGAGGGGTAAGCCAGAGAGGGTTCCTGAGGCGACGGAGCAGAGGGTGCAGGAACGAGGAGGACCCGGGGCCGGCGCGAGAATAGCGGCCTCCGGGGAAAACCGGGACGGGGTCTAGGAAAACGGAACCCGTAGGCCTGAAACATCGCGCTCGGTGACAGCGGCGGGGGTGACAGACGGGGACGGTGGGGGACCCGCGGCATACTGGCTGTGAATCTGCACCGCCTGCAGGTAGCAGTCTTTCCAGGCCTGACAGCACAAGATGCAGCCCTCTAGGTCCTCCTTGCTGGAGGTGACGTAGCCCTCGAAGACGCGGTCCAGAGAGATGGCGCGGCAGCACAGCCGGATGACCTCGTTGCTCATCTGCGGGCGGACAGACGGACGGGGCGGCCCGACGGCCTGAGTCGCACCCAGCCCTTCCCTGCCGCTCCCCGCCCCAGCCCGGCTCACTTCCCCGGGCGAGGGAGCGAGCGAGCGCACAGCTCAGCGCCCTGTCTCAGTCATCTCCATCTCGGGAGGTGAGACAGAGAGGCCCCCCCCCTCCCGCGCAGCTTGGCCTGCGGGTGTCTGTCCTGCCCTTCCCCCCTCTCCTCCCCCCAACCCGGAGCACGCTGGAGTTGGAGAAGCAGGCAGAAGCCCGCCCAAGGTCTCTGTCCGCCCCCCGCCCCCCGCCCCCCCGGGCCTCGAACTGCAGACTTTCTCCTGGCGGATGCCCCTTCTTCTTCCGCAAACCGGCCTTCTGTCCACACGGCCCCTCTCCTAAAGGCCTCGGCCCCACCCCCGCGGACACGCACCTTTCGGAAGAGGGAGGTCAGTCTCTCCCGCGTGTTGTAGTGCGGAGAGTTGACCCAGATGATGCGGATGAGGCTGGTCAACTTGGGGAGCTTGCTGGGGATGTCCTTCGGCCGCATGCAGGCCAGTTCCTGGTAGGGCTCCTTCAGGATCGACAGGAAGGTCAGGTTCGACTGAGCCTGAAGGGAGCCATCCTGGCAGCGGGGGACAACCCGGAGTAAGCCGTGTCCCCGGGAAAGAAGCGGCCCAAAGCCAGCGCCGTTTGCCCGTCCGGGACCCCCGCCCCGACCTGCCTCTCTCGGAGCCTAGCCGAGCATCGCGGGGCTCCGTGGGCCCTCAGGACCAGCGTTCGGACCTACCCGCTTTTGCCCAGCACAGTGTCTGTGCCTGTTCTCGCGGGGACCCCCGTCCCTCCCACCAGCCTGGGATGCCCCAAGCTCAGGCTTTGTGTCCGCCCGTCCAGTTTCTCCAGCTGAACCCAGAACCCCCGCAACTCAATAGCCGTTGAGCACTGACCGAACACCCCCACGGCCTCACCCACTCTGGTCGCAACCGGGGTTCTAGACGTTTCCACCTAGCCGGGGCTCGGTTCCCTTACGACCTAGCTCAAAATCCCGCCCGGGAAGAGAAGGCCTGCGTGCCTGCATTCCACAGATCTCTCGGCCCTTCCCCGCGCCCCCGGAGCTAACGGAATCCGCCTGTCATGCTTTCTCGAATTTATTTTTTAAGTGTTGATCTTGCAGTTCTCTCGGCTGAGCCCTCTGGGTTCCTCTTGGACCCCATGCCACCTAGCGATCCTGTTTGGTGGAAGCCTTGGTCTCTGAGCTGGACCGCGGGGGTGGGGCTCGCGGAGACGGATTATGAGGGGAGGCTCGTAGAAGGTACTCGGTGTTACGTGCTGACTGACTGCAGTCTCCCTACCCAAGCTCCCCGGAGCTTGTGTTCTCCTCCTTTTGTACTCGCCCCCAAGTGCAAGTCCAGACACCGGCTGGATCTGGCTTTGCTGTTGACGCTTACGCCGGCTCCTTCCTCTCAGCACCCGCTCTTGTCCCAACCACTGTCCACTTTCTGCTAAGCCTCTATCCTTTTTTTTTTTTTAAGATTTATTTATTCTTGAGAGAGAGAGAGTGTGTGTGTGAAAAAGTGAGCGGGGCAGGGGCAGAGAGCGAGGGAGACCCAGACTCCGAAGCAGGCTCCAGGCTCCGAGCCGTCAGCACGGAGCCCGACCTCGCAGGGCTCGAACTCCGGAACCGCGAGATCGCGACCTGAGCCCAGGTCAGAGGCTTAACCGCCTGAGCCGCCCAGGCGCCCCTGAGGCCCCCGCCCTTCGGTCCCCTGGCGCACCTGGATCTGCTGGGCCAGCTTCAGGAAGGGCGCCAGGTAGGACGACTTGGCGAGGCGCAGGACGGCCTCGATGTGTTTCACGCCCTTCTTCACCAGCTGCCTGCTGATGCCCGACAGGTCCACGCAGCGGTTGCGCCAGAACTCGATCTCCTCCAGGGGGCCGAGGCTCTCTCCGATCTCCACGGACTCCTGGGCGCTCAGCACCTCCTTTATCTGCCGCGTCCAGTGGATCATGGAGGCTGCGGGGCAGAGCAGGAGCCCGCTCGCGCTTCCTTCTGTGGCTCCCCCCCTCCTCCCCCCCGTGGCCGTGGCCTCCCCGGCCACCCTGACCCGGCTCCTGCCTCGGCCTCTGGGCCGCCCCTCCCCTCTCCCCTTGGACCCCCGACGCCCCCAGACGGCGCCCTGCCACTCACTCTCCAGCCGCTGCACCAGCTCTTTGTCCTTAACCACCGCCTCGGGCGCCATGTTCACGGCCTCCTTAGGAATGTAGAGAACGGTGTGGCCCTCCAGCTTGTACCGAGTGTCTGAGGAAAGAGGAGGACCGCGGACGTCCGCGGGGGGCGGGGAGGAGTCTCTGCTACCCGGGCTTCCAATAAGGGTCGGTGCTCCGGGGCCCAGGGAGGGCGGGGGATTTCAGGAGACCAGGCGAAAGGAACCCTGGCTCGTGATTTTTCGACGCCAGGAGGAAAAGCGACAGAAGGCGAGAGGGGAAACCTCGCTGAGGTAGAATAAGAGGTTATCCTGAAACAAGGCCACAGGTCTGGACCACGGCTTCCACGGTCCCTTCTAGGATGCCCACGCTCCCCCCCGGAGCCCCCAGGCCGCCTGCAGCTGCCCCGACCCCACGTGTAACAGCCAACTCTACGTGCGAGCACAGCGGGTCAGCCTTCACAGCAGAAAACTGCATGCGCACCGGAAGGCCACTTCTGCCCCGCCCCCCATCCGCGCATCCGGCACACCCACGCAGGACCCCCCGCCCGGGGGGGGGGGGCCGGGAGGGGCCGCCGGGCTTTCCGCTCACCTGTCAGGCAGGCCAGGAACCTGTGCAGGTGCGACGCGAAGTGATTCCGGATACTCTCGGGCCAGGTCGTGTTCGTAAAGATCTGAGGGGCGAAGACGCCGCTGAGCAGCCGCAGCAGGGCCGGGATGTAGGAGCCACGCACGGTCCCAAACTGCACGGTGGCCTCGAAGTTCTCCGGAGTGATGGGCACCGGCGCTTGGCGGATGAAGTACGCGATCTGATTCTGTGTCTGCGTGAAAGACGGAGGGTCGGAGCTCGGCCGCCGGACACCCCCCACCGGCACGGGACCCGACAGACTCCGAGGCGCCCGTGGCGCCAGCCTGGCTGGGCCCTCTGTCACGCTCCCTTAGCGCGCCCTGATTCTTCTCCAAACAGGGGCGTCGTGGCGTGCTTCCTGTCTCTTTCGGGGGGTACAACAGAGGCCGCGCCCGGAACCGCAGGGCGGAAGTGCAGAGAGCAGGCCTTCGAGGGAGGGAGGGACAGTGTATGCTGCCCGACTTGGCTCCAGAACCTCGTACGGTTGACGGGGACATATGAGATGCTCCAGAAGTGTTGGATGGGTGGAGAGAAAGAAAGGGATGGAACGGAGGAAGCCCTTTTAGGTAAGACGGCGAGCGGGAGGGAGAGGAATGGAAAGAAGAGGCAACCGACTAGGGGTTTTCCATTGCGGTCGCACAAACCTCTCCCCCAGTTTTCCATTCGCCCCTCCGTTTTGTTAACGGCGAGTTTGTGTGGCTGTTGGCGTGTTCACATCCAGAAATGTACGGCTTTCGTCTAGGTAAACCTTTCTCAAGGTTGAAGGTTTTGACTTCTACGTGCTCGGAAGGGCCGTCCCTCCCTACGATCAGGTTCACCTTTCGGGCGTGCGTGTGTTTGACTACTCTTCGCAATTTAGTTCATTCCAAAAACCGCAAACGAAGCACAGAGAAGAAGTTAATAATCATCCGTCTTCCCGCTGCCCAAGAATTAAATGTTGGCGTTTTGAGTCTATTTTTTTTTTAAGTTTAACACGATTATTTTTCTTAAAATGATCTACGCATGTAATATCGTATGAGTTCCCTCGCGTGGAGTATTCAAGAAACAAAACGAGCAAAGGGGGAAAAGAGAGAGAGACAAACCAAGAAACAGGCCCTTGGGGGGGGGGCCTGGCTCGCTCAGTTGGCTTTTGTGTGCTATCTTCCTGGTGGGTGTGTGTGTGTGAGGATTAGTGAGTGTGTGGTACATTGTGGAGTGTGTGGTACACATTGGTGTGATTCTAGGAGACGTGTGGGATGCCTGTGTGTGTGTGTTGTAAGTGTGGTGTGTATGAATGCGAGTGCATGCAACTCTGGATCTCAGGGTCGTGAGTTCGAGCCCCACGCCGGATGTAGAGAGTACTAAAAGTAGTAAAGAAACTTAAAAAAAGAAAAGAAACAGACTTTAAGCTATAGGGGAGAAACTGATACTTTCCAGAGGGGAGGTGGCTGGGAAGATGGGTGAAATAGGTGACAGGGATTAAAGAGAGCACTTGTCACGCTGAGCCCGGGGTGGTTAAAATAAAAACTTCTTAAAAGGAGGGGGAGGAGCCCCTTGGCTGGCTCAGTCAATAGAGCACATGACTCTTGGACCTGGGGTTGTGAGTCTGAGCCCCACGTGGGGTAAAGAGATCACTTAAAGATAAAATATTTTTCAGGGGCCTGGGTGGCTCAGTCAGTTAAGCGTCCGGCTCTTGATTTTGGCTCAGGTCAGGATCTCGAGGTTCACGGGACTGAGCCCCACGTTGGGCTCTGCGAGACAGTGCCGAACCTGCTTGGGTTTCTCTCTCTCCCTGTCTCTCTGTCCCTCCCCCACTCTCTCTCTCTCTTCCCCCTCAAAATAAATAAATAAACCTTAAATAAATAAATAAACAAACAAACAAACATCAAATAACTAAGTAAAATCTTTTGGGGCACCTGGGTGGCTATCGGTTGAGTGTCAACAGTTGGATGCTTAAGCCACCCAGGCGCCCCTCGTATTCGTTTTTATTTCAATGAACGGAACCTTCTTAGATTCTCTATCCTGAGTTCTTTCTTTGGCTCGTTTCTTTCTTTTTCTATTTTAAGATTTTATTTTTAAGTGATCTCTACACCCAACGTGGGGCTTGAACTCATGACCCCAAGATCAGGCAAGAGTCGCACGCTCCACCGAGCGAGCCGGTCAGGAGCCCCTATTTGGTTCATTCCTTAATAGATTTCCACCGATGACATTATTTTGTTGTTGTTGTGTTGTTTTTAAGCAGGGTGCTTTCGAGATTGAAAATGACTACCTACTTGTTGCCATTGTACTTGGTCGTCTTGGCTGGGCACGATGGCCTTGGGGCATACCGTCCTTCCGGAACCCTGAATGTGTTCTTCCTGGTGATCGGAGATGTCGGCACCCAGCCCAGTGTTTCCTTGTGGCAGGCGATTTGTCTTTCTGGCGAGGGCTAAGTCGTTTTTTCCCAAACGTTTATTTTTTAAATAATTCCAACTCATAGAGAAATTGCAAGAAATTCTTGTGCATACCCTTCATCTACTGTTAACATTTTGTCCTGTTTGTGCTTCGGGGCCCTCTCTTGCTCTCCCCCTCTCCCGGCTGAGCCATCTGAGAGCTAGCGGTAGACACGGGGCTACGGCGGCCTTAAGTCCTTTAGCGTATAGCTCCGAAAAATGAGGCTATTCTCCAATGCATCCGACACCGTAATTATCACACTCAGAAAACTAAACTCCATGTAACACACAATCCACATTCCGTTTTCCTCAGTGGCCCAAAGAATGTCACATGGCTGTTCTTTGCCACCCGGGATCCAACCTAGGGCCACACACAGCCGTGTCGCCTCAGCTTCCGGGAATTCCGCACAGTTCTCCGGTCTTTTTCTTTTTCTTTAAGTCTATTTATTTTGAGAGAGAGTGCAAGTGGGGAAAAGGCAGAGAGAGACAGAGAGAGACTACTGAGCAGGCTCTGTGCCACCAGCACAGAGCCTGATACGGGGCTCAAACTCATGAACCGTGAGACCGCGACCTGAGTCGAAATCAAACCCTTAACTGACTGAGCCCCCCAGGCGCCCCCCTGGTCTTTTTCTTTCTTCCATGGCGCTGATCTAACAGTCCAGCCCCGTTGTTTTCCAGAACGTCCCTTCATTCGGATCTATCTGATTGGTTCCTCATTGTCAGATGCAGGTGAAATCTTCCGCGTAGGCGAGGCTCCCAAAGAATTCGTTTCCTTGGAGCTCAGCGGCTGACCCAGACGCGTGCTGGCATTGCACGCCGTGTAACAAATTTTGTGGAAGAAAAGTATGTTCTTTCAATGCCCAGATTCGGTTCCTTCTGCAGGCCAGGGAGGTTCTGTGTCTTATCTTTACGTTTCTATCGTCTCCTTCGTTGGCACTCTGTGCGAGATCGCCTGTCTCGTTAGCTTTTCTCTAATCGCGTGGTCACCGGCCTCCCCTTCCTCGTGCACCGTGACCATCTCGAGCCCCTTCCCTGGCGATTCGGTCGCCGGCGGCCGCTGCTCGGGCCCTCGCTGTTTCTAACCTACCGGGTGTTGTAACGAGCCGCTGTGTTCATTTCCTAAAACCGGCAATCTCCCTTTTATCTCTCTCTCTTGTTGCATCATTTCAGCTCCCGGCTTTTTAAAATTCCCCTGGGAAGGACCGTTCCCGGAACTCAGTGCACAGACCTTTCACTGGTCTCCCATTTTATAGTTTCTTAGATTAGATTATGCTTCTTCCTCCTTTACTCTCGGGTGTTGTTTATTTTTCTGGTTTCACTTTTTGCTCCTTTTACAAGAGCGATAATTCTTAAGAAATTTTTTTAATGTTTGTTTATCTTCGGAGGAGAGAGAGACAGAGCATGAGCGGGGGAAGGACAGAGAGGGAGGGAAATACAGACTCCAAAGCAGCCTCCAGGCGCTGAGCTGTCAGCACAGAGCCCGATGCGGGGCTCGAACCCACGAACCCTGAGATCATGACCTGAGCCAAAGTCGGCCGCTTAACCGACTGAGCCCCCCGGGCGCCCCTCCCTTAGCAACTTTTGAATACATGATGTTGCTAACTAGAAGTCTGTACCTTTTGACCACCTTCAACCATTTTCCCTGCCCCCCACCCCCTCACTGTAGCAACCGGCGATGTGTTCTGTTCCTGTGAGTTTGGGGTTCTCCCCTTGAGTGAGATCATACACTATTTATCTTTCTCTGCCTTATTTCGGCATCACGCCCTCAAGTTCCGTCCAGGTTGTTACAAGTGGCAAGAGTCTTCTTTCTTTCCTTTTTTAAACTTTTTTTTTTTTAAGTTTATTTATTTGGAGAGAGAGCAAGCATGAGAGGAGGAGTGGCAGAGAGAGAGAGAGAGGGAGAGAAAAAATGAGAATCAGAGAGAATCTCCATACGGTGTCAGCGTGGAGCCCGATGCGGGGCTCAGTCTCACGAACCACGAAATCATGACCTGAGCCGAAGTCAAGAGTCTGCCACTTAACCAACTGAGCCCCCCGGGCACCCCGGGATTCTTTCTCACTGCTGAATAATGGTCCCTCGTGTGTATATGGAATTTCCTTTAACCATTCATCCATCGGTTGACACGTAGGCTGTTCCCACAGCTTGGCTATTCTAAATAATGCTGCTGTGAACATGGGGTACAGGTATCTTTTTGAGATCGTGATGCCATTTCCTTTGGATGGCTACCCAGAACGAGATGGCCAGAGCAGAGGGTAGTTCTATCTTTAATTTTCTGAGGCACGTCCACACCTTTTTCCGGAGTGGCTGTACCAGCTCACACTCCCCCTAACGGTGCACGAGGGCTCCCCCTTCTGCATGTCTTCACCAACATTTGCTGTCTCCTAAGCGGCTATTTGGTGCTGGCCGTTCAGACAGGTGCGAGGTGATATCCGACACCTCGCTGCGATCTTCGTTTGCGTTCCTCCCATCGGTGATGTGGGGGCAGCTTTTCAAATACCCGCTGGCCATCTGTAGGTCTTCTCTGAACGATGTCTCTTCGATCCCTCTGTTGTTTGTTCTTCTTGCTATTGAGTGATGGGCGTTCTTTATATATGTCGGATATTAACCTCTTATCAGATACACGATTTGCACATATTTTCTCCCAAGCCGTTACGCTTGCCTTTGCGTTTTGTTGACGGAAGCTTCGCTGTGCAGAAGCTTTTGGATCTGAGGCGGTCCCGTGGGTGTATTTTTGCTTTGCTTTTGATGCCAGAAACTTTGTGCCCTCTGACCAACATGTGCCCGATCCTGCCTCCCCGCCAGCTGATTAGACTTTTAATGGAAAACTTTGTTTTCCATACTTCCCACTTCTAGTCAGCGAATGGCCTGCTCTTCCCCGCAGATTTTAAATGCTATTTTTAGAGAAAATGCTCACATACATGTGTCTGTACTTGGGTGTCTTTAATGCTGCGTGTTGATGTATATTCCTGTCCCTGGACAGCTCGGTTTTTAATTACTGCAATCTAATTAGAGATTCTTTTCGTATTCACAGCTCTCCTCCATTACTTTCCTTCTTCACGCGTTTTCATGCATGTTTCTGGATATGTATATATATATATATATTTTTAATGTTTATTTATTTTTGAGAGAGAGACAAAGCGTGAGCAGGGGACAGGCAGAGAGAGAAGGAGGGAGGGAGACCCAGAATCCGAAGCAGGCTCCAGGCTCCGAGCTGTCAGCACAGAGCCCGATGCGGGGTACGAACCCACGAACCGCGAGATCGTGACCTGAGCTGAAGTCGGACGCTCAACCGCCTGAGCCGCCCAGGCGCCCCGGACTGGATAAAGTTTTAAATCTTTAGTTAGGGATTTGGCACTGTGATCGGGGTTGCATTAAAATGGTAAATTTTTTTTTTTTAGATGGAGCCATCTTCACTGCGCGAAGACTCCCCGCCGAAACAAGATATGGTTATTGAGTCCAGTCTTCTTTCGGTCCCCGCAACAAGCTTGCTTTCTTTCCCACAAATCCTACACGGTTTTTGCGAACTCTTCTTCTTTCGCGAATGAGATCCGCTCTTTGGTCTCCGTGATGTTTTACAGCTGCCTCTCGCCAGCGCGCCGGCAGACGCCGCGGGCTGTTTTTGCTTTTTCGCTTCTCCTGGAACATTTCCCAAATTGTGTCGCGGCGCAGGCCGCGTTCGTCTTCCTCATCATCATCGTTTCGTCTACGTGCTGCCAACAAAAGCCAAGCCAAGGCCTCTCTCTTTTCCAACGCTTTATTTCAAAGATTTCAAACACACAGAAAAGTTACGAGAGGCTCACGGTAACGATCCACCCACCACTCCCCGCCTGTCTCTTAACCGGCTCCCCTCCCGCGGCCTCCCCTCCGCCGATGTGTCTTCCGCTTGCCGTGTTGTGAACTTGCCTCATACATCTGCCTCCCCCCCCCCCAGACCACCAGAGCGCCACAAGCGAAACCCTGCCTCGTTCCTCTGTACCCCGCTGTCAAGCGGACGCACCGCGAGGCTCGACACACCTTGGGCAAGGAGGTCAGCCTCCGAGATGACGGAGGGACGCCGACCCTCGGCTCCCTGGCCGACCGCCCGGGCGCCCGGGAGAGCCCCGCACCCACCTGCACGGGCATGCCCAGGTCCAGCTTCAGCCCCGCATAGGGGTCCACGAACATGGTGAGGACGGGCTCCGAGGGGTCCTGGGCAAAGCGTTCCAGGGCGGCGGCGTGCTCCGCCGTCCAGTCCGCATCCGCCAGGCCCGTCAGCACGGCTCGGGACAGGAAAAGCGGCTTCTGCGGAGGGGAGCAGAGGGCCGAAGCAGGCACGGCTGTTAGGAGGAGTCCCTTCCCCGCTCACGAGCGCGCGCGGGGACACGGGACACGAGGCCAGAAGCCCGACGGGCCCGGGATGGTGGAGGGAAGGCCGCGGGCGAGCGGGGGGAGAGGGTTCGAGCTTCTGAAGAAACCGCACAGTACGTTCCCTGCTTCTACGAGTGACACTAGAACAGACCACAG
Organism: Paguma larvata; assembly: GCA_030068075.1. Classification (NCBI taxonomy): domain Eukaryota; kingdom Metazoa; phylum Chordata; class Mammalia; order Carnivora; family Viverridae; genus Paguma; species Paguma larvata. The sequence goes on from CM057843.1 coordinate 21,632,220, forward strand.
AGGAAAATGGGGGGTATGCTCTTCCCAAGATACCTCCTTTGTGCCCGTGGTTGCAAAGACGCCTCGCCCGGCCATCCTAACAGGGCGGGAGAAGGAAGGGGAAAAGACAAGACTCGGAAACACGAAAGAACACGTGAGTTGGACGGCAAATAAATCCTAACCGGTGACCAGAAAACAAAGTGGTCTGAAGAACTCTACGTGGTCCGGGAAACCGCCAGACATGAGGACGAGCGCGGGGAGCCTCCCAGTGCTCCTGGAGAGTGAGGAGGAGTCTCCTTCACCTGAAGCTTCCAGGCCGAGAAAACTTCACGCGCTAAAACCCCTCCCGCGTCCAGACAAGGGTGGGCCCATGAGGAAAACACGACTCCAGGAAACCAACGGATGCAACGGACATGTCGTGTCGCAAAAAAAAAAAGAGAAACTGAAAATATGAAAACTGTTCCATGTCACTTGAAATCAAAAGAAGTTCATGGGGCGCCCGGGGGGCTCCGTCGGTTGAGCGTCCGACTTGGGCTCAGGTCATGATCTCCCGGTCTGTGAGCCCAAGTCCCGCATCGGGCTCTGTGCTGACGGCTCAGAGCCCGGAGCCTGCTTCGGATTCTGGGTCTCCCTCTCTCTCTGCCCCTCCCCTGCTCAAGCTCTGTCTCTGTCAATAATAAATAAACGTTAAAAAAAAAAAAAAGAAATCAAAGACGTACAGACAGAAATAGCAAAGATATAGCAGGCGCTGCTCAGCTGCTGACACCTGGGCCGGAAAGTGCCGGTTCCCGCAGGAGGGCACAGGGCACACAGCTGGGCCTTATGCAGTAGGCCTATTATAGCAGTGTGACTCCAGGCGGGGGAGACAAGCTGGGGCGCCTGGGGGCTCAGTCGGTTGAGCCTGCAGCTTTGGCTCAGGTCATGATCTCACGGTTCGTGGGTTCGAGCCCTGTGTCAGGCTCTGTGCTGACAGCTCGGAGCCTGCCTCAGATTCTGTGTCTCTCTCCCTTTCTCCCCCTCCCACGTTCACCCTGTCTCTCTCTCTCTCTCTCAACAAATACTAAAAAAATACAAAAATTTTAAAAATTTAAAAAATAAACAAACAAACAAGGCGGGGAGACAAGGAAGGGAACGGGAAGAGGCCTGAGCCTGGCTCTCCTCCAGGAGGGGCGGGGGGCCCGGAGAGCTCTGCCCGGTCCTCGGCGAGCCGGCGCGTGGCGGGCAGGCGCCCAGCGCAGAGTAAGCGGAAGCCAGCGCCGGACTGAAGAGAAGGCCTCGGCCTCGGCCTCTGGCTGAGCGGCTCCCGGGGAGGCAGCTCTGTCTCCGGGGATCTCGAACTCACCACATCCGCCTCGGGCTCCGGCAGTTCTTCTTCGGCGCTTCGGGTTCCTCCGACGCCGCCTCTGGGGGAATAGAAACGCCAACACGAGGGAGTTCCTGAACACGGAGTCGCCGTTGGCCCAGGAGCCCCGCCCCCCGGGCCCCGCCCCCCCAGAGAACCGGAAGCGGGGACTCGAACAGACCCCTGCCCGCCCGTGTCCACAGCAACACTACTCGCAACCGCCAAAAGGTGGGAACGACTCAAGTGTCCATCAACGAGTGGCCGGACAAACACAACCGCGGCGGAGTGTCGTTCAACCGTAATGAGCGAGCGGAGGAGGGGACACTCAGTTGAGCGTCTACCTTCGGCTCAGGTCATGATCTCACGGTTCATGAGATCGAGCCCCGCGGCACGCTCTGCGCTGCCCCTACCCCCCGCTCACACGAGCGCGCACCTACCTGCTCTCTCACTCACTTGCTCTCTCTCAAAACAAAATAAACATTAAAAGAAAAAAGGGAACGGAGGTCAGCCACAATGCTACATCGTGGACAAACCTTGGAAACATGATGTGGGGTGAAAGGAGCCAGTCACGAGAGGCCACGTACTGTATGAATCCATTTACGGGAACCGCCGAGAACGGGAAACCCATACAGACAGAACGGGGATTAGCGGTTATCAGAATCTGGGGGGCAAGGGGAATGGGGAGTGGCTGCCAAAACACTAGGGTCTGGGGCGCCTGGGGGGCTCAGCTGGTTAAGGGTCTGACTTCGGCTCAGGTCCTGATCTCGCAGTTTCTGAGTTCGAGCCCCACGTCAGGCTCTGTGCTGACAGCTCAGAGCCTGGAGCCTTCTTCCAATTCTGTGTCTCCCCCTCTCTCTCTCTGTCTGTCTTTCTCTCTCTGCCCCTCCCCCGCTCACCTTCTGTCTCTCTCTCTCTCTCTCCCCTTCTCTCTCTCTCTCAAAAATAAACATTTAGAAAAAAACCTTAAAGTGATGAATTTTACAGTAAGTGAATTCTATCCCAGTTTTCTTTTAAAAAGCTGACGAGGGCACGAGTTGAGGAGTGGCGGGAGGCCGGGGGACCAAGGCAAGCACTCAGGCTATTCTGGGCCTTCAGCTTCTGGCCCCCCCCATCGCTCAGCAGCTGGCGCCCACGGAAATCTCTGTCTCTCTCAGAACGACCAGGCCGTGGGCCGCTCACTTCGGCCGCGCCCACGCGGGACTCCCAGAGCACCCAGGAGGGTGTTTTCCCACCTCCCGATCTGTGGCTCACGAGGAGACGGGTAAAGCCGGTGGGCTTCCCATCTGCCGTGGGCTGAAACGAAGCAGAAACACACGAGACAGAACCAAAGGCCGTTGCAGAATAGGACACTCTGGCCTCAGGAAGGCATCCTAAGAGGGGAGACTGAGGCACAGAAGCCAAGGAAGAAAATCATGAAAAAGATGGAGTGGATGGTTCCAGGAGCTCGGCGGTGAGTGGGACGGGTAACCAAGAAACCAAATGCCCTTTGGGAAAACCGAGGGCATTCAAGATGCCAGATGGAACCAAGGCCGAGGGGAGGGAGACTGAGGCGGTCGCGAGAGTAAATTGGGGGGCGCCCAGGGGGCCCAGTCGGTTAAGCACCCAGCTCTTGATTTCGGCTCAGGTCATGATCTCATGGGTTTGTGGGATTGAGCCCCGCGCCAAGCTCTGCGCGGACAGCACGGAGCCTGCCTGGGGTTCTCTCTCTGCCTCTCCCCTGCTCAAAGGGTGCGCAGTAAAAACGTCAAAAGCAAGCTTGAGAATGATAATCACCAACTCGGGGTAACGGCGGCGTCTGGAGAAAGAAGAGCCGGGGGGGAGGTGGCAGACGGAAGGGTTCACCGGGTGCTGCCACAACTCAGCCTTCGTCCGGTGAAGGGTCCGTGGGTGTTCGTTCTATCCCTCCCTGGACTTCTCCCAACTTGCCAGAAATACAGGTCTGTAGTCTCTAATCCAAAACCCTGGGGCCGCGTAGACTTCAGCGTTTACCACCGTCAATACGGGATGACGCGCAACACGCCCCGGCCCCCAGCAGGCTCTGGAATAGCGCTCCGCGATCTAATTTTAATGTCGGGAGTATCGCTGCGGGAAAACATTCGAAAATGCATGCTACGCGCTTAAATAGAATAAGGACTTTCATGCCAGTTTAGCTTATATACTACCACCAGATAAGTCTGGATGCCAAACTCTGGTGGAGGAAGCCTTTAAGTCCTTAAAGTTTTTTTTTTTTAAATTGCAAATATGGGGGCACCTGGGTGGCTCAGTCGGTTAAGCGTCCGACTTCGGCTCAGGTCACCATCTCACGGTTTGTGGGTTCAAGCCCCGTGTCAGGCTCTGTGCTGACAGCTCGGAGCCTGGAGCCTGCTTCGGATTCTGTGTCTCCCTCTCTCTGCTCCTCCCCAATTCATGCTCTGTCTGTCTCTCTCTCAAAAATAAACATTTAAATAAATAAACAAACATGAAAATATATTTTTAAGTGTAAAAACTAATTAAATAGATAGATAAAATTACAAATATGGGGGCACACGGGTAGCTCAGTCAGTTAAGCACCCAAACTCCTGCTTTCGGCTCAAATCACGATCCCGCAGTCGGTCGTGGCATCGAGTCCTGCATCGGGCTCCGAGCTGAGCGCCGAGCCTGCGCGGGATTCTCTCTCTCCCTCTCTCTCTCTCTGCCCCCTCCTTGGTTGCACAGGCACGCCCAAGCACGCTCTCAAAATAAACAAATGAACAAAGAAATAAAACTACAAATATGGGGTTACAAACCTATCCTCCTTTTCTTAACGGGAACTGAGGAAGCTCCGGGAGGCAACGGTTGTCAACAGAGACCTCCTGAGGGCGTCCGCTGCCTCACCCGCCCTCGCCACTGTGTGTCTCAGGCCCCCACCTTCGTCCCTGCGTCTCCGATAACAAAACGCCACAGCCTGGGTGGCTTACGAACAGCAGAAACTCCTCTCTCACATTTGCGAAGGCCGCCGCCCCTAGACCGGGATGCAGCTCGGTCACCGAGAGCCTTCCTCGGGGTCACCGACCTCTGACCGTCTCCTCACATGGAAGATGGGGGAAGGGATCTCTCTGGAACCACTTTCGGGGCCAGGGAGGGGGACCAAACATTCAGACCGTGGCAGGCCCCTCATCTCCAGCTCCACGGGGATCGCGGTGGGTGTCAGGTGTCAGGGATGCCACAATGGTCCCCAACTCCTCTGAACCCCTGCCGGGTCAGCCGGAAGGCTCCCCACCAAACGACAGAAAGGCTCAGCGCTCAGGGAGCCGTAGAGTCTTTGTCTTCAACGGCCCAGGCGTTCCCTGAGAATCTCGTTCCCTTCGCACCCTGGAGGGTTCTCCGAGTGGAACCTCACTGCGCCCCCTGCTCCCTCCGCCCTCGTCCAGGTGCCCCCCGCCTCCAGGGGCCAGTTCCACTTTTGCTGCTTCCCGGAGAATTCGGAACAAAACGTTCTGCATGCTTCTAACCTCTGGATATCCTAGGTACCCTGGATCTCTCTCCCGCGCCCGCGCTTAACCACTGTTAGTATGAAAAGGGGATTCTATTTCCGCCCCTCTCGACAGGCTGCTTGCGGTGTAAAGCAGCCCCGATGGAAAAACGCGGGGGTCTATACTTAATTCACAGTCCTGCCTACCCCGCCAGAGCTCTACGGCACGGCCCAGTGAGAGCCACAGCGACCAGCAACCTTCCAACCCGCAGGAGAGGCATCCCTGAGGTCAAGGCCGCAGGAGGCGGCCCCTTGAAACTCCTTGCTCCCTCCATCTACACATGGGGCCTCTTTTTGTGTGCGTGGCCCTGAACCTGACCCGCCTGAGTCTACCAAGGCTCCGCCGAAACGAAGGCAGGGACCGAGAGAGCCTTAAACAGATGGGAGAAAGCCGCGCAGGGCTGAGGATTCAAAGGGTGGCGAGGCAGGCGGAGTCTCCATGGTGATGGGCTTCGTGGAAGAAAAACATTATTTGTTTTGCCACCCAGGGTGAGAACGGGAAAAAGGAAGAGCTCAAACCCTCCTCGGTGTGGTGTGCTCAGAGCAACCTGGAACGCTGGAAGCGAGGAGAAGAGGCTCAGAAGAAGGACGGGCTACTGAGCTCGGGGTGCACTGCGGGGGGTGGGGGGGGAGCGTGAGGACGGAAAGCACAGGGTACGGCTGGCCAGGAGCGAAACACAGAGAAAGGAGCCCAGCATCAGGCCTGGCACGCCACTCAACGCCCCACAGCCCTCGGACCCTCTTGAAAGACCCGCATTCCGCCCCTCAGCTCCTCCCCGGCAGGTACCCACCTGGCTCCTTCTTGAGGGGTTCAGGCTCGGGCTGCGGCTCGGGCTGCGGCTCGGGCTCCGGCTCGGGTGGCGGGGGGGCGTCCGCAGGCTTTGAGGCCTGGGCAGCCTGGGCGGCCCTCCGCCGGGCACCGCGGCCGCCGCCCCCCGGGATACTCGATCTCTGCTTCTTCTCAGCTCTGCTGGACATGGTGGGGGCGGCACCTGCGGAGACACGGGCAGCTGGGGGTCCACGACCAGATCCACGCGGTCCCTTTTGAATTCACAAACTGAGACCCCCCCCCAACATCACACTCGTATCTGGGGGTACCCCCACCCTGCTTCCATCAGCCACCAGGGGCTTTGCAGGCCTCACTCCATTCCTTAGATTTAGGAACCCTCTCTCTGCCCAGAAGCGTGAGAACGTAAGCAGAAACCAACCTCGCCCAGGCGTGGTCACACGCCCCCTCAGCCACTTTACCCCTCGGGGCAATGGGTCGAGAGAAGGCCGTCTCCAAGTTCCGCATCCTTTGTCACGGTGTCAAGTCACCGAAGCCAACCAAGATGATTTTCCTAGGTACCTCCTTTCCTCCCGCATCACCCCCTCCAAAGGGGGGCATGGAAAATTCTCCTCCTACCCATGCTAAAAATGTGCCGCCCCCTTAAGCAAAGAACCACCTGGGTGGTTCAGTGGGTTAAGCGTCCCACTCAGGTCATGATCACAGTTCGTGAGTTCAGGCCAGGCATCAGGCTTCGTGCTAACAGCAAGAAGCCTGCTTCAGATTCTCTGTCTTCCCCCCGCTCTGTCCCTCTTGCTTAAGCGCATGGACTCTCTCTCTCTCTCTCTCTCTCTCTCTCAAAATATATAAAGTTAAAAAAAAAAAGAAGGGCGCCTGGGTGGCTCAGTCGGTTGGACGGCTCAGGTCATGATCTCACGGTCTGTGAGTTCGAGCCCCTGCGTCGGGCTCTGTGCTGATGGCTCGGAGCCTAGAGCCTGCTTCGGATTCTGTGTCTGCCTCTCTCTCTGCCCTTCCCCTGCTCATGCTGTGTCTCTCCGTCTCTCAAAAATAAACGTTGGGGCGCCTGGGTGGCTCAGTCGGTTAAGCGGCCGACTTCGGCTCAGGTCATGATCTCGCAGTCTGTGAGTTCAAGCCCCACATCGGGCTCTGTGCTGACAGCTCGGAGCCTGGAGCCTGCTTCTGATTCTGTGTCTGCCTCTCTCTCTGCCCTTCCCCTGCTCATGCTGTGTCTCTCCGTCTCTCAAAAATAAATAAACGTTAAAAAGAGAGAGAGAGAAAAACAGTATTTGCAACATGTCTCTTTAGATTTTAGTTGCTGGAGGGCAGGAGCCCTGTTTTGTGGGTACTGAAAAGGTCTCTTAGCATAGTTGACTGAGTAACCCTGTGCTAACCCACAATGAAGCCCAACATCGCTTGAAACCTAAGGCCCTGAGAACAGATTGCGAGGAGGGAGAAAAGTCGCTCAACAGGGAATTTCGAACTGGGGGTGGGTGGGGAGGAAATGGGGCAGGAGGAAGGCCTCTGGAGGGTCAGGAAGCAGGAGCTTTCTGGCAGGCTTGCGGCAGCCCGGAGGCACTGTGTGATTGGCTGGGCCTTCCTGCTTCCTTCAACTGCAGCCCAGTCAGCCACCTGTGGCTTGCCTCCCTGGTCCCCACAGGCTGCCACAGGCATCGATCACAGGTTATGAGTTTCAGACTTGAAGGATGCGTACTGTGCTCCAAGGAGAAGCGTTCTCTTAGGCCAACGCATCGATAAAACCGACTGCAGCCGAGCGGAGGGTCTCCAGAGAAGCGGCAGGCTGTGCAGCCCGGCCTCGGGGGGTATCCTCGGGCGAGGCTGGGAGCACCCTCCCCAAGGGGCTCGCCCCCAGATCCGTCAGGGCGGGCCCCAGGAGGGGCCGCTTCAGCGGCCTGAGGACTCGCGCCGTCGCCGGGTCCTCAAACTGGTTGCCGCCTATCGGCAAACCTACCCTTGCAGGGACCGTCCTCACCCCCCCCCCCCCCCCCCCGTCACGACTGCCCTCGCTGCTCCGTTTCAACCCCAACCGCCCCTTCTTCCCCCCTCCCCCACAACTGCCCTTTCCCCACCCCCCTGCCCCTCCTCCCCACCCCACTGACCCTTCTCCCCAGACATGGCCGCCCTCCCCTCCCCCACAGCTGCCCCTTCTCCCCGAAGCTTCCCCCCCTCTCCCGTCTCCCTTCCTCCTCTCCGCCCCCGACACACACCTCACTACGCCGACCCCGTCCTCCCCAGGCCGACCAACCGACCGACCGACCGACCGACCGGCCACTCCGGCTGGGACGTTGCCCCGCGAGGCCCGCTCGCGCCCGCGCCTGCACGCGTCGCCAAGGCAACCCCCGGGCAGAGACGGGGGGAGCGGCCGGGGCGCGTGCTCGCGAGCCCGGCCTCTGCGGCGCAGGCGCAGGGCAGCTCCGCTCCGCCGCCCGGCAACCCGCCTCGGCCCGCGTGCGCCCCGCGGGGACCGGGGGCCAGAGGGTCGGCGAGCCGGCGAGAGCCACCGAGGCCCGCAGGCCGGAGGCGGCGGGGTCCGGCCCGAGGACGGGCTGGAAGGGCTGAGCCTCTGGGGCCATGAGCCACCCTCCCGCGGGACGGCGAGGGCGCCGGGGAGCCCTAGCGTCGGACCCCGCGCCCCGGTCTGCGGGCGCGCTCCCGGGCGCGTCCAGCAGGTGGCGCCCGGCGTCCCGCCTGCGGGGCCCGTGAACGCTCTAGAAGGCGCTCCAGGATTTCGAGGCAGCCGTGGCTGCAGCTGGGTCCGGGGGAAAAACCGGGGCTGGAGCACCCCTGCCCTCCCGCTGGTTTCCCTCGTCTGAGCTCGGACTGGGGTCTAGGAGCGCCTGGCGGCGCGGGGCGGGGGCGGGCAGAGAAGAACGGAACTGGAGTCTTTGGAACCTGAGGATCGGCTCTGAGAAACGTCGCCCGTTTTGGGGGGAACGGGAGGCGGGGACTCCCTGGGGAAGGTGACCGGGCCGGGGAGGGGCTCGGCTTTCCGTGAGAACAAAGGCTGAGTCCTGGGGAAGCGGGAGGAGAGGGGTGTGCCATGGAGGGGGCAGACCTCGGCTGCTGCTAGGGGGCGCTGCGGGCCGGGGCCGCGGAGGGGGCATCTGCAAGCCCGGGCCGTCCCTGCGGCGCCAGAGGCTGGAGGGAGGCCTCGGAGATACAGGGGGTGGGGAGGCCGAGTCAGGGGGATGGGATGGGAAGGCACCCTCCCTGCTTCCATCAATAGCGCCTAATTAAGACAAAGCCAGCAGCGAGCCCACTGATTACATTTACATGAGGAGCTAAATTGATGACATTTTCTCTGCCGGAGAGGAGGGGGGAGAAGCTGGGACCTCAGTTCCCCCCTTCTTCTGGTTGCCGTTCACACCTGACAGGTCTCATTCTGCCAGTCGGCCGCTACAAGACCATCTCGGGTACTCCTGAAGGGCCCTTGGGTTAATCCGCACCCAACCCCGAGCTCACCCTCCCACCTAGCCTGATCCCCAGCATTGATGCCCCCTGGCCTGGGCACTCCCCACCCCTGCTGTCCTTAAGGTAGGTTCCTGGCCTCTGCTGGCCCCCCTGCCCAGGCCGGAGTCCTATCACCGAAGGCAAGGATTGAAGTTGCGAGGGGTCCTGCCACACCCTAAGCCAGCCGCACCCACAAGTAGGGCTAAGTGGGTGATCAAGCCCCTAACCGAAGAGGCAACGGGTGGCAGAGAGAGGTGACGTGATTGGCCAGATCCCCCAGGGAAAGGTCCCAAGGGAGTGAAGATTTGAGGGGAGGCATGGGGTGGGGAGCCTTAATAGTCAGGGCTCATGGCTCCCCCGGGAAAAGACCGTGGTGTCGACCCCGTTTCTTTTCTGCCTGCCCCCCCCACCTTGGCTGTACCTAGGGATCCCAGCCCCCTCCATTATGCTAAATAGGTAATCAAACATCTCGCTTTGCTAATTACTGCTCAATCCGATTAAACGCTGCCGAGGCTCATCAACAGAGGTGGAGGTAGGGGAGGAGGGATGAAGGAGAGCCAACCACAGCTGTGATGGGGGTCTCGTCCCTGGGGGTACGAAGGGGACAGCTGAGGCACGCGGCCAGGGTCCCCAGACTCAATGCCTCCCAAAGGGAAGGGACTGGAGAGCTAGTGCCCACAAGACCCCTACTCTTGGTGCGTCCCCCAGCCTCAGCCAGGCCTTCCCCTCCTCCCAAACCCTCAGAACCCAGGCATCGGGCCGGGCCGTTCCCACAGCTACACACGCCCGTGTCCCAGATTTAATAAGTTCTGTTCTCTCACTGTCAATATTTGGTGTCCCAGAGCCATCTCCACGGAGAGAGGGGGACTCTTCCCTTGCTTCCCCCCTACCTTGGCCGTCCTTTGCCCACCCCGGTCTCTTTGTGCCCCCAACCTTCTCCAACCAGCTGACTTAATGAAATGATATTAAAGTCTTAAGCAACTCCAAAAGAATGGTTGTTATGGTGAAGAGAGCAGACAGCGGGCAGGACGCCTGGGTCCCTGAGGGGAGCAAGGGCTGAGGCGGGGGAGAGTGAGCCCCAGCCTAAGATCTAGAGGCCTCAGTCCCCAACGGGGAGCAGCAGATTTGGGGTGAGCCGGGGGGGCAGGACCTCTGGATCTTGGCGGAAAGAAGGGAAGGGGGGCCGGGGGGCCAGGAGAAGGTGGGAAGCGAGGACATTCAGGGAGTCAAGGTCTCAGCCTGTTGTCCCGAGCATCCGTCGGGGATGGAGAGGCCGGCCTGGGGGGACGGGGTCTCTGTGCCAGCAGCCTCCTGCTGACTGTGCCCTGGGCCGGTCCCGTGAGAACCGGAGTAGATTTCTCTTCAGCCCTGACTCATCCCTCTTCCCCCCTTGTCCCCCAGCAGACCCCCACAGGTGATTTGTAGCTGATGCCCTCCCAACGGTAGGGGCCAGGAGAGAGTGGTTCTGGGACCCGAAGGCCTGAGAGCTTTCAGGAGAGAAGAGAACAGAGGCCAAGAGATGGGAAGCCAAGCGCCCCCCCCACCCATCCCCATCTCACTCCCCTGGGGACCCTGGCCCAGCCCCAGTCCCCTTGGGGTGGTGGGAACATTAGGACATTTGGCTGGGGCTGATTGATGAGGGAGGAAGCAGCCGCCGGGCACCGAGGAGGCTGCTATTTGCTGAGCACACAGATTTCCTCCCCACTCGCCAGCTGCCGCCCCCCAAGGCCGCTCAGTCTCACCACCACCAGCACCGGGGCTGGAGGGGGCTGAGGCCAGAGCTGCTGAGGGTGACCAGGGTGGGGGTGGGGGTGGGGAGAGGGAGAACCAGGACCCCGGATGCTCCAATCCCCCGGGAGAATCAGGGGTACCCGGGACCCGGTCCCCTAAGAACGCGATTCAGCACGCCCACCTTCCCTGCCGCCTTTCTGACCTCCCCCCAACCCTATGAGCCTGTCCCAGCCACCAACATTTCTCCCGGCCGCTTATAGGTCTTGAAATTTTCCCCGGGGGCGGGGGTGGGGGTGGGGGAGGGCACCCCGTGTTCGTGATCCCCCATGTAGCCCCTGAGGAAGCTCCGTTTTTCATTCTTTTTTTTAATTTTTTTTTTAACATTTATTTATTTTTCAGAGAGAGACACCGAGTTCTAGGAGGGGAGGGGCAGAGAGAGAGGGAGACACAGAATCCAAAGCAGATTCCAGGCTCTGAGCTGTCAGCACAGAGCCCGACGCGGGGCTCGAACTCATGGACCGCGAGATCATGACCTGAGCCCAAGTTGGACGCTTAACCGACTGAGCCAACCAGGCGCCCCCCGCCCCCGTTTTTCATTCTAACTGAAATTCGACTTACGGCGTGAAGCATTCCCCATCAGAAGTTCCCACCGGGCCCTTCCCTTAAAACCCCCAACATAAACATGAACTGCGCACACACGCGCGCGCGCGCGCACACACACACACCCCTCAACCTAATTTACATCCTGCAAAGTGTGAGCCTCTGTCTGCAGCTCAGCCCCCCAGCAGGTCTCTACTGTTGGGGACAGGGGTGGGGACAGCTTCACAATCCATGGTCCCCAGCCTCTCGGGTCCCTTTAATTCCTCTCCGCCTGCCTGCTCAGCCCCTCTACCAGCAGCGGCACCCCAGCCCCCCAGGAGCTCAGACCATCATCCTTGCCCTCCCAGAGTTTACAATCTAGTGGAGGAAAGTACATCGCACGCCCAAAAACAAAAAGGAGGTAAAAAGGCACACCGGGGGCGCCTGGGGGGCTCAGTCGGTTGGGCGTCCGACTTCGGCTCAGGTCATGCTCTCACGGTTTGTGAGTTCGAGCCCTACGTCGGGCTCTGTGCTGATGGCTCAGAGCCTGGAGTCTGCTTTGGATTCTGCGTCTCCCTCTCTCTCTCTTTCTCTGCCCTTCCCCAGCTCATGTTTTCTCTCTCTCAAAATCAATAAACATTAAAAAAAAAAAAGGCACCCCGAACTAGACCAACTTCCCACATGTGGATTCTAGGCCCTGAGGGACTTGCTCCCTGCCAGGCCGAGGCTGGGGAAGGACAGGACGCATCCGGACTGTGGGTGTTCCCAAACCTGCCGCCTCGACGCTTTGCACTTTGCACCTCCGGTGGGCGTGCACGCCTCCCCCGCCATCGCACAAGTTCGGACTCAAATGTCACCGTCGTGGACTCCACGAAAGCAGGGCCTTTATTTATTTACTCTATAATCCCAGTGCCTGAAACGGTACCTGGGACAAAACAGACACTTAAACGCGGTGCCGAGTGGAGAGGTGAATGAAAGGGGGAAAAAAATGAATGTCTCCCCACCCCTCTCTTGGCTTTCTTGTGGTTATCACCCGAGGAGTGCGTTTGCGTGTTTGTACCCGGAAGAGAACAGGACAGCGTGTGTCGTTCAGATCACTCGAAAGATACACAAGTCGCCACGCGGAGGGCAGGCTGCAAGTCTCGGGTGGTTACTGGGTGTGCGTGCCGGGGGGTGGGGGGGTGGAGGCGGTCCATGGATGCCAGTGTTCCGAGGGGGCGTACCTCAGAGTGTTGTGCTGTGTACTCTCTCCTCTCCCCAGCTGTGCATCTGTCCCCAGGTGTCTTCCTGTCTCTCAGCATGTGACGATGTCTTGGCTGCTTTGGCGAGGGGCTTGTCACCGACTATCCCCACTCCTCTTTCCTCTCGTCGCTCCACCTGCGTCTCTGGATGGATGGATGTGTATGGGGGGGGGTGGGGGGGTTCTCCCTCGGCTCCTTTGCCCCCTCACACACACACAGCCCTGCCCCAGTCTTGGACCCCTCCCTTTCTCACTGGGCCCTGTTGCTGGGCTCTGGGTTGCCATAGTGACGGTTGCCAAGTCCCTGAGGCTGATAGCCAGCCGATGGGGCTGTCGGCTCCATCCACGCGGGAGGCTGAGGGGGGCTTCCCATTGTGTGGAGAAGGGGATGTTGCCATGACAACCAACCCCCACTAAGGGCCAGGGACCAGCCCTTCCACCCCCCTCCAACCTCCCCACCTCGGGCTTCTCCAGTGTGGGGCTCAGAAGACAGGAGTCCATTCCAGACGGTCCGGCACCTGGCCTCAGTTTGCAACTCCCCTCCCGGAACACCTGTGCCTCTCGGGACCCAGGCATCTTGCTCAGACAGGGGGAGGGGCAGGGGTCCCATCGGACAGAGCGGGGCAGGAGGACCCCTTGACCTCCAGGCAGATGGGAGACAGCGGGAGGGCACCTAAAGTCAGGGGAGGGGCGGGGAGGGCAGAGGTGGTGACCCTGGCCGTCCTGACAGGCCGCTTTTGTGGTTGGAGAATGGGGCTGAGTCTAGGGGGCTGGGCACCGGGGTTTTTTGAGGGGAGAAGAGCCCGGGTGATGGGTACACGGGGAGCGGCAGGTCACGTGATGCCGGGGTCCCCGAGTCTTGTGAGTCATCACACACCGCTTCTCCCCACACCAGTCCCCAACAGCAAAACTCCCCAAGTCACAGGTGCCTTGGGCAAGGGGGGTAGGGGTGAGATTGGAACCCGTGAATGCATTTTTCCACTTAGTTTCTGACTCCGACTCGACTTGTCTCTGGGGCTTTGGTTTAGCAATAGACACGCGTGAACGCGTACCACGCCCATCCCCATTGGATGTGTTGGCAACTCTTGCTCCTGCCTGGGCTCCCCTCTCTCTCCTCTCCCCCCCGGACGTGGCTGCCTGCCTCACCGCCTTCTCACCCAGCCCGTTATCCCTTCCCTGTGTGCCGCCCCCTCCCCTCTCCCCCCCAACTGTCTCCCTCCCCTTCCCCTTGGCTTCTTGTGACCCAGCTCTCAGCTTGGAAGCCGGCCCCCCCACCAGTTCTGTTCGAACTCACCCCCAGTCACTCTCCAGCCTTCTTGTCGACTTTTGAAGTTTTTTATTCTTTTTTATTCTTTTTTTTTTCTTTTTTTTTTTGGTTTTTGTTGTTCAGATTTCCCTTTTACAGTAAAACTATTGAGGTGACGGCCATGCCCCGCCACCTCCCCCATGGCAATATCGACTTCCTGTTCTCCGGAAGGCGCGATCAGAAAAATCAGGAAGGAGCTGGGAGCTATGGCACCAGAGAGATGACGTGACCCCTGGTGGACAAAGTAACCATCTTGGCTGGTGATTAAGGTGGCCCACTTGGCGCCCCAAGGCAGCTCTGGTCTAATGACACTGAGCTGGGAGGAAACTGAGGCCCGTGGTGCACTAGAGGGCAGGAAGAGGTGCAAGCCGGTCACTATGGAAACAGTTGCTAGGTACCACAGGTCAGCGAGACCAGTCGGTAGGCCACCATTTTGGTCACTAAGAAGGGAGCCGCGTGGAGTTGGAAAGGACTAGGAAGCACGAGGGCGTGCTGCACGAGACAGCCCTCGGGGTTACGGGGGACAACACGTGGGTTCTTGGGAGAGTCCCGTTGACTAACAGAGATTATACTGGGGTAGGGAAAGGGAAGAAGAACAAGACAAGTTGGGCCTGACACAGCTGATGGCGGTCACCTTTGCTGTCCTAAAAGCAGCGCAGAGAAGAGGGAAGGGAGACCCCGGGAAGCAAAATTCTCCTCAGTCCACCCTACCTTCTCACAGTCAGTGAGTTCCAGCTTCCTCCTCAAACAGGAAGTTCTTCCTGCCCCACCCCAATTCTCCACAGAGTAAGAACCAGCCCCCTCCCCTCGCCCCCTCCCCTCCCCCCCACCAAGCCCCCCAGACTAAGCCACTTGGAGTTCCAGCCAGACCACTTCCTGTTTCAGAAGTGCTACTTCCTGTCCTGGACCAAGGCACTTCCAGTTTCCGCCGCACCGCTTCTGTCACTTCTCGTCTGGAGCAAGTCACTTCCTGTGTCCCAAGTGGCCCATTCAGCATCGGACCAAATCCACGTGTGTCCCGACCGGGGTCATGTCTTGCTATGGGCCACTGACAAGACAGGACACTTCTTCTCATGGCGGCTGTCATGACCCAACCACCCCAACATGGCCGGACGACGTACGTGGAGGCAGAGAGGGAGGCCTCGCTGCCCACGTCCCGAGAGCTGGGGCGGAGTGCCAGAGCCTTCCCCATGAAGGCCCCCGTTTTTGGCACACTGAGGGGAGGGGTGGTAAGAGAGGTCAGAAGAGGGAGCCGAGGGCACGAATGCTTACATCCCCCCACCCGGGAGATGGGACAGGGTAAGAAGCCAAGAGGGTAAAAGGAGGCGGAGGGAGGGGGGTGCTAGGGAAGAGGAACAGACCTAGAGACGGAAGAGAGAGAGAGAGAGAGACAGAGAGAATAAGAGAGAGAAGAGACAAGAAGAGAAAAAAGTGAGAGGCAGAAAGGAAGAGGTGCCAACCAAAGACAGACTGTTCCCGCCCCTAGCTCTCTCGGCGTGGGAGGGGCACAGGGATCACGGGCAGGTCACGGTCACGGGCAGGAGAGGAGGCTGAGTCCCTGCCCCCTCCCCACGGAAACAGGACCCAGGAGCACAGAGACGGAGAGGGGGCACACGTGGCCAACCGAGGGCAGGAGTCTTAGGGAATCGTAGGAGTGGAGAAGAGGGTGACAACAGCTGGGGGGGGGGCAGAGGGGCCCAGGAGATGCCAGAGGTGCCCCTCCAGCCGTGACTTAAACAGGAGGAGCCCCCAGGAGGGCTGGATCCAGGCGAGCCGGGGAGGGGAAGCCCTCACACCTTGTAGTAGATGTTTGCAGGGCTCTGTGGGGGCCCGTCCTGCACGATGTACACAGGGTGCCCATAGTCACCACTCACCTTCTCATAGTGGGGACAGAACGAGGGGTCTGCGGCCCCTCCACCCCGCAGAGCTATCCCTAGCTCCCCGGGCTCGGCCTCCCGAGGTCCCAGCACGGCGCCACCCCCCAGGCCCAGAGACCCTCCCCTCCCGAAGGAGCCGGGGCCCGGGTGGCGACTCTCCGAAGGCTTGGCCCGCCGTCTCCGCCAACACATGGCGCCCCCAGCCCCTGCCACGCCCAGCAACAGCAGCGCCAGCCCCCCCGCGGCCCCGGCCACCGCGGGCATGCTGGGAGGGGGCAGGGGGCCTTCAGCACCCCGGGAGGTTGCATTGCTGGTGGGGTCACCTGGCAGGGAAGGGGTGAAGGAGGAAAGAGGGGGAGGGGCTGAAGGAGCCACCTGGGCATCCGGACACCCAGCCTCGGGGGGTCCCCGTGGGCTTCCCCGGCAGCGCCCGAGCCCCCTGGGGACCCCGCCTCCCCTTCCCCCCCAAATCCCACTCAGAATCCAGGTGTGTCCAGCCCTTCAGCTGGGTGCCAAGCAGTCTTCCCCCACTCCTCTGACAGTGCTGATTGAAGCACTGGCTTGTGTAATTACTTCTAATTGAGTCTTTTCCTCACTTGGCTTCCACTCCCCTCCCGCCCTCCCATCCTCTCTTCTGTTTCCTATATCCCACCCCCCCTCCGCCACCCCACAAAACTGAAGCCGGAGGGAGAGGGTGAAGGCAGGGCGGCTGGGGTCTGAGAGCAGAGGACGGGGGTGGAAGGCAGGAGGCTGGACCCCCCAGTTCCTACCTGGCATGTTCTCCTTTCCAGGCTCCAGGCTGTGGGCTGCCCCCCGGTCTCTCTCCATGGGCATCTCAGACACAGGCTTTCTGGGGGCAGCCCCTCCTCGGGGGCCTGGAGACGGGGAAGACCCGACAGGGGGGCTGAGACGGGCAGCCCCCGGACCTTGACGGTGCTGCCCCGACCTCCCGCGGCTCCTAGGAGGTGCGCCCCGGCGCCCCCACTCACTCTGTCCTACTCGGAGAAGCACCTTCATGCCCCGAGTGAGGCACACGCCTCCCTGCAAACTCTCCAAGCCTTCCCGGGTCCCGTCCGACGTGGCTGGGGAGAAAAGAGTCAGATGGAGAAGTTGGGGCACTCCAGAGTCGAGCCCCCTTCAGTCCCCATTCCCTGGCCCTGACACCACCCCGGGGGGCAACAGGGGTCTCTCTCTCAGCTCTTCCTCTGCCCCTCAGTCTGGAGCGGGGGGGAGGAACCCCCCCACGGACCCCCCCACCCCCCGCCCAGCAGTACCAATTATGTAGTAATCGTGGTGCGAGCGGAACTCGTGGCCCCAGAGGTTAGGGCTGTACTCCTGGAACTTGATGGTGAAGCGGAGATCCAGGTCCGGCCGGTCGCAAGTGAGAAGCAGGTTTGGGGCAGGGGGCGCCTCACAGCGCCGGCCCTGGGCACCCCCTACCAGGTACAGCTTGTAGAACTCGTAATTAGGAGAGGAGTGGGGGCCGGGAGGCCGGGCCCGGGGGCAGAGCAGGTCCAGCCGGTCCCCGATCTGAGGGTACAGCACGTAACCACCCTCTGCCTGGAACCTGTCAGGAGGAGGGCGAGGTGGACAAGGAGAGGAGGGGTCAGAGGTCTGGCCCCCAGAGCTCTGCCTCCCTCACCCCGCATCCCTGCAGGCCGGCCTTCGTCCGAGTGCAAAGTCTGTTCCGACGGGGCGGGCGCTAAAGGGGGGAAAAGCCAGGCTCAGAGGTCTCCAGGCCCTCGGTGCCCAAACGCACGCTGCAGCCCGCCCTCACCACATGCACACTGCCTGCCGTCGCTCCTCCATCACTAGCCCCGTTGCCATGGCAACAGGATGCCAGTTACCAAGGAGCTGGCCTCTCTGGAACCACACAGCCCACCCATCTCAGGTGATTTCACTCCTCCCCGGCAGTCGGCCATGGGGGCAGAGCCTCCCCTCCCCCAGGCCGCCGCTGGATTTGAGGGATTTCAGGGCCAGGGAGAAGCCGCCGGGAGGCGGGTGGGTGGAAGGGTACCCAGACCAGCGTCCCGAGTCAGCCAGGCGACGGGACGGGAGTTAGATGCCTGGCCTGGTCATGGCTCTACGTGAGGCTAACGGGATCCACGGTCTGGGGGCCAGCTGCCCCAGACACCCCCCTGCTCAGTACCCCTCCTCCCCAGGGTCTCGGACTTCCTAGAAAGTGCCTTATTGCTCTGGAATTCAAGGAGTTGACTTTCCTAACCACAGCCTAGAGCCCACACCTCCCTCAGCCCAGGCATCCACTGGCCCAGCGCTGCCAGGGGCCTGGGACCCCTCCCCGTCCATTAACGGCCGCGGGGTCTCCAGAGCTGGGTCCCCAGGGACCGCTGCTCAGTATCTTCCCAGACTCCCAAATGACCCACCTCCTTCCCGCCAACAGTCCAAAGAGCCCCCAGAACACAGTACACCCCCCCCCTTTCCTCAACCCTATCAGAATAAGCCTAACTTACTTCCTCAGGCTGCATCTGATTCTCAGACTACAGCTGGGAGTTGGCGGGCAGGAGACGGAGGAAAGACATTTGAGATTATACCCAAAGAGACAGAGCAGGCAGGGAGGGAGGGAGGCTGGGAAGTCAAGAGAAGACAAACAGTAATTCTAGTTCTCCTCTAATAAGCATGTAATACGTTCAAACACCTTACCTCTAAGCCTCATAAAAGGTGTAAGGATGGAGGCTAAAACTCAGAGAGGTTAAGTGCCCAAGGCCACACAGCGGAAAGCAACAGGGCTCGGATTAAGACCTGGGATCGGATGGGCTCCGAAGCCCACCGCCTTCCCCCTTCCCGTGGCCTCTAACAGGCTCCCCGGGGAGGTAGGAAGTTTTCAAAACACAGAACTCTTTTGCTAAGGGGGGAGTGGGAGCTGCACAGAGGCCAGGGTCCTAGGTGGCCTCCCGGGGGTTTCTGTCTTACCCTGTGTGACCTGAAGCTTCGCGTGACCCCTGGGCTTTTTTCAGAGCAAAGCAAGCATGCCGGGGAACAGAGGGGTCTGATGGAAGAGTTTGCAACACAGATGGGGGAGGGAGGGGGCCAAGGAGTCCTCAGGACTCCAGATGCAAGAGAGAAAGAAGGAGGCTTTAGGGGGCTTCCAGGCTTCTTCCAGAAAAAAAAAAAAAGTCTCCCAGCCAGGAAGGCAGGAATATCTTCTGGTTTGGGAACCGGATCCCCCAAGGGCCCCCTGACCCTCTGGCTGTGGGCAAGAGTTAGGAGACAGATGGTGTGGCCAGAGTCAAGACGCCCTGAGTGAGCTGTCCCCGGAGCCCCCAAACTGAGCCCCCTTCCCTCCCGTCCCCGAGTCCCTTCTGGGGAGGGAGGCACCCTGCCCTTCCCCGGAGCGCCTCAGCCGCACCTACTCGGCTCTCGGGAGAGCTGACATTAACCAGGCTCCCTCCAAGCCCAGCCCCCGACAGGACACAAGTCTTTCACAAACCCAAATAACCACTTCACTACCCTCCCTGCGGCTACCCGTGAACTTTCCGGCCCTTGCCCCCACCGTGAGGTCTTTCCAACTCCCGACACATAGTGATCGCCACCCACATCCAGCCGTGTCTGTCGGCGACCCGGGAGTCTGGCTCCCAAGATCACCTCTGTCTCGTTACCCATCAGCTCGCATCAGAGCGCTAACACCCTCCCTCCAGCCTCCTCCCAGCTCCGAGAAGCCAGCCCTCTCCCCCGAACCCCCCGAAGCCTCCCTACTCCCTGCCCGAAGGGTGTGGGGTCTCCCCAGCCCGGGGCCGCTCACCTCTTATTCGCCGAATTCCAGTAGACAGGCTCCAGGCTGAGCCCAGACACCAGCCCCAAAACGCCGAGCAGCAGCAGGGCCCCGACTCGCACGCCCCCCGGCCCAGAACGGGGGGCCCCCATGACCCCGCCGAGGCCTGGGGGGGCGGGGCACCAACTCCCCCAAAGTCGCTCACCCCCGGCGGTGACGGCCTCGGCTTGCCCGGGCGATCCGGCCCCGACCACCCCGGTGGCGGCTGCCGCCCCCCGCTCCCACGCGGACCCGCTTCCTGCTCTGCCCGCGCCCCTGCCGCGGAGCGCTCAGCCCGCTAGAGCCCTTGCCGGGGCCGCCTGCAGGCGCCCTGCGCCCCCGGCCCACGCTCCAGCGCCCCGGGATCGGAGGGCCGGCCTAAGTGGGGGACTGGGGCAGCCGGGGGCCGGGCGGGGGCGGCATGGGGCGCCGCACGAGGGAGCGCGGGAGGGGCGCGAGCCGGAGCCCCAGCCTCGCCGGGATTGAGGGCAGCGGGCTAAGGGAGGAAACCAGTCCCGAGCCCAGGAGGGGGGAGTTAAAGGAGTGGCGGGGAGGGGGAGAGGCTGGCGGAGGGAAAAGCCGGAGCTGGAGCGCGCGGCGGAGCGGGCGGCGGAGCCCGCAGCCCACGCCCCCCACGCCGCCCTCACCTCGCGCACCTCCCGCCCGCCCCG
Source organism: Paguma larvata (assembly GCA_030068075.1). Taxonomy (NCBI): domain Eukaryota; kingdom Metazoa; phylum Chordata; class Mammalia; order Carnivora; family Viverridae; genus Paguma; species Paguma larvata. Next base: position 21,652,459 of record CM057843.1, read on the forward strand.
CCGCCCCGCCGCCCCGCCCCAGCCGCCCGCGCTGCCCCCCGCGCCCCCTTTGTCCCCGCCGCCCCCCGCCGCGTCTTCCGCGCCGGGGCCCCGGGCCGCCCGGGCGCCTGGAACCTTCCGCTCTCGGATCCAGAAAGGCCCTCGCCCTCGCCACCCGGAGGAGCCCGGCCCCCGTGGCTCCCGCAGCCTCCTCCTCCTCCCCCAGCCCGGAGCGCCGCCGCGGCTCCCCGGCAGGTCTGGAGAGAATAGTAATAACCTTGAAGCCTCCGCACTTTGCGAAGTGAGCGGAGTTGGCCGTCGCGACTACCTGTGTCGAGTGGGAGGGGCAGAGCCGCAGGCTCCCCTTTGCAGGCGGGAAGAAACTGAGGCTCGGGGAGGCCCCGTGACTTGCCCAAGGTCACACGGGGAGTCTGGGATAAAGGCGGAAACCTAACCCGGGTCGCTGAACTCCTCCTCTTGGGGTCGGTTTTTTTTTTGTCCCAGGCTCCTGGGCCCTCTCCTGTTACCTGGGATTGGGTGGAAGGCGAGGGTTTTTAAGGGGGTAAACTCGGGCCCTTCTTGGACGGCTGTGGGGAGAAGCAGGGCTGGGGGAGGAAAGGGAGTACCTTTCCCCAAACCCACATTCAGCCGGAAGGGCTGTTTCCAATTATCCTGGGGGAAGGGAGGAGGGTTTGCCTTTTTGGGTGTAAGAACCCTCGCTTTCAGCATCTCTGGGCAGAGGTGACATTCCTCTCCCCTCTGCCGGCACAGGCCCCTAGTCCCTTCCCTCTGATGGTGGGGTCCCAAAGCAGATCCCCTGCCGACAGTCTCTTCAGAGCCCCCTTCCCAGCGTCTGGCGAGGGTGGGGGTGGGGAGGAGGCACTGCCTGAAATAACATACTCCCCCCCCAACCCCCAAGCAAGCGGATAGATGGAGAAACGGGACCAGGGACAGCTGCCCAAGGGAAGACTCCAGCCCTCGCGGGCCCCGTCAAGCGGGGATACGGAACGTGACGTCTGAGGTTTCTCGGCACCTTTACTCTTTCATGTGCGTCCTTGACTCTGGCCACGCAGTGGCCTGCCTCCTGGGGGAGTCCAGGGGAGAGGCGGGTGCTCCTGCTCCCCTTCCCCCAGAGCTGAGTAATGGTCCCTCTGCTGCTGGATGGTGGTAAACAGTGGCGAGCGCGAGTGAGCGGGTGTCTTGTCTGTCACTGTCTGCACCGTCTCACACAGTCACACCCAACAGTCTGACACACCGCTCCTGCCACTCCTGCTCAGCCCCGCTCACCCTGACCCCTGCCGCCCCCACCTTGGGACTGAGATTTCAAACAGGTTCCCCCCCTTCAGTTTACCGAGTTGCCTAGCAACCGGCCAGTCAATGGCATGAAGCCCCACCCCCACTCCCTTGACTTCACACCCAGCTCCGCGCCCCCATTGGCTCCCGCCGAGTCCCACCTCTCAACCCGAGTGGGGAACGAGATGCCAGCCCCCACCGCTCCTGGACAGGGGTGCCCACTGGTACCCTCCCAGCCCCATGTCCATCATCTGCCTCCCCAGAAAGACACAAAGACTCTAGTATCATATAAAACCTTTTTATATCAACTCGCCCCCACCGCCCTCTGTCCCTCCCTGCCCCTCCCTGCCCGGGTGAGCGTCAGCGACCCCGGCGTCTGGGGCCCCCCCACACCACCAGAGCTGAAGCTGACATTCAAGGTGGACGTGGCGCATGGAAAGCAGGGGAAGGTCGGCCTCCCGCTCCCCTTCGTCCTCACTGTCCGTGGGCTCTGGAAACACACGCTGTCCGGACGCGGTGGCTAGCAAGGGCAGGCTAGGGTGCAGGCTGGAGGGAGAAGACAGGCGGGGTCGGTCAGCATCCTGAGAGAGGGTGCCTGGTCCCTCAGCACCCCCCGCCCCCAACGCGAGCCCCGGGGTCCACGGCATTGACTGACGACCTCACTCCATTGGTGCAGTCCTTCTGGGGCAGAAAACTCAGCACCGGCTCCGGCTTCCCCTCGTGGCCAGCCCCGCCGGTGTCCCACACAGACACCGCCCCGCCGGTGCTGCCGCTCACTAGGAACTGCCCAGTCCTGGGGAGAAGAGAGGCCTGTTGCCGCGGAGCCATCGCCCCCGGGGCGGGGGCCCTCGGACCCTGGGCAGGAAGGACCCGGTCACTCACGGGTCCAGATCGAAGTAGATGCGCTGATTGGTGGTCACCTCCCGACGCAGGGACCACAGTGGGTGACCAGGCTGCCGGAGATCCCAGCACAGCAGCTCAGCGTCCTGAAGACACAGACCAGGGGCCTGGAGTCCATCCTCCCGCCCCCCACCAGACATCCTGCTCCCGTCAAGGTCTGCACACACGTGCGACCCCCGACACGTCACAGACCACATGCCCACTCCTGCCTTCCGTGCACCCTCTCTGGACTCTCAGGACGTGCCCCCGACCTTGCGGGCTCCTGAGAAGAAGCGGTTGCCATCGGGGTGAAAGCGAAGGTGCGTGACGCCTCCCTGGTGGCCTCCCAGCAAGGCGAGAGCGGAGCCGTCCTCACGGGCGTACAGGCCCAGGGAGCGGCCGTAGGAGCCGCAGGCGTAGAGCGGCTGGGCCGGGCTGAAGGCTATGCAGGAGATGATGCCGCTCTGGCCCTGCTTCTTCGCTAGAAAGAGACGGAACAAAGTTGGGGACACGGCAAGGACCCTGGGCATTACCCGGACTAATCAGAGGCGCACCTCTGTCTCTTGTCCCACGTGCAGGGAGGCAGTGCGTCCCCGTCCCGTTTGTCACAAGCAGGCTAAAGATGGCCGGTGCTCCCCGGATCCTTCTGTCCCCGCAAAGGACCTGAACGCTCAAGACCTACTACTTCCTTTTCAAATCTGCTTCTTCTCGAAGGGATAGAACGCCGTAGGCTTAGAGGAAAATGAAATCAGCCTCACCTCCGATTTCCCAGAGATCCCAAGATTTTGGAGATCAAAAGGCACAGAGCCGACAGGGCGCGGGCTCAGGAGGGACCAGGCTGACCTCGGGAAGTGTCGCCCCCTCCCTGAATCTGCTTTCTCCTCTGCCCAGAGCGCACCCGGCCTCCCGGGGCTGGACCGAAGACGGGACAGGCCCGGAAGCCTGGCTCGCACGGGGCCCCTCGGTACGAGCCAGTGACCTCCTCCTTCCCCCTCCCTCAGGAGGCACAGATGCTCACCAAACGTGGCTCGGACCTCGCAGTCACGGCCAGGCCGGGCCGTGGAAAAGACACGCACGGTCCTGTTGAAACCACAGAAGAGCTGGGAGCCGTCCGGGGAGAAGCAGAGCGAGTGGGCCGCCGTCAGCTCGTCCTAGGGGCAGGAGAGCAGTGCCAACAGGCCTACCGCAGCCTCAGACGGCCCCAGGGAAGGAGCCGGGAGGGGACGAGCCGGGGGACCTGGGCGGGGAGGCCCCTACCAAGTGGTTGTAGGCACGAAAGGAAGCCCGGAGCTGCCCGGTGAACGCGTCCCAGATGTGAATGGGGTTCTCCCGGCTGCTGCTGGCCACGCTGGGAGAGACACGGACACTGAGGCCCCGGTGCTGTCGGAGGAAGGGGAGAAGCCAACTGGCCGGCCCTCTCGGCCCGCACCGAAGGGTAGGCCAGTCTTCCCTCCTCCCGAGAGACCCCAGGCGGGCGGGCGGTCCCCAGCTCCCTCTCAGGAGGGGGTCCCCTTGAAACCTGGGGGGGAGGGGCGCGGCGATGAGAGGGGAAGGCGGAGGGGAGGCACAGGACGTCACTTACTAGGAGGTGTCGGGCTCGGTCGAAGACATCAGGGAATACCAGCAGTAATCATAGACGGTGTCCCCTTCCGCCATTCGAAGGACGGGCGCCTGGACGGAGATGCAGGAGTGCCTGGGTCAGGTCACTGGCAGGAAAGGGAGGCAGACTCGTGTAGCCTGAAGTTTCACGGCAAAGGGGACCGTCCGCCGGCACTTAACCAGAGGGGAAGGCGGGTGGTGTTAACACGAAGAACGGAATCCTCATCTCGACATTCGAGAATCAGCTCGGACCGTGAGGTCAGGTCTGGGCCACCCAAAGCCACACACACTTCTCCTTTTGCCTTTTAAATACTTAAGAAGAAACAAATAAGGGGCGCCTGGGTGGCTCACTTGGTTGAGCCTGCGTCTGACTTCGGCTCAGGTCACGATCTCCCGGTTCACGAGTTCGAGCCCCGCCTCGGGCTCTGTGCTCTCGGCACAGAGCCTGCTTTGGACCCTCTGTCACCCTCTTTCTCTGCCCCTCCCCTGCTTGTGCTGTCTCTCAAAAATTTCTTAAACTCTATTTTAATTTTTTCTTTTTTTTGACGAGTGAAGGGCAGAGAGAGAGGGAGAGAATCCCACTATGGAGAGGGAGAGAGAGAGAGAGAAGCAGGGCTCATGCTCACCCAAAATGGGGCTCAAACTCACAAGCCAGATCATGCCCAGAGCCAAAGTCTGATGCTTAAGCAACTGAGCCACCCAGGTGCCCCAAAATACATAAACTTAAAAAAAAGAAAAGAAAGAGAAAGAAAGAATATCCCGACAAAGAAACCATGAACCAACCGTTGATATGAGTATTTACTGAACACCTACTAGACGCCATTGGATACTTTAAAAAATTTTATTAAACAGTTCAAACATGCAAAGAAGTATATTTAAAAACTCCTGTGACTCCTTCAACCAGCTTAAAAAATAAAATACAAAACAGTTAAAACTTCTTCCCAAGGACACCTCCGTCAGAGGTAATTCGCATGTTCCTTTAGAAACGCATTCATACAAGAACACCCAGACAACAACGTTCACCGTGGTCTTGTGCGCCTTTCACTACCGATGGTGCCAGACCACGTGCATTCCGTCGTGACCGGGGGATCTGACCCCGTGACGCCGAGCTCTAATTCAGGCACCTTCGCCGCTGGGCAGTACTCGGCTCCCCATCCTTCTCTGCTGACAGCCACCCACGTTCTCCCATATGTCGGATGGTGGGCTTTGAATATTCTGGTACGCGTGTGGGAGGGCCCCTGCGCAGCGTCTGCTAAATGGCCGGGCTCTGTGGCGCGCCCCTGGCCAACTCTGCCAGATCCGGTCACGGTCACCCAGTGGCCCAAGGGGATCATCCGGACTCACTCTCCCACAGGTGCAGGTGAGCGCCTGGGGCTCCCCTTGGTGCTGCCAGACTTCCAACTCTTTCTCGATGAAAGGCTGTGCCGAGGCGCCTGGGCGGCTTGGTCCGTTAAGCACCCGACTTCCGCCCAGGTCAGGACAGGAAGCCCTGACAGCCCAGAGCCTGGAGCCTGCTTCGGGGTCTGTGCCTCCCTCTCTCTCTGCCCCTCCCCTGCTCGTGCGCGCGCGCTCTCTCTCTTTCAAAAGTAAAATCGACGTTAAAAAATTGTTTTTGTTTTTAAAAAAGGCTGTGAAGCAGGGTTTCACAGGACCACGAATCGGCCCTTCCCCCACGAGCACGGGCTCGGACGCTCACCTCTGTTCATCAGTCGCTGAAGAACACCTTTTCCTGATTTCCGCTACTTTTTTCTACGTTATTGGCTTTTCCTTACTGATTGGAAGGGAGTCTTCCCATCACCTGGGTAACAGCCCTTTGTCAGTTACTTGCTAGCCCTCGGTGAGATGTCCCGCACCCGAGACCTCAGTCTCCACTCCGAACACCCAAGTCAGGCCGCCCGACCGCGCGTCCCCCGGGCCTCTCCCACTCAGCGGGTCTGTGACAGGCCCAGCGGCCGCCTCCTTCGAACCTACTCCACGCCGGGCTCCGCACCCGAATATCGAAGCCTCAGATCTGAGCGGCAGCCTTGACCGCTCCTACTCCTCGCCCCGCCTCCACGCCTGGGCCGGCCCCCGCGAGACCAAGTCGCGGCCGCCAATGCTACATCCCGCCAGGCCGACCGCCTGGGGTTCTCGCGAACGTGTCCACGCCCTTTCGTCCCCACGCGAAGCCTCCGCCTCCCCGCTAGCATTGCTCCAAGGCTGCAGGTCCTCCAGGCCCCCCACGCCCCCCCCCCGCCGCCGCACCCCAGCCTGCCCACCTGCGCTCCACACCGCGGCCGCGTGCAGGCCACAGGGACCCCGTCAGGCCGGAATTCCGTCCAGTGCTTAAAACGCTCAAGGACCCTGCGTGACCCTCAGTATAAAACCCGATCTCCTTACCGGGTGTCTACCCCGTACCAGCCTCCCACGGCTCATCCCTCCGTACGCACCCCTTCAGACTCTCTACATCCCACCGTGCGACTCCCAGCTCTCAGAAGGTGCCAACGTCCCGTTCCCCCGATCTCCAGGCTTTCACGCACACTGGCGTCCAGGTCTGGAATGTTCTTCCCTCGCTTCCCTCAACAATTCCTCCCGGTTGAATACTAATCGCGCTTCCGGTCTCTTAGCCGCTTCTTGCCCTGCGAAGCCTTCCCTAACCCCTCCTGCCCCCTGCTCCTACAGCCCTCTGCTCCCCGCCCCGCACCGTCCTCAGCGGAGCGGGAGACGATCATACCTGCCCGGCTCACCACTGTCTCCCCGACACCTGACGTGTCATCAGCAGTCAGTAAGAAACATTCTGAGGAGCGAAGACAGAAGACAGTTCTAGTAACACGAGGCCCCCAGTAGGGAGACCTGACTTAAAGCGGGGACGGCGGGGTAGAGACAAGCAAATGGATCGGAGAACCAACGGGGCCCCGATGGGAGCTAGAAATTAACCGGATATGGGGGGGGGGGGTCAGGGAAAAGGTAAAGGAAAGGACGAGACCGGGCTTCTGGTTTGGGTACCTGAGGTCACCAAGACGCCAGGAAGACTTGGGGTGCACAGGACAGCCATGGGGTGCCAATGTCCTTGGTGAATGAGGGAGAACCAAAGAGCAGAAGCCTCAGAGGAAAGTTTTTACAAAGACAGAGCGCACGTGTCTCGATGTAGCATTTGGGGATGAGGACGGCCCCCCTCCAAACCGGAGATATGCCGGCTCCCCTGGGTAGGGCGAGAGGGACCAACGGCCTCTGGCGAGGGCCCCAGGGCAGGGACAGAACTCAGGGCCTAGGCTGGGGAGTCAGGAACAGGAGTTCCAGAAAGCTCTGTGCAAAGGCACAGAAGGGAGGAGAGGAAATAAGAAACCACACTGGGAAGAAGAAACGGGTGTATGGAGGGGCGCCTGGGCGGCTCAGTCGGTTAAGCGTCTGGTTTCGGCTCAGGTCATGATCTCACGGTTCGTGGGTTCGACCCCACGTCGGGCTCTGTGCTGACAGCTCAGAGCCTGGAGCCTGCTTCGGATTCTGGGCCTCCCTCTCTCTCTGCCCCTCCCCTACTCACGCTCTGTCTCTCAAAAATAAATAAACATTAAAAAAAAAAAAAGGAAAAAGGAACAGGTATATGGAAACACTCAAAAGCGGCCTCCCCCATCTCCCCCTCCTACTCTAACTGTATCCGTTTCCAAATCCTGAGCTTGCAGACACATGAAATGCAATGATCTGACGTGTGCACTTGTGATAGAACTGGGACACTCACACCGCAGACGGCCGTTTAAAAGAAAAAAAAAAAGCAGCGAGCTGCTGGAAACCAAGCGGATGTCTGTCTCCCACAACACCCAACAAATCCTGACGCTCCTGACCGAGCGGATTCCTTCCTCGTCCAGTTCCCCTTATGAAGAGAACCTCCATCAAAACACACGAAGATGGTCACTGAATAATTTAGGATACAAAACTCCTGGAAACAACGCAAACGTCCAAACCAGGAGCAGGCAAGAAAATCACACCGCAGGCGCTCAGCGTAGTCTCCTCCACGGCTGAATTCGACAACTACGGAGGCTGAAGCACCACGGGACCGCTTCGGGTGCGACTGCTAAAGAACCAAAGGGCAGCATACGAGGAACTCAAGCACAAAAGCCTCCGTACTGTACAGAGCTTGGAAAGAAGGGGGGGAAACTTAAAGGGCTGAATTTTGTAGAGTGGTGGCTAATGACGGCTTTTCTCCTTTTTTTAAATATTTTTTTATTTTTTAAATGTTTACTTTTAAGAGAGAGACAGAGTGCAAGCGGGGGAGGGGTAGAGAGCGAGGGAGACAGAATCGGAAGCAGCCTCCAGGCTCCGAGCTGTCAGCACAGAGCCCGACGCGGGGCTCGAACTCACAAACCGTGAGATCATGACCTGAGCCGAAGTCGGCCGCTCAAACGACTGAGCCCCCCAGGTGCCCCAGCTTTTCTCCTTTTTAACATTCCTGTTTTTTCTAAACAAATTGGTGCAATAAATTCTCGGCCTGCCACGCTTCCAGAAGCTCTTCTCACGACCCCTGCTCCCGAGCTCTTTCGGGACGGCCCGTCACGCCCAGCCAGCCCTCGAGACACCACCGGTTTCTGTTGCAAGGTCGGGGACTGGAGCGCCTGGGGACTGGAGCGCCTTGGGGGCCGCAGGGAGATCGCCCCAACTGCAGCCTCAGACCCTGTGCGGTGAGCAAGCAGGCCCTCCCCGGAACTGGGCCCCTCCTTCTTTAAGGAGGCCATCAGCACTTTCTCTCACTCTCCTCCTCCCCGGGCACACCTCAGGGACGGGAGGGGGGTGAGCAGCAACCTTGCTGGCCCTGGCCTTCTCCAAATCTTTTCACTTCCCTGAAATCCAGCTTCTCTGAATTAAAAAAAAAAATAGTTATTTATTTTGAGAGAGAGGGAGAGAGAGAAAGGCGAAAAAAGATAGAGAAAGGGAGAAAGGCAGAGAGAGAGAGAGAGAGAGAGAGGGAGAGAGAATCCCAAGCAGGTTCCATGCTTGTCAGTGCAGAGCCTGACTCGGGGCTCGATCCCATGAACCATGACATCACAGCCCGAGCTGAAATCAAGAGTCGGATGCTCAAGGGAAACAAAACCAAAAATGAACTATTGGGACCTCATCGAAATAAAAAGCTTCTGCACTACGAAGGAAACAATCAGCAAAACTAAAAGGCAACCAACGGAATGAGAAAAAATATTTGCAAACGACATATCAGATACAGGGTTAGTATCCACAATCTATAAAGAACTTATCAAACTCAACACCCAAAAGACAAATACTCCAGTGAAGAAATGGGCAAAAGACACGAATAGACACTTCTCCAAGGAAGACATCCAGATGGCCAACCGACACGCGAAAAAATGCTCAACACCACTCATCATCAGGGAAATACAAATCAAAACCACAATGAGATACCACCTCACACAGGTCAGAATGGCTAATATTGACAACTCAGGCGACAACAGATGCTGGCGAGGACGCAGAGAAAGAGGATCTCTTTTGCACAGCTGCTGGGAATGCAAACTGGTGCAGCCGCTCTGGAGAACAGTATGGAGGTTCCTTAAAAAATTAAAAATAGAACTACCCATGACCCAGCAATTACACTACTAGGTATTTATCCGAGGGATACAGGTGTGCTGTTTCGAAGGGACCCGTGCACCCCGATGTTTATAGCAGCGCTATCGACAATAGCCGAAGTATGGAAAGAGCCCAAGGAATAGGCTAAGGAAATTAGTCAGAGAAAGACAAATATCATATGTCTTCACTCATATGAGGAATTTAAGATACAAACAGATGAACATAAGGGAAGGGAAGCAAAAATAATATAAAAACAGGGAGGAGGATGAAACAAAAGAAACTCTTAAACATGGAGAACAAGCAGACGGTGGCTGGAGGGGTGGTGGGAGGGGGCTGGGCTACATGGGGAAGGGGCATTAAGGAATCTACTTAATACTACCAACAAATCATTGTTGCACTATATGCTAACTTACTTGGATGTAAATTTAGAAAATAAATTAAAAAATAATTAAAATTAAAAAAAAAAAAGAGTTGGATGTTTAACCAACTGAGCCACCCAGGCACTACCTTATAATCATTTTTAAGATTTTACTTTTGTTTTTTTCATTTTAGAGAGAGAGAGCATGTGAGCAGGGGAGAGGAGTGGGGGTGGGGGACGAAAGGAGAGAAGAGGGGGAGAGAAAGAGAGAATCTTCAGCAGGCTCCAAGCTCAGCACAGAGCCTGACTTGGGGCTGAATCCCATGACGCTGGGATCACGACCTGAGCCAAAAGCAAGAGTCAGACACTCGACCGACTGAGCCACCCAGGCGCCCCTTTAAGATTTTAAGTAATCTCAATACCCAACATGGGGCTCGAACTCACAACCCTGAGATCAAGAGTCACCATGCTCTACTGGGCCAGCCAGGCACCCCAGCCATACTTCTTGCCACCAGACTAGCTCCCCACCTTTTTGTCGCCTTCTCTTACTCATTTGACTTTACCTTCTAGTTCACTGCCTCCCTCCCCACAGATGCTCCTGCCGGTCCCCTTCCCGGTGACTTTCACTTCCCCCGCGACTCTGAGCTTCCTGTCCTCTGTACCCAGCACATTCTTCCCTAAAATATCAGCTTGGTTCCCTCCCTCCCTCTGCACGACTGTGCTCAACGGTCACCTTCATAGTGCGGTCTGCCCTGACTCTCCTTTTTAAAAGTGCAATTCAGGGGCGCCCGGGGGGCTCAGTTGGTTAAGCGCCCGACTTGGGCTCAGGTCACGATCTCACGGTTTGTGGGCTCGAGCCCCGCGTCAGGCTCTGCACTGACAGCTCAGAGCCTGGATCCTGCTCCGGATTCTGTGTCTCTCTCTCCCTCTGCGCCTCCCCCACTCATGCTTTGTCTTTCTCTCTCAAAAGTAAATTAAAAAAAATTAAAAATAACAAAACCAACAACAAAATAAAAAACAGAAACAAAAAAACGTGCTGAATAAATGACTTAACGAAAGAATCAATGGCTCCATCATCCAACACTCGGGTCTCTCCCGTTCCCTGACTTCTCGGCCCCCACCGCCATGGCCGCGCCTCAGCTTCAGCCACCACCACCCCCGTAACCGAGTCCCGGGCCTTGGCCACCTCGGTCTCTGACCCCCATCTCCCACCTCTCCAGCTGACTCGCCCTCTTCCCACCACAATTATCCTGCTGCATCAAGAACACAACACAATCCATTCCGGGCCTGCTTTCCAGTCGAGTCACCGCCGCGTGGCTCTCGGGACACCCTGCCTCTCTCCGCTGGTGAGCCCCAGCCACGCTACCCACCCCCCCCAACCCCCGTTCCGAGCTTGACCCAGCTGATACCCACGGCCGGCGTTCACTGAATACGAAACCGGCACCGGTCCCTACACAGTACGTCAATTCTTCCAGCGCCCACGACGACCCTGCGAGGTGGGGACCCGCACGTTACACACAGGGAAACCAGCTCACTTTTTGGGGAGAGACGCCCAGCGACGTTAACAGACGTCACCTTAAATGGACGGCAACCAACGTCTAGGGCGCGCCGGGCGCAGAACAGCGAGGCTCCCGCGTTCCTGGCGGGTTTGGATCTTCCGCTCGCCCCCTCCCCACAGACCCACTTCCTCCAGAGGGGCGCCTCCCCGAGAAGCCAGGAGAGGAGCCCCAGAAACCCTCCGACCCCCGAAGAGCTGCCTCTCCTCCTGCTTCGAGACGGGATTCTGCGCCGAACGGAGTCCTCTGACGGGCTGCGGGTCCTGCCCCCGGCCGGCCTCTCAGGGACCTGTCGCCCCCTCTCTCCCCTACAGCGTCAACTCCTCCGTGTCCACGGGGTTATTCCTGACGCCGGGGAGGCACCCCGTTAACCCTTCTTCGGCCCCACGTTCCCTCTGGCCACGGTTCCATTTCTCGACCCCCTTCCGCCAGGAAAGGTTCCAAAGAGCCGTCTACGCCTCCTCTCCCACGCACTCCACCCGCTCCTGCCTCCGTCGCTTTCCTCAAAGTGCTCGTGCCAAGGTCGCTAACGTCTTCTTGGGTCGTCGTGTGCGTCTCACCCCGGCTGCCATCAGACCTGACCCGGCCACGGCCTCTGCCGTCCTGTCCTGCACTCCGCCTCCGTCTGCGGGAGCGCTGGGGGCTCCGACCCCAGACACCGTCCACGCGCTCCTCCACTTCCCAAAGTCCGTCCCCAGCCCCGGCTTCTCCCTCGGCCTCGCGTTTCACAGACCTAAACGCCTCCTCCTAGCCTGCCTCCTCCGCCGAGTAAATCGTACCGCCGTCCCTGGGGCCGCGAGAACCTGGACGTCACTGTGGTTGCGTCCTTCCCTGCACCGTCCCATCCAGCTGATGTATGCGTCCTGCGAAACACACTTCAGACCCATCCACGCCTCTCCATGTCCCCTGCCACTGCCTGGCCCGAGCCGCCACCGCGCGTCACCTGGACCGTGACAAACGCATCCTGATGAACCCCCCCCCCCCCCATTTCACTCTGGCGCACCGCGATCCGCTCGCTAACTTCGGCCATGACTTCGCTCTTCGGTTTTGTTTCTTAACATTTACTCTAGAGAGAGAGAAAGAGTGAGCAGGGAAGGAGCAGAGAGCCCAAAGCGGGGCTCGAGCTCACAACCTGTGAGATCTTGACCTGAGCTGAATGAAGTCAGACGCTTAGCCACCCAGGCGCCCCGCACCCTTCTGTCTTAACACTCTCCCCGGGGCTTCCCGGATAAACCCCCAACGGCCTGCCCCCCACGTCCACCCCAGTACGGGTTGTGGGATGGGATCTATGCTCACCACACTCTCCCCCTCGCCGGCCTCGGTTCCGGCGCACCGGCCTGCCGCCCGTCCCTTGCGCGCACAAAGCTCCCTGGGTCTCTGTCATACCATCCCGTCTTCCTGGGTCGCTCTTCACATCGCCGGTCCCACCGCCCTTCCCGTCCCAGCTCAACCGGCTCCTCCTCACAGCCCCCTCCTGACCACCACAGGGGTCTCCTCCGGGGGCGCCTGGGGGGCTCAGTCAGCGACGCTTCTCGATCTGGGCTCAGGCCACGATCTCGCAGTTCCTGAGTCGGAGCCCATGTTCTAGCAGCGCAGAACCTGCTCGGGCTTCCTCCTCTCCCCTTCTCCTTGCCCCTCCCCTACCCGTGCGTGCTCGCGCGCGCGCTCTCTCTCTCTCTCTCTCTCTCAAAATAAATCAGTAAACTTAAGATAAAACAAATGAAGAAAGCGGTCTCCTCTGGTAGCTTCCTCCTCGTCCTGTTTCCTTCCCGCCACTTATAACTCGTAACGAACTTCCACGTTTATCGCCTTCCACGTTTGCTGTCTATCTCCCACACAAGACAGCAAACCGGGTCCTCATCCGTCTCCTTCGGCGCCCTGTGCCCGCACCAAACGCAGTGACTGACACCTTGGCAGTCGTCCGATGAACATCCGTAAGTCAACTAAGTGCCGCCACGAGACACCCACCACTCTTGGAGGGGAAACACACGCTCCCGATGAAACAAGAGGCAGACGCCGCCTTAAAAATATCCTCACGTCCAGGGTGGAACGTGCTCCCTGTGGACGTTCGTGGAAGAACGTTCTCTTGGCGAACACGAAACACGCGACTCCACTTCCTCCGCCTCGGCGAAGGACCGAAACACGCGGCGTCCGCGCCGGGCCAGAGGCGGCCCCGGCCCTTACCATTTCCGCGTACTCCGGCTGTTCCCCGTCGCTGTACAGCTCGGGGGGCAGGTTATAAATCCGCAAGATGTTATCAGCGCTGTTGGTCAAGATGCAAGAACCATCGGGGGCCCTAGAAACGGGAAAGAGTTAGAAACCGGATGGGGGCGGGGGGGGGGGGGAACGCCTGGGTGGCTCAGTCGGTTAAGCGGCCGACTTCGGCTCAGGTCATGATCTTGCGGTCTGTGAGTTCGAGACCCACGTCGGGCTCTGTGCTGACGGCTCATCAGAGCCTGGAGCCTGCTTCAGATTCTGTGTCTGCCTGTCTCTCTGCCATTCCCCTGCTCCTGCTCCGTCTCTCAAAAATAAATAAACATCAAAAAAAAAAAATTAAAAAAAAAAAAGAAAGAAAGAAAGTGGACAGGGGTCTACTTTCCCAGCGCTGGGCTCCCTCTGGGGTAGGGAAGCTCCCCAAGACTTGGAGAGAAGTAGGAGATACAATAATTCTAGATGAAATTTGGGCTCGGTCCACGAGAAACTTCTACTTTTTCCCCAACTCCCCCCTTGAAGACCCCTCCTCCCAGATAACACGGTTACCCCCCGTTACTCACCACTTACAGCCCTTCAAGAAGTTCTCGGGCTGGGTGCTGAACTCTGACCAGGAGCCACTGAGAAATCGAGGTAGCTGGGAGAAGCTGTAGTTCCAGGTGCTGGGAGGAAGATGGGGGGACAACAAGGCAAGGAGGAAATGGGCCCGGGGACGTGGGACCCAACCAAGACTCGCGGATAAGCGCATATAGTACACACTTGCACACATTTCACGCTCCCACCCTCCTCGCGCCCCTGCGTCCACGCCATCACCACTCACCCGAATCCCTCATCGTCCGGCGGGGCTTCCTCAGACACACCTGCCGTGGCCTCTTCGGGCCCCAACTCCGGCCTGTCCGTCTCTGCCGGAGGGCTCACAGTCTCAGGAAGTTCTGGCTCCTCGCCTCGAGGGCTCAGCTCCCTAGGAGTACCGAGCCCCGTTTCCGGGAGAGCGGAGGCAGAAACCGAGCCTTCCTCCTTCCCCTCGTGGGAACCAGCAGAACCGGCCGTGGGATCTGGGGACAAGCGGGGCGGCGGCTCGTCCCCATCGGCCGGCGGTGGCGTCGGTTCAGGGTCCGGGTTTTTATCCGCCAGGGAAGCCTGAGGAGAGAGGCGGGCGGGGACGGGGGCCGGGTCCGGAGCTAACACGGGCGCCTCCGGCGTGTCCATGCTGCCGAGGACACGCGCCCCCCCCGCCCCCGGCCCCCTGGCCTCGGCCCGGCAACCCTCGCCCCGCGGGCTACCAGCGGCCCCGCCGCAGAGTTCGCACGGCTCCGGACGCCGAACTGGAGCGCCCACCTGCGCCTGCCTCCTTCCTCCGGGAGGGGGCGGAAGACCCGGGGAAAGCGAGGCGGACCCGGGGACAGCAAGGTGGCAAGCGCGGCGTTCCTCAGCCCGCTGGGTCGCTAAGAGCCACGCGCTCTCGCGGGATTTGGCCGCACCTTTCAATTGGACCTTCGCTTCCCGATCGGATTTCGCGGGCGACCCGTGGGAGGGGCGGGGCAGCACGTAACAGGTCACGAGGGCTTGCCGTAGCCATCGAGCCCTGGGGCTCCTGGTGGCTGCTGGGTGTTGTAGTCCGAAAGCTTCCGCCGCTGCTAGAAGGGCCTGAGCTCCCCCTGCCGTCTCCCTCGGTCACTCTTAGAGCACCTACTTCCCCTCTCACCTGCAAGAGGGCGCTAGCGCTATACTTGATTTTGTAGGTTTTGCTCCTCTTTTGCTTATCATTCGCCAAATTCCTCACGCTTCCGTCTCTTCTCATTCATTCAGTATTTATTATTGAGCTCTTCCTTGCTACCCAGTACTTTACTAGGCACTGAGAAATACAACAATGAGTAAGATTATGAGTAAGATTAGCAGAACCAGGGCTCTGCCCTCCTAAGGCTTACGTCGCTGTGTATTTAAGGCAAGGAACACATCTTTGCAGAAGGCGGCAAGGGCTGTGACGGAAATTAAACAAGACGGTGTGATACAGAGTATCTGAAGAATACGTTAGATTGGGATATTAAAGAAGTCCTTCCTAAAAAGGTGGCATTTTAGCTGATGAGAACAAACCATCCAGCTATCTGCGAGAGGGATGACAAGTGGCTTTCTTCCTTCCATCCTCATATTTGACACCGGCGGGAGTCTTCAAAATGGTTTCCACAGATTCTGCCCTCGCAAGCTCTGGCTGGTCGAACTTCCCCACCCCAATGTCAAGTAGCTGCAGCACGAGCACGGCGAGAATCTTGTCTGTCTCTGCCCTCCTCTCGACTCCGCTCCCACGTCTCCGCCCCCCGGCGAACTGCTTGCCCTTACTTGTCATGGCGACTGTCCAGCTTTGTGCCAGGAGCCTCGCGGGGGTTGCTGGGATTGGGATTTTCCCCTCCCATGTGCTCTGTCTGGCGCTAAAAGTTTTGAGCTTCGCAAAAGTCCAGAGCCACCATCCTAGGCGCAGGTAGCTGCTGGGCTCCGGGGTCCCCTGGCGTCCGGCCTCGGAGCGTGCTTCCCAGGACGGTGACACGCTCCCCTGAGGTTCGGGTAAGCTCCTGACTGAGCCAGATGAGTCCTCTCTGAGTCACCGGCTCTCGGCTCCGTGTATTTTCACTTGGGAGAATTGTGGGGCCTGGGGATGGGGCATTGGGGACTTAGCGATTAGGGGGAATGGTCGCTTGGCTGGCGGCACGACATAGGAATGCAAATGCAATGTTGGGAGGCCTCGGTGTAGATGATGGGGATGTTAGGACCAGCCGAACTCACAGCTGAACAGGAGAGTGGGACCTTCAACTAGCCTAAAGGGTTCTTCTTCCACCCCCACCCCCCCATCCCAGGGCTGGGTGTGGGGAACGCTGAAATAGGGTGCACGAAGCATCAGGATATGAGACGTTCGGATCTCGGAATCTGGGGGCCTCATAATCCGAGGTTTTAGAGCCCACAGCATCCTGGTCGAACCTCGGGCTCCATTCTGAAATGATTATTCGAGGGGTGCTCCGGGACGCGCAAGCTGCTCAGGTCCCATAACTTCCGGACCTTTGTCCTTCCTGGAGTGATCTTTCCAACCGGTCCCCGGCTCCGCTAGATGGAGCAAATCCAATTGGACTGTCAGTTGTGGAAGTGGGAAGTGGTCAACGAGAGATTTGCCCGCGAAGCCCGAGAGGACCGTCCGGGTCGGAGAGGCCCGTGAGCCCTGTTATTGTTTAGCTCTACATTTCTATTTTGCCACTTACAGGAGCGCTTCCGGTTTCTTTTTCCGGAGCAGCTCACTGTGCACCCGATGAGAGGGAAGTAGAGAGAAAATGTCATTCGGACTGGCTCCGCTAACTTGCGGAGGGAGGCTGCTAGCCCCCTCCCCTACTGTGTTTTTTTTTTTTTTTTTTCCCTTCCCGAACTACTTAGCTGCAGCTTCGGGGAAGGAAGGGGTATTTGTTTTGATGCAAACCTCAGTCCCTCCCCCTCTTTGAATGGTGTCCTCCACCCTGTCGCCTGCCATCTGGGCGGACGCTACCATTGCGTGCGACGGGGTTTGCAAAAGCGGGCCGAGGGCAAGCCCTGGGTATTTTCGAGAATGCGTACGTTTGGGAATTAAGTGATGAAAGCGTGCGACGATGCGCCGTCCGTCTGTGGCGGAGACACGGTTTCTCCGGCATCCGGCTCGAGCTCAGCCATTCCGATTTCGGACGCAGAGCGAACGTCGTGGGGGCGGAAGGGGCGGGCCTGGAGGGGGCGGGGCCAGCCGGGGGCCGGCCTCCCGCCTGTCCGTCACTTGGGGCGCCGTGTGTCTTGCCTGCGCTCGCTGTCCGCGCACCTGCTGCGTACCGGACACCGCGCGCGGTGCTCGTGTGCTGCTTGTTCCGAAGTTGAGGTAGCATTTACGCCGACTGCAATTAGACGGGTCATGGCAACTCACCACCTCGTAAAGCGCGTCAGAATACACATTTTCATCGCCCCCGAGAAGGTGGACGTGCCTCTCTTCCTAGTCAATCTCTGACCCTCATCTTTGGGTTCAGCCACCAGTTTTGCCCTTTGGAGAACGCCCTGTAAATGGAATCACACAGTATGTCCCCCTTTGTGTAGGCTTCTCGCCTGCAGCGTAATGCCCGTGACGTGCGTCCGTGTTCTGCGTGTATCAGTCTTGTATCAATGCTTTGCTGCTTTGTATTTAGCCTACTCCCTTGGATGAATAAAACGATGGGTTGTTTATCTGTTCTCCTTCCGATGACCTTTTGAGTTGTTTCCCATTTGGGGTTATTTTGAATAAAGCCGCTTTTAACATTCTTGTACAATTTGTTTTTTTAGATGATTAGTTAGGACTGGAATTGCTAGATAAGAGAGGAGAGGTAAACTTGCAAATTCTAATGTATATTTCAAAGTGGTTGTCCGTTTTACATTCCCACCAGCAAGATCTGTCCTTCCTCACATCCCTGTGGTTTGTCAGTCTCTCTCATGTCGTGTACATCATTGTGTCAATTTGCGGTCCTCCTCACTGTGTCCATCTCCACCTGCGTGTTGGTCGTTCCTACGTCATGATGAAAGTGACTCTTTAGATCTTTCCCTCATTTCTTTAAGTCGGTTCTTGTGCTTTTTAAAAATTGTGTTCAGTTGCAGGCAGGATAGGAGTCTTTGGCAAGTGTTTTCTCCTGTGTTTGACCTGTTGCTTGCCTGTATGTTGAAGAGGAGCGGCCGAAGATTCATCTTTTATCTTTCAGATGTTTTCTGTGCCCTGTTTAGAAAAATCTTTGCCGACCCCAGAGGTCATGAGGGAAAATACCCTAGGATATTTTCTTCTAGAACCTTTACGGTTTTAGGCTTTATACTTAGATCTATGAGCCGTAATTAATTCGCTAATTTAAAAATAATTTTTATCATGATGAGAGATAGGGGTCAAGGTTCTGTTTTATTTTTGGTCTTCCCTATATGGATATCCAGTTCTTCTAGCTCCTCACAGCCTTCCTTTCCCCCACTAAATTGCTTTTAACTGGAGCGTTTGGCCCATTTAAATGTAATAACAATTATTGTAAGATCTGGGTTTAAGTCTACCATCTTAATGCTATTTTCTAGTCTATTTCTCCTTTGTTCTTCTTCTCTAACATTTGAGGAAGAAACGGTACCAATCTTACACAAACTCTTTCAGAATATAGAAGAGGTAACATTTCCAAACTAATTTTATGGTAATCCTCAGAATCCTGATACCAAAACCAGACAGGGACGTTGCAAGAAAAGAACATTGAGACCAATATTCCCGTTAACACATCTATATGCAAAAAAAAGGTGACCAATTTTAGCAAATGAAACCTGATAATATATAAAAATGATAAGTACATCCTGACCAGGTGGAGTCTCTCTCTAGACCGCAGTGATAATTAACATGCCAAAAATCGATCGCTGTAATTTGCCACATTAACAGATTGAAGGATAAAAATCCTATGATGAGTTCAAGAGATGCATAAAAAACAGTTGACATTATGCAATACCTAGTCAGGATTTTTAAAAAAAGAAAAGAAAAAAGCCAAACTCCCGGCAGACCAGAAAAAGGAAAACTTAGTCTGTTAAAGGGCGCCCTTAATCAAGTTACCATCAATACATAATAGTGACAGACTGAATGTTTGTTTTCTAAGATCAGAAGCTAGTTGAAGGCGTGGACTCACGTCTCAACATTATCCTGAAGCTGTTAGCCAGGCTAATAGAAAATCCATTGAAAAACTATCATGAAGAGCACCGACTAGCTGGCTCAGTCGGTAAAGCAAGCAACTCTTGATCTCCGGGTTATGAATTCGAGCCCCACATTGGGTGTAGAGATTACTTAAACAATAAAATCTTAAAAAAAAAAAAGCTACCATGACTGATAAGTAATTAAAGCAAGGTCACAGGTTTCAAAGGTAACATACATGAATTGTATTTCTATATAATAGCAACCACGGAATCTGAAGTCGGAAAATGAATTGCAAAAACAAGGCTACTTAAAATAATATCCCCAAACATGACATCCTGGGGATAAATTGAACAAAAGATGGACAAGAGTTCTATGTTAAAAACTACAAAATATTGCCAAGAGAATTTAAGGAAGATTTAAATAAGAGGACCATATTCGTGGAGGCAATGATCCATGTCAGCACTCTCCAAGATGATTCAGTTCCATCCCATTCAAAATCCCTGCAGGTTCGTTTGTAGAAACTGATCGGCCGATTCCAAAATGAAAGTGTAGGACAAAGGGGGAGGGCTTCAACTACCTGACCTCAAGGTTACTATAGCTACGGTCAGACAACAACCATGAACAGAATAGAGCCCAGGAAAAGACACAAAAGTGTTATCCCATGGTTCTCTACAGAAGCCCTAAAATGAACCCGTGGGGAAAGGAAGGTCTGAACAAACGGTGTATAACTGTTAGAAGGAAACACGGCAACGTATCTTAGGCTTGATAGGCTAGGTTACAAGCTTGTATCAAAATTTATCCAGCTTTGTTACCTGAATGGTAAGACCGTGCATTTCGATTTATGGTAGATTTTTTACCTCAAAAGCACTTAGGGGCTTCTGGGGAGCAGCTGGACAGATACGCGTTTGAAATTGTCCATAGTATTAGGTAATTTCCTTTTTTAGCTTTTTTTTTTTTTTTTAGAAAAAGACTGATGGGAATAACACAACACTTGTATTCCCACCAAATAATTGTAACACTTAATATTTTGTCTTATCTGAGTCCATATGTTAATTACACAAGTATAAGCACCATCTTTTTTTTTTTTTTTTTTTTTTTTTCTGAGACTGCGCAAGCAGGGGAGGGGCAGAGAGAAATGGACAGAGGGTCCGAAGCGGGCCCTGAATATGGGGCTTGAATTCAAACTGTGAGATGATGCCCTGAGCTGAAGTCACTCAACCGACCAACTGAGCCACTCAGGCACCCCTTTATTTTGTTAATCAAGGTAGAGCCCTTTGATAGCACCCCCAGTTCCGTAAGCATACATATCCCCCTCTCTGAGACCATCACTAACTATCCTATCAGAACTATCATAGCTCACCAGAGGCCATTAGTAGTTAAACTGGGGGGAGAGTCAAAAGATATGCTTGGGGACGCCTGAGTGGCTCAGTCAGTTAAGCGTCCGACTTCGGCTCGCATCATGATCTCACGGTCTGTGGGTTCGAGCCCCGCGTCGGGCTCTGTGTTGACAGCTCAGAGCCTGGAGCCTGCTTCACATTCTGTGTCTCCCTCTCTCTCTGCCCCTCCCCTGCTCAGGCTTTGTCTCTCCTGCTCTCAAAAATAAATAAAAAACATTAATAAAAAAAAAAAAAGATACACTTGGACTTTCAACAGCACAGGAGGTTGGTGCCCCTCATCCCCACCCTTGTTCAGGGGTCAACTGTTTAGTCTTTGTATTTTTAATCTACATAAACTACTTATATTTTACTCTTAATATTTATTTATTTTTGAGAGAGACAAAGACAGAGCACAAGCAGGGGAGCGGCGGAGAGAGAAGGAGACACAGAATCCGAAGCAGGCTCCAGGCTGAGCTGTCAGCACAGAGCCGGACACGGGGCTCGAACTCATAAGCCGTGAGATTGTGACCTGAGCCGAAGTCGCACGCTCAACTGCCTGAGCCGCCCAGGCGCCCTTCAAATTGTATTTTTTAATCAACATGTTTTTCTGAGTTATAGCTAGTTACACATATACAAATAAATTCATTTCCTTAAACTGCTGTAGTAAATTTCCCTTGTGAGGATACCAGTGTTTCATTTCGTCCCTCTCTACTGATAGATAGTAATGTTGTTTCTTACCACCTGCCATCCAGGAACCACACTGCCGTGAACATTGTTGCACAAGCCTCTGGTTCCAAAGTAGTAGTTGTACCAGACACCGCCCTTATTACTTTCTAGAATCCTCTTCCTCCCCCTCCCCCCAATCAAATAGCTTTCAGCCAAAACATTTTTTTGACAAAAGGCTCTGGATGCCGCCGGGGGGGGGGGGGGGGGGGGGGGCGGGGGGGGGGGACATAATTATTTAGAGCCCGGATGGGGCCGTGGACAGCCCAGGTTCAAATCCCTGGCCCGAGCCTGGGTAAGTGACTTAATTACCTTAACCTCAGGTCCCCTCAGCTGATGATACCTACCTTACCGGCTTCTTGAGAGGATTAATGAGATAAGCCAGGGAAAGCAGTGGGCCCCTGAGGGGATTATAAATAGCAGGCCATTGTTAACATGGGAGTGGGTGGGCCCATCCTTGGAGTCCCGGCTGAGTTTATGGCCTTCCCACTGGGGGTGTCTGTGTCTTTGTCCTGCCTCCCCAGCCATTTGGAAAGTCTAGTTCAGCTCCGACAATTGAATTTAACGATCCTTGATACTCTTTTTTTTTTTTAATACTTTTTTTAAATGTTTAGTTTTTGAAAGAGAGACAGCGCAAGCTGGGGAGGGGCAGAGAGAGAGGGAGACACCAATCGGAAGCAGGCTCCAGGCTCCGAGCTATCAGCCCAGAGCCCGACGCGGGGCTCGAACTCACACACCGTGAGATCATGACCTGAGTCGAAGTTGGACGCTCCACCGGCTGAGCCCCCCGGGCGCCCCCTGATGCTCTCATCCGTGGGAGTTACCTGCTCTGAAAAGGTTTTCTAGGGATTGTGCCTTTTTGAGAAAGAAACGTTGAGAATTTAGTTGCTGCCGGGGACCAAGAGGCTGTGGGGCTGTCTCCCTCCCGGTGGGATTGAGTCTTGGACTTTTAGCCATTCCTGGAAGCTCCCCGAGGGAGGTGAACTAGCATTAACGGGGGCAGTCCCACCAAAGCCCCACCCATTCATAATAACAAAGCTCTCCCTTTAAGATAATATACAACAAATAAAAGGGAATAATCCTACAAATGGACACATTGGTTGAGCTCTTTTCTCAGCTCCTTGCATCGCCCATAATAAGCGAGGTGCAATTTTTGAGCAAAGGACACTAAGGCTCAGAGAGGTTAAGTGACCTCCCCCAATTCTGCAAATATCAGGTGGCGAGCCGGGGATGCAGGCCTGGCCTGTCCGCCTCTGGAGCCCATGTCCCATCTGCGACAGCTGCTCCTGTTTCCCGGTCCTGGGTACTTTTCACTGAACACAAAAACGAGCAAAACTCAGCGCCTGTACGTGAGGAAGCCAAAAGGCTGGCCCGTTACGATAGGTAAAGTCACCCCCAAGTGTAAGTGAGAATACAATATCAAACCGAGGGCTTCTGACTTCTGAGCCCCCTCTCCATTCTCTTGAACTCCCTCCCATAAAATCTCAAAGTTCTTTTGAGCATTGCTGGAGGGGGGTCCTGGTCCTTCCCCACAAAGCGAACGTTTGGGGTCACTCCCCTTGGCGCCCTCTCTCGCTTTCTTCCACGCAGGTGCATAGTCCACGCCCGCGTCAGCGTTAGCCGCTGCGATGAGAGTAGCCCTTTGCCAACTGGAGGACTTTTGTCAACCGAAATCTGCACCTCCAGCCTTAACCGATTGCAAAAGGGTTACTCCGTCTGTGATGGAGTAAGCATCTTACTCCTAGGCATCCGAAAGGTCATTAAAAAATTTTATTTTATTTATTTTTTGAGAGAGAGAGCGCAAACAGGGAAGGGGCAGAGAGAGAGGGAGACGCAGAGTCGGAAGCAGGCTCCAGGCTCTGAGCTGTCAGCACAGAGCGCGACGCGGGGCTCGAACCCATGAATCGTGAGATCATGCCCTGAGCCGAAGTCGGACGCCCAACCGGCTGAGCGGCCCGGGCGCCCCTGAACGCTCATTTTGAATAAAAGCTCATTCGTTCGCCTGTGTGTCCAGTGTGCCATTCCCTTTACCTCTCTGGGAATTCACTCCCCCTCTCTGTGGGATTCGGGCTTCCTCACCTGTCGGGTGACCAAGGCAAAGGAGATACCACGCATGAAAGGATTTCACAAACTGAACGCTCGAGAAAGTACACCCTGGGTCCCACGGGGGTGGAGGTGAAGGTTAAGGGAGATTAGGGGCACCACCCCTCTGAGCCGCTTGCCCCTCGGGCCACTCACAGCTGCTTGCTCCTGGCCTGGGCACGACAACTCACTTAGGGTTAGAGCCCGACCAGATGCGAGGCATTTTGCATTTTCGGAGTATAGTGGGGAGCACCACAGATAGCGCCTGGCCTGAGGAAGTTTCTAGTCCCCCAGAGGCAACAGCTGAAATGAATAAGAAAAGCTGTCTGATGGCCGCCCTGGAATTAGAATCAGATGACAGAGTTGCCCAGGGGTCTTTGAGTGGTGCGGGCCAACACCCCTGAGGCCGTTAAGGAGGCTTTGTGATGGGGGCGCCTGGGGGGTTCAGTCAGTTAAGCGTCCCACTTGGGCTCAGGTCATGATCTCACGGTTCGTGAGTTTGAGCCCCGCGTCGGGCTCTGGGCTGACACCTCGGAGCCTGAAGCCTGCTTCGGATTCTGTGTCTCTGTCTCTCTCTGCTCCTCCCCAGCTGATGCTCTGTCCCTCTCTCTTTCAAAAATAAATAAACATTTAAAAAAAAAAAAAAGACTTTGTGATGAAGGGATCAGGCCGGGAAGGTGGAGAGGGGGTCCAGGGAGGGATCCGGGATCTTCCCCCCACAGGTGGCGGGAGCGGGCTGACACTTACCAGGAAAGAGGGCGGAAATAGGGCGCCCTTCCAGGAAGGCTTGTGGGTTTCGGCGATGGGAAGGCCGGGATTCCCTCTCTGGTTGCCTTTGTGTCTAGAGGATGTGTGCGATGGACCGGCACAGGGTCAGGCAAGGGCAGCCCTGCTCCTGGGGAGGCGGGGGACCCCGGGGTTGGGTGTATCTAACGCTGGACCCTCGCTCTCCCCTCCACAGCGGCCACACTGCCCTCCCAGGAGCCACCATGCAGGAGCCGCCGTTGGAACTCGCCATCGAGCCCCCTCTGAGCCAAGAGACATTTTCGGAATTGTGGAACCTGTAAGTGGGGGGTGGGGCGGGCTCCCTGCCAGCCTCCCGGGACCCCCCCAGTCCTGCCCGCCCACCCCATTCCCCAGCCACCTGGTGGGGCCCCTAGGAAACAAAACCCAGCACTGATGTTCTGCTCTTACCTTCCAGACTTCCGGAAAACAATGTTCTGGTAAGGCCTGGAGGTGGGGGGGGGGGTGCGCTCTGGGGACAGGGGCTGGAGACCTGGCCCTCTGACCCCTGCCTCCCCCACCTGCAGTCTTCCGAGCTGTCCTCGGCGGTGCATGAGCTGCCGCTCTCAGAGGATGTCGCGAACTGGCTGGACGAAGCTCCGGATGACGCTTCCGGAATGTCGGCGGCTCCGGCGCCAGCAGCCCCTGCGCTGACCACCCCTGCGCCAGCCATCTCCTGGCCCCTGTCCTCCTTCGTCCCTTCCCAGAAGACCTACGAGGGTGCCTATGGTTTCCATTTAGGGTTCCTGCAGTCCGGGACAGCCAAGTCTGTTACTTGCACGGTCAGTGGCCCTAAGGGGCTGGTTTCCATGGCAATGTTCAGGGCCTCGCTCCCCGCCCCTGCCCCCCCCCCGGGTTTCTCTGTTCAGAACTTTGGGATTCCTCCTCAGTCTTACCTTCTTGTCAGTCTTGCTACATTTGACCTGTGTAGTTTAGTCTGTGACGGTTGGCCTTGCCTCTGTCCCAACGTTGACATCTCCCCTTCGACCTTGGGCTTTTGTCGTCCGTCCTGTTCTACAGTCTGCATGTCTCATGGGGCCCTGGAACTGTCCTGGTTTTTTCCTTTGCTCCGTCGTTTCTTGGCTTTTGCGAGTGAGCTTCTGGGTTATAGACCCCGCCCCCACCATCACGAGCCATGTTTCCCACGCAGCACAGGGCTTCCAGCTGGCACGTAAGCAGCGTTTGTTCGTTTGACCCCCGCCCCCGACACGCGTCCCCTGACCTGTCCGTCCCTTCTCCTTCCCTTCCAGTACTCCCCGGCCCTCAACAAGCTGTTCTGCCAGCTGGCGAAGACCTGCCCCGTGCAGCTGTGGGTCAGCTCACCACCCCCGCCGGGAACCTGCGTCCGCGCCATGGCCATCTATAAGAAGTCCGAGTTCATGACCGAGGTCGTGAGGCGCTGCCCCCACCACGAGCGCTGCCCTGACAGCAGCGACGGTGAGCCGGCCGGGGGAGGGGGGGTTCCGGTGGGGCAGGGCTGGTGCCCGGGGGTCCCCGAGGCCCTGACTGATTCTCCCCGGTCCCTCTCAGGTCTGGCGCCTCCCCAGCACCTCATCCGGGTGGAAGGAAACCTGCACGCCAAGTATTTGGATGACAGAAACACCTTCCGACATAGCGTGGTGGTGCCCTACGAGCCGCCCGAGGTCTGCTTTGGCGTCTGGGGTCTCAGGGAGGGGTTTGTGAATGGCTGTCCAGTTGGGAGACTGGGGGGGGGGAGCTTTCGCCTTCTTATTCAACCTTCCCACAGCCCTGTGCGGTGTGCGGAGCCGGCTGGGTTAGCCCCGTCGCACAGCGGAGGAAACGGGCCTACAGACACTGCAGCCTGCCCGGGGCTGGGTGGCCTCACCTGGCCCTCCCTTCTCTCCCAGGTCGGCTCCGACTGTACCACCATCCACTACAACTTCATGTGTAACAGCTCCTGCATGGGGGGCATGAACCGACGGCCCATCATCACCATCATCACCCTGGAAGATTCCAAGTAGGGACCCGCATGCCACCCTGCCCCACCCCGGCCACCTTCTCCCATCCTGCCGCCCGTCCTGTCCTCCCCACCCATTCCCATCCCCGCGTGCGGAGTCTCCTCTGCTGTCCCGCGTCCTCCAGAGTTTTCTTTCCTCTGGCTTCGGGACCTTCTCTTACTCGCGTGGCTTCTCCACACTCCCTATAGGATGAGGAGGTTTGGGGGTATGGGGGCCCACCTCCCTCACTGCCTCCTGCTTCTGTCTTCTGACCTGGGTAGCGGGAAGCTGCTGGGACGGAACAGCTTCGAGGTGCGAGTCTGTGCCTGTCCCGGGAGAGACCGTCGCACCGAGGAGGAAAATTTCCGCAAGAAGGGGGAGCCTTGCCCTGAGCCGCCCCCTGGAAGCACTAAGCGAGGTAAGCGGGCAGGGACAAGAGGAGGCAGAGAGGGTGCGGTTCGGCTCAAGACTGACTCTCCTCTCGCCTTTCCTCACCTCTTTCCCAGCGCTGCCCCCCGGCACCAGCTCTACTCCCCCGCAAAAGAAGAAGCCACTGGATGGAGAATATTTCACCCTTCAGGTAATCAAGAGCCAGACGCCTAACCGACCGAGCCACCCGGGTGCCCCGATTCCTTTGAAATTAATATTCCTGGGTTGAAGCTTTGCTTCAAGTCTGCCACTCAAAATGCAGTTTTCTTCTTGACCGCTTTGCCTGCAATTAGGGCCTTTGCCAGCAGAGGGCAGTGGTGCCTCGAGACAGTGGCTCATGGTCGTGACTCCCTTCAGAGCTCCACTTCCAACCTGCGTTAAATGGTACTGTGACTTTCACCGTAATACTTCTTTATCCCCCTCCTCCCCTGCCACAGATCCGTGGGCGTGAACGCTTCCATATGTTCCAACAGCTGAATGAGGCCTTGGAGCTGAAGGATGCGCTGAGTGGAAGGGAGCCGGGTGGAAGCAGGGCTCACTCCAGGTGAGTCACCTGGACCCTCTCCCGGCCGCGCTCCCCTGCCTTCCTGCCAGAAAGGCCACAGGTCTCCACTCTAATGAAGGGAACTGGAGCCCTCACGGTGGGACCTGCCCTGCTCAGTCATGCTTCAGCCTTCCCCCAGTTGTATCCTGCACCCCCTCTTGTGCCTCTTGTTCATTTCCAGAACCCCCTAGCTCAGAGCTGGGGTCCCAAAATAGAGGCCCGATAACCATGTGGGCATATTAGACACCGCGGGGTTGAGACAGACCCCCAGCCCTGCCAACCACCCAGCAGGTCCGTGTGGCTTCGGCGACTCCCTTTCTTGGACTCAGTTGCCTTGTCTGTCAGCGGGGTCGGGGAAGAGGAAGACAAGACACAGAAGGACCCCGGGTGGTGACCCATCTTAGCTTAGACTCCCCTGCTCTAGCCTGGGGCTCTTCAGAGCCAGGATCTGAGACCAGCCTCCCGCTCACTGACCCCCTCTTCCCCTCCCCCTTGTCTCGCCAACAGCCACCTGAAGGCTAAGAAGGGGCAGTCTACCTCCCGCCATAAAAAGCCAATGTTCAAGAGAGAGGGGCTGGACTCAGACTGACGCCTTCCACTTCCTGTCGTCCCCCCCCGCCCCCGCCCCGCCACCCCCCGCCCCCCTCACCCTTGTCTTCCTTCCCTGGCATTTTTGGGACTCGGGAGCTTATGCCCCTGCTTGGTATAGGTGTGCCTTTGAAACTCTCTGAATTTTTCCATGTACCTTAGCCTAAGGCACTGCTAACAAAGTTGGCCTACATGGTTGCTTGGTAGGGGGAGGTAGGACCTTCCAACATAGTTTTTTTAAAAGATTTTTTACTACAAGGAACCAATGGGGAGGTAGGAAAACGCGCCTCCCCATAAAGTGTGGTTTAGAACCCCTCGGACGCTGGGTCGCGAGCCCGATTCTCTGCCATTTTAACCTGCTGCGGAGTTTGCCCTAACTGTATTGTCCATTTTTATGAAATGCTGATAACCACACCTACCTCACAGGGTTTGTTGTGAGTTAATGAAATGCTGTATTTGTCTGGCCCCAAAGGATGTTTTTATGACACAATGTCTGAGATTTGGTGCCTTCATGGCTACTGATTCCCTAACTTCCCTGTTGGTGGAGGGATGATCAAGTTTGTATGACCGGGGGTGGCTGGGGAGGGGTCCCCCCCTTGCTGGCCCGGCCAAATCCTGCCTTCCCTCTCGCCAAACCTCAGTTCCTAAAAGGAAATCTCACTCCATCCTACACCCTCGAGGGATTTGATCCCCAGTGGAGGGTTTTTATCTACCAAGGGGTACTTACTCCCCCGCCCCGCCCCCCCCCGCCCTCCCCCATGATCAATTTCTTTTGCACGCTGGGAGGCACATCTGCGTTCTTCGCCCACACCCCTCCTCCTCCTCCTCCCTTTTTATAGCCCCTTTTTATATCGGTTTCTTATTTTACAATAAAACTTTCCCACCACCTGTGTGTCTGAGGGGCGGGTGCCCGCGGAGGCTGCGTGGGGCCTGCCGTGCCGCAGAGGGGGGTAAGGAGGTGATGTTGGGAGACAGCCACCTGAGTGTCCGGGGAGGTGGGGGGGGGGCGCCACGCCGGGGTTCCGGGAGGAGAACAAAAGCTGGAGACTGGGTCAGTCTGTGGGCTGCATGACAACAAGGGAGGGGGGGACTCCATTCATAACTCGGGAACCAACTGTCCCTCCTCCCCCCCCCACCCCGCCCCAGCCCTGCCAGGGCTGGCACAAAGTTCTCTCCTGCCCCTGCTTCTAGGATTGGGCTGCTGCCCCCTCTCTCGGCCTCTCACCAAGGATTATGGGATTTAAATGTCTGATTTAGCAAGCTGAGCCTCTGGGTGGCCATCTGCTCCGCAAGAAAGGGGCAGGAGCCCTGGGTCCCCGAGGAGAAAGACGGTGGGTGCCGTTGGGTGCAGAGCGGGCGCCGGGAAGGCCTGCCGGCCCGGGTCCCAGGAAAGTGGGGGCGGCTAAGGTGAGGGCCGGGGTGCGGGGCTGGGGCCTTCCCAGCATCCCCTCATCCTGGGCCTCAGGCCAGACAATTCAATGAATTGAAGCTTTAAACTCTGCCAGGAAAACCTCAAAGGGCTTCTTGGGGTAGGGAGGAGAGCTGAGGTTGGGGAGCTCGGCTCCCCACCCCCCCCCACCCCGGCCTGTGCTGTCCCTCGGTGCTACTGGCTCCCAGGGAGGGGGACCGGGGGGGCGAGCTCTCCCCATCACCCACTGCTGCCAGAGCCAGCGCTTGGAGGGGCAGCCAGACGGTGGGGACATGGCTTGGCCCACCTCCTCCCCGGACCCTGCGGGAGGGGCGCTAAGGTCCGGAGAAGCTTCTGGGGCCCGCAGTCCTCTCAGCCTCATGGAGCAGGCGGAAAGTGCCTGCGGGGGGAACTTGGCTTGCCCCAAGGTCCCAGACGGCCGTGCACCCACCACCAGCCTCCCCTGCCTCAAAACCACCTTCTTTCTCTTTCTCGCCGGGGAATACCAAACACTCCCCAGGAGATCTGGAACCATCTCCTTCAGAGACCTTAAACTTCGTTGTCTCTCCCCACACGCCTCGAGGCGGGTCACCTTGAAGCTCCCTTCTGACCAGCGCCCGGCACCCCGGACTCGTGTGTCCCCAGACGGTGTCCCTAGCTGTGGGACCGCGACCTTTTCTGCTCCGCTCCTTCAGAAAGCAGGTCCGACCGGGCCCTGCGCAAACCGCCGTGAGCCGACAGATCACTGGGCCGGGAAGGAGGCCGGGTTCGCGGGCCAACTCGGCGGTGAGCTGTGTGACCCGTGCTGCGTCCCGGACTCTCTGGTCCTGCCTGCCTGCCTTCCGTGGGGTTCATTCAGTCATCCATCTAGTCCATGGGCATTCACTCGTGCTTTCCTCTGCCTGGCTCTGTTCTAGGATCAGGGGCCCACGGCAGACATGGGCCCTGCTCTCAAGTTCAAAGCCCAAGCCTTGTATCACCGAGATTTGGGATATCTCTTGGGAAGCCTGGGTGGCTCGGTCGGTTAAGTGTCCCAACTTTGGCTCAGGTCGTGCTCTCCTGGTGCGTGAGTTCAAGCCCTACATCGGACTCACTGCTGTCAACACAGAGCCTGCTCCAGAAACTGTCACTCTCTCTCTCTCAAAAATGAGCATTTTTTTTTAATGGAAAAAAAAAAAAACAACTTTATCTCCCTGAGTTCAGGTACATGGGGTTCCCAATGTCCTAACACCCCACAAGAGTTGTACTCTGAGGAAAGTCTCTACCCATAAATGCTTTCATTATTTTAAAAAACGAGAGAGAGCTGGGACGCCCAGCTGGTTAAGTGTCCGACTTCGGCTCAGGTCATGATCTCACGGTCCACCAGTCTGAGTCCCGTGTCGGGCTCTGTGCTGACGGCTCGAAGCCTGGAGCCCGCTCTTAAGATTCTCACTCTCTTTGCCCCTCCCCAGCTCGTACTCTATCTGTCTCTCTCAAAAATAAATAAATATTTAAAAAGGAAAAGAGAAATCAAAGGAACCTAGCATGCATCCTGAAAAAAAGATACAAATTGTTGAACGAGAAACCAGACTTGGTCGAAAGGGTAAAATCTAAATGCAGGTTTTTTGGTTTTTTTTATGTTTGTATTTTATTTTTGCGAGAGAGAGCCCGCACATGCACG
Source organism: Paguma larvata (assembly GCA_030068075.1). Classification (NCBI taxonomy): domain Eukaryota; kingdom Metazoa; phylum Chordata; class Mammalia; order Carnivora; family Viverridae; genus Paguma; species Paguma larvata. The sequence goes on from CM057843.1 coordinate 21,683,097, forward strand.
CGAGTGGGGGAGGGGCAGAGAGAGAGGGAGACCCAGAATCCGAAGCAGGCTCCAGGCTCCGAGCTGTGAGCACAGAGCCCGACGCGGGGTTCGAAATCACAAACCGTGAGATCGCGACCTGAGCCGAAGTCGGACGCTCAACCGACTGAGCCCCCCAGGCGCCCCCAAAAGCAGGAGTTTAGAAAAAAGATAAATTTATAGAAGGAAAAGAAGGGACGCCTGGTGGGCTCAGTCAGAAGCACATGTGACTCTTGATCTCAGGGTTATGAGTTCAAGCCCCACATTGGGCGCAGAATTTACTTAAAAAACGAAATAAGAATAATAATTTAAAAACACTCAAGAGCTGATTGAAAACACAGCAAGGACCACTGATTGGTTCGATGCGCCCTAAACTATTCTATGCCAGAAGAAAAGAATGAAATCTCCAATTTATGTAAAGTTGTGATTTCATTAATATACAACCTGATTAAGACCGTAAAAACCTAGCAGCGAAATTAACGTGCAGAGATGCAAAACTCAACATAGTATCAGAACGCATTGATGACTCCGAAGATTAACGCCCTAAGTCCAGGTTTATTCCAGGAGCACAAAGTTGGTTTTGTAGAGAAATCTATCAACGTAATTCATTGCATTAACAAATTAAGGAAGAAAAACAGGATCATGTCGAGAGATGCTGAAAGACGTTTGATTAAATTTCAGCATCCATTCCTTTAAAAAAACTTAATTAAAAATAGTAATGGAATACAAGGAGATATTATTCTAATGGTTAAACACTAAAATAATTTCGATTAAAATAAAGAACCTATATAGGATGTCTACCATGTTATAATGCGTTTAAGAGGGTCAAAGAAAGAAAAAGACGCTGGTGAATTCCCTCTTCGTCTTTTTGATCGTAATTAGACTACACACCTAAACGCTCGAGAGACCATAACAAACAGCTCTTGGAATCAAGAGAATTTAAGAAGGCAGATAGTAGATACATATTTTTTATCTTCTCGAAAAAGCACTAAGAGGGGAACCTGCCTGGCTCAGTCAGAACAGCCCGTGACACTCGATCTCAGGGTCACGAGTTCAAGCCCCATGTTGGGCGTAGAGATTACTTTTTTATTTTTTTTAATTAAAAAAAATTTTTTTAATGTTTATTTTATTTTTGAGAGACATAGAGACAGAGTGTGAGCAGGGGAAGGTCAGAGAGAGAGGGAGACACAGAATCTGAAGCAGGCTCCAGGCTCTGAGCCATCAGCACAGAGCCCGACGAGGGGCTCGAACTCACAGACTGTGAGATCATGACCTGAGCCGAAGTCGGCCGCTTAACCAACTGAGCCACCCAGGCGCCCCTTATTTTTTTTTATTTTAATGTTTATTTCTTTTTGAGAGAGAGAGTGAGGGGGGGGGGCAGAGAGAGGGAGACACAGAATCCAAAGCAGGCTCCCGTCTCTGAGCTGTCAGCACAGAGCCCGATGCGGGGCTTGAACTCGTGAACCGCGAGATCATGACCTGAGCTGAAGTCGGATGCTCAACCGACTGAGCCACCCAGGCGCCCCGAGATTACTTTTTTAAAAAGTAAATAAATAAATGTTTTTAAAAGGCAGTGGGGGTGAGGGCCGCCTGGCTGGCTCAGTCGGTGGGGCATGGAACTCTTGATCTTAGGGTCATGAGTTTGAGCCCCGTGTTGGATGTAGAGATTACTAAAAAACTAAAATTAATAAAAGGATGGAGAGAAACCTCCTCACCTTGCAGATACCAGAAAACACACTGTGAAACTACTGAAATGAAATGAATATAGCTTGGCCTATGGGGTTCCTGGGTGGCTTAGTTGGCTGAGAGTCTAGCTCTTAATTTTGGCTCAGGTCGTGATCTCATGGTTCATGAGTTCGAGCCCCGCATCGGGCTCAGTGCTGACAGTGTGGAGCCTGTTTGGGATTCTCTCTCTTCTCTCTGCCCCTCCCCTGCTCGTTTGCTCTCTGTCTGTCTAAATAAATAAATAAACATTATATATATACATAGAGAGAGAGAAGAGAGAGAGTGGTAGATAAGCCAGGGGCAGCGAGTAGTAAATCACAGCATACAGGAAATTTTATTATATGGCCACAGTTGGCATTTCAACTCAATGGGAAAAAATTACAGATTTTTAAAAAATATTTTTTCTTGGGGGGGGTCCTGGGTGGCTCAGTTGGTTAAGTGTCCGACTCTTGATTTCGGCTCAGGTCATGATCTTACCACTTGTGAGATCAAGCCCCGTGGAGTTCTGCACCGACAATATGGACCCTGCTTGGGGTTCTCTGCCTCCCTCTCTGCTCCTCCCCTGCTCACTCTCTGTCTCTGTCTCTCTCTCAAAATAAATAAATAAACAAACACTTAAAAAATTTTTTTCCCCTTGGGGCTCCTGGATGGCTCCATCATTTGAGCATATGACTTCGGCTCAGGTCATGATCTCACAGTTCGTGAGTTCAAGCCCCGCGTTAGGCTCTGTACTGTCAATGCAGAGCTTGCTTGGGATTCCCTGTCTCCTCTCTCTCTACTCACCGCCCCCCCATGCTCTCTCTCTCTCTCTCTCTCTCTCTCAAAATAAATAAACAAAAATATTCCAAAAAAATAATAGTAAATAAATATGTTTTCTTGCTGAGTAAACTCTATGCCCAACATATGCCTCAAACTCACCCCCCCAAGGTCAAGAACCGCACGTCCTACCAACTGAGCCGGCCAGGCTCCCTAGATTTTTGAAAAGTAAAGTGAAGTTGACAAAACAAAATAAAACAAAGAACAAAACAAATAAACAAAGAATAAAACAAAGTAGAAAAACAAAATAAAACCGGACTCCGAGTTACACCACACACAAAAAGAAACAAAGATCAGGAGACTTCAAGCGGAAGTAAAAATTGAAACGAAATTAAAATCCTGCCTCTCCCCAACACCCACAAAAATCTGGAAAATAGGAATCTACTCTAGTGACTGGAAACCCGGAAACCACAAAAGAACGAGACACGTGAAGGAAGACCTAACACTGTAACGGGGAGGCAAACAATTACTTGGGCGGAAAGGGGCAGAATTTTGCAACGCAGAAAGCAGTTGCCACCTGTAGCGCTCAAAGAGCTTGATCGAATGAAGAAGGGAAAGATGACCCAATGGAAAAAAAATACTATGCAGCCAGCTAAAAAAATAGATGCCTTCGAGCTCTGCCAGGTGAAATAGCGCAAGAAATCGATGGAGTGAAAAACAGTGAAATGTACAAATGGGGCCCGGTTCTGGCATGCTAACGCGCAACCCCAGCAGTCCGTGCGCGCTCAGTGGCGCGTGCATACACGACTCATTCGTGATAAAATCGTGTCTACGGACGCCTGTGTCATAAAGCTATTTTTCAAGGCAAATACTAACTCATTGCAAGCAGACCAACAAAAATGAAGCCCAAGAAAACAGAAAGTAGCTCTGAACCCATCCCCGGAGGTCAGAGTAGCATCGTTCTATGGACCCATCCGTCCCTTTTTTTTTTTTCCCTACGCTTCTGTATATGCTTTTACCCCCAATTAGGATCGTAACGGTTCGTACTGTTTTTTGAGATCTGTTTCTTCCACTTTTCCCACGTCCCTGGGCATTTGCTCACGGTATTCTCTCTCCCCAACCACCCCACCGGAACCCCTCAGTAGAAAGCCGTTGACCACTCTGGATTTTAAGCCTCTCCGGCTTTCTCCCCTCCCTGGAGGCACGTTTAGGTCTACCTGGTATGAGGGTTTCTCGGGAACTCCTCACCTCTCCCGTTAAACCGGGGAGCTCCTTGGGAGCTGGCAGTCTGCCTCTTTCATAAGCGTGTCTTCGCGGTGCCTAGAATGCATACAGTAGGCACTTCGTAAGTAGCGCCGAACGAAGGGATTTAGGCTCCCGCCTCTCTTGCTCTGAGCGATCGCAAAGACGGTATCTACGAGGGAGCGATCTAGAAGGCAGATGCTTGGGCACTGCATGAAGTCAAAGCTGGGAAGCAGGACCCCCAAGGCCCAGGTGACCCCCGAATCACCCAAATCGCCCCCGCTGCGCTCCCCTCCCTTCCCAGAACTCTTCCAGCGCTCAGAAAGGAACAACCCACACGCCGGGCTCCGTGTGATATATATTTATATATATAATTGCTCTCATTTTCTTGTACTTTATCTTCTTTTTACAGTAGATCTGACACAGGCATTAAATAACTGCAGAGAGAGACCACTGGGACGAGGGAATGCAGGAAAACATGGGGACCCCAGTGAGAGGGAAGGAGGGAGGGGGTCCATCCTGGGGGGGAGGGGCGGCGTGGAGGCTGCAGTGTCAGAAAAGAAATGGAGAGTTAGAGAGGGCGGAACGGAAGGGCGTTATCACTCAAGAACACCAGAGGCCCCTCGTGTAACATTCTATGGGCACTATGGGGTCGTTTAAAAAAAACGCCAAGGGGTCCCGAAGGAGACGGAGGCCAAGAAATTCAGAGCCTAGACTGGGGGGCTATTTGCAGCGTCGAGGCTGACATGCGGAGGAGAGGGAAGGAGTTAGTGATTAGCTGACAACGTGCTAAGAGAGGCCAGAGGGAGAGTGGGGGGGGGGGTGTGGCTCCAGGCCCAGGGGAAGGAGGTGAAATAGTCCCATAGCCAGCTGACGTTTCCAAGGTGGCCACTGGGGACCCAGCCCAAATGGCTGCCCTCCCCCAGCGCTCCGGGGAAGTGGAACTTGAAGGATATTCTGGGAAAACAAACAGGGAAACAGTGAGCCGTCGTCGTCGGCCAAGAAACAAAGTGGATGGTCAGCCTAGGTCAACCCCATCCCTCCGAGGAGTGCCTATGTGGGTGACGGGAAGAGAATTTTCGAGAAGAACCAACAGGGCCTCCTCTTCCAGACCCTCGTTCCCGGCTCGCGCCAGTCACCACAGGGTGAGGAGACAGGGGGGAAAAGGCCACAGAGCCACCTCGTCCTCAATTACAAAGAGCTGTCTTTCCGAGGAGGGAACAGGGATGGAGAGGACGTGGACACACCTGCCAAAGCCGGAGGAGCCGGGTAAAGTCAAAAGCCACCAAGACGGTGACTGTGGCGGTGAGGCAGAAAGCGAGGGAGAGTCAGAGGGAGGTGAATGGGGGGGGCCACGCTCATGTCTGCAAAGCAGGGGTGAAACGAGATCCGTGTGGGGGAGAGAGAGGGGGCGGGGAGGTGGAGGGGTGTGAAGGCAGGTGTGAAGGGGGGCGGGCGGCCATTTTCCATTGCTCTCTGGGGACAGCAGGGGTGGGGACACCCCACTCACAGCCAAAACCAGAACCGGAACAGCCCCTGACTCCTTGGGCCCGGCCTTCCTGGGATCCCGCCTCCCTGCCCGTGACCGAGCCGGAACCCGGGGAGGGGCGGGGAGGGGGGAGGCCGAGGGAAGGCCAGGGAACCACAGGGGGCACAGGCTGGGCTCCACGCAGTAAGGAAACGGGGCGTGAGGCTCAAACAAGTCATCGCTCTGTTATAAAAAATACCTTTGGGGCGGGTGAGGGAGGGATCAGGCAGGGTCGGGGACATTCCAGAAGCATCCAGAGGAAGGAGGTGGGGGCAGGAGGAAGGGGCCTCAGGTTTTGTTGATGCGGAGTTTGAAGGCCACGCGGCCCGCGAACTTGTCTCGCTCGTCATCCGTGGCGATGTTGGCAGCGTTGATACGGCATTCCACGTTCACCTCCACGTTGGGGGTCACGTCCAGGAACTTCACGGCCACCAGGGGCTGCGTGTAGTTCACCTGGGCCGGAGGAGGAGAGCAGAGGTCCAGGCCCTCGGCCACTCGGCCTCCTTCCCGAGGACCCCGCTCCCCGGGAGGAGCCGCCGGGGCCGGAGTGGGGTGGGGGGGGCGCCCGCAGCACTTACGTGGAACTTCTTCCCGTAGTAGGGGAAGTACATGAGGTCGATGGTGCCGTTGGGGGGGAACATGACGAAGGGGCCGAGATTCTCAGCATCTTCATCCCGCTGTGGGGGCGCAGGGGGGCGGGGAGGGGGAGAGCGGGTCAGGGACGGCCGGAGCCCGGCCGCTTTCCAGACCAGCCGCTGTTCTGCCTTCGCCCCAAGTAATTTCTGCCTCAAATCTGTTTCCCCGAGGCTGTGTGTCTCTGCGTGCGTGCGTGCGCGTGTGGGCATGTGCGCGGGAGGGGCTGTCCCGGGTCTTTTGTCAGCCTGGGAAGTCCCGAAGGATGCTACCGCTCCCGGGGCCGCCCCCTTACACTCCCCCGCCCCGTTCTTACCCCGGCCGCAGGGATCGGTTTCTGGAGCGGAGCCAAGAGAGAACAGATCAGTGAGTAAGGGCTCGGAAGGAAGGGGAGGGGGTGTGCGCGCGCGTGCGTGTGTGCGCGTGTGTGTGTGTGTGTGTGTAAAGAGGACCGGAAGTTTCTAGAGAGGACAGAGGGGGTTCCAAGGACAACCGAGCGGCGGCAGATGGTGCTAACTACCAGAGACCTAGAAAGAACCTAAGAGCAGGTGAGACCCAGGAGGCCGAGCGGAAGACACGGTGGTGATCGGGACAGAAGCGGAGGGCAAGGCGCGGGCGGAGTCAGAGAGGCGGTGCCTAGCCACACGAGAGCATCCCAGAGAGAAGCGGGGGTGGCGGGAGCCCCTTGGAGTCCGAGCCATATTGGCGCCCACTCTTACCCCCTTGTCCCTAGAGAGATAGGGCCTCTGACAGCAAAGGGGACCGAAAGATACGGGTGAATCACAAGGAAGCCCAGAAAGGCAAACAGACGGGCAGGTGGACAAGGCCCAGCCGACTCACCTTCCCCACACAGGTGACGTTCATGCTCTGATTGGCTCCTGCGTAGAAGTTGATGACCTGGAGTGAAGAAAGGGAGGGCGTAGTCAGAGGAAGGAGACGGCAAAGACGCAGGCGTCCGGCCTCTCCCGTCCCCCTCCGCAGAACCTGGCCTCCAACGGCCCCAACCCTCTTACTCCCCCAGCCGCTCAAACAGCCACAAATCTCCCCAGCGAAAGGAAGCCGATGCCAGCGGACGGTGGCCCCGGCCCCCCTCTTCGTTCTCCCCGGTGACCGAGGCCACACGTACCCGGTTCATCTTGATGAAGACACAGGGCTGCCCGGTGCTGTAGCCATAGTGGGTCGGGTCCCCAATGCCAGAGCAGTCGCCCAGCTGGGTCCGGTTGAACTGGCAGGCACGCTTCGGGTAGTTGAGGACCCCGTTATCGGGCTGCTCGTAGTAGCGGCCAGGGCGGCAGACATCGTTCTTCTGGGCTTGGATGGAATCGTTGTAAGCTAAGGAGGCGGGAGAGACAGAGAGAGTCATGGGGCCAACGTTCCGCTTCCGGGGTCCCCCGAGCCCCTGGCCGAGCTCCTGCTCGGCCCACGTCGCCGGCCCCTCACTCACGCTCCAAGAACTTGTTGAGCTTCTGAACGTGTTGGTCCCAGCTTTCAGTGTCACTGACGTTGACAATGACATCAAGATTCTCGGTCTTGGGGCGAATCATCAAACCTATACCAGATAAGGAGATATATATATACATATACATATACACACCTATATATACATATATACATCGGATATATATATATCCGATGAGGGGCCACACACGGAGGGAGGAAGGTGGACACAGGGAACGGCAGGGGTAAGGAGGGAGGAAGAGCTAAGACGTACAGCACCTTCCCAGGTCGCAAAGGCCTCGGCCGTGGGAAATGGGAAGGCAGGCAAACTTTAAGTAAGGGGGTCCGCAGAACCCAGCCTCTATACGCCGTGAGCTCTCCTCGGGCCGGAAGTTCTTTTTTGGAGGCTGGGGGGCACAAGTGCGGTCCGTGGCGGGTGGGGAGCCGCGGCACTCACCCGGCGTGGCCAGTCGGTCCTGGTACTTGGGGGTGTGGTCAGAGACCGTCTGCAGCATCACCCACATGGTGAGGGTGAACATGGCCGTGAGGAAGCCGTAGAAGACGAGGTAGAAGAGGAGGATGAAGGCTGGGGGGGGGAGGAAAGAGGGTGAGCAGGTCCCAAGTCTCCCCCGCCAGGACGTCACCGATCCCCACAGAGCCCTGTCCCGCTCCGACGTTCTGCACCGGGCCCCGCGGGCCGCAGAGTCTTGGGGACATCGGAGAGCCTTCCCTTGGGAGCTGAACGCGACCAGCTGGAAACAGGCAGTTGTGTCTGGCGTCCAGCCACGGCTCCCAGGCCCCTCCGGCCCTGAAGGCGGCGAGAGACCTAAATGCTCGAGGCGGGGACCGCCCCAAGTATAGGCCGCAGGCATTCTGCAGCAAATGACGCTCCCGCCCTGTCAGCCATTCGTGACCCTGAAAAGGCAGAGCGTCTGTCACCGCTTCGTGGGCCCTCGTGGTTAAAGCTGTCGGGCGCGAGGACTTTTTCAGCCGCCACTGGCCACCCCCCGCAGCCAAACTCTCACCCCCTCCCTCTGAGGGTGGGCCCTCGCATTCCGACAGCAAACTCTTCGCTCTGCCAGCGCCCCATACAAGTCACACCTCGAACGCGGCTCCCGTCTAGCTACGCAGTCTCTCGGAGCTGCCCAGAACCTTCAACGGTCACGCCGTCCCCCAGTTCACGCGCGGCACCCAGGGAGAGGCGGCGAGTAAAGGCAGAAGGTTCTAGAGGCTTCCCGGGAGGGAGCAGGTCCTCGCTGGGTGTGACGTGTAGCTAGCTCCTTCACTCCTCAGCCTAGTGTGAGTGCCTGCTGGTGCCACCACCCAGGACCCCCTGTCCTTCCATCTCAGAGGGCACTGACCCCACGAAGCTTCTCCAGATTTCTCCAAGGCATCCTGGACCCCCTTCAACCCCAGGGTTGCTGGGACTGCCCAGTTTCCCGAAGGCAAGGACTGCCTTGGTGGGTGGGCTGATGGGAACAGTCTTCAACCCATGTGTATGAACTGTAAATTGTGTCACAACAGGGTCCCCTATGCTTGACTTCCCAGTTTAATAATCTCATTTGGAAGAATGCCACCCTTCACCTGCGCTGGAGCCCAGCACCAGACCCTGGGCTAGAGACACCTCCCTCTACACCCCTTGAGTCGCGTCGTGGGTTGGCAAGGTCTCCACGACACCCTGCCAGATGATGTATGTGCACGGCTCACGGCTGGTGACCACTCCTCCCTCCGCTGGCGACATCCGAGCCTCCAACGTCCACCCTCCGAAACCTCCAAGGCCACCCCTCTCCCACAGCCCCCCACCCACAAAGCAGCCGCCGAAATTCTCCAAACAGCAGCGGGATACTGACAACTTCCGCTGTGAACCCCCCCCCAGCCCCCGCCAACCTCTCCAAGACCCGCCCCCTCATGAATGTTCCCAGGGTCCAGGGGATGGGCACGAGCTAAAAATAGACGACGGGCTTGGCGAGCGAGCTAGTGAGAGTCAGAGGGAGGGAAGGGGCGCTCTTCTGGGGAAGGGGGGGGGCGGCCGTGTGCAGCGGACCTGCCCCGAGAGGGAGCGCCAGCGCCGCGACGCGGACACGCGCGCAGAGCCCGCGACCCCCCGCGCGAGGGGGCTCCGCGGGGGACGGGCAGGCGGCAGTGACCTACTTTCGCCGCCTCCGCAGCGGGCCGGCCGGGGAGATTAGACCGGCGATTCGGCCCCCTCCCAGGCCGGAGCCCGGCAGGGGGGCCGGACGCCGGGGACCCGGGAAGGGAGCCCGGGGCCGAGCCCGCGGGGACCCGGTGCACTCCCCCCCTCCCCGGGGCGTCGCCCCGAGGACCCCCGCCCCGCCCCACGCGCGGCCGGCCCTGCGTACCCCAGCTGGTCCCGGTGCGGCCCATGAACTGGTGCGTCCTCGGGTTCCACACGAACTCCTTCCACTCCTCAACCACCTGCCCGCAGCTCTTCTTCTCCTTCTGGATGACCATCTTGGCGGCGGGGGGCGAGTCCCGCGCGGGGCGGGGGGCTGCGGAGAAGCTGGGGTGCGGCGCGCGGAAGCCCCCCCCCCACGCTCCGGAGCGCGCGGGGAGCAAAGGCGGCGGGGGCGAGGGGGACCCTCCTCAGATGGGCAGCCGCAGCAAATCCCGGGGTGCACGGCCACGCGCTGCGGGGTGCCGGCAGCGCGGCGTAGGCTGCACCGATCCTAGGCCCCCCCCCACCCCGGGCTGCGAGGAAAAGGGGGCTGTCAGAGCAGGGGAGGTTAGAAAGAGGAGGGGTGCGATGCAGCCTCCCCCCCCAGACCTTCTAGAAACAAGATGAAAAGGGATGCCAAAATAGACGGCTGCAGAACCCGAGCGAGACGCAGAAAAAATAGGGGTGCAAGGAGGCCAGGGAGGGGTGGGGGAGGGGGCTGCCCCAAAATCCAAGACGCAAAGAGGCTGCGGAGAGGGACCCGGTGGCCGCTCAAGGCTCTTCCGCCAAGCGGAGACCGCCACACCAGTAGTGGCTCGGCCGCGGGGGTGGGGCAGGGACGCGCAATGGGTGGACGGCCAGGGCTGGGGGTCCTCCGGGCGGAGGCTCCGCTCCTCAGCAGTGCGGGGCCGGCGGTCGCCGCGCGCAGTCTTTATAGTCGGCGGCTGTGGGGGACCCGCCCCCTTTCCACCCCCCAGAGGCCCCGCCTCCTCGCCGCTGGCCCGGGCGACCTCATGCATATGCAAATAGGGAGAGAGGGATTGGGTCCGCCCCCCTACCCCCGCCGCCTCTTTAAGACCCGGAGGTCTCTCCCCTCCCCCACCCCAGGTACCAGACTGGATCAGGTGGATGGAGGGGTTGGAGGGCGTGTCCGGGCCAAGCGGAGGGAAAGGGAACCCCAGAGAGACACCGAGCTGGAGAGGGAAGCCGATCTTTGCTGCGAAGGGGCCCCAGGCCGCCTGTTGGAGACTAAGATCCGGAGACGGACAGGGCCAACTGTGACAGGGATAGAGAAAGAGCCAGAGGCCGAGAAAAACAGAAGGCACCAGCCAGGGCGCTAGACCAGCCGGGATGGAAGCTAGAACAGGCCACACAGGACGGATAGAGGCCACCGCAGGAGGGAAATTCCCCATGGGGGAGCAGCTACCAGCTCCCCCAACACCTTCTCCAATCCCACGGCCCCTGGTCCTCTCCGAGCCTAGGGGCTTCCCCATGTCCCCACCGAACTCTCCCACCCGAGCCCCTCCCAAGGCCACCTCCCTAGCTCCTAGCATTGCCGGGAAGACCCACCCCTGGACCTAGGTCTGCTCAGGTGCGGAGTCTCCCCCCCCCGACCCCCGTCTGAACTCCCCCTCCCCGTTGGCCCATTTGGGTTGACAGACGTGGGCCAGTTGAGCACCCGCCAGAGACGTTGTGCAACTAGGGAGGCAACCTCGCAGTTCTCACCAGTTCTCACAGGGCTCGAGAGACCCGCAGTCTGGTGGGGGCGGGGGTAGGGGTACCAGAGCCTCTAAAGACCGCGAGTTAAGAATCCTCCTCTCTCCCTTTTCATCTCTCTTCGGATCTTGTCGCCTTGCCTTGGAGAGGTATCCTTGGCCCTAGTCCTCACCAGTGCCCGTTCTGACTCTCCCCCTGGCCCTCAAACTCTCTCCCTCCAGCCCAGCTTCGTGGACTTGGGGTCTGTTCGAAAACCGCCCCTGCTCCTCGCAATGGCTTTGTGCTCAGTTTAGTGCTCTGCTTTCACCGTCCTGTAACTCGTCATAATTTTATCTTTGAACTTGCAGTTCGTGTGCAAAGCCCAACGGGACGGCGGAGGATAGTGTGTGAGCCGAGGGGATGCAGGTAACGTGCCATTCGTGATGCCTCCGGGGCGTCGAACTCAGGTGGACCCATCACGCGAGGGACCACAGCGAGACTCAGACTGAGGACGCGGCAAGCGTGTTATGCGTGCAGCTGGATAACTGGGGGTGCTGACAGCTGAGAGGCCACACTACGTTCGAGGCAGACCTTGAACCCTAGAAGGCAACGACCTTCTAGAAGACACGGGCGATGAAGGCGATTCAGCCAACCGCTTCTGCTGGCGACGATGACAAGGAAGGAAAGGGGAAAGTGGCGAGGCCCATAATTCCTTTTGCTTCCAGTCCTTCCGTGCTCGTCCGTATGCCGAAGGCAGAAAAAATGTTAATTTTTCTTTATTTCGAACAAGTGAAATAGCAAAAACTCCATGAGAAGTCGAGAAAAGAACCAGAGAAGAAAGGAAGACATTTTTCCTTTCAGTACCATGCTTGGCACTTTTTTCCTGCTTTCTGAACGGGGGATTCCTACAACTTCGTTTTGCACCAGGTCCTGCAAATTACACAGCGGGCTCTGCCTCAGTCCCTTCTGCAGGCTCCGGATTAATTTTCTCCAGATACAGTTTTAATGAGGCCACTCGTCAGCTCAAAGGTCTTCGCTGGCTTCCTGTTGCCCTGCAGGATGGAGTCCTGAGTCTTCCGTCTAACCCTCAGGCCATTCCGCTACCTAGCCCCGGCCTGCGTCCCCAGCCCCCTTTCCCACTAGGACCCAACTGGTCCTTTGCTGGAGCTGAGCCGGCCACTCCCAGGACGGGCTGTGCTTACTCCTGATTTCACACCTTTGTCCGTTTCTTGTCCTGGAAGGCTGCCCGCCCTTCAGAGTCCAGCCCCAGCTCCCATTCATTCGTTCGATGCGTATCTAATGAGCTTTCGCTTAGAGCCAGGCACCGTTCTGGTTCCTGCGCTTCTGGGACTCCCATTCCAATAAACAATAAAAACAAGCAAACAACTAACACGACGTATTACAATACCATGCAGAAAAAAATAAAACAGGGTGCTGTGCCAGAGAGCCCCTGGGTGGGCAGGGAGGGCCTTACTGAAGAGCTAACGGTCCATGCGAGACCCAAGGAACCCAAAGAACCACGGGGACCTGTAGAAGAAGAATCTTCCAAGAGGAGGAAAGTCTTAAGTGCAAACGCTGGGCTTCAACGAGGGGAAGGTGAGATTAAGCAGCAGATCCGAGAAGTGGGCAGCTCGTACAGGTCTTTGCAGGCCAAAGGTCATAGTTTGGATTTTTTTTTTTAATGTTCATGTGTTTTTGAGAGAGAGAGAGAAAGAGAGAGAGTGTGAGCAGGGGAGAGTCAGAGAGAGGGAGACACGGAATCCAAAGCAGGCTCCAGGCTCGGAGCTGTCAGCACAGAGCCCGACGCGGGGCTCGAACCCACGAACTGTGAGATCATGACCTGAGCCAAAGTCAAAGGCTGAACCGACCGAGCCCCCCAGGCGCCCCTGGGCATGGTTTGGATTTTAATCCAACCATCATAGAAGCAATTCTAGGGTTTTAAACAGCGGGGACTACATGATTCAATTTCGTGAAAATCGCCACGGCTACTGTGTGGAGAGTGGACCTCGGGAAGCAAGGAGACAAGGAGACGGTTCGGGAGGCATGGCAGTAGTCCGTGCAGGAGATATGAATGTTCTGGACCAGGGTAATAGGTGTGCCCGGTGGAGAGGAGAGGAAAGGTTCAGATCTATGTCGGAAGTACCGCGATAGGAACGACGCGGGTGACAGAAAGAGAGGTACCGAGCCTACTGCCTGGGTTTTTGTCTTGAGTAATGGGGCCAAAACCTCTTAGGGGATATTTTTGTTTTTATTCATTTTGAGAGAGAGAGAGAGCAGGCAGGGGAGGGGCAGGGAGAGAAGGAGACAGAAGGAGAGAGAGAATCCCAAGCATTCTCCATGCCGTCCGCTCAGAGCCCAGTGCCCAGGCGGGGCTCAAACTCACAAATCATGAGATCATGACCCGGGCCGAAACCAAGAGTTGGCTGCTTCACCGGCTGAGCCACCCAGGCTTCCCGACTCTTAGGGTATTTTATCTTTTCAAGCAGATTACGAGCATTTTGAGAGCAGGCCTCTGTCTTAGCTGTCTATATACCCTCTACGCCTCTCTACCCAATCCACAGCGCTACGCAAAACAAGGGCTGGTTGCCCAATGGTGCTTAAACACGGAAGGGCTCCTTCCGCTACTTTCTCTTTCCTTCATCAGGCGAGGAGAGCCGAAACGAGCTGGGTCCGATCTGGAGAGATGAGGCCTGGACCCTACCCTCAACGCACGCCTCAAGACGCACAGCCTGGCCAACACTGGCCTGGGAGCGGCCTCCAGACGGCTAGCTCAGTTCGCCAGCTCCCTCGGCAAAGAACGAGTGTCTTCCGTGCGTCTCACGGGAAGGCCGGGGTACCCGTTGCTTCTAGCCCATCTTCTTCTCCTCTCCCGTGAGTGTCAGCAAGAGGATGGAGAGAGCATTCCATTAAGTGCGGCACTGGTGTTCACGGGGACATTAGCTAAGGAATCAGGGCAGGTCAAAGAGCCAACGTCTTCCCAGAATCCAGTCCTAACGCCAGCATCTCGAGAGAGAGAAGGAAGCGAATAAAAACTCCCATGCCCCCTCTCCCAAATCCAGAGCCTGACATGAGCCTGGATCCACCTCCCCACCAAACCCCAGGGATTCAGCTCTCTAGGTTCCCAACGGGATGGGTCTTTGCAGAGACAAGAACAAAGAAAGAAGAGTGCTCCGGCACACGGATGGGGGAGGGGTTATTATTTAACAGGGACAGAGTTTCGGTGTTGCAAGATGAAGAGGTCTGGGGATGGACGGTGGTGATGGTTGCCCCGAACCGAGAAACTTCATGCCACTGAGCCATAAAATGAGTTAAAACGGGAAATCTTAGTCAACCATACTCAAATAAAAAAAATTTTTTTTAAAGATGGGAAATTGGGGCGCCCGGGTGGCTCAGTTGGTTGAGCCCTCCAACTCTTGATTTCGGCTTAGGTCATGATGCCAGGGTCACGGGATCGAGCCCCACACTGGGCTCCGCACTGGGCATGGAGCCTACTTATACTGAATACTTTTTTTTTTTTATTTTTATTTTCGAGAGATATAGAGACAGAGCGTGAGCAGGGGAAGGACAGAGAGAGAGGGAGACACAGAATCCGAAGCAGGCTCCAGGCTCCGAGCTGTCAGCACAGAGCCCGAAGCGGGGCCCGAACTCACAGACCGTGAGATCATGACCTGAGCCGAAGTCGGCCGCTTAACCGACTGAGCCACCCAGGCGCCCCTATACTAAATACTTTCTATGAGCCAGGCACTGTGCGAGGCTTCTGGCCCAGCCGAGTCATCGAATCTTCCCAGCAAGCCTAGGAGGGGGGTAACTTTCCCATTTTGCGGATGGAGAGACTGAAAGATTGAGAGATGTAGGATTTGTTCAAGTTCATGCCTTGAAAAACTCACCTCTTTGACAATCCTTGGTAGAACTTGCAGGCATTCTCTCTGACGCTTCATAGGGGTGTGTATTTAAAGCATTGCACATGGCTGCCTAGCTCTCTCCCGAGACTGTGGTCCTCCAGGACCAGTACTGAGTCTTCTCATCTTTGGAGTCCCCCCGGACTACCTAACCCAGAGCCGGGAGGATGGTCAACAGCAGATAAACTCATTCAAAGAAGGAGCGACAGAAGAAGGGGAAGGAGGGAGGGAAGAGAGAGGAAGCACAGAAGGTGGAGTGAGTGGGTAGACCAGGCCCGGAGGCTGTCGGGTCCCCTGCCAAGTTCCGGAAAGGTCTGCGAGGGTGCAGGAGAGGCAGGGGACACTGGGCAGGCGCTGTAGGTGCCCTTGGCGGGGGCCTGGCAGAGTCTGTGTCGAAGCAAAGTCAGTCTTAATGAAAGAGCGTAGACAGCTCTGGATGCTAATCAGGAATCCTGAAATCTAGGACAGCCTGGAGAAAGAGAGGCTGGGGGCGCGGTGTCCTGGACGGGATGGGGTGCAGAGACGAGAGAAAAGCCAGCCCCGGGAAGAATCCTCGGGGACAAAAGTTCGCGAGGCTGTCGCTCAGAACCACCCCTTGATGGGAACCCAGGTATGTTTAGATCCTTTAACCCTCCCTCCCCACCCCCCACTGGCCCCCACGGGGACTGGTTTCTTTTTATTATTCAAGTCTTTGCTCAAGTGACACTGTGGTCCCTGACCACCAGGCTACGGCTGTCCGTCGGCTGCCGCCCTCTGTTATGTGTCAGGATCTTACTCCCTTTAAAGCACTCTCTGAAACGATCTTGCTTATTTATTTTTCTTACAGGCTGTCTCCCCCTGCCCGCCCCACCCCCAACGCGAGCTCAGCGAAAGCAGGCGCGTGTCGGTCATTTTCATCCCTGCATCTTCAGGGTCTAGAACAGTGCCGGGTACACAGGAGGTCTTCAGTGAGTATCGGCGGCCCAGGCAGGCCCCGAGCATTGCCTAGGGTTGAATTTGGGCTTCCTGGCCACGCCGAGGACGCTCCAAAAACACTCTGCCTGCGTGGAAGTAGCTGTGGACCAGCAAACTTGGGATTGGGAAGGTCCAAGGAGAAGCCTAGGCTGTGCGTCTTCCCCCCCAAAGACTCTCCCGGGCGCCTCCTTAGCCTGGGGTCGTTTAGGTCCTGGCTGATCCTTGCGGAAGGGGATGACAGGTCCGGTGAGTGACTCACTCTGTTGCCGGGGTGCCGGAAGATCATTTAAGGGTCTCCATGGTTGTGGAGATGGGGGATGGGCTAACGGTTCTCCAGAGGAGAGGAAGAAGAACGGAGGAGCCACGAGGCTCCCAAGGGGGTTTGGGACAGGAGGGTGACCCAAGGAGGGGTTGGGACCCCGAGATTCTGCAGCGGTGAGGGGAAGGGGCGGAGGACTGGGTCACCACATTCTTTGAGGGCAGAGAGATTCCCGGATCTGTCTGTTCTCCCCAGCTGGGACCGGCACAAACCAGCTCTTGGTTCATGGAGTAGAGACACGTTCGTTCGTCTTGGAAGGCAGCAGGTGGGCCAAGACAAGACTAGGAGAACTGGGAGGGATGCAGGCTGCTTCACCCTCCGCCCCACTCCCTTTTTCCTTCTCCCCGCGGCTTCCACCCCTTTCCCCAGGTCCCCTGCCCACCCTCCCACCCCCCACCCCCCCACCCCCGCCTGTGATGGCTCTCTCATGCCCCCTGCTGCTCCTTCCTTGCACAGCACCGACCTGGCGAAGGGCACAACAGGATTCCGTTTCTTCCCTTCCTTCCAGACCTCTCTCGAGGGGAAAGCTGAAGTTCCGCAGGCGGCAAATACCGGGGAAGGAGTGGGGCTCCTGGCTCCCAGAAAGTGACCCGTATCTGGTGCGCGTGCGTGGATGTCTGCGGGGGGCCGCTGGACTCCCAGCCTGAGAAGTCGCGGCTTCCTCTTCCTCGGGAAGCTCGCCATGACCCCCAGACTAGATTAAGGCCCCTGGTCTCCAAGCTTTCACCGTTCCCTTTATGGTGCTTATCAGTTTCCAATTCTCCACTGACCTGCTAGTCTCTGATGGATGCCTGCCTCCCCCCCAGATCCGCCCCCCACCCCGGGACCGTGAGCAGCAAGAGGGCAGGAACCAAAGGGGGTTTACCCATCGACACAGCCCACTGCTCGCCACAGTGCCTGGTACGATGCAGATGCCCAGTAAAGATGTGTCGAATAAATGAACGAGCGACATTCAAAGGGATTCTTTGGGGGGCGGGGGTTTAATGGGTGGTGTCCGTGGCATTGCTGAGGCTCTGGGGACAGCTGTGAGTCCAGATGTTCTGACTTCTGTTCAGGGCCCGGTCCATGTCCAGCTTCTGGCCTTGTGCCCAAAGGCCATCCAGGCAAAAGGAGGCCGAAGAAGCCTCTCCTAGACGGAGGGGGCGCGGAGGGGTCGTTAGGGCAGCCTGGACCCACACAGCTCCTCCCCGCCCCCGCCCTCTGACCTAAATTTTCTAAAGAACTTCCTCCCACCGACCCTTCATCCCTCTCTTCTTGTGGCCTTCTCTTCTTCCCTCCCAGAAGTTTCCTTTCCCTAAAAACACCCCCTCGCCCGTCTTTCTCCCCTCCCTCTAGCCGATCCCAAGGGTGTGCTGAGGAGCGGGGCGTGAATGTCACTCTCCTACCTGGCAGAGCCCCCAGGAAGAGGCGCCCCTGTGGCTGCACCCAGAGGTCAAGGAGGGAGCCAGGGTCCGAGAGAGGCAGGGCAAGGATCTCCTTCTCAGGCCCCTGGCTCAAGACCACCCCAGACACGGCCAGCTTCAGCCGAAGAGGGGGTCCCAAGACCAGGGGCAGGTCCCGCTGCGGTCCCGATGGAGAGGACACCACCACTTTCTGCAGAGTGTGTGGAACAAGAAAGGGACTGGGAGGAAAGAGCTAACCACCCGCCCCGGACCCCCTGCGGCCCCACCCCTTGCTGCCACAATCGGACCTCTGACCTGTACCTTCTAACTACGGACCATTTCGGCTCCCTACGCGCCGCCTCGATTTTCCTGGCTTGATGCTCCCTAAAACCACACCAAGCCCCAGTAAATGCAATCCAAATAAAAGCCATTTGTAGGGGCACCCGGCTGGCTCATTCGGGAGAGCATACGACTCTTCATCTTGGGGTTGTAAATTCAAGCCCCACGTTGGGGGTAGACATTAATTACTTAAAAATAAATTCTTGGGGCGCCCGAATGGCTCAGTTGGTTGAGCGTCCAACTTCGGCTCGGGTCATGATCTCGCGGTTCATGGGTTCAAGCCCCGCGTCGGGCTCTGTGCCGACAGCTCGGAGCCTGGGGTCTGCTTCGGGTTCTCTCTCTCTCCCTCTCAGTTCCTCTCCCCTGATAGCACATGCACACATACTCCCTCTCTCTCTCTCTCTCTCTCTCTCTCTCAAATAATAAATCTTTAAAAAATAAATATATACAATAAAAATAAAAACTAAATCTAAGTAAATATATGCCATTTGCTTGCTGTGGGCAGCTTCAAGACGCGTCCCTGCCCCCCACCTCAAGCTTTCCTAATATTGACAATTTGGGGCCCCTCTTTCCCCCCGCCACTCCCAGGCTCCACTCAATACAGGCAGCACCCCCTCTTACTTGATCTTGGAGCTGGAGGCTGAGCCAAGGAGGGTTTTCTGGAGTCCCAAGGGCAAGGAGGGGGCCGGACCCTGCCGCCAGCTGGAGTCCCAGGTCCAGAGAGAAGGCCCAGGGCTCGGTGTGAGGCTGGGGGATGTCTTGGGGGGAAAAGTGATCCTTCTGAGGACTCAAGGCTGGGGACTCACGGAAGGAGGCGACCAGCGGCGGAGGGACACAGGGGAAGGCAGACACGGAGCTGGCCGTGGAGGGAAAAGCAGCCCTTACCTTGGAGACTGAATTCCGCACGCGTCCCCGGAGGGAAGAACGTGCCGGGTTGGGACTCCACAGCGCAGCTTCTGAGACTACCGGCGAGGGCAGTCGCCGAGGTCCGTGCCTGCTCGTCTAGCCAGTTGTCCCGGCGCAGACAGCCATCCAGGGTGGGGACCAGCTGGAGCCGGTGCAGCGAAGGATAGACACGGGGATGTGGTCATCAAGACAGCTGAACCCCTGTCCCAGCCTGCCCACACTGCTCATTCCCCTCCGAGACGCGAGCTTTTGGCCTCTCCCATGAAGCTACGATGCTGTCCCCTCTCCTTTGAGAGTGTGGACTTAGACCCCTCCCTCTCCCGGGTCCCCCAGCCAGCCAGCAACACTTTCCCCACCCCGTGACATCGTTACCGGCAACCGGAGACTGGAGGCAGGGAAGAGTAGGCCCCCCAGTGCAATCCTCAGGACGGGCTGGGGTCTGCTGGCCAGAGGCCCAGAGACCTGTCTGAGGCACAGCACCTCCTCCCCATCCACACTCAGCAGCAGGGAGTCCCCAGTGACCTTCACCTCCACCTGCGGGGAGGAGCGAAGCCGGATCAGAGCCCCCTGGGGCCTGCCTCCACCACTTTCTGCGGAGGCAGCCAAGCACGGCAGAAAGAACATGGACTTGTGCAGGCGGCTAGCGTCCTCGGCTCACTCAGGACCTGAGCCGTGAGTCCCCCTCTGAAAAAAAAGAGACAAGAATAGCAGCTCCATGGGGGTCTCCTCGCGGATCAAACAAACGAACAAGAGAACGGCGGCGGGTAAGGGCTTGCCCGAAAACCCGGTTCTGTGCCCCTTCCGCAAGACCGGCTCGGGCTTACCTGGTGCCACCTCCCGTCGTCCAGCCGGGGCCCGGCGCCCACCGTTAGCTGGACCAAGTGATTGTGCATCTGGATCTCGGGCCTGCCGTTCCGAAGCCCCAGCATAAACCAGTCATCCCGGGGGTCGGTGTCGCCATAAAAAATCACTCCCTCGGGATCCCAGGTTCGAAGCTCAAAGGAGGAAGAAGCTCTGGAAGCACAGAGAGGGAAAGATGGCGTGTGGGGCACGCCCTGGGGGGACAAAAGCGGAGTTGGGGATGGTGAAGCGACAGGGAGGGGAGGGAGGAAAAGGAGAAGACCCGAGGGACCGAAGGTAGGGTCAGAGCACCACGTCAAGGGGCTATGTCAACCTCATACTTCCTGAGCTTGGTGAAGTCAAAGGTCATGATGGTGATAGGCTCTTGTCCCAAATCATTGCTGAGGTGCAGCGCGGGAGGGTCCTGGATCCTCTATCCGAGAGAGGAAAAATTAACAAGATAGGAAGACACGCCAGGGGCCCAGCGAAGGCAGGGGAGGCACACGGCTACAGCACAAGAGGAGGAAAGGAAGAGGGCAGGGCCGAGGGGTAGCTTATTTCAATAGCTTGTCCTGATCCTGCACCTGGGTGGAGAGACGGGTCTCAAGGCCCGTACCTGGTGGCTGTGAGGTGGCGGCAGCAGCAGCAGCAGCAGCAGCAGCCCCGGCGAGGTGGCCAGCGGGCCTCTGCTCTCCATAATCAACCACCGTCCTCTCTGTGGCTCGAATCACCCTGGGGAGAATGTGTTGGGGCCAGGCAGTTGGTGTTGGGTTAAAGGTTGTCCCCCGGGGGTAGGTGGGGGGGAAGAAGGGGGGCAGGAGACCGGGCATTGACCCTCCGCCCCCTCTGGGGACAAATCGGGGGAGGGACAGAGTTCCTCCACTCTGCTCCCCCTCCTGGGAACGTCCAGGAGCTAGCACAGGATACCCCAGTTTCCCCTCTCCTCCTCTGGAGCCTGACCTGCGTCTTTGAAGTCTTTCGCCCACCAGAGGAGGCTGCCTCCCCAGGCCGAGGTCCAGACACAGTCTTGCCCTGCACCCCCAAACGGCATCCTCCATCAGAACGACAGCTGAGGGGTGGGGAGGGGGGGCGCATGAGTGGCTCCGGGGGTTAAGCTTAGGTCCGGATTTCACCATTGGTGAGGTCGAGCCCCACCTCTGGCTCTTCGGGATCTGCTAGTCTCTCTCTCTCTCTCTCTCTCTCTCTCTCTCTCTCTCGGCCCTTCCCCCCACCTCAAAAACAAATAAACATTGGGGGGAAAAAAAAAGAACTACAGCTGACACGTGGAATAGCAAGTATCTAGCTGGGTGACCTGGGCAAGTCTTTCCACCATGGTGCTATATTTAGTGTCCTTGCTCCCAAGCTGTGAAAAATAATACCTATTTCATGGGGTGACCGCGAAGGAGGATTAATGCAGATCACGCGGGCACGGTGTGCCCGGTATCTGCTCTGAGCTCCTCCCTCACTATTTTCCCAGGCCTCTGAGGCTTGCCTCAGCGGGAGGTACTGTCCCGAGTGTGATTTACTGGCTACTAAGAAGAGGCCCTGCCCCCCCGCTCCTCATTATCTTCTCTTATCCGTTTATTGCAAGGTTTCGCCGTGTACCGATAGAAATTCATCAACCTCTCCCTGACCCGTGTTGAAATACCACTACTCGCGACAGAAGGAACACTTGGAGCCACGCAAGACCCCTAGGAAACAGCTCTCCGAGCTGGAGCAGGGGTTGAGGGGGACGGAGGGGCGGGGGGGAGCTCAGGGCCGGGTGGCAGGTGACTTTTGATCCGTGGGGTTTCAACCACAGAGGCCGGGACATCCAGCACCCAGGCAAGCACAGCGAGGGAGCCCGCAGCCCAGCCTTGACCCCTGTCCTGGGGCCTAGTCACGAGGCTGACGGCGGGGCGGGGGGGAGGGTGGGGCAGGGCTAGGGCGGCGGGGCGAGCCTGCGCCGCCAGCTGATTGGCTGGCGGAGGTGCGCCCGGGGCAGGGTGCGGGGCGGGGGGGCGGCGCCCACCACTCGCCCGGCCGCCGCCCGCGCCCCCCGCAGGCTCCGCGGGGCCCGGTTTGGAGGCCCGTTCGAGGGCCCCCTGCCTTTCAGCCGCTTCTGCAGAGCGGAAGGGAGGGTCCCGGACGGCTGCTGGGGATGGCGACGGCTTCTGTGCGGATCCGACAGGCCGAGGAGGGAGACTGTGGCAGTATCCTGAGGCTGATTCGGGTGACGGCTGCGGGCCGGAAGCAGGGGGCCCAGAGGGGGTCCGGGCCGCGCGGCCGCGGGTGGGGGCGGGGAGGCCGGGCCGCGGCGGGAGGGGCGCGCCCTGGAGGGCCCCTGCCCTGACCCAGCCTCTGTCCCCGCGCCGGAACCCCGCGCCCTGACCCAGCTTCTGTCCCCGCGCCGGGACCCCGCGCCCTGACCCAGCCTCTGTCCCCACGCCGGGACCCCGCGCCCTGACCCAGCCTCTGTCCCCACGCCGGGACCCCGTGCCCTGACCCAGCCTCTTCCCACGCCGGGACCCCGTGCCCTGACCCAGTCTCTGTCCCCTCGCCGGGACCCCGAGCCCTGACCCAACCTCTTCCCACGCCGGGACCCCGTTCCCTGACCCAGCCTCTGTCCCCACGCCGGGATCCCGCGCCCTGACCCAGCCTCTGTCCCCACGCCGGGACCCCGCGCCCTGACCCAGCCTCTGTCCCCACGCCGGGACCCCGTGCCCTGACCCAGCCTCTTCCCACGCCGGGACCCCGTGCCCTGACCCAGTCTCTGTCCCCTCGCCGGGACCCCGAGCCCTGACCCAACCTCTTCCCACGCCGGGACCCCGTGCCCTGACCCAACCTCTTCCCACGCCGGGACCCCGTTCCCTGACCCAGCCTCTGTCCCCACGCCGGGATCCCGCGCCCTGACCCAGCCTCTCTGTCCCCCACACCCTAGGAACTAGCGAGTACGAGAAACTCTCGGACCAGGTGAAGATCAGTGAGGAAGGTGGGGGCCCAGCACCTGCGTCCTGATGGAGGCCGGGGAGGAGGTGAGGGATGGGTTCCCAGGTCGGGCGCACCCCCCAGGCCTTTTCTCTCTTTACCACGACTGCCATCCCGGCAGCCCTGAGAGCAGATGGCTTCGGAGAGAACCCTTTCTATTACTGTTTGGTGGCTGAACTTCTTCCCGCCCCCGGGGTGCCACAGGGTAAGAACCGCCCCCCCCCCCCCCCCCGGGACCTGGGAGGGTCCCCTGGCCTGTCCCTGTCAGAGGTCTCACTCAGGGACCCAGGGGCCTAAGCCCTTTTTTCTCTCTGCTTCTCAGGGCCCTGTGTGGTGGTGGGCTACGGGCTCTACTACTTCATCTATAGCACATGGAAGGGCCGCAGCGTTTATCTGGAAGACATCTACGTAACGCCGGAATATCGGGGTGCGGGAAGGGGCGGGGCAGGAGGGGGGGCAGAGGCTGAGGCTGGCGCGGTAGGAAATCAACCCAGACACCCACCAGCGTCCCCTGTCCCCTAATCCCAGCCCTACGGGCTTTTGGGACCCCCTTCAACTGAAACAATCCTTTTTTTTTTTCTTTTTTCCTCTTTTTCCCCACAACAGGTCAAGGGATTGGTACCAAAATAATTAAGAAGGTGGCCGAGGTGAGGAGAGGGACGGGGCCACCAGCCGGGCTCTGGAAAAGCAAGCGAGTAGGGGTTGGATGGCGAGAAAGCCTTCTCCCTTCTGAGAGCAAGAGAAGTGCTGTCTTCTCCCGCAGGTGGCCCTGGAGAGGGGCTGCTCCCAGCTGCGCCTCACAGTCCTGGACTGGAACCAGAGGGCCGTGGACTTGTACAAGGCCCTTGGAGCCCGAGACCTGACCGAAGCGGAGGGCTGGCACTCCTTTCACTTCGAAGGAGACGCAATGAGGGAGCTGGCAGGAAAGTGACGCGTCCCTTGGGCGTCTCTCTCTCTGGCCTTCCCCCCATCACCCCCTACCTGCTCAAGCCCTCCTCTGAGACCTGTCTCCACTGCCCAAGGCCTCCCTGAAGGAAAAGAGGTTGGGAGTCACAAAACCGCAAGTACAGGAAGACCAGAATTGAGGGAGCGGCCCTTCCGCCTCCTTGTCGAGGACGAGAAATAAATGAGAATTACTGTATCCTGACAAGGTGCCGATAGAGCAGTTGGTGGTACGATAAAGCTCCAGCCACTTCTGGTCCCCTTCCCCGAGTGCCCTGGTTGGTGGAGGCTGCTGCTGGGGGCCAAGGGGACTTTCGCTCCCCCTCAGTGGGCCGGGGTCTTGGCTCTGGGCTGTGGAATATAGTGAAAAGAAGAGCCAAGGGCCGGCTTGCCACATCAGGCTTGTGGGTCACATTTGGGACCCAGACAAAGAAAGGCCTCCAGTGTCAGGACGGCCCAGTGCAAGACCCAAGGCAGGCCGGCCTACTGGCTTAACGGATGGAGCAGGCTGCCACCTGCTGGTGGTGCTTCGGGGGCCCCCGGGGAAGGACCACTTGCCTCAACTGAAAAAAAAAAAAAAATCAGTTCAGCTCGCGAGTGATCAAAAGTCACAAAGCCTGTATTTTCAGTGCAGCAAAACCAAAGGACCCCGGGTGACAAGGAAGGAAACAAGCCTGTGTCCTATTTTCCGTACTATTTTATTACACAGGTAACGCGGGTTTGTGGTAGAAAATTTGGAATGTTCGTGCGAAATGAAAATAGAATCCATAGGGGCGCCTGGGTGGCTCAGTCGTTTGAGTGCCTGACTCTTGATCTCAGCTCGGGTCTTGATCTCAGGGTTGTGAGTTCAAGCCCCGTGTTGGGCTTCACTAAAAAAAGAAAAAAAAGTGGAATTCGTAGCCTTACTTACGTCACTATTATTAACCCTTTAGTATCGACTCTTGGGAATTTGCAGTGCCCGTATATACATGTAATAGAGTTAAGTGAGCAGAGATGGGATCATAGACTTTCTAAGAATATGCCGGAACTATCTTCCTGTGCTATTAAACATAACATCTTTCATCGCTTTTGTTGGTGCCATATTATTCTTGGTTGAGAGAATTGGTTAAGACCATTGGTTAAATGGTCATAATTTAGACACTGACTGGGGCCAGGCAGGTAACATAAGTGTATCAGTCGTAAGAAACAGGATCTCTACACTTCCACGGAACGTACAGAACTGAAGATCTGGGGCGCCTGGGGGGCTCAGTCAGTTGAGCATCCAACTTCAGCCCAGGTCATGATCTTGCGGTTTGTGGGTTCGAGTCCCATGTCTGCCGTTAGCACAGAGCCTGCTTCGGATTCTCCATCTCCCTCTCTCTCTCTGTCCCGCTCTCTCTCTCTCTCAAAAATAAAGAAACATTAAAAACAAAAAGAAAAAATTGAAGACCCACCTTGAAATCTAAATATAAAAAGAAAGAGGAGCTCCTGGCTTGGCTCCGTCGGAAGAGCATGCAACTCTTGATCTCAGGGTCGTGAGTTTGAGCCCCACCTTGGGTGTAGAGATTACTTAAAATCTTAAGGGAAGAACGAAGATTCAGTCAAAGAGAACACACCAGGGGCTAAATTCTTCTAGAATGATGCCGATTTCGGCCCTCCAAACCGATTCAGGGCAGATGCGCCTTTGGGACAATCTCGATCAAGAGATAACGAAGCTGGTCACTCCCTCCCCGGATGGGAGCCAGAAAAATCCAGTCTCAGGTGCTTGGCCCATCTCAGTCTGACAGAGGTTTTTATCTTTTGAGCACAATCAATTTATCTCGTGATGGGGCGGTTTTTAAACCTCAGTTGCATTAGAATGCGTCATTCCTGGAGAGACGCGTGAAGGAACACAGGGACCCTCTGAGGAGGGGATCTGGGTGGCCGGGGGACAGCTTTTCCCACTGGCCACTCGGATTTCCTGAATTTTCTGCCATGCCAGGTATCACTTCTTCAGAAAAAAAGGATACATAAAGAAAACTTAATGCAGGGGCACCTGGGTCCCTCAGTGGGTTAAGCGACCAACTCTTAATCTCAGATCGTGATCTTACCATTCGTGGGTTCGAGCCCCGCATCGGGCTCTGATGCTTGGGATTCTGTCTCTCCTCTCTGCCCCTCACCTGCTTCTGCTCCCTCTCTCTCTCAAAATAAATAAATACACTTAAAAAACTGTTTTAATGCAGAAGAAAAGGGCATTAACTAGGAAACTTAGTATTTCCGAAATTTCCCTTGTCCCCATCTTGCTTTGCCTTTGCTTTCTGGAGTTCAGGCTTTGCATGTTATTCTCTTGGGCGGTTTCGGCAGGATGTCTGCCTCGCTGGGTGCTGCAGCCACAGCCGGCCTTGGGCTCCTGCCCGCTCATCACTGTTATTAGCCTCCTACGAGGTGATTCTATTAGACGTTGGGGCTGATTGTTAGCAGTGATAAGGGCCTGGGTTCCGGCAGGGGCAGGGAGAACAGAGGGACAGGCACTGAGGAGGAGGGCTTTTTTAAAGGGCCGGTAGAGAAAGCATCATTAAAACAACTCTCAAATCCGTCCACATCCCCACCCCCACGTCACTATCACTGCTTTTCGAAAGTTGCTATAGCCTCCTAACTGACCTCCCAGCCCCGTCCTGTAACAGGCCCCCTTCTACGAGGCTATTAATTTTTTTTTAATTATTATTAGTATTTTTTTTTATTTTTGAGAGAGACACAGAGCACGAGCAGGGGAGGGGCAGAGAGGGAGACCCAGAATCCGAAGCAGGTTCCAGGCTCCGGGTGGTCAGCACAGAGCCCGAGGCGGGGCTCGAACCCACAAACCGTGAGAGCATGACCTGAGCCGAAGTTGGATGCTTCACCGACTGAGCCACTCAGGTGCCCCAGTAATTTTTTTTTTATCAAAGATATACATTTTATTTACTTATTTATTTAAAATGTTTTTTTTTTTTTTTTTTTTTTTTTTTATTCTTGAGAGCGAGAAGAGCGCAAGCAGGTTGGGGCAAACGGGGACAGAGGATTAGAAGCACGCTCCACGCCGACAGCAGTGCGCGGGGCTGGAACTCCCCAACCCTGAGACCCTGGCCGGAGCCCAAGTCCGCCGCTCAACCAACTGAGCCACACCCAAGCGCCCCTACTCCATACCATTTAAAGAGTCAAATACTTCTATAAGGCTGATAGAAAAAACAAAACAAAACAGTAGTCTTCCACCTCCCAGGGTTCTCCAAAGACCATTGCTTTCAATCCAGGGTTTAAATTGCAGTTGTTATGTTTTGTCTGGGACTCCTGTGTATATATCAGACTAAAAATAGCGCGCAAATGTTGCTACTTCGCCATCCTTCTGTTTTAGCACCAGCGTTGACTTCCCACTGCTAACTCTCTGTTCCGCCCCCAACCCCGCCCCACCCCCATGCCCCAGCCTCCCGTGCTTCCGACGGGATCTCGTAATTCCGGCCGGATCTGTGGGGCGTTTGGAGGGTCATGATTATGCAAATGCTGCGCACTGTTGGGCCACGTGGCTCTTTTCCGGACCACGGATGTGTTTTCTGGAATTAATACTTGCTTTGGCCTTTGTGTTTGTTTGCTTAGTTTGCGGTGGGCTGCACCCCCAAATTCTCCGTGGATTGTGTTCATGTGCTCCAAGAATATACGAACACGTAAGGAATTTGCTCGCTTCCATTTTAAGAATTTCCTCGCAGAGACGTCAGGGCTGCTTTAGCACAGAGAGGCCGATCTTTAGACCACACTGGTGGGTCTCCCTCCACACCCATCTTTTCTTTTTTTAAGTTTTTATTCATTTACTTTGAGAGACAGAGAGTGAGCATGGGGGAAGGGCAGAGAGAGAGGGAGAGAGAGAATCCCAAGCAGGCTCCACACCATCAGCGCAGAGCCCGATGCGGGGCTCGAACCCACAAACTGTGAGATTATGACCTGAGCTGAAATCAAGAGCTTAACCAACTGGGTCTCCCGGTCGTCTGCCTTTCAGATTCCCTTTGCCTCTCTCTTGGGTGGATACCCTGTTTCCTGCAACATTCATCTTTTCCTTGGTTTATTTGGATCGAGTTTCTTCAGAAAAGATACTTGGGAGATACATTTATTGGGACCTTGGGGCACCTGGCTGGCTCAGTTGGAAGAAAACGCGACTCTTGGTCTCAAGGTGTCTGGGTCGTGAGTTTGAGCCTGACGTTGGGTGTAGAGATAAGTTAAGTAAAAACTACGAAAAATTTTTGTTGGGACCTTCTAAGTCTGAAAATGTCTCCGTTTTACTCTTGTACTTAATCGACAGTGTGGCTGGGCATTTGCCCTAAGAATTTGGAAGGCATTTCTCCATTGCCTTCGAGCTTCTGCTGTTGCTTCTTAACAAGAACCCCGAAGCGTTTCTTATTCTGGAGTCTTTGTATGAGACCTGTTCTTATTTTCCTTCTCTCTTCCCCCAAACACAGCTTTTAGGATCTTCAATTTTTCCTCGCCTTCTGAAACCTTACATGGAAATGTCTCAGCGTGGACCCAGTGGGTCTTTGCGACCTAGAAACTCATGTTTGTCAGTTACAGAAAAACATTTTTTTTTAATGTTTATTTATTTTTGAGAGACATAGAGGCACAGCGTGAACAGGGCAAGGGCAGAGAGAGAGGGAGACACAGAATCGGAAGCAGGCTCCAGGCTCTGAGCCGTCAGCACAGAGCCCGACGCGGGGCTCGAACCCACAGACCGCGAGATCATGACCTGAGCTGAAGTCGGCCGCCCAACCGACTGAGCCACCCAGGCGCCCCAGAGAAACATTTTTTAAGTTAATCTTGTTTTTTGGACAATTTCTTCCCCTCCATGTTTCTGTTATCTCTTTCTGGAACTTTCACTATTCAGATGTTGAATCCCATGGGATAGTCCTTTAATTTCCTTATGTATTTTTCACTTTTTCCCCATCTCCTTCATTTTTTTGCTCAACTTTCTGAGAGATTTCTTTTCTTCTTTTTTAAAATATATTTTAGGGGCGCCTGGGGGGCTGTCGGTTAGGCAGCTGACTTCAGCTCAGGTCATGATCTCGAGGTTCATGGGTTCGAGCGCCGTATCGGGCTCTGTGCTGACAGCTGGGAGCCTGGAGCTGCTTCAGATTCTGTGTCTCCCTCTCTCTCTGCCCCTCCCCTGCTCATGCTCTGTCTCTATGTCTCTCAAAAATAAACAGTGTTAAAAAAATTTAAAAATAAATAAATAAAAATATATTTTAGAAAGAGAGAGTGCAAATGAGGGAAAGGGCAGAGGAGAGAGAGAGAGAGAGAGAAAGAGAAAGAGAGAACCCTAAGCAGGGTCCACGCTCAGTGTGGAACCCAACACAGGGCTCAATCCCACGACCCTGGGATCATGACCTGAGCCAAAAAAAAAAAAAAAAAAAAAGTGGGACCGACGCTCAACTGACTGAGCCACCGGGGTACCCCTCTGGGAGACTTTGAAAATTTTATTTTCCAACACTTCTGTTGAATTTTTATTTCTGCTTCCATGGTTTTAATTTCTAAGAGCTGTGTTTTGTTCTTTGCTGTTTAAAAACATTCTGTCGTTTCCTGGATATATGTTTTTATCTTTCTGAGGCTATGATACTTTTTTTAAAAAAATGTTTTGTCCTCAGTTGTCTGCTCATACTTAAGATCCGGGTGTTCAGGTACAAGTGGATAGTGTGTGTGTGTGTGTGTGTGTGTGTGTGTGTGTGTGTGTGCATGGCAGGTAAGGAGGCGTGTTGACTATAGGGTGATCCACTATCTCCTTGAGGAACCTGTAATGTCTGCATCCTTGGGTCTTTTTCCCATCGGGTCAGACTTCTCGGAAGACTCTTCCAGACTCCCACTTGGGAGGTAGAAGCCTGGCTGTATTTCTTCTTCTTCTTCTTCTTCTTCTCCTCCTTCTCCTTCCCTCCTCCTCCTCCTCCTCCTTTTAAGTTTTACTTATTTCAGTAATCTCTACACCCAATGAGGGGCTTGAACTCACGACCCTAAGATCAAGAGTCTCGTGCTCCAAAAATGGAGCCAACTGGGCGGCCCAGGCTGGACGTATTCATAGAGCCAGGCAAAGACGAAATCCGGGGCAAGGCTCAACATTCAGTACGTAAACTCTCATTTAGTCTCCATTTTCAGTATCTAGCCAACATTCGTCTAGCGATCTATCCGCCTTCCTGTCTTCCTCCCAGACCCTAGGTACTTAGAAGTCTGAAGACAAGCTGAGCCATTCTGTTGACACCGCCTTCATAGCGCAGCTGGAGCAATCTTACGAAAAGGCAAGTTGGCCAAAAGTCCTGTCATGGCTCCCACTGCCCTCAGCAGAAAGTCCAAACTTTTTTTTTTCTTAATTTTTTTTTTAATGTTTCTTTATTTTTGAGAGACATAGAGGCACAGCGTGAACAGGGGAAGGGCAGAGAGAGAGGGAGACACAGAATCAGAAGCAGGCTCCAGGCTCTGAGCCATCAGCACAGAGCCCGACGCGGGGCTCGAACCCACAGACCGCGAGATCATGACCTGAGCTGAAGTCGGCCGCCCAACCGACTGAGCCACCCAGGCGCCCCAAACAAACTTCTAAAGCTGTGCCAATCCCTCCGAGCTTTGGCCCAAGCCTCCCGGCCACCTGTCTCCTGTCCAAGTCGGTCGTAACCACGTTAGACTCTTTTCAGTACCTAGGAAGCACTGTCCTCTCCCCTCTGGCCATTCCTCTGTCTGAAGTGCTCTTCCTCTTTTTCCCACCCCCATCCTTTGCCCGAATGAACGCTGACTACACCAGGTGAACAAAAGTTAAACCCGAAAGGACCCTTGGTGTCCGAGGCTCGGAAGTGGGTGACGGTGTCACTTCTAGCACAAAATCCAGTCACTGTTAGTGCTTAAGGGCGCAAACTCCACCTCTTTGGTCTGACAGCCCATATGCTTTTTTTTTTTTTTTTTAATTTTTCTTTTCTTTTGAGAGAGAGAGAGAGAGAGAAACCGAGCAGGAGCAGGGGAGGGGCAGAGAGAGAGAGAGACAGACAGACACAGAATCCGAAGCGGGCCTCCAGGCTCCGAGCTGTCAGCACAGACAAGTCGGACGCTTAACTGACCGAACCAGCCAGGCGCCCGACAGTCCGTACTTTGGATCATCCGCTCCGCTGAGTCGCTCTAACTCCCTGCCCTCGCCAGAAGCGCTGCTCGCTCTCTAGCGTCTCTTTGCCATCCCCACCACCCTACTTACTCCTGCGCCCGCTCCCTTGAAGGCATCTTCTTTTGCCAGCCCTTGAAATCCTGGTGTAGTCGAGAGTTCCATCATGGACTCAACTCATTCCTCCGTCTACACTTCCTTTAGAGGGGCACCTGGGTGGCTCAGTTGGTTAAGCGGCCGACTTCGGCTCAGGTCATGATCTCACCGTCTGTGAGTTCAAGCCCCGCGTCGGGCTCTGTGCTGATGGCTCAGAGCCTGGAGCCTGCTTCAGATTCTGTGTCTCCCTCTCTCTCTGCCCTTCCCCTGCTCACGCTCTGTCTCTATGTCTCTCAAAAATAAATAAACGTTAAAAAAAACATTAAAAATCTACACTTCTTTTAGAGAATTTTTTTGAAGTTTTATTTATTTCGAGAGAGAGAGAGAGAGAGAGAGATCGAGCACGGGGAGCGGCAGAGGGAGAGGGAGAGGATCCCAAGCAGGCTCCGTGCTGCCAGCGCAGAGCCTAAACCCAACACGGGGCTCCATCTCAGCAACCGTGAAGTCCAGAGTCAGATGCTTCGCTGATTGAGCCACCCAGGCGCCCCGAGATTTATTTTGGTCTTACAGCTTTAATTATGACTAGCATCCCGATTGCAACCTCCACCTCTCTCGCCGAGCCCTCTGCTGGACCGCGTACCTGCGTGTCGATTGATCTGCAGAGCATCGATCCCTTCGTTTTGGTTAATATTTGCCAGGCCAGGAACTGTGCAAGGTACTGGGCATACAAGCGTGGGCACAGACGCAGAACCCAGTCTCCGGCCTCATGGACCTCACGGAGGGCAGAAGACAGGCGCCGGACAAATTATTCATAGTACAACCACGATGAGCCCCGCGAAGGAGTATAGGACGCCTTGGCAGTGTTCAGCGGAAGAGCCAACCTAGTAGGATCGGCATAGTGGACGACTGAAGGAATTATGTTTAAGATGAAAGAGAAGTTAATTGAAGACCAGGGATGCCCCCTGGATGGTGGACCCTCAAACTCAAAGAGCAAAACCGAACTCAAACACATCGACGTGTCTTCCCACACTGTCTCCTGAGTTCTTTCTTCTACGATTGGCGTGGCCGTTCACTCAGCTTCTTCGAGAGCTCCTGGCCCCGCCCCACTCCACCGTCGTCACCAATTCTTGTCAATCCTTCCGCAAACTTAACAGACTCAAAGCGACTTGTCCCTGCGTTGCTCACCGCCCTCATCCGAGTAGGTCCGCAGCCTCTCTCTTACCTGCAGTTTCTCTTCACGGGGTCTCCCGACTCGGGACCGACCACCCTCGCTCTTTATTCTCCACAGTTGTAGAATGAAAACCTTAATCCCATTACACGACTGCTTAAAACCCGTCAGTGGCTCTTCAGTACCGACAACAGAAAAGCCATTTTCCTTGATTTGACTTACAAGCCCCCCCTCACTGTCTCCCTTCCTGCGGCTCCCCTACTTCAGGCCAAATGCTATTTGAACTAGTCATGGTTCCCCAAAGGACACGCTCTTTCTGCCCCTCTGCCCCTCTGTAATTCCTGAAATCTCAAGAATCCTCCTACTACACGGCCCTCACGTCTCAATTCGCGCCCCCTCCTCAGTCTTCCCTGGTCATTCCGAATACCTAGTCCTTATCTCTGTCACAGCGTCAGTGGACCCTGACGCACATATTTGTTTATAATTTTTTTTTACGTTTTATTTATTTTTGAGAGCAGGAGAGACAAAGCATGAGCGGGGGAGGGGCAGAGAGAGGGAGGGAGACACAGAATCCCAAGCAGGCTCCAGGCTGCACAGAGCCCGATGCTAGGGCTCGAACTCACAGACTGTGAGACCATGACCTGAGCCGAAGCTGGACACTTAACCGACTGAGTCACCCAGGCGCCCCTTGTTTACTTGTTTAAACTTGTTTGTCTGTCTCTTCCCCAATGTATTATAAAATCCTTATGGGGGGGCGGGGCGGGACTACTACATCTTGTCTTTGTATCCCTGGCACTTATTAAGGCTACTGGAACACAGTGACGGTTGATATAAATACTTGCCGATTAAACGCACCACACGCGATCCTAATTTCTGTGCCACTTGATTCATTTCTACAACTAAATTTCTTATCTCAGTTCAAGAATCCGGAGTTTTCCCTCCACGACCCTTACTCTGTAACATTTTTTCGTATTTTGAATGTCCTCAGCATTTGGATACCCACTCTTGTGCTAGTCTAGGGTGCCTTTGCTTTTTGATACTGCCTTGAAATTAACCTTTCAGTCTATGCGCGATCGGAATCTTCTCGAGGCAAGAACGCGACTCTTAAATCTATAGCACGGAGTCACACATGCTCCTAGGAGTCGATACGAGCTTGTGGAAGATGAAGCCCCGCGCAAGCGCACCAGGCTTTTTTTTTTTTTTTCTTTCGACTCCTCTTTTTTTTTTTCTTCTTTCCTTTGGAGCGTGCGCACCGAGAAAGACAAAGGTGGGGAAAGTGACCAAGCAGTCATTCAGGCGCATGCCCATCCCTCACTTGCCCCAGCCCCGGGAAGCTCACAGCGGTGAAGTGGGTGTGGCTTGCCCAGGAGCAGCAGAAATCCAATCCGACAGAGTGGGCTCGGCCCCTCCCTCCGCACGATTGGTTAGTTCTCAGTGTTGTGGGGCGGGGAAAGGAAGAGATGTGGGCGGTGGAGTGGGGGGGGCGGTGAAGAAAGGGAGCCGTCCGGCTCTGCGCAGGCGCCAGAAAGCGACCAGGAGGGGGCGCGAGAGAGCGAAAGGGAGTGTGGAAGCCCTGATGCGCTGGCGAGCGCGAGCTGGGTCGCCAGCCTTGACGCCTGCGCCGTGGCCCTCGGGGCCCCGCGCGCGGCGGGCGGGTGCCCGGTGCGCCTGCGCAGTAGGCGGCGGCGGCGGCAGGGGGAGGTGGAGGCCGTGGAGCGGCAGCGGCAGCAGCGGGTCCCGGGACTGAGGCAGCAGCGGGGGCGGCGGCAGGCGGAAGCTGAGGTGACGAAGGCAGCGGCGGCGGCGGCCGTTTCCCTCACGGTGGCGGAGACCAAGGCGGCGGCGGCGGACGGGGAGCGGCCCGGCCCCGGCCCCCTGCTCGTTGGCTGTGGCAGGGCCGCCGTGGGGCCGGCCCGGCTCCCGCCCCCCGCGGCTCCCCCTCCGGCTCCTCCCCCGGGGAGACGCCGGGGGCCCGGCCCGGCCCGGACTCAGACCGCCGCTGCAGCCGCCGCCGGGGCAGTCGGAGGAGGCGGCGGCGGCGGCGGCGGCGGCGCCATGGGCGGCCTGGCCTCCGGGGGGGACGTGGAGCCGGGACTGCCCGTCGAGGTGCGCGGCTCCAACGGGGCCTTCTACAAGGTGAGGCGGCGCGCCGGCCGGGGACACCGGTCTTCGGCGCCCTACCCCCCAGCCAGGGAGGGGGAGACTGGGGCGGGAGGGATCGCGCCTCCGGAGCGAAGTCCCGGCCCTTGCGAACCTGAGACCCACGCTCCCACCCGCAGCCCTCCCGGGGAGACCTCTGGAAGTTCACCCCCTTCCTCCTATATTTGGTCCCTCTATTAATTACACCTGCTCTTAACCCCGCGTCTCGGAGAGAATGAACATCGGTGTTCATTATTGTGCTTCGATCAGCGTCCGCTTCCCCCCCCCCCTCCACCGGAGACCCCATTTTCCCAGCTTCTCATGGACTTTTCTTGTTTCCTACTGGAAGACCTACCTTAGACCTTAATCGCATCCCTCCCCCCCTCCGCTCTTCCGCACGGTCCGAGCACATGGAGAATCCTCTTTCTTCTTCCCTATCACCCCCTTGGGAAGGCCGTCCCACATTAGATCCCTTTCTCTTCCGCAGCGAGGCCTCTGCCTCCCCGGCTCTGGGAGACTCCCCCCGCTTTCGTGGTAACGTTTCTGCTCGCGACCCAAGGGGAAACGGGCAGACCCCGTTTATGACATTTGCTCTCTTTGACCTCGGCAACTCTGGGCTCGTGCCGGGGAAGTTCCCTCCTAGCCGTAAGGTGGCATCTTTTCCGCGAGCCTCGCACCCCACCCCTTTATCCCGAGGCCGGCTGGTCTCCGCGGCTCCCGGGACGGGGGTTCTTTTTGTCATCTCCTTTTGACCTCACACGTCTTCAGATCGTTCTTCTAGGTTCTTCCCATCTCGAGGAGGGGAGGCTTCGCGTCCCCCGTCTGCCATCGCGCAAGTGGGGGGGATCTGGGGAGGGGGTTCCCCCTAGGGTCACCACAAGGGATCCCCCTGCTAGAAGACTTTCTGGCCCACCCTCTCCATTTGGGAGCTGGCCTTCTTTCGGAGAAGGGGGTTTCCCGGCTCTTTCCTCGCCCAGGTTGTATTGGGTTCCTTACTATTCCGAGTCCATTTTTCTAGGACTTTTTTTTTTCCCCTTATTTTGCGGGGGGAGGTCCCGCATTTAGATTAAGCCAGAGGGAGACTCCTCTTGCCGCTCAGGGATTTTTCTTTGTGGAACTGTTGTCATTTTGACTCTCTCTTGGACTTTGTGCCTGGAGTGGTCGCAGAGACTTTGGTGAGGGTTCCCGCCTTCTCCCGTTTCTCCCCAGGAGCAAGAGCGGAGGGATGGCTCCTTCTAACGTGGCGCGTCTGCAGAAGAGCCCCCTTCCTCGCGTGCCTTCTCTCTCTCTCTCTCTCTCTATAGATCTCTCCACCTTCCACCTTCGTGCCCTTGGAGGTGACTTTCTCCGACCCTCCGGTGAAGTTGCGCCCTGGAAAGGGTCTGGCATTTGCCCTTGGGGTGGAGGGTGCCCGCCCCACCTAATGCCGCTGATGAGTTCCGCGCAGCCTTTGTTTCCCCACCCTAAATGCCTCCGTATGTCCACCTTGCTTCCCTCCCCAGATTGCCTGCTGTTCGGCGCCTCTGGCTACTCTTATCTCGGAGCTTATCCTATCAACTTCAGTCTTGCGTCTGTCCCGACTTCTGCGTTCCCCCCGGGAACCAGCTTATTCGGAGTCTGGAGGAAGTTCCGCACTGATCCCTTCTGTCGTTCTGTCTGCATACTTTTCCTAACCGGAGACTTTTTCTCCCAGCCTGCCTCCGTCGTCGCATTTGCTTTCTCCGGCAAAAGCCTCCGATGCCTTTCAGATTCTGACTGGGGACGTTGGTCTCTTGTCTCCTTCTTCTTCAAACCTGCTAACGTTATACCTTTGCTGGAAGGACCCCTTCCTCCTAGGATGTTAGCCCCGTTCGCCCCACCGTCTTGTCCTTCCTCCTGGTCTCTGTCCCACTCCTAAATTCTGGGTTCCAAGGAAAGTGGTGGTTCGTGTTTGAGATGGAGATACATTTGCTTTTGTTCCAGAGCGTGGGCTAGGCTTCGCCGGGAGAGACTGGTGTCTAGTTCAGAGGCACCGTGTGAGACGAACGGGAAGGGAGAGGTTTCCCTGTCCACGTACAGGCGTCCGAAGAGCTCGCTCTCTCTGCATCTTTCCCTTCGCTGCTGTGGGCCGCGGCAGCGATGGACTTGGGAGAGTCAGGGAGGGGATATTTTGGGTCAGAAAGTCGAGCTTGCAGTTGAGCTGGAAGCCAGGTGATGTGGATTTTCTGCGCCGGCCACGTGAGCATTTTGTGCCCCGTGGCTCAGTTAAACACAACAATAAATCCCTAAATTCAGATTAATCTTTCGTCAACTTTCAGTGCCGTATAGATACTTACCCATTCTGACGTTGCTACTGATTTAATATTCATGACTCAGCAAACTTTGGTGCGGGTCAAGGAGTGTTTACAGTGTTTCTAGAATTACGAATCTGGGAAGGCCCCTCTCTCCGGTCTTAGGACTGCCTCCTGCTGTTGGTCTTCCAAGCTAGGACAAACGTCAGGTCTGGGATCTAACTTCTCCTGTAGCTGTTACTGCGCCTCTTCGATGCATTTTATTCTCTGACCTGTTCTCTCCCGAGCGAACTAGCCGTTCGCCTTTCGGGGCACAGTCATCAGCTTCCCAGGCCTTGCCCGGACGCCCAGTTTTCCGTTCCCTTCTTAGGGAATTTAGCGTCCTCAGCTTCAACCTGTGGTTTTTACCCAGACCCTTCCTGCTTTTCTCCTAGAACTCCCTCCTCTCAGAGCCCAGGACCAGGATGGAGGGGAGGACTAATTTCGTATCTTGTGATTTGAGGAAACTGAAGTCTCTAGAAACCCGGGGCACTCCTCTCCTGTCTGGTCCCAGGCCCTGTAAGCCAAAGCCACCATGTGCCATGGCCACCGGATTGAGTCCTTTTTTAGATGGAGTTGGTTTTCTAGAGATTGGCTCACCTTCTCCTGCCCTCACCTGCTTATCTTAACGTGCATGGACTGAGCGGAACTGGGAGCCCACCTTCTGCCACTGGTATTTTTGGAGGAAAACACGGGTGATGTGGGGGAGGTTAAGGAGCCGAGGAGAAAGCTGCTTGTGGAGCGTATTTGAAGGAGGAAGAGCCTAGAAGTATGAGGGTGCGTGGCCTTGGGTTGGACTGCTGAGTAATGGGAGGGGAGACTCCACTCGGAGCTCCACATTTCTGCCTCGGGGATCGTGGTGGCCGAAAGCCACGCGGAGGGCTGCTGCCTCTGCCCGAGGGGGCCGCCCCGACGTGGGGGGAGCGGGCCGAGGCAGGTCTGTGGCCGAGTATACCTAGGAGCGGGAACCTCTTCCCGAAGGAGGCAGACAAGTGAAGCCTTCTATCTCTTCCACTTCTTTCTATCTCACCTTTAAATGTTTTGAGAATAGCTCTCTCTCTCACACTATTTTTCAAGCTTGGAGGTAGACGTTTTGGATAAAGTCAGCAGGAGAGGCTGGTTGGACTCGCTCTAGAAATCCAGACAGACTCTCATAAAGGGAGAAGAAGGGAAGAGGGAAGCCAGCGATGCGGTGTGAGTGGTTAGGGGAGGAGGACCCAACAGGGCAGCGGCGAAGACTCGCGTGGAGAAGAGCAGGCGTGGGGGTGGATGGGGCTGAATGAAGAGGGGAGAAAAACCTTTCTGGGGAGGGGAATGGCCGAGAGCAGTCAGGCGTGGGTGAGGAAGAGGCCGGGCAGCCCCCGGAGTACTAAGTGCCTTGGACAGGAGGAAGGTGCCAGAACAAGAGCCTGTCCCGAAAGAAGGGAAGGGTGGCCAGCCGTATCCGGAGCGAAATCTGGATTTCGTTTTTCCCACCGTAAGGAAAGGGCCGGACAGTCATGTGTATGATTGACCAGTTCTTGGAGGTGCAAGGGAGACCAGTCTGCATTTTTGGGGTTTTCTCTCCTGAGCTCAGCTTCTGCGTCTAGCCACAAAGCTCGGGAATAGTTCTCCTGTGTGAGCCGTCTGAAGCGCCTCATTTATTAAAAGTTTTTTTGAGGCATAAACAATGAAGTACATGTATTCAAAATAAAGTTTTGACGTACGTGTCTAAACATCTGTATAGATCTATGTCAAACCGTTACCACAGTCAGGATACTTCCATCCCTCCCAAAAGTTTCCTGTCGATCACAGATCTGCTTTCTGTCATTCACACATTAACTTGCGCTTCCTCATTTTTGGACTAAAACGAAAAGGCAGTTCAGTAGTGAAAGGGTGGTCTTTTCAACGAGCGGTGTTCAAACGACTGGCCATTCATGGATAATATATGAGTTTTGATCATGTCTTGCACCATCTACAGAATTTAACGCAAAGTGGATCACAGCCCTAAATGCAAAATAAAAACTATGAAACTTCCAGAGGAAGAAATAGGAGAAACTTTGTGGCCTTAGATTAGGCAAAGGTTTCTCAGGCGGGAAACTGAAAGCTCAGTTACAGAAGAACAGGTGGATCAGTTAGACTTGCAGAATTAGCAGTCCCTAATTTTGAGGAGGTGAGAAATGGGGAGAGAAAGTAGGAAAACGGGGAGCGGAGGGTTGAACCCACAGCTCTGGCCCCTCGGCGAGGACTCCGACGGTAGGAGG
The DNA here is from genome assembly GCA_030068075.1 of Paguma larvata. Taxonomy (NCBI): domain Eukaryota; kingdom Metazoa; phylum Chordata; class Mammalia; order Carnivora; family Viverridae; genus Paguma; species Paguma larvata. The sequence continues at coordinate 21,721,912 of CM057843.1, forward strand.
GGACCAGCCGCTCCCTCACCCCCGTTCCTCTCCCACATCATGATCTCAAGATGGGGGCTTTCTACGGACTTCATCCTTTGCGTACTCACAGCAGCGCGTCATAGTCTACCGTCCAGGGGCCCCCGTGTCTTAAGTCACGCTTTCTCCTTCTGCGAATTGTGTTCATCACGTTGAACTGCATCAGCGCTCTGATTATTCACTCAGGACCCGGGCGCCAAGGCACCAAGTTCGCTCAGGTCTCTTGCCACATCGGGGAGCTAGACCCTGGTCTCTCTCGGCGGATCCGGATGTCCTCTAGGTGTCCCAGGCCAGCCTCACGCTGTCTCATGGGATATTCTTAGCCCTGCTGAGTGCTGTTGGTATTTTAATTGAACTCTGGCAAGTTGCTCCGCACAACAGGAGGCAGACATAGGGAGGCCCCTGTGGGAGCCTGAGCAGACCGTCGGTGTCCAAGCAGGTGATGTGTCCCCCTTCTGTTTAATTTCTGTCTCCTCTCATTTCTGGATTTTGGCACTTCCCTTTCCATGCCAATACCATTTCCTTTGTCTCTACCTCAACATTCATATTCTTTCTGGGGAAAGAAGATGTGCGGGTTTTTCTGGCCCTACCTTTGGATTGCTTGTGTCCCCATCTAATACTCTAGGTAATGGCCTCTAAATGCCTCTGTTCCCTTGATGGCTGCAGTGGTGGTAAATTGTCCTTTTCTTTTCTTTTTCTTTCTTTCTTTCTTTTTTAATTTGTCCTAAAATCAATTCTAGGGCTTTGTGAAGGATGTCCACGAAGACTCTGTCACCATCTTCTTTGAAAACAAGTAAGACCTTGGGAATAGAGAATCCAGCATACTGGGTCCTAGGAGGAGTGGAGAAGAGGGGGCGCCTGAGTCCTGGGAGGCGTGTAGTAGGTGGGAGAGAGCCAGGAGTCGGGGGGGAGGGTTCAACTTCTACGGATCCCAGGCGAGGAACAGGCTGAAGCTTGGTGAGGGTGGGGGACATTTGACCTAGTATTTAGGTGCTAGCAAGTGACAGAAGACCCCAGTATGGAGGAGGACCTGGAATTTAGCCTCTAATCACCAGGGAAGGTGGAAATTGCCCTTCCTGTAGAGGCAGTAACCCCTTCCTGAAGAAATGGGCAACCCCATTAACCTGAATGGCTTTCATGTCACGGTTTCCTTGCAGCTGGCAGAGTGAGAGACAGATTCCTTTTGGGGACGTCCGGCTACCGCCTCCAGCCGACTATAATAAAGAGATCACAGAAGGCGACGAGGTGGAGGTAAGGGCCACAGGGTCCACCCTTTCCAGGTGTCACCTTTCCCAGGATCCTGCATCTTCCGTGGCCCTGACATAGTACCCGAGGCTCCTCACTGCTTGGTTCGCGCTCCTTCCTCTCTACGCCAAGCCTCCACGCCCAGCCCGGTGGCCCGTGGAAGAGTGACGTGCACCAGCGCCCTGTCAGTGACCCACCAAACTCTCAGGGGGCTTCCCGGTTTCGGGGAGTCACTTTGCCCGCGTCTGTGGTAACAGCACGTGAACTCGCACACTCTGATTTCAGTTCGCTCCTTCCTCTGGTTCCTTTGTCTTGGTGGTAGCGCGCCAGTCAGGGGTCTGAATGCTTACTCCACTCGCGAGGTTTTCGGATGGTCCTCCGTAACTCGTTTATTTTCAACTTTTCTTCAGGTCTATTCTCGAGCCAACGAGCAGGAACCTTGCGGCTGGTGGCTGGCCAGGGTGCGGATGATGAAGGGAGACGTGAGTGACGTGGAGGCCTTTGGAGAGCTGCTGAGCCAAAACCCTGGTCTCGGGTGGGGGCCGGCCGCTCAGGCCATCCACAACCTCTCCTCCTTTCTTCCCCTCCGCCAGTTCTATGTCATCGAATATGCTGCCTGCGACGCCACTTACAACGAGATCGTCACTCTGGAGCGGCTCCGGCCAGTCAACCCCAGTCCTCTTGCAACCAAAGGCAGCTTCTTCAAGGCGACCATGGCCGTGCCCGAGGACCTGAGAGAGGCGTGAGTTGCTGGCGTCCGGAGGCGGCCCCTTGTCCTCCTCTCCTCCCGCCCCCGATTTCTCCGGAGCCCTGCCTGCTCCCGGTTCCTCTCAGCCCTGTTCTGCTGCTTCAGTCCGTCCTCTCCTCTCCCGTGTCGGCCCTCCCCCTCCCCCGAGCCGCTGAGCGCTCCTCTCCCTCCGCAGCTGCTCCAATGAAAACGTCCACAAAGAGTTCAAGAAAGCCCTGGGAGCGAACTGCATCTTTCTCAACATCACAAACAGTGAGCTCTTCATTCTGGTGAGTTCTTCGGCCTGAGTTTCACGTAGCCCTTTCAGCAACTTTTCCTTCTACCTTTTTAACTCCCTTGCAGAAAGGAAGGAGCTCAGAGGTGCTTCTGTTTATTTCTCAAAGGAGACTTTTAACGTCCAGACCCCTGCGGGCCCAGGTCGCCCACGTTTCCGTAGTCTCCCTCATGGAGGACCTTAATTTATTTTTTTTAACTTGTCCGTGACGTTGCCGTCTGGGCCGGACCCTCCCTTGCATTTGGACTCAAAAACAGGCTGCACGGTTCTCAGCTCTGCCCGCACCAAAAATCACGTGCCCTGTGTGCCCAGCCGGTAGCCCCGGAGAGACGGACGTCACCGGGACGTCCTCCCTGGCGTCACGTCATTTCTTAACTCCTACCCTTTTCTAGATACTCAGGCATCCTGATTCTGAGCTGCTGGCTCTCCCCCAGGGTGTATTCAGTTTTATTTTCCAATGACTTCTCCATTGGCTTCTTCCCAGTCGACCACAGAGGCTCCCGTGAAGCGGGCGTCCCTGTTGGGTGACATGCATTTTCGAAGCCTGCGCACCAAACTGCTCCTCATGTCCCGCAACGAAGAAGCTACGAAACACCTAGAGGTAAGTTCTGGCTCCGCTCTTTCCTGCCGAATGGGGTTGTCCTCCTCCCTCCCCACCGCCGGCCTTCGCCCATGCTCTTGGGGTGACAGAATAAAAAGACTAGGGTCTTTCTGGGACACTAAACCTGCATCTGTTTTATCCCAGACTCCTCTGGACTGCAGCTCCCTCATGTTAGAACCGGACAGTTGTTCTCAAACGTTTTTCTTAACCGTGGGACCCTTTGGTCAAGTGAAATTTTACTTGAAAACGCAGTGCATAAAACAGATCAATCCGAGCAGCTCTGTCTAAAAGAAGAGGGGGTGTGGCGCTGACCTCCACCGGCCTCCCCCATCTCACCTCTGGGAACCAAGCTGCTTTGCAGGATACATTCGAGAACCATTTGTACACCGGGAAGGCCGCTGGACTTGAAATCCCAAGTCTTGTTTTGTCAAATATTGACCTTTGGCAGATCACCTGATTTCTGTGGGCTTCACCTGTGACAGCGAGGTAGTTAGAATATTTCTACAAGGTCTTATTTAGTTCTGATCTCTTATGGTCAGAGTCCCTTTTCTTAGCTAGTACACCGTCCGAAACAAGCAAGGTGTGTGTGTTTCCATTTATCAAGAGAACTGAGCTTTGGGGGAGGCTTTGCTCTGAGCCTGAGCAAATTCTGGGTCATGGTAATCTTTCACTTCTGCAGGGGTGCTGCTCAGGGCGCTGCAGTTACAAATTCACCTTTTCCCCAGCTGATACAAATTCTGGCTGCTCCAGGTCCCGGGGAGCAGATTCTCTGGTGACCAAAGGTAGACTATTCAACTCTCCTAGGACCTGGCTGTATCAATCAGCGTGGTAAAGTGTGCCAGATACTAAGTTAGCCGTACGTGAAGGGTCTTAAGTCAGGGTGCCTGGCTGGCTCAGTTGGTAGAGCATCCGACTGGATCTCAGGATTGTGAGTCCAAGCCCCACATTGGGCATGGAACTTACCTTAAAAAGAAATGGGGGTGCCTGGGGGGCTCAGTCGGTTAAGCGTCTGACTTCGGCTCAGGTCATGATCTTGCAGCTCGAGTTTGAGCCCCGCGTTGGGCTCTGTGCTGACAGCTCAGAGCCTGGGGCCTGCTTCGGATTCTGTGTCTCCCTCTCTGTCTCTCCCCTGCTCTCACTGTCTTGCTCTGTCTCAAAAATAAAAAAAATAGGGACACGCGGGGTGGCTCAGTTGGTTAAGCGTCCAACTTTGGCTTAGGTCATGATCTCCAGGTTTATGGGTTTGAGCCGCGCACGGAGCCTACTTTGAATCCTGTCTCCCTCCCTTTCTCTGCTCATCCCCCCATGCGCGCCTGGAGCCCGATTTGGATTCTGTGTCTTCCCCTCTTTCTGCTCCTCCCCTGCTCACACGCCATCTCTCTTTCTCTCAAAAGTATTTTAAAAAATAGGAGCATGTCTTTGTTTTTGAGAGATTTTTGCCCTTATTTTTTTGTCCATTTAAAAAACTTTTTTGAAATATTGACTGTAAAGGAAAAATGTACAAGCGCCCTTGTACCCACGAGGCCATTTAAGAAATAAAACCCTTGGCAAACTTTTTAGAGGACGTTTGTAAAGCATTGTAGATCCTCTTCCTCCCTTGGTCCCTAACTCTGTTATTTTAAGTACACAACATAGGCCCTTTTTGTCAGCTTTCTCTTCTTGCCTCCTGTAAGTCCTTGCTCTAACACAACCTCATCCGTGGTGGAAGTAGGAAGTAGTGGACTGTGATCAGGAATGTCCCTTTTCGGAAATCTTTTCTGCTTGGGGCTTCCTACCTAGGACTCCCTCTTCTAGAACCTGTCTTCCTGCCCTCGTACCCAGGCGTCTCTCTAAGGGCTGGTTACGAAATGAGGGGGTAGTGTGGTGTTCAGAGCTCCTTTCCTGCTTTTTCAAGCCCTTGCTTTTTACTCTGCTTGTTGGGTTTTATTGTGGGAGTTGATAGTAGTTTGGGTAAGGTAGTAGTAGTTCCTTACCCTTGCATTTTACCTTGGGAAAGATCCTTTCTCACCGACTTAATCCTCTTGCTAGTCTGGGAGTGGGGTAAAAAAGTCAAGTGTAATCATGTAGCAGATGACAGAATGGAGACGCAGAGAGCGTGTTCGGTGTAGGATCATGTAACCGGATCGCGTTAGAGCCAAATCCAGAATTTTGGGGGCTCTCAGCCCATACTCTGCCCTCATTCACCTCCTCTCCCCACCAGGCCATTGGTGTCTGCAAGGTAGGAGTGGAATGAAAGATTCCCGAATTTTCCGTGCAGGTCGTGGGGCCAGTGGATCCAGGGTCGTTGTGACTTGTTTTCACGCATTTTTCTCTTGCTGCAGTGGGACGGGTGAGGGGTTCTGCCACGGGTCCGGCAGCGTCTTTTCCTTTCAGACAAGCAAGCAGCTGGCGGCAGCCTTCCAGGAGGAGTTCACGGTGCGAGAGGACCTGATGGGACTGGCGATTGGGACTCATGGTGCCAACATCCAGCAGGCCCGAAAAGTACCTGGAGTGACCGCCATTGAGTTGGGCGAGGAGACCTGCACTTTCCGCATCTACGGGGAGGTCAGCAAAAGACAGCTGTCGCTGGGGTCTCCTGGGGGTAGAGAGAAGAAAGGATGAGGTGGCAAAGAAGCCTGAGTCCCGTCCACCTCCCTCCCTGACTTGGTGGCAGCACACTTTCCCAAAGGCAGAGGGTGGCAGGAAGACCGTTGTTCAAGATCCGGGTCCTCTGTGAGTAACTGCTCCCCGCTGTTCCCCGCAGACTCCTGAGGCGTGCCGACAGGCCCGAAGCTACCTGGAGTTTTCTGAGGACTCTGTGCAAGTGCCCAGGAACCTCGTCGGTGAGTTGTGGGTGTGTGCGGATGAAAGAATACGGGTGGGGCCGGGCGTGAGAGTCCCTAACGGGTTTCCGAGGACAGAGCCCACGGTCTTGTACTAGTGACAGAAGTGGAAGAACAGATTTCTAGGGATTGTAATCTCGTGTCCTGTGAAAACTCACTAGAAACTTCGAAGCAGGAGAGTACTTAAACCGAATCCATGTGTAGAAGCTGGAAAACTGTTTATCTCCTCTGTTATTTTCTCTATTATTTTTTGCTTTCCCGTGGGGGGAAAAAAAGGTCTAATTTCTCTGTTACCCATTCAGGCAAAGTGATTGGGAAGAACGGGAAAGTGATCCAGGAGATTGTGGATAAGTCTGGTGTGGTGAGGGTTCGCGTCGAAGGCGACAATGACAAGAAGAACCCCAGGGAGGAGGTATGGGCCGTCTGCCTCTGGAGACTGGTGTCCAGGAGTAGGTGGCGGCTTCTGCAGCGCTCCTCCCTGGGGCCAGGACCTTTAGCGGGCGGAGGCGGGAACCTCTGCCTCCCCCAGGGGAGGAGAGCCCAGAATGATCCCACTGGGGGAGCTTCCGGAGGAGACAGGGCGGAGTTATCACTCCCACGGCCCCTTCTAACCCTCCGTCCTCTCCGCCGTGCAGGGCATGGTTCCCTTCATCTTCGTCGGCACCCGGGAGAACATCAGCAATGCCCAGGCTCTGCTGGAGTACCACCTCTCCTACCTGCAGGTACCGAGCTGGAAGCCTGGGGCCGGGAGGGCCGGGCGGAGCCAGGAGACTAGGCTGCTGGGGATAAAGTTAGGAGTCGTGATACCCAGTGCGTGTCTTGAGTAGAACAGAAAGCGTGGAGTGGAAATTCGGGGTGTGGGGTCGGATGGAGAATTTTCCTTGCTTAGCCAGTGTCTTCCGCTTGGCATTCCCGAGAGTTTCAGTGTACGGGGACGGTCAGGGCGAAGGAGCCTGAGTGAAGGAGACCTGTCCTTGGTCTTACATCTGTCCCCCCTGCGGTGTCCTTCTCCGTCTTCCACCACCAGGAGGTGGAGCAGCTTCGCTTGGAGAGGCTGCAGATCGATGAACAGCTTCGGCAGATTGGTTTGGGCTTTCGCCCTCCTGGGAGCGGGCGCGGCAGCGGTGGCAGTGACAAGGCTGGCTATACCACCGATGAGAGCTCCTCCTCCTCCCTCCACGCCACTCGGACCTACGGGGGCAGCTACGGGGGCCGGGGCCGAGGCCGGAGGACAGGCGGCCCCGCCTACGGTAAGATGACTGTGGGAGATGGAGGGGGGGGGTCCGGGCGGACTCTCCAGGGAAGGGTGATGGACACATTGAAGACAAGGTTGGCTGGGGGACTCGTGAGTGACCCTGATTGAAACCCGCCGTGTCCTTCAGGCCCCAGCTCAGACCCGTCCACAGCGTCTGAGACTGAGTCCGAGAAGAGGGAGGAGCCCAACAGAGCTGGGCCTGGTGACCGGGACCCCCCAACCCGGGGGGAAGAAAGCCGGAGGCGTCCGATTGGGGGCCGGGGTAGGGGACCCCCACCTGCCCCCCGGCCCTCCACAAGATACAACGCCTCATCTATAAGTTCAGGTACTGGGATCAGACGGCTGGGTTTGAGAACGTAGCCTGAAAGGAAAGCTGATGGCTGGCTGGTGACCAGCTCCTCCTCTTCCTCTAAGCAGTGCTCAGAGATCCAGACAGTAACCCCTACAGCCTACTGGACACCTCTGAACCAGAGCCCCCAGTTGATTCAGAGCCCGGGGAACCCCCTCCAGCAAGTGCCAGGCGCCGCCGCTCCCGCCGCCGCCGCACAGACGAGGACAGGACTGTCATGGATGGAGGCCTGGAATCGGATGGGCCCAGCATGACAGAGAACGGCCTGGGTAAGGGCTGCGCCTGGGGTCTCAAAGAATTAGAGCCGGGCAGGAATTGAGGTGTGGGAGGTTAGGTGCATGGCTTGGTTTTTCTCTGCCCCACAGAAGATGAGTCAAGACCCCAGCGTCGGAACCGGAGCCGCCGTCGCCGTAACCGTGGGAACAGGACCGATGGTTCCGTCAGTGGAGACCGTCAGCCAGGTCAGCTCACGCTGGGTGCCGGCATCCTTCCTCGGAGCTGAGAGAACGGGGTGCCTCCCGCCGTATGGAAACGGGGGGTGGAGGGTTAGTTGGGTGTCTAGGAGCTGGACAGCTGGTTCCTTCTGAAACTCTTGGTCCTCTGCCTTCCTCAGTGACTGTGGCTGACTATATCTCCCGCGCAGAGTCTCAGAGCCGCCAGCGGCCGCCCCTGGAACGCACTAAACCCTCAGAGGACACACTTTTAGGACAGAAGGTAGGCAGGCGAGAGGTGGTTCAGCCCACCTCTGTTTCTCTTCTGGGGCAGGGCACAAGGAATTCGCAAAGGAACCTTTTGCTAAATTGCGGAGGGAGCACATCTGGGGTCTAGGCCGCCGTCTAGAATAGTGGGAGGCTTGAACAGGCCAGAGGGGCTTTGTCGCGGAGCTTCTGCTTTCCTGTAAGAGCTACTAGAGCGTCCGGGGTGGGGGTGCGGGTGGGGGGACCAGCCCCTGGGGCGCCAGCCGCCACAGCACCAGCACGGGCAGGGGTGTCTCACCTAAATTTCTACTGACCGTCCTCCTTCCTGCCTTTCCCGGTTTTCTTTCTCACTTCCTCCCCAGGGCGACTCTGTCAGCAAGCTTCCTAAGGGCCCCTCAGAGAACGGGGAGCTCTCCGCCCCCCTGGAGTTGGGTAGTTTGGTGAACGGGGTTTCATAAGACCTCCAGCCCGCATCCCTCCCTTCTCCATCTCGCTTGCTGCCCAACACCACGGCCTCACAGGCCCGACTGACCTGCGCTGGAGCTGCTCTTATCTAGGGGGGAGGGGGGTGGCACAGCAGCTTGGGTCCCCCCTCAACCTCCAGGAGCTCGTGGAGGGGTGTGTAACAGGGTCATACCCCCTCCCTCTTGTCCGCCCTTACCCCCAGGGTGAGGGGAGCCTCTCTCCTCCCCCATCAGACTGGATGTGCCTTTATCCTCCAATGCCCCGATCTCTCTGAACACCCCCATTCTCCGCCTGCTGGTGCGGGGTGCTCCTTGATCCACCCAGATTTGACAGTTCAGGGGGGCTCCCCTGCTATCCCTCCTCCCATCCTGTACCCCCCATTTCTGGGGCCTCATCACTGTGGAAGACGGGGATAGTAAGGGTATAAGTGGGTGGGAGGCATGGGGAAGGTTTTGGAGTAGAATCAGGGGTGTGTATGAAGGGGGGTGACAAGGTCCCCCAGGGGAGGGGGGACCAACCTTGTCTGGTGGATGAGAAGGCGTATTTATTTTTCACTGTACAGTATTTAAAAAGAGAATAAAAAAATCCAAATGGCTCTGTGGTTCCCGCGCCTTCCTTGTGCCCAGTTTGGTCCATCAGTTTCCCTAGGCTTGACGTGCCCGGGCCCTCGTTTCCGGTTTCTCCACACCTGACTTCTCCAGGGTTCCACATTTCTAGGGAATTCCTGACATTCCTAGGTTCCCCAGACCCGGGTCGCTTTCTAGTCCAGAGGACAGTGGCCTGTGGCTGGTGGCTTCTCCCCTCCCCCAGGTTTGCTGGTAGGAGAGCTGGGCCACTCCTTTACCCTGAGTCACGGCGGGCTAGGTAGGACTGCTCCCAGCTGTTTCTGCTGGGAGCCGAGAGCCAAGGCCGGCTGCTTAATCCGATTACCCGAGGCCTGGGGCTTGGGCTGGGCCTGGGGCAGGATGGGGAGCAGGGTTCCCTCACCACACGACAGCCTCTGCGACTTAGGGGTCCAGCCCTTACTCTTCCCTCCTGCTTCTCTGCTCTGGATCCAGGCTTTTTCTCTGGCGACCACACTGCTGACTGCTCAGTCCGCGGGAGCTTGTCCTGGGGTCTCCGGCTCCCTGCCTTCAGACTCTGGTTTGGAGACCCATCAGGCAGTGGAGAAGCCGCAGTTTGGGGGCTGCAGTTGGGAGGGTTGAAGTTTTCTCACCTGGAGAAAGGGGCTGAATCGCCACTTGAGCACCTGCTGGGGTGACTCAGGAAACAAAAACGGCTTTGCCTCCCGACCGCCTGACTTCGTTGCCCCAGGGGCAGGTCAGGGGTTTGGAGGAGCAATGGGTGCCTCCCGACCGCCGGACTTCGTTGCCCCAGGGGCAGGTCAGGGGTTTGGAGGAGCAATGGGTGCCTCCCGACCGCCTGACTTCGTTGCCCCAGGGGCAGGTCAGGGGTTTGGAGGAGCAATGGGTGCCTCCCGACTGCCTGACTTTGTTGCCCCAGGGGCAGGTCAGGGGTTTGGAGGAGCAATGGGCACTAGAAGAGGGTTTGGGGCAGGGGGTGGGGTGTTCCCAACTTCCTCCAGGCTCAGTTGTGACCCTGAGGGCTTTTGATTCCCCTGTGCTTGATCCCATTGTGCCAAAAACTTGACTCTAAATTGCCAAAGCTCAAGAAGGGAGGGGAAGCCGATCAGAGCTACCCAGGGGAGGAAGGCTTGACATCTGGGTCTTGGGTGGGGAGGGGGCGTGGTGCCCCGAGGGGAGAGCGTTGGGGGCTGGGAGGCCCGGGACACCTGGGTTTGCCTGAGGGAGGGGGACGTTGGCGCCCTTAAGGAGGCGCGGTCTTGCTGGGAGGGAGTGGGGAGGAGTCTGGTTAAAAGCTGTTCCCGGCCTGGCCCACCCGCCAGCCACAGGCGCTGCGGCCAGGTGAGAGGGGCTGGGGCGACCGAGCCGCGGGACTCCAGAGACCGGGAGCGCGTCCGCGGCGCAGCGGGCCGGGCCCCGGACCCCGCGGCTTCCACGGCCGGAGAGCGCATGCCCTCCCGCGCGGGGAACGGCGCAGCGGACCTGGCGCCCGGCTCTCCAAAGGGTGCCTGATTGGTCGGGAGCGGGCGCTCCATTCTCAGGACTCTGAACGTGGGGCCGACGTATACTTTTTAAAGCCGCGAGTTTCTCTGGGACGACTTCAGACTAGAAGACCCCTCCGTCTTCAGGACACCAGCCCTGGGCATCAGCGTTTCGCTTCGGAGGGGAGGGCGTGTAGGACGCCCTCTCAAGGCTTCCCTCCACCCCACCGCCCCCCATGGCGCTTCCCGGCTCTTCACACGACCAGGCCTGGAGCCTGGAGCCTCCCGCTCCCCCCGCTCCCACCAACTCGTCCTTGGGCTGCCAGGAGCGGGAGGGCGCCGGCAGCCCGGTGGCGTCCGGGGGGCTTCCCCTGGAGAAGGTGAAGCGGCCCATGAACGCGTTCATGGTGTGGAGCTCCGCGCAGCGCCGCCAGATGGCGCAGCAGAACCCGAAGATGCACAACTCGGAGATCTCCAAGCGCCTGGGCGCGCAGTGGAAGCTGCTGGGCGAGGACGAGAAGCGGCCCTTCGTGGAGGAGGCCAAGCGGCTCCGGGCCCGGCACCTGCGCGACTACCCCGACTACAAGTACCGGCCTCGGCGCAAGACCAAGAGCGCGGCCGCCGCGCCGCCCCCCTTCGGCCAGGGAGGCGGCGGCGTGGCCGGCGTCGGGCCGGTCTGGGGGCCCGGGTACCCGGCCGCCCAGGGGAGCAGAGGCTTTGGGTACCAGCCGCCCAACTACTCGACGCCCTACCTGCCTGCGGGTTACGGGTGAGTGTGGGGAGTGCGGCGCGGCGCGGGCAGGGGCCCCGAGTACGCCCCGTGCGGAGGCCATTTCCGGGAGAGAGCTGGGAGCACCATCACCTCCAGTGCCAGCTGAAGACTGGGGCTGGGAGCGCTCTGGTGGACCAGGCTTTCCCTGATGGAGGTTTCCATCCCGGCCGACAAGGGCGGCCCCTCAGCCCCCCTCCCCCCCCACCCCAGCACCCCGGACATGATCACGTTCTAGTTACCTGAATTTCCCGTTTCCTCCCCGCTTCTGGCCCTCCTGTGACCCGGCTTCCTCTCCCAGCCCGCCGGGCAAGGAGAGGCCAGGCCCAGCGCTGCCCCTTCCTGGCCTGCTGCCCCGAAAGGAAAACAGGCGCAGCACGCAAGCCCGCTCCGGAGCGTGCCCCGACACGGCCGCCGCGCCGCTCCTAAGCCCTCCTGGGCTCGGCTTCTGAGCCCGCAGTACCCAGGGGGGGCCCGGAGACCCGGGGATGGGGACGTGGGTGACAAGTCCCGCCAACTGGGAGTTGAGGGGGCCCTGCCGGCCCCTCCCAGCCCAGGGAGGCTCTCTAACCCCGTCTCTCTCTCTCTCTTTGCAGCTCTTCCCACTGTAAACCAGAGGCCTCGTCGCCGTGCTCCCTCCCTCAGAGTAACCCGAGGCTCCAGAGCGAGCTGCTCCCCCACTTCAGCCCCTACCTACCCCCAGGCTCCCCCGCTGTGTACAACCCTCCCCTGTCAGGGACCCCCATGCCCCTGACCCACCTCTAACCCTAGTGGACATGGACCTCCCGGGAACAGCTGCATCTTTTTCACCCAGAACCCTCCTCTAGAACCTCGTTGGCCCACAGTTCAGAGGCCTGTGCCATGGTCCCCTCACCCCGCCCCCAAGCCACGTTTTTTTTAGGACAAACACAGTTTTTATGATTAAACCAGGTTTCTGAGTCTTTATTGCCCCATTTCTGTGCCCTTTCCCTGCAGCAGGAACCAGCAGCCTCCACTCCCTTCCGCCTGGACCTGCCAGAGCAGGAACCTCCTCACCCCACCCTGGGGCCCTGCCTGACTCATTCTCGGTCCCCCTTCCCCACCCCCTGCCCAGCACTGGGGGGTCCTGGAGGCCCTCCCAACCAGGTTCAGGGAGGGAGGCGGCCGCAAGCCCCTAGTTCCGTCCACTGGCCAGGCTCCGTCCTCCAGGGCCACCGGGGAAGTGGGGGGAGGGGGAGGACAGGGCAGACTTTGGCCCCAGAATACCTAAGTAGGACATACACCGGACAGCGTGCAGTAAATGCCAGACGGCTAAGGCTCCGCTTTCCCGCTAAAGCCCTGGCTTCCCGAGTTTTACGGTCGCAGAGGAAGGACTGAAGAGTCACGTCAGCGAACTGGCTCAGACGGGGATGACCCTGAGGCCGGGCGGCTACGTGGAGGGGACTCCGGTCGCCGGCTAGCCCTAACCCTACTGCTGCTTCTTCTTGATGGGGGCCTTTACGTTCCAGTAATAGAGGAGCTGGGAGGCAATGAGGCCGTTGCAGAGGGACGAGACCATGAAGGTGCCAGCCAGGAGGGGGTCTCCGGTCTCCTAGGTGAGAGAGAGCCGGGGCCCCTTCAGGCCTCAGCGGAGACCCGGGACACGTGGTTTCAGCGCCCTCTAGGGGGCAGAAGGTGCACTCACCTGGATGGAGGTGAAGATTCTGGCCAAGGAGCCGCCAAACAGCAGAAAGACCGTGATGGCGGAGAGCTGGCCTGTGTGCCCGTTCCGGTAGTTAGTGGCTGCTTGGAGCAGCTAGGGCGGAGATGAAGGCTCCGTTCTGTCATCGGAACTCCTACCCTGCCCCCCCCCCCCATGCAGTGGCCTTCCCTGGCTCCCGGTACTCACCCTCCCCACGACTACAGCAGGCACATTGGAGGCCTGGAGCAGGGTGACCACGGACAGGGGCGTCAGTGGTGACAGCAGGACCAGCAGGACCAGCGAATAGCATGCTAGGAAAGTGACACCTGGGGGTCGGGGAGATCAGCAGTCCCGATCACCCTCTCCGGCGCTCCGGCGTCCCCAAGCCCAAGTTCCCGGAGGGGGCCCCCACGGGCCACACCCCGCTCTCGGGCAAATTCCCAGCACCTTTGGCAGTCTGTCCTCTGTACTGCAGGACCAGGAAGCAGATGGTGACGGTCTGGAGCATCAGGAAGAGGGCTTCACCCCAAGAGCTGCGGAGTCAAGAGTTGGGAAGAAGAAAGGCGGGCCTGGAAAGAGGCAGGGAGAGCCTCCATGGCCCGTCCATCGGGGGACACGCTTCTCGGATCGCTCCCTGCCCTCCACAGCCCTACCGGCTCCCCACAGCCCCCACCCGATGGACTCGGTCTAGGTCCTGGGCAGCCTCGGGATACTCCCCTTTCGTCGGACCGTGGCCAGATTTCCAGGAGGGCTTAAGGCTTCCTGCCCTTGCATCTGCCTCCCCCTAATGCCTCCTGCTAGAGGCGTCAGCATTCAGCCCCGGGGGTGGGGTGGGGGGGAAGGGCAGGCCCCCTCACCTGAAGGGGAAGTTGTTGGTGATGCTGTAGACCATGGTGCCCGTCAGCGCCACCAGTTCTAGCATTACAGACTGAAGGCTCAACCCCTCGGCACTCTTGGCCTTCAGGATTTTAAACACCTGGGGCAGTTTTACTAGAGACAGGATGAGAAGGGTCGGGATGAGGAGAGGAGCCAACGTCCCTTGGGAGTGCAGCTTGAATGGCTACGGAGTAGACTGGGAAGCGCGTTAACCCCAATTCTGGTCAAGGGACCCACCCAGTTCAGGGCATCTCGGCCCTCCCTCCCTTATCCCCACATCTGGAAGAGCAGAGACGATACGTACCCAGCAGCGACCCGGCCACAATGCCCAGACCCAGGCCTTTGCTGAGGAGAATCTTGAGGCAGGGGACTGAGAAGAGACCAAGGAATAAATAGAAAGGAGGCCCCTGGAACCCCCCCTGGAGGCCAGGGGTCAAGAGAGTCATTTCATGCTCCTGCGGGTCGCCCGCGGCTGCTCCTTTAGACCCTGGCCTACCTACGCAAGGAAGCCCTCCCTGGGTTGTATGGCCCCTCCTGCTTCAAATCCTATCACTGTCAGGCGGGTGACTTTCCAAAACAGCTTACACCGCGCGGATTACGCCTAAACTTCTTGGTCTGACTCCTAAGGCTCTCCAGTGCTTCCCTGAAACGTGGAGCAAATGCCCAAGGGTCCTCCAAGCCTCCGAGCAACTAGGCGATCCACTCCAAGGACAGGTCTCCACGTCCCTCATTCCTGCGCCCTCTGTCCCTGGCCCGCATCCTTCCATCCCGGAAGCTCTCCCTGCCCAAGGAGCTCAGTCCAGTGGGAGTCCTGACTTCGACCAAATCATGTCCCACGAACACGGTGGCGGACCAGGAACTGACGAGGGCAGACTGGGAAAGCCTCCCAAAGGGTCTGGTGTCTGAGGAGGGCTTTGTGTGCAACTGCCTCGCAGACCGAGTAAGGAAGGTGGGCTATTCCAAAATAAGACCAAGAGCAGAGGTGGAGGGCGGAAGGAGCCTTTGAAACAAGTGTAACTTGGCCCCTGAAAGTACAGTGGCCTATTAAAGACTGGAACGATTTGGTCAGATCTTAACTGAGTTGTGCAAAATGTGAGTCTCTCCGTCCGTCATCATCGCTAAACTGCAAGCCTCACAAAAGACTAGTTCCGCCGGCCTCCCGCCCAAATATGGCGAGCTCCCTCTAAGGAGAGCGAGACACTTCCGCCCCGGTGCGGAGCGACTTCCGCCTAGCAGTGTGGGGCCGCCAATGCGACCCCACCTAGCCCGCAGTCACGTCTCAGGGCCGAGGGCGCTCGAGCAGAACTTTGGCAGGACGCCGAATTAAACTCACCGTGAAGCAAGTCCCACTGGACGAAAATTTGGTCGTAGCATTTCTCAGGTAAGAGAAGCGGCACCAGCACTCGTTTGAGCGGGCTGTCTGCCTCGGCCGCCATGTTGCAAAGCTAGCTTCCGCCAGTCTCCCCTGGCCGCCATAGACGTACGGTGCGCATGCGCGCTCTGGGACACTCCACCCCCTACCTCCCCGCGACTAAGCTGTACCGCCCCATATACCCTGCGTTTTCTTACTCCTCCCCACCTTCTGCAGCGTGAAATAGGTCTCGCCCAGAGGCCACGGTTTGGACGCGCCCTCCCTGTTCGAATTTTGCGGCGTGCTGAGGCTGTGCGCCTGCGCAGTTCCATCTTTCGCGCCTTTGTTTACGCTTCCAGTTCGGAGGCCACATTTAGCCTCCTTCCTTTCTCGGCGCCTCCTGCGCGGCGCCATCTTGTCTCCCCCCGGCCGGCTTCGCCTAGTTCGAAGTTGAGAGAGAAGGAGCATGAGTCTCCGAAAGGGCGTTGGGTGGGGGCGTCGTAGCTCCCTGTCTCCTGTGCTCTCGGCGTCTCCAGAGGGAAAGGCGCCGAAGCTGTGCGCAGGGCCCGTGGCTCTCCCTCCCCCGGTTCGCCCGGGCCTCGGCGGCTGGCTGGGCCAGCAGCTGGTGGGCTGGGCCCGCGAGGCCGAAGAGGAGGCGGTGGGGAAGGCGAGCTCCCAGGCCCTGCGGGGCTCGGCGCACGCCCGAGGGCTCCCTCCCACCGCGCTGGCGCCGCCACGTGCTGGACCTAGCAGCCCCTCTTGGGAAAGGGGCCCTTGGTCCCCCGGGCGGGAGTGATGGCCTCCGCCCCCCAGCGCCGGGATCCCGGCCCTTGGTCCTCCTGGTGGAGGTGGGCCTGACCGTCACGCCCTGGCGGCCGGGCGCCGCCGAAGCCACCACAGCCGCCGCGCTGTCGAGCAGCCGTTCTGGGGCCACACTCAGCAGGGTCCCACGGGACATCAGGGGCTGCTGGGAAGCCGCCCCTCGAGCAGGTCGCCCCCCAGAGGGGTGGATGTCGGGCTCACAGGGCTGCTGTGATGGGAACGGCCCCGCCCTGGCCCCGAGCTGCCGCCCCGTGGCCCTCAATCGTGGAGCAGGGTGTGGCCCTTTCTAGATTCTGGACACAGGCTGTCCTGGGGGTGCCACCCACTCCCCCCAGGCAGACCACCACTGGGGGACTTCAGTGTTGGCTTGGCGGGTGGCTCGGGCTGGAGGCGTGTTGTTCCTAGGAGCGCCGGGGGGGGGGGGGAGGGTGGGGGGGGGAGAATTGCAGGTGCCCCTCAGAGTCCCCACGGCTCTCAGGGCTGATGAGAGCCTTTGCAGGCGAGAGAGGAGCATCCGTGGTGCAGTGAGGGTTTCCCGGGCTTGTTCAGCCAGCCGCCGACACGGGGGTGGGGGCGGTGGCAGGGCAGAGCGTTCCGTTGCTAAGGAGCCGTGAGAAAGGAAATGACACAGGTGTGCCCTTCTCACCCACATGGTCAGCTGTTGCTACCTGCTTCACCTGTAGTTGCTCAACAGGATTGGAGGGGCGGAGGCAGCAGAGCCGGCAGCCAGAGGCCCCAGAAGAGGAGGCGGCAGGGGTGGAGGCAGATGCTCCACCAGTGTGCCAGGCTGTGGGGGGTGAACCCTCGAGGGCACGTGGTCACGCGTGGTGGTTTCATCCCTCGCTAGCTGTCTGGCTCCCCGGGACTCAGCCGTGGAAGGGGCAGAAAGACACGGGACGAGAAACTCACGACTTTCCTTCACCCCCGGCCGGAAGGACAGGGAAAAACCAAGGACCGAGGTTGGAGCAGGTTTTATTTTTCGGGGGTGGGGTGGGGGGGGGAGGAGAAACTGGTCATGTTGAACACATCCCTTCCCGCCCCCCCCCCAACCCCGGCCCTCCGGGATCGTGTTATCTGTACTTCTGTTCTTGAGGACTGAGAGGGAGGGAAGGGAACTTGGCGTCTGAGTCAGCTGAGTGGCGAGACGGGAAGGCAGTCCCCCCCCACCCCGGGGTCTGGTGGGGGGTGTGAGGCCGCGAGCTCAGAGGGGCTGGTAGGCGCGCGGGCGTCTCCGGACGACGCAGCACGTGACGAGCACCAGGGCGAGGAGGCCGAGGGAGACCAGGCCGATGATGAGGGGCAGCAGGAGGGACTGGTCGCTGGGACACGGGAAGCCTGGCCGGAGGGGAGGGTAAGTGGGCATGGCGGGGGTCCTGGGGAAAGGGGGGGCGGAGGGGGAAGGGGGTGGGGCTCGTTGGGAAGTAGGAGACCCGGGGAGGAGCTCGCCCAGCCCCAGCCCCAGCCCTAGCCAACTGAGCAGGCGGTAAAAGGGGAGAAGGGGGCAGAGGCTCGCAGGGGGAGGGCAGTTAGCCTGAGAGGAAGGAAAGCGCGGGGTGGGGGAAGGGGGGCCCGAGGCCTGGGGCGGGGCGGTCAGTGCCGCGGGACACTAGGGGGACAGCAGGGAGTAGGTCTTACTTGGCCCAAAGGCCCCTGAGGGGGGCAGCCGAGCAGCCTGGAGCCTCAGGTGGAGCAGGTCAAGGCGCAGAGCCGGGGAGGGAGCGAGGCTCGCGTTCCCGCAGCTGAAGCTCTGGCCCAGGGGGGCTCGGAGAGCGCGAAGGGATGAATTCTCAGCAGAGAACGTCCACCCTGGGAGTGTGAGGAAGGGTCGGCTCTGGGCCGGTGTCCCCAGCCCTCGGCTCGGGCCCCTCCCCTCCCCCCCCCCCCCCCCCCACCGCAGGAGCCCAGGCAGCTAGCGCCAGGGACCGGAGGGCAGGTCACTCACGCGCTGCCTGCGGGAAGGACACGTTGTACTCCAGAGCCACGTAGTTCAGGTAGACGGAGCTCTGCTGTGGCTCCTGCGGAGAGGGGACCGGGCAGGCTCAGGGTGGCAGGGGAGAGGGGCCTCCCTGGCCATGGGGACGGGTGGGCAAAGGGCGCGGGGAGAGGGAGGGCCGAGGGTGAAGTACCTGCTGGAATCCGAAGCTGAGCTGTCCGTAGGGGAACGAGAGAAGCAGGTGGGGGCGGGCACCCTCACAGCCCCCCTGCGCCTTGGTTTTGTTGGGGTTCAGCACAGAGGTGCCCCAGGCCTGCGGAAGGTCAGCAGTTTCTTAAGAGCGGAGCCGTCCGAGGTCCCCTTCATCCCCACCCGTGCCCTTCTCCACTCCTCCTCGGGAGCCACGGCCCCGCGGCCTCACTGGCTTCCCCTGGCGTCCACGGTCCCCACGCTGTACCTTGCCTCCGCCCTGGGTTGGGTACAGAATTCCGATCTGGATCTGGGCTTGGAGCCGGACGCAGGGCTGGGAGCCGTTAGTCCACGTGTAGTCCCCTACGGCGCCCTTGGAGCCTGGGCTGGGGCTTGGAGGGGGCGGAGGGGGTCCCGGGTGCGGGCGACTGGTGGGGGCTCTCGGGCTGGTGGCCGTGCTGTTGTTCGTCGTCGGGTGAACCGTGGTGTTCCCGTGACTGGAGGTGGTGGTGGAACGGTTGGCGGCCGTCGTGGGCTCATGGCTGGTGGCGTCCGCCGTGGTGGTTCTGTGGCTGGTGGTCGCAGGTCTCGCTGTGCTTTCTGTAGCCGTGGGTGTCACCGTGAAGGACGGCAGCAGAGTGGCCGATTTTCTGTGAGGACAGCCATTCCCTGCCCCCTGGGCTTTGGGCAGAGGAACAGCCTGGTCAGCGGCCCACAGGCGTGCCCCCCGCAGAGCCCCGTCTCTTCGGGCCTGTCTCCTTACCTACTAGAAGCCCCAGCAAGGCCCCCGAGAAAACCACCGCCAGCCTCATGACCGGACCGCGCAGGTTCGGGCAGCACCAGCTGCTTGCTCAGCCCTGTTCCCTCCGCTTTCTTTCGGAAAAGGAGGAATTAAGCTTCTGACTTCCTGCAACTGAGACCGTGCCATCCCCAGCCTGACTCAGGCACCTCGGCCCCAGCCACCAACCACTTAGTCACTGAACTGCTAGGCGATTGGCGAGTGGGCCGCTGGCGTCAAGAACGGGTAGTTGGGGGTCAGCTGTTCTTGGAGACTCATGTGTCTGCTTTAGCAAAGGGGGGGAGGGGCTCCAAGTGGCTAGGGAACCGGTGGGGAGACGGCCCCTTGCCTCCCCTTCTCCAGGAAGGGGTGCCGTGGGTTGCGAAAAGAGCTCTAATCCCTCTTCCCTCCAGCTGTCACTTCCTCTTGGAGACACGTGAGACACTTGTGATGGTCCCCACGCCCAGCCCCTTACGGACGGAGGGCCATGCTGTCTAGTCAGCGGGTCTCCCTGTTGTCACATAGGTGGGAACAGGAAGCAACAAGGGAAATCTAGACGGGTATTCAGCTGGGGCCCCAGCTGGACGTGTCCCCAGTGCCAGGTGGGAGGGAAGGGGAGGCAAGAAACGAGAAGCCCAAGAGGCAGTTTCCAAGTCATTTTATTCAGAATTTTGTGTTTGTTTCCTGAATCAATAAATACTATACAAAACAATGTAAAAATGGCTACCATTTTCTCTCCCCTGCTCCCCCCACCTGGGGACAACTCCTCGGGCCACTTGAAGCTCAAGGGTTCTCCAGATTTGGTCCAGCAAATGAGGTTGAATGCCACTACAGCCCCTTGAAGCCTCCGCAGCGGTCGCTGGGCGGGGGAGAGCCTCTGGGGTTTGGAGGTTGACTAGGTTACGAGATGGATTAGTGTTTTTGGGAGAAGAGACGGCGCCTGGGGCAGGAATCTGCCCCAAAGAAAAGGGTGTCTAAAATGTTCACGGTTCCTTCTTTTGCCTCAAAAAGTGACATTTATTCAAAGAAAAAAAAAAAAAAAAAAAATGACAAGATGTCCATCCCTTGGCTCCCTTCCCTCCCCCCTCCTGCTCTTCAGCCCCCCCAGGACTGAACCCTGGGTGGGGCCAGGTCGCAGGACAGCCCCTCAGATGAGGTCGGCAACATTGAGGGGCATCTCCTCGATGGAGGTGTTGTAGAAGGTCTCGATGTCGCGCAGAGTCCTCTTGTCTTCTTCCGTCACCATGTTGATAGCCACGCCCTTACGGCCAAATCGTCCACCGCGACCGATTCTGGCGAGAAACGGGGGGCACCTCCGCGTGACAGGATGAAGGAAGGTGGGGGGGGGCTCAGGGAGAACGGAGAGGTGGCGCCCGGTCCGTGCTTACCTGTGGATGTAGTTCTCCCTGTTGGTGGGAAGGTCGTAGTTGATGACTAGAGACACCTGCTGCACGTCAATGCCTCTGGCCTGGGTCAAAGGAGAGGACAGCTTCAGCACGGGCGCGAGACAGACGCGCGCGCCAGCTGTCCAGAAGGGACTGGAGGGTCTGTGTAGGCAGCCCCGGCAGGCGAAGGACACCGGCATCCCCTCCCCCAGCGACCTGAGGCGTGCCAGGTTCTGTTCCAAGCTGCTACTTTCCTGAAGAGGGGCACGGGCAGGCCCCCTGGAGAGGGAATCACCTTGGATTGCCCCTTCTCCCTGCCCAGCCTTCCCAGAGTCCACTCTCCTCACCAGCAGGTCAGTGGTGATCAGCACTCTGCTGGAGCCCGAGCGGAACTCTCTCATGATGACGTCTCGCTCCTTCTGGTCCATGTCTCCGTGCTGGAACAGGAAGCGGAGGGAGTGTCCTGAGGCCCGGTGGGACGCGGGGCGCCGAGCCACGCGCCGCGGGGGCGAGCTGGAGAACTCACCATGGCGGACACGGTGAAGTCCCGGGCGTGCATCTTCTCTGTGAGCCAGTCAACCTTCCTTCGGGTGTTGATGAAGATGACTGCCTGCGTGATGGTCAGGGTCTCGTACAAGTCACACAGCGTGTCCAGCTTCCACTCCTGGGGGGGGGGGCGGGGGCGAGGAGGTCAGTCAGGGGCTCGAGCCAGGACTCGCCGCCGGGCCCGCCTCCCGCGCCAGGCCCCACCTCGCGCTCCACGTTGATGTAGAACTGGCGGATGCCCTCCAGGGTCAGCTCCTCCTTCTTGACCAGGATCCGGATGGGGTCCCTCATGAACTTCTTGGTCACCTCGAGCACATCGGAAGGCATCGTGGCGGACAGCAAGACCACCTATCGGGAAGGAGAAGCCTCAGGGGAAGGGATCCGCCAGGACGCCCCCCCCCCCCAACAGAAGCCAGCAAAGCAGAACAACAGAACAAGGCCAGAGGCAAGACATCAGGGTGGGTTCCCGTGGCCTCTCTGGCACTGGCCTTGGCTGTCCTGTCCCCCCAACCACGCCGCCACGAGTCTCGAAACCCCTTGCTCACCTGGGTGTTACTGTTGAGCTTTTGGAATATGTCATAGATCTGGTCCTTGAACCCGCGGCTTAACATCTCGTCGGCCTCATCCAACACGAACATCTTGATGTATTTAGGAGCTGCGAGAGAAGAAACGGGCAGCTCGATCAGAGGACGACGCAGCCCGACTTCACTCCCCGAGAAAGGCCGGGAACAAGAGGTCTGCTCTCAGAACACAAGGGCTGATCCTCTGCCCGGGACCCCCATGCCAGGCCAGGCGACAGGCCTGGGAAGTAGAACACTCCCCGGGCCAAAAAGCCGGGAGCCAAGCCAGGCTCAGATGACACGCATGGATTCATCACAGAGCGACTCTCCCACAGGCGGAAACGGACGGCGCGGAGGACGAGGTTGTGATCAGGTGAGAAGGGGGGGGCGGGGGCAGCGACCAGGAGGAGGGAACACTCACACAGGTATCTCCGGTTGAGCATGTCGAACACACGCCCCGGGGTCCCCACGATGATATGGGGCGCTTCCATCTGCAGCTTCTGCACCTCAGCACGGACGTTGGTCCCTCCGATGCAGGCATGGCAGGAAGCACCCATGTAATCTCCTAACGCCATGACCACCTTCTGGATCTGAACCCGGAGAAAGGGAAAGACCTGCACGTTGGCCACAGTGGTGCCGGACCCGCCGGAAGTGCTGCTCGGGTCATTCTCTCCACATCAGACACGTGCTGGTCCACCCCCTTTCCAGACGAGAAACCGAAGCAGATACTTCATTTAAGGGCACACTGCCCAGAAGAGGCAGGCACAGGACCTGAACTTGGTCTGGTCCCGAAGAATACCAGGGCTCACACTAACAGCCCTTTCTGAAAGCCAAGAGCGACCATTCGTTAGATCTCAAAGCCACCAGTTTAGTAAATGGAACGACATCTACTTGTGTCCTCCAGCCACTGAACCTACGCTGACAAGTTCGCTCTTTAAAAAAAGCACGTTTTGGGCGCCTGGATGGCTCAGTCGATTAAGCGTCCGACTTCGGCTCAGGTCATGATCTCAGTTCATGGGGTCGAGCCCCAAGTCAGGCTTTGTGCAGGCAGCTCAGAGCCTGGAGCCTGCCTCGATTCTGTGTCTCCCTCTCTCTCTGCCCCTTCCCTGCTTGTAATCTCTCTCTCAAAAATGATTAAACATTAAAAATATTAAAAAGATACACTGGCATGTTCTGTATACTAATGCTCTAAAGAATCCTTCTAGAACTTCTTTACTTTGCCTTCATCTGCAAATTAGTAGACGCATGCTGTTATTTCCCCAGAGAATACTTAAAACATAACTTACTGGGAGACTATCTCTGATTCTCTCTCTTCCAAGACCCGAGAGAGAAAAGTCTATCAGTAGGATTTCATGTGCCCCAGGCATGAAACAGCTCTGGCCACTGACCCAGGCATCAAGCTAGGATGAACAAGGGACTGCGTCTGCTCTGCCCCCGGCTGATGTAAGAGCGCCACCACCACCACGGTGTCTCTTTGCCCATTGCCAGGGGGTTTGTCCATAGAACAGCCACCAAACTAGCTCAGCCAGCAGGGCTCCGCCTAGCAGCCTTTTCGCTGGACTCAGGAAATGGGTGGAGGAAACGATGCTTATTGTTTGGGTAGGAAAGGACATATAATTAACCGCAACCAGCCTTCGGAGACCCAGAAGGCCTCGGTTCGTTTTTTTCAGAGGCTCTCTTCCCAGTCGGTGGTCCGTAAGGAGCACACCTTTCTGGTTTTTTGAGCCTGCCCGTTTCCAAAGCCACCTCCTGGGCAGGGAAGCTACGCACTCACCTGCTGAGCCAGCTCTCTCGTGGGCGCCAGGACCAGAGCCTGCGTAGCCTTTAGATCCAATTCGATCTGTTGCAGAATGGATATGGCGAAAGTGGCTGTTTTCCCAGTCCCAGACTGGGCCTGAGCGATCACATCATAACCTAAACGGATCAGGAAAAACTTGGCATGAGGGTATGTACATTTTGGGACCATGAGACGTTCAAGGCTCTGCTTTGCTGATAAGCAGCTGGTGAGAGCCAAGCACCAAGTGTTTGGTGCCTCAGACTCTATCGCACCACAACCTAGTGCCCTGATGGGAACAGACTAAACCAGGCACTTGGGATTGCCCCAAACAGACCTTTGACCTAGAAAATACAGACGGACAGCAGTCGAGAACGAGCTAAAATCCCACCAGCAACCCATGTGTCCAGGGCATGAACCAGGCACCGGCACGGACCAAAAGCCAAGCTGGGATAAACAAGGAATTGCTTTGCCCCAGACTGATACGAGCCTGGCACCACTGACCAGATGCCACTCTACCCAGGTCAGGGACTGTCCAGAACTCTGTTCTGGGGCGGGCGAAAAAATCTTACCCTTGATACAAGGAAGAATGGCTCGCTGCTGGATGGCAGAAGGCTTCTCGAAACCATAGGCATAGATGCCCCGGAGAAGGGACTCGGAGAGGTTCATGTCGTCGAAGCTGTCAACGATCTCATTCCAGTTACTCTGCGGGGCACAAAGAAATTCAAATAGTAAAAGAGACCACACCCTGTCCCACCAGTGGGGCGAACAGGACCTTAAACCTGCACCAAACCTCCAGAGCCCACGGCCCCTCCTCCCTCCGGGTAAGCTGTGGGCTCTACGTGGTCTGGAGAGTCACTCTAAGGGCCCAGTCCACTTGTAAAACGAGGCTGGACAGTGTGGCAAAGATGAGACTCAACAGGAAGGACGGGTTTCTCACACACTCTCAGGGACAGACCTACTATTTGTAACAGATCACTGAAAAGGACTTAGGATGGGGGGGAGGGGCCGTCTACTTGGGAGTTAGGCAAGCATCGCTCCAGAGAACCAGGACACACTGCTAGGGACACTGCCTTCCCCAGGCACGAAGGACAACGGCGCAGGGGTCCAGTCTCACCTCGATGACGCCTTCGGGCTCCATCCCATCGGGGCCATTGTCTCTGGATCTGTTGGTTTAAAGTAGAAGGAGGCCGACTGAGACGCCCGAAATCCCGAGGCGTCCCGACGGCCAGGCTCTGCCCACCAGCAACCAGCCTCACACGACGCCATCAGCCCACGCTCCCCGACCCGACCCCGTCGGCTCCCAGGAGACACAGTACTCAATTTACAACGGAGTCAGGCCTCTGCCCCCGCCGCCACCGAGGGGATGACCCTCCCCGAAGGCCGGGAGGCTGGAAGGAACGGCGCCGCGCTTCCGGGGGCCCGGAGGTGGTCCCCGCGGCCGGGCCCACGTGTCCCGGGCCGGGCCGCTCCGAGTCCGAGCGCGTGCACCTCCCACCGCGGCCCCGGCGCGCCGGAAGTCCCGCCCCGCACCTCCCCGATGCGAGGGTAGGACATCCCCTTCCCCCCACGTCACTCCGCCCGCGCCCTCCCCCACCCCCTCCAGCCCGTCTCCCCCCCTCGCGGTGCCCGGATGTGGGAGGCCGCGGGCGGTGGCGGCCTCGCGCACAATGAGCCCCAGCCGAGCTAGCGAAGGGAGAGATTGCACAACACTGAGAAGCGAAGCGGGCTGGGGGAGGGGAGCCCCTCGGGCCGCCATGTGCTCGCTCCCTCGACCACCCGGCGGCGTCTCCGCCCCCCCCCCCGCCCCGCCACGGCACAATCCACATCCCGCCCGCCCCCGTCGCGAAATGGCGTCGCCCTCCCATACCTCAGGCCGCTCACCCCCGAAGGAAAGTGGACCTGCCCATCCGCAGTTTGCCAATTGCCCGGCTCGTGCGGCAAAATGGACCCGCCCGCCCGGCGCCGGGTGGGCTCCCGGTGCCTCACGCGGCCGCTCCTCGGGGTCAGGCTCGGTCCTGGCCGTCAAGAAAACCAGCACACTGAACGGCCGGCTTCTTCCGCCCCGACCCAACGCTCCGCGCGACGACGCGCCCGGCTCAGAGGACCCGGGCGCTCCCGCTCCGGCGAGTGGTGCCGTCGGAACCCTCCCGAATCCCGAGCGCGCGCGAGCCCTCCCTCCGGCAGAGAGGCGCCAGGACCCGCCGGCTCGGGTCACACGCGCGGTGGCCGCCTCCGCCTCCCACGCCCGGTCGCGGCCTCGCCGGGCGCTCGGCGCCGGCCTCCCAGCGGGCCGCGCCTGCTCGCTCCCCAGGACCGGGACTCCTGGCGTGGCTGCCCCGCAACCCCAGGGAGGGGCCCCAGGGCGGTGGGCCTCAGCTCCCCCCGCAGTGCCCTTGGGAGGGAGCGGCTAGGTAAGTAGCCTCGATCTCTTGCAAAAGGGTTTCTTACCGGGAATCCTGGCTCGCAGACATGATCCTTAGAAACTAGGGCGGAGTGCCCGCCTATCGACAACTTATAGAGCGCCCGACCCCGCCCCAGCCATCGTATTGGCTTGGCCGCCTCGGCCCCGCCTGCCGGCGCTCAGCGACTCGGCGTGACGTCGGCTCGCAGGCGCTCCGGCACGAGGCCACCATTGGATAGCCTGAGCGCCTGTTAAGGGGAAGACCCGCCCCGCGGCCCCATTGGCTGTAGGGCCCGCCTTTCTCGCCGGTGCGGAAGTGACATACAGGAGTCTGGCCTCGAGGCCTGGCAGCCATCTTGGGGCCCAGCGCCCCTACACGTGCGGAGGCGAGAGCCCCTTGGTCATGTGGCCCAGCGGGCCCTATCACGCGAGAGGGGCGAGGTTTCGGCCTCCAGGGACTTCCGGGCTCCGGAGACCGCCGCTTCCCTTCGCCTCTGCTCAGGGTTGGCTCTGGACTCACATTCTATTTCGTTCTCTCCTGCAGCAAAGGTAGCTGGGACGCCGCCCCGCCCCGTTCCGGGGGTACCGGGCGTGATGGGATCAGGCGGTACGCCCCAGCGAAAGGGTCCCCAGGGCCACAGGGAGGGGCAGGGACGGAACAGCCGACTTCCTGGCTTCCCCAGCATTTGGGGTCGCTGTCACGAATCTTGGCCGGCTCCCTTAAGTATCCTGTTCCCCAGCTCCAGCGCCCCCAAGCTCCCTACAGCCCTTGCCGGGGAGCTCTTTAGGGATGGTAAAGACAGGGTGGCGGCCAACGAGCCAGGGGCGGAAAGCTGAGATCTCCGTACCCAAGAAAGGGGAGCTAACGGGCTGCTGAATCCAAGCCTGGGAGCGCGCGTCTCCACTAGTTTGAGGCCTCTCAAGAAGACCACCGCTGTGTATCTCCAAAGGATCCTTTATTGACCAGAGCAGGACCGTGGCATTTATATATATATATAAAAAAAAGTTTGAAGATATGGCAGGCAGGAATCCCTTTGCCCGCCCACCACCCCCAGTACAGATTTTCCTGCCCCCGCCCCTGCTCACGGAAGGGGGATGACTGCCCACCCAGGCCGCGGGGCCGCGCTCCCCCACTGCAGAAGGAAAAAAGAGGCTTTTCCATGGCCACCCCGTGAACATCAGAAATCAACAAGTATTCTCTCAAAAAAAAAAATACAGAAATCAATTAAAACATTTAAATATGAAAAACCAAAGGGAATTGGGTGGGGAGAGGCAAGAGAGGAAAGGAATGGGAATTTCTTGGGAAGGAAGGGGCCCCCATGTCCCCACGCCCCTTCATCAACGGGCTGGAGGCCTGGGCCGCGAGGCTCACACAGTGAGTTTGCAGTGACACAGCTCCTTGTAGATCTGCCGGCGCAGCTTGGGCATGTCCTGCTGGGTGAAGCTGAAGGGCTGAGCCAGGGCCAGGTGCTTGCAGTACTGGGTGGTAACGAAGCAGGCCGTGAGCACCCCGCCCCCCCGGCCCCCCGAGTCGGGACCTGTGCTGCACCCTTGCCGGAGCCAGATCCACCTCCCTGGAGCCTTCAGAGAGCGCCCGCGTTTCACTAAGGGAGCCCAGCCTGGGGCTCAAAGTCTGACTCTAAAGTCCTTTTTCTTGGTCCCTGAAATACCCGGTGTTAGGAGACAATACTCCGCAGGGCCGGTGGGGAGGCGACTCTCACTAGGGATCGGAAACCAAGGACCAGGAGACCCAGTCCCGACGACGTGGGATGGGGAGGCCAGGTTCCCCCACTAACACGTCCACTCCCTGCTCCCCGAGGGGCTGGGAGCCTCCCTCCTCCTGCCCAGCCCTTTGGCCCAACTGCCGCCCGCTCACCTGCAACACAAAGGCACCGCAGTCACTGTCGTTATTCTGCCTGGCCACGTTCTGCAGAAGGGGAAGAAGGTAGGCCCTTCACCCTGGAGGCTCCTGGGGGTGTGGCCTCGATGTCTGCCTCCTGCCTCACCTCCGTGACCGCCCCTTACGCCGCCCTCGAGAAACTCACCATTTTGAAGTAACCTTTCCAGCCCTGGTGGAAGTCCAGCCGGTCTTTCTTCACGGCCTCTGCCTGTAGGTACTTGGCAATATGCTGTGCGGACGGAGAAAGGGCGGGAGTGACGCCCTGGGTCTCCCCCCGGGGACCCGGGGTACGGTGGCCACAGGCACCAAGCCTCCAGCCCCTCGAGCCCCCAGACCCACCCTTCCGCCTGGAGTGCCTCGCCCCTGGGTTTCCTCCCTACGCTCCTCCCGCCTCCCCTCTACCCTCTCAGACCTTAGGGCAGCGGCGGTTCAGGGTGCGCTGCGAGTCGAAGTAGGTGATGGTGCGTCGCCTCACGTCCACCGAGATGAGGGACCAGTGCACCTCCAGGTGGATGGGGATCAGCAGCAGCTCCTTGTTGAAGATGTCCACCTGAGGGGGCAGTGCCGCGCTCCGGTCGGACGGCGCGCGAGGCCTGCCGACCGTCACGACGGGTCTAGAGAGGAGTGGAGGGCCCGGCCCTCCACCGGAAGGCAGCTGCGGGGGGCGGTGTCAGAGCACACACCCGAGAGCCCAGGACAGAGCCCAGGACGGCCCGGGGACTTTCCCCGCGTTACAGGTCCGAGCGCTTGGGAGCCGAGAACCCAGGCTCGGCGCTGTGAGCCAGACTGCTGGGGTTCAAGTCAGCTCCCCCTTGACGAGCTCGTGACCAGGGGCAAGCCCCTCTCTTAGCCTCGGGTCTCCTCACTCCGAGAGGCTGCAAGTGACAGCCCTGACCTCCTGTTTGTTCTGAGAGCTAAATCACACTGAGGACAACGCTGGGGACCCAGTAAGCGGTCAGCCGGTTAACACGACAATCCGACAAGGAAGGTCTCTCCTTCAATCTAACAGGAAGGAAACCGCAGCTTAAAAGACTAAGGCGACTTGCTGAAGGTCACAGAGGAGCAAGTTCTTTGTACATCACGCCCCCTCCACCGGGAACGGCGGGCCTGCCAGGTCGGGGAGGGCGTGAGCTCCCGAACTGGGGGGCAGATGCTAAGAAACGCTGGAGCCCATGGTCCTGCCTCACTGTAGAAATTTCCCGGCCTTTCAATTGCAGGACAGGGAAACTCCCGAGGGGAGAAAACGGCTATCTTACCCCCTCACCAAACCTGCCCCCTCCTAATGGTTCTCCCCAGGAACGTGCGCCACAACCGCAGGCACCACCCTGATTCCCAGCTTTTCTTCGTCCCCACGTCCCACCCGTCAGAAAGTACTCTCGGTTCTACCTGCAAAGCCCATCCTAGAGAGAGCTCCCGCTCCTCCCTCAGCATGCTGGCCGAGCGTCCGTCTGGCCGCCTTTGCTCGCCTCCTAGTCAGCCTGCCTCCGCTCTCGCCCCCCTTCCAATCTGCGCCAAACAGGGGGCGCTTCTCGGCCCGCTCGAAACTCAGTGGCGTCTCAGCACACGCGGTTAGGAGCCGGCCCCCTGAGCCTTCCCTCCACGCCGCGCACTCTGCTCCCAGCACACGAGGCACCCCTGTGGGCCTTCCGTGCCCCGAATTCTGTCACCTTGTGTCCCGTGTACTTGCTATCCCCTTGGCCTAAACCGCTCGTGCCCCAGACCCGCACGTGGCTGGCCCCTCGTCACTCCAGGCTCCGCGAAGCGAGGCCTTCCCGGGCCAGCCCGTCACAGGGATGCCCGTCCCGTGCTACCGCAGCTCCCTCTCAGCCTATCCGCAGAACCTAGCACTGGCTGAAGTCTAACTCCTTTACTCACACTCCGTGAAGGCAGGAACTTTTCCTCACTGAACACCGAATCCTTAGTGCCCACGACAGGGCCTAACACACAGAAGACCCGGAATCTTTGAGAGACTGAGTGAGCAGGCTTGGGGCAGCGGCTGCTCGGAACGGAACTCTAACCCTCCGCAGGCCGGGGGTTACCGAAGGAGATGTGAATCGACGACTCACGTTTTTGGTCCACCTTTTCACCCCGTCGTAACCCTTGGTGCGGAGTTTATCATAGAAGAAACTGTTGAAGAAGTGCACCTGTGCCAATGACACAAAAGAGCCAGATGGAGTGACCGGAGCTCGGGCCCTCCTGCCGCGTCTGCTGCGCCCAGGCCGCTCCATTTCGTGGTGGCTCCAAGGGCCGGTTTCAGCCACCTCCACTCCAATTCACTGAGGGCGAAAAACCGATTCTCTGCTGCCCAGCCCGACCCGTGGGGTTAGCCACAGGGCAAACCACTGCCGACTGGGGGCGGGGAGGGGGGGACAGAGACGTTCGGGGCCAAGGTTACAGGTTTGAATTTAACAGACTGCCTTCTACCGCCTCCGCCCCCAGACCCTCCTCTGTAAGAAGGGAAGAGAGCCGAGGGACTCAGAGCGCTGCTCGGAGCTGCAGGAGGCCTCCTGGGGACCGAAACTCCCGCGGACCTACCTTCTCAGGGACCGTGTCCATGACCAGGTCTCCGTACATGTTCATCACCTGGGGGGGGACGAGAGGCCACTTGCCATGGAGGGTACGGCTTGGGCACAGGGCTCCCCCAAGCAGAGGGCCCCAGACACCCCGCTCCCCTAAATCCCCCTTCGGGCCCGTTCCTCCACTCCTCCTCACCTGGTCGTTGAGCCAGTTCTGTCCGTACAGGGTCCCCAGGTCGTCCATCGTCAGCACGTGCCGCTTGTAGGCCACCCGGAAGCCCCTCACCATGGCGTTGCCCGGCATCCGCTGGTAGGACTGGATCAGCTGCAGCACCAGGCCCTTCCTGAGTGGGCCGAGGGCGGGGTCACGCCGGAGACGGGGGGGGGGGGGGAGGGGGGGGGGGCCAGGGCCCGGGGGGACCTTCCACTGCCCCGGACGAGGATCTGTCTAACTAGGCCTTATCGGGGCGCACGTATCCTTCCGAGGGCCTGCTGCAGGGCCCGCTCTCCAGAACCAGACCGAGCACTTGGGTAAGGACTGCCCCCCGCCCCCCCCATCAGCCCGCAGGGGCTTCGCGCATCCCGGCTGAGTCCTCCTGCTCAGTTCCAGCTCTTCCTCCTCCCCCGAGTCGGTCCCTCCGGGAGAACCCGCCTCACCTGGACGGCGCGGAGAACTCCTGCCGGAAGATGTCCTCCAGCTTCTCCACCACCTCGTCGGCGCTGAGGGGGATAAGGCTGCCGTACGTCCGCAGGAACTCGTCCAGGATGCCTGGGCGGAGGGACAGAGGCGCGGGGTGAGGCCTCCGGACCCCACCCGGGAGCGGGCTGAGCGAGGGCGGCCGGGGCTCCCTTACTCTGCACGCAGGTCACGTGCTCCTCCCGCAGCGGGCTGTGCTGGCCGGCCTTCTCCCCGGGCCGCTCGGCCGCCTCCGCGGCGCCCAGGTCGGGGCCCTGGAAGAGCTCCTGGGCCCCGGGGTCCCCGATGCTGCACACGTTGCTGATGAGGATGCTGGCGTCCGGGGGCGCCAGACCCCGCTCCCCTTCCGACCCAGGCGGTCCCCCGAAGCCGTTGGGAAGAGCACAGGAGAGGAGGCCTAGAGCGCGGGGGAAACGGGGTGGGGATGGGAAACCGGTTCAGACCAAGGAACGAACAGCGGCAAGATAAAACGACACACGCGAGTTGTAAGACCAGGAGGATGAACCGAAACGGAAGCTACCGATAGAAACTCTACGGAACGGACACCGGAAAGCAGGAGAGAAGCGCGCCTGTGAGGTTACGGGGAACAGAAGGCGAGGTGCCGCTCGTAGCACAGAAGCCAGCCAAGACTAGGAGGCAGAGACAGGTACGTGTCGGAGACGTTTGCCACCACCATGTACCGAGCACCGAGGACGGCACCCGGCATCCAGCAAGAGCGCGGTAAGTACTCCCGGGACTAATAAAAACAGAGCCCGAGACAGTCAGATCGACAGTCCCCGAGAGACACGTTCTGAGGGAGAATGTCACACACGACTGTACGGGTGATGAGTACTCAGAGAAATCCCACCCGGGCACACGCAAGGGCCCCTTTATTCTGAAAGGCCAAACGAAGAGGGAGCTTACGTGGACAGTAAGACTCTAACTTTTCGAATGCACGTTCTCAGCTGTACACAGGACACCTACTCGACCCGGGGACCCTGTGACCCAGCATGGACCATCTCCCCGGACCTAGTTCCTGCTCAAAGTGGGGCTTGAGCCATCTCGCAGCCGTCCTGGGCCCCGTCACTCTGCCGTCCCAGCGTCCGTAGGCCCGGTTCTCACCGCGGCAAAAGGCTCCCGCTCCTCCTGGATCTGAACCCGCCCCCTCACCCTTCCTGCACGCCATTCCCAACCTTACCAGGGTCAGGGTCCAGAGGAGACTTGGGAGTCCACCTTAATCCATCTTCCTCCACTGGGGGCCCAGAGGACATCGGTGGAGACCCTCGCACCCCATCCTCAGCCATGAGAGCACCTAGCAGACCGAGCCGGGGCGGAGGCGGCCCCCGAGGGGAGTCAAACCGACAGCAGGGGGATGGCACCTGTGGTGTCGCACCCCCTTCCTGGGGTGAAAGATGGTTCTTGGGGTGTGCGAGGCTCCGCCGCCGGCCCCGGTGGCGCCCCCAAAGCTTCCAGTGGAATGTCAGCGAGGTGCTTTTGGAGTAGAGCAGCATGCGGAAGGCTCTCATGGCTCTGCGGCGGCGCTGTGAGCAGGTTTTCCGATGAGCGGGGCGGGGAGGGCGAGGCCGCTGGGAGGCCCCCAGCTGGCCCCATCTGGGGGGCAGCCTCCAAGCTGCCACTTCCTCCTCCTCATCTTCCTCCTCGTCTTCCTCCTCTTCCTCCTCGTCTTCACTAGCTGACGCATCAAAGGAGGGCCGAGGGACAGGGAGGCGTCTGGCTGGCACTGTGGTCCCTGACCCAGGATCTGGCCCAAACCCTCCACCTGATTTGAGTCGGGGCTTGGGAGGTGGGGGCCAACGAAGACGCTCCCGCCTGGGACTGGAGTAGGCCGGGGCCATGCCAGGTCCAGGAGGCTCAGGCCCCCAAGACCCGGTCCCTTGTATAGTCTCTTTCATCTTCCAGTAGCCTGTAAAACAACGGTTAGAGTGTCAGAATGCAAACATCCTGCACCCCAGATCCTGCCTCTCTTCCTCAGCACGCCTCCTCTGGAACTGGACACAAATAATCTAAGAAAAGCAGACAAAATGCAAAACTCCTACTAATTTCCAATCTTTTCGGTTAACGCGGTCCGCAAGGGGCCGTTGAGAGTCCATGCCATCATCCCTCTCCCGACCAGAGAGGAGCAAGGGACAAGGGCTGAGCAGCAGGCCTCCGGGACCTTATTTCTCAGATCCCCGGGTTACACCCAGTATTTTCGGTATCTAACACCACCAGGGGTATCCGAATTGAGAACCTGGTACGGGAAATGGCTCAGCAGGAGAATCCTGACATGACACGGAGATACCTGAGAACACAACCTCCACAGCGAAACCGTGGTCTGGAGTGGGAAGAGAGTTCTCTACCACCGTCAAGAACGGGGTGGGGTGGGGAGGGTACGGGCACGCTCAGGTCGTCTCACAGGAGGTCTCAAGAGGGAATGGGGATCCCAGGGCTATGGTTCAGGTAGTAAAACCTGATGAAAACGGAAGAATGTCAAAGGAAACTGAAAGAGAACCCAATCGGTGCTCAGGCAGCCGCATCAAGCCGCTGGGACAGAACTGAGCCGCGTGAGGCAGGTTGGCCCAGCCCCCTCTCCTGCTCCGTTCCCGGGGGCCAGAATGCGTCCCACACCGGTTTGGTCCTGGACAGTTCGGCGCCCGAGGGCCTGAAGAAGCCCCTTCGACGGCCTCCCGGGCCCCGGTTAGGTGGGAATGAGATCCAGGAATGGGAGAGGCCGCGGCAGGGCTGGGGGAAGGGTAGGGGGCGTCCTCACCGGCAGCGGGGAAGCCGGGCGGACGGGCCCGAGGGCGGGCGTCTCCGGCCTCAGGCTTCCCGGCTCATCTCTCCGGCGACGGCGGCGGCCCCGCCACTCCTGCTGTCTTCAGGCGCAGCCCTCTCGATTCAGGATTCCAACGCTTCTGGGCCGCGCGCCGCGCCGCCAAGCCGCCCCGCCGCGGCCGCCGCTTGCTCTGCTACAGCCTCCACCTCCACCACCTCCCCCTCCTCCTCCTCCTTCTCCTCCTTCCCCTCCCGCGAGCCCCAGGCCCACCGGCGCTGGCGGCGCACGATTAGTACGTCATACCCGGCGAACAGCGCCGGCGCGGCCAGCGCGCGCCTAGTCCCGCCCACCCTCGAGCGTAGACGCCACGGGACTGACCCGCCCCCCGAGCCCCGTGCCGGGCTGCGCCTGCGCAAGCCCGCCGCTCCGGGCCGCGCGCGGCTGGCCCATCACGCTCTCTTTTGCGCCTGCGTGTCCCCCGCCGCTGCGTGTCCTTTCGGCGCTGGCGGGGCCCGAGCCCCGAGGACCGCGGTCCCGGGGAGCGCGCCAGAGGACAGCCGGGAGGGCGGGGAGATCCCGACAGGGACGGGGCTGAGGCAAGGCAGCGGGGGAAGTGGAAGTCGTTTACTCTTTTATTTAAGTTTAAGCAGGTCTCGAGCAGACAGAAGAGCTCAGAGGAGTGAAGGAGGACCAGCATTCGGGCGCGCGACTTGCCCGAGGCTGCCGGGCGACCCGTCCCAGCCCCGAGGGGCTTAGAGGGCCCGCCACGCCAGGGGAGTGGAGAGCAGGAAAGGCGGAACTTGGCACCCGTAATGTGTCTCTAAAGGGACCGTGGTCGTCGTCGGAGACACCCCCCCTCCTCCGCAGACGGGCGCACAATAAACACCCCCCTGGAGATAGTGATGGGAGCCGGGCCCGGGGGGTGGAGAGGGAGGTGAGGGCGGGGCTTCTTGCGGAGGGAGGCGGCAGCGGGTACCTGGAGAGGGGTGTGGCCCGGGGAACCCGGAGTTTTCCTGAGTTGGAGGGAGGCTTCGTGGACTTCTGCCACCAGGCAGGCTGCTTCTCTCAAGCCGCCGCTAGATGGTGGTGCTGTGCTGGAAGCATTCCAGTGGGACCCAAAGTAGGTCTCCGCCAAGGCCTGGCATTGCCCCCGTCTTCTCCCCCCACCCCCCAAGAATGTGGGGCTGGACGGGGGGCAAGAGCAAGAGATTATACGTCTTTAATATCCATGCAGTCAAAGTCCAGGGGATGGGGGCAGAAAGGGAAAAGCGAGGCACGGAGATTCGTGAGTCGTCAAACCCAGGGTTCCAGTCAACCCCGGAAGAGGCCTCTGTTCGCCTTGGCTCTTGGCTGCCTCCAGTATGTCCCCACCCTCGTCTTCCAAGCTGGAGACCACCTCGAAATCACAGTTTCACAAAGCCCAGGAAGGTTCCAGATGGAGAGAGGCTAAGCTTCGCCCTGCCTCGGGGGATTGTGACACTCAGGACATCCCCTTGGTGTAGGTGGAAGACACCTGGGAGACGGGAGAGAAGAGAGGTTCAGTGAGGTCACCATCACGAAGACTCTGATGTGTCCCCTCCCTTCTCCAGCTCAACCTCTTCCCTCGTTCCTGTCCTTCGTCCCTCGGATCCGCCTCTCCACCCGGGCTTCCAACTGCCTGTCGTAGCTTCCTCGTCACCAGCCCGCCCCCCGCACCCTGGGGTCAGAGATACCTCGCTCTTCTCAGGTCCCCCCTCCGCTGCCCCCCGGGCTCTCACCTGCACTGTAGCAACTATTGTAGGCCCAGTCCGGGTTGGAAGGCATACTTCGTATACATCGGAATAGCGTCTCCTGGCTTCCCCGGCCCTCCCGGGACACCACCTGACCCATGGTGAAAGTCACATCGTGGAACAGGACCTGGCAGGGAACGGAGGGGAAACGAGACGGCCCGGCTCAGTGCTGGGAGGCCTCGGGAGCCTGGACAAGAGCGCCAAGGAAGGAAGGAGGGTCTTCTAAGTTTGGGGTGAACGGGGCGGGGGGGGGGCTGGGAATTCTCAGCGCCAGGACATCCGGGCCCTGGGAGGACAGACCCCCGCCCCGCCCCCCCCCACGAGGCGCAGGCTGCCTCCGGGATTACCTGGCTGTACAGCAGATAAACTCCGGTGTCCCAGACCTGAACGACGTACCCGCGGGCCTCCAGGCTTCTCCCACGCCTCAGAGCCGGTTGCCACATCACCTCCGTCACATCGGAGTCCTCTGGGGGCGAGGGGCGTGGCGGTCAGGACTTCCCCGCGTCCTCAGACACTCGGCCCCTCCAGGATTCTCCTGGGCCCAGGTGCCAGCCCCGCAGTCCACCCCCCCCACCCCACCCCCACCCCTGATCTTGCCCCGCCCCCCCCAAGCCATTGCTGGAAACCGCGCTCACCCTTGGAGGTGATGTTGACGGGAACGAGGTGCAGAACGGAGTGCCTCTCTGAGGAGAGAAGGGAGTCTAAGCAGTGCCCGCCGGCCCCCGGCCGCCCTGTCCTCGGCCCCTCCGCCCTCGCCCTGGCTGCGGATGACGCCCTCCGGGTCCCCGTGCGGCTCCAGCACCTCCCACCCCGGCTGCGCCCCCCCCCCCAGGCCTCACTCTTGTGTTTATGGGTGAGCACTGCTCTCTTTCTCCGGGACCTCTCCCCGGTCTCCCAGGCTTCGAGGGCGTCAACGCTCTGCTCGCGGAAAGAGGGTCAGGGTTAGGCTGAGACGCAGGGGTCCCAGACGGCCTGTGGGCCCAGCCCTCCCGCCGCCCCGGGCGTGCCTCGCGTCTCTCCTGCACTCTTCCCCAGCGACCTGCGTCTCGGCGCTGGCTCCCCTCCAGGATCTGTTAGGTGCGAGAAGCATTAATCTTTAACAATTTCCTTTTCTGGAACGGCTGCTCCCTTGACCTCCAAACCCCGGGACCCTCTCTTGCACCTCCTCAAAACTTTACCGACCGGGAGGCCAGAAGCCAGAGGCCCGCAGAGGGCCCCGCCGTCCATCCGTGTCTCCCCCACGCCCTTCTCCCCTCACTCACCTGCTCCCGGAGGCTCGGCCACGGATGCCCGTCTTCCTCCTCGCAGGGCCCTCCGGTCCTCTGCAGCCGGGCCACCTCTCTCCTTAGGTTTTGCAGCTCCGTCTGCTGGGTCAGCAGAGCCATGGCACACGCCACGGCCCCTAGAGCCGCCCCCCAACTCAGCCAGAGGGCGACCGAGAGCCCCGGGCCCCCCATGTCTCCCGGGGGCCCTCTGGGGGCTGGCCAGGAAGGAGATGAGGCCGGCATGAGCCGGGGACCCCGCAGAGAGCAATGGCCTCAGGAGTGGGGTGGCGAGGAGGTGGTGGGGAGGGTGGGGGTGCAGAAGGGAAGAAGAAGAGCGTTACGCAAGGGAGAAATAAAAAGGAACTTGAGAATAAAAAGGAAGGAGGAGGAAAGCCGGCGAGGGGCACTGCTGGCGCCCCTGGCACCCCACCTCGGGGCCGGTGGTGTCTTGAGACCGCCCCCCCGCCCCCCACACACACCCTTCTCCAGCCTCAGGAGAATTTGGTGACAGTCTCTGGGAAGGACAGGACTGCCAGTGACACCCAGGAAGCAGCCAGAGCACGGGAACCCTGGGAGGGCCCCGGGAGTGGGGGAGGGAAGGCCGGCTGGCTCCGGGGCATGGTGCCAAGAGCGGGATGGAGGGACAAGCTGGGCAAGCCTTGGGGGGTCACGGGGTGAGGCGGGGAGACCCTCCGGCTGAGCCGCGGCCGAGGTCTCTGGGCACGCTGCCCGGGACTGACCGAGGGGGCAAAAGGAGGGGAGGGGGCGGATGGCGAGGAGAGCCAGGGTCGCGGAAGAAACTGGCCGAGTTCTGGGGTTAGGGCCAGGCCGGGTGTGTTGGAATAAGGCCTGCACTACTCCCTGGGCTGAACTTGGCAAGCGGGACTTCCTGTTTCCCGAGAAAAGCGCTTACATAAGGCTCTGGTCAAAGAGAGAAAGAGACAGCCCCAAGCACCCTAGCACCGCAGGATTCCTCCCCCTGGGGACCCAGGGCCCTGGCAGCCTGCTTCCTGACCCCGACCCCCCCCCACCCCCCGCGGGCCTGCTCCCTCCCCACGTCCAGGCCAGGGCTTGGGCGGCACCTGCGAATGTCCAGAGGCTCCCCGCTCCTCCCATCCCAGCCCGGGGATTACCCTCCGAGGAGGCCCGCCTCCCCGGTAGATGCGGCGGCTTCTGCTGGACCTTGGCAGAGGATTGATTTTTCTTCCTGGCAGTTTGCCTGCCTCCTCTCTGCTCATGCCGCAGGGGTCAGAAGCGCGTGGGTCCCCATTCCTGAGCCCGTACAGCGCCCCGGAGTCCCAGCCGTCCGGCACGCCCTACCCTTCGGTGCCCAGACCCCCTTGCCATGGCCCTCGGCTACCCTGAGAAATGTTCCCAAAGGCCCAATAAGGAGAGAGAGCGTGGGGGCGCCTGGGGGGGCTCAGTCCGTTAAGTATCCGACTTCCGCCCAGGTCATGATCTTGCGGTTTGTGAGTTCCAGCCCTGCGTCGGGCTCTATGCTGACGGCTCGGAGCCTGGAGCCTGCTTCAGATTCTGTGTCTCCCTCTCTCTCTGCCCTTCCCCCACTTGTGCACTCTCTCTCTCTCTCTCTCTCTCTCTCAAAAATAAACATTAAAAAAAGAGAGAGACCGTGGTTTATTCTCTTTAATATTCACTTATCGACATTTTGTCACAATAATAATAAAAATAATATCTGTTTTAAAAATCCACAGGGAATATTCAGGAAGGAGCTCGTCTCCCTCTTCGCCCTCACGTCTGGGAACTCCCGGCCTCGTCTCGGTCTCCCTGGCGCCCAGCCCCTCTTAGTGCCTGAAGAGGCGGTGGGGACCCATCGTCACCCAGAGTGGACACAGTGTCCGGGGGCATGGGGGGCGGGGTGTGGCCAGGGCAGGGAGTCAGGAGATAAATGGGGGGGGCATCGAAAGACCAAGGGTTCGGGAGCTAGTGAGGCGTGGGGGTCAGAGGAGAAAGGGGGGGGCGTCTGTGTGGCATGGAAACACGTGACCAGTCCAGGCAGCCTGCGGAGGGACGGCAGGATTGGGCGAGGAGCGCCGAAGGGCGGGGCCCCTCAGTGAACCTGGAAGAGTCCGAAGTAGGTGAGGAAGGGGGCGGCCTTGAGATGGGCCCAGGGGAGGGTGCGGATCCTCAGGGAGGACCCCGGCCGGAGGGGCAAGAGCCCAGACACGTGGCAGAGGCGGACCTGGGACCCCGGCGAGCTGGCGGCCGTGGCCGAGAATTCTTCCAGGCAGCGCAGGGCCAGCGAGTCGTCCACCAGCAAATCCAGCTTCAGGTAGACGGCCTTCCCCTCGTCAAAGTGCACCTGGGGGCAGGCGGGAGGCGGCACAGTCTCCGTTCCCCGTGTCCTCGGGGACCCAGGGATCCCCCCCAAGCCTAGCCCAAAGCCCGAGCCCCGCCCCAGGTCCCAGATCCTTGTCCCCAAGTTCCCGCTCTCCCCGCCGGAGCCAGGTGGGGCTTACCTGACAGTACAGGTAGTAGAGCCCAGCCCGAGTGACCGTGAACTCCCCGCTCTGGCGGTCATAGCGGAGTGGGTTGGAGCTGTTGATCTTGGCCTCCTCCCAGCCGCTCACCGTCCCGTCCACACCTGCAGGTGGGTGTCCAGAGATCGGGGAGAGTCCCCTTTGCAGGACTTCCTCGCACTCCCCCAGAGGCCCACTGAGTCCGGGAGACGTGGGGGGCCCCCCCGCTGGGCCCAGAAGACACATTCGTGGCCCAGGGCCTGGGCGGAGCCACGGCCCATGGAGCCTGTCGTGTGACAGGAAGTTCCATGAAGAAATGCGACTTGCGTGCGACCAGAGCGGTCAGGAACGCTTGTCGCCAGCCACTTCGGGGAAGGAGGGCCAGATGGAGGGAGAGGCGTGGGGGCTTTCATACTATGTGTCTCTATTTGCTTAATCTTTTTAAAAATATTTCTTTATTTTGAAAGAGAGAAAGAACACGAGTAGGGGGAGGGGCAGAGAGAGAGAAAGAGAGAGAGGGAGACAGAGAATCCCAAGCAGGCCCCATGTTCAGTGCCGAGGCTGTCACGGGGCTCGATCCCACGAACCCTGAGATCATGACCTGAGCGGAAAGCAAGAGTCAGACACTTTAACCATCTGAGCCATCCGGGTGGCCCCTGTGTCTCTGGTCTCTTTTACTTTGAGAGTGTATACAGTACTTGAATCACATATTACTTGGATTACTAAAATTAAAAATAACAAGGGGCACCTGGGGGGCTCAGTCGGTTAGGTGTCTGACTTCGGTTCAGGTCATGATCTCCCCGGTTCATGAGTTCGAGCCCTGCATCAGGCTCTGTGGCAACAGCTCAGAGCCTGGAGCCTGCTTCGGATTCTGTGTCTCCCTCTCTCTCTCTGCCCCTCCCCTGCTCGCGTGCTCTGTCTCTCCCTGTCTCTCTCTCTCTTAAGAATAAACATTAAAAAAAAAAGTGGTACCCCAGTATCCATCAGACGATGACTGGGTAAGGAAAACTGTGGCATATCCTTACGATGGGAAATCATTCTGCCGCAAGAAAAAAATGCGATAGGGGCGCCTGGGGGGCTCAGTCGGTTGAGCGTTTGACTCTCGATTTCGGCTCAGGTCGTGATCCCAGGGTCATGGGATTGAGCCCCGCATCAGGCTCCTCATGGAGCCTGGAGCCTGCTTGGAATTCTCTCTTTCCTTCTCTCTCTGCCCCTCCCCCCCTCAAAATAAGTAAATAAACTTTTAAAAAGAGTTTAAATGGGCGAATTGTAGGCACTGTGAAGCACAGCTCCGTAAAGCCATACTGAGAAAAAAAGAAAAGTCTAGAGCTAAAACAGAAGGTGAATACTAAAGTCACAGAGCAGGACCTCAAGTGGCTGCCCGGGGCCCCTCTGGCCACCGACGTCTGCCTCCCCAACGTCCCCTCTCACCGTCTCAGCTCACACGGGACTCCCGCCTTCTTCCTGTTCCCGGCACACCTGGCACTCACCCCGGCCTGGGACCTTCCCTGAGTCAGATCCCGGCTCCCCTGGGAACCCTTCCCCGGTCACCCCGGTGTGGCCAGTGGGGCCCGTCTTTGGCCTCCTCGCCCCGGCCCCCGCCTCTCCACAGCAGCCGTGGTCGTGGGAAATCAGCCGGTTTAGTTACATATGTGGAGGTGGGGGGCCCCACACGGTCTTACTGGCTCCTGTGCTGTAGCCGCCAGGGCCGGGCCTGCCCCGAGTGGGCGCCCAGGGGCCGCTGGTGGGGGGGAGGAGGGAGGAGGCGAATGGACCCCCCCCCACGGGCCTCGGGTCCTGGCCTCACCCTCTGCCAGCCCCCGGGCTCCGTCCTCGCTACTTCTGCAAGGACATCGTGATGCTTGCCGGGCGTTCTCCTGCCCGTCGACGAGTGACCCTGGCCTTCACCCTGCAGACTCCAATCTGAGCCTCCGGCCCCGCTGTTTCCTGTCACCTCCCCACCCCGGTGACGCGCCTCCGCCATCGGAACGGTGCAGGCAGCCCAATCTCATCCGGACCCAAACTGAGCTCGGCCCTCTCCCCCCCCCCCGCCTCACTTTCTGTCTCTGTTCCCGCATCTGGCTCAGGGTTCTTGCCCCCACGGGGTACCCGGGCCTCCCTCTCCCTCCCCAGTCTGGTGCCCGCCACTCTCGCCGAGCCTCCTTCCTCACCGGGCCCCCTGGTCTCCCCGGTCCCCTGCTCCAAGGTACTAGTCCCTACCCACGGCCGCAGGGGGTGAGGTTTCGAGAACACAGATGCAAGCCTGCGTCTACTTGCTTTGGCCTCGGGAACGACGCCCAGCCTGCCTCTGCGGCCTGACTCCCTCCTCTCGTCCAGCCTCGAGGCTCATGCTGTTTCTCTAGCCCAAGACCCCCCTTCGGCCACCCCGGGCTTCTCCTGGTCGCCCGGCCTCGTCACACTCCTGCCCAACTTGGGGCTCTGGCACAAGCGGCTCCTTCCACCTGGAAGGCCCTTGACCCCTTGTCCGGCTCATATTCAGGCTTCAGGGCCCACGCCCTCTTTGAGAAGGGAACCCGGCCGTGCCTTCCTCTCCGCCGCCGCCTGCCTCTGGCTACTTTCGTTCTGGTTCCCGTCCCCGCCTACTGTAATTTGCAAATTCCTAGGCCTGTCTCCAATCCTCGACAGTAACTTTTCTTTGGCAAACGGGTCTGGGTATCAGCCCCCCGGGGGCGCCCAGCCGGGTCCTCACCAACAGCAGGTGCACGGCGCGTGGGTGTTCGGTCAGCGGAAGAACGAATGTCTGGGGAACGGCTAAAATAAATGGCCCGTCTGGAGGGGAGGAAGTCCGGCCTGGGGCCTGGGGAGTAGGGGGAGAGAAGGAGGGAGGGCACGCCCCACCATGGAACCAGCTCGAGCAAAGGCTGGTGGTGGCCACAGGGCATGGTGCGCCTGGGACCACGATGTCCCTCAGTGTCACAACCACAAACCTCAAACGGACATTCTTATAGCCTGGCAAACCTTCCTGCTCCTCCCCGCGAAGCTCGCTCTTGTAGTCATCAGGAGAAGGATTCTTACCATCTCTCCTCACCTCCCGCCCACCTTGCTCGTTCTCCGGAGGACCTAGAAGTCAGCAGGCAAGGGCCCCCTCACGTCCTCCGCACCCCCCCCCCCCGGCAGCACTAAAAATTGACCTGTCGTCACGTTTCTCCAGTCACTCTCTTGTGACGAGGAGAGGATGTGTTTCTCTCTTCGTTCTGGAACCCCCACCCCCCGACCGAGCCCCCTTTCTGGACACTGCCCTGCGGGCTCCCCCCACCCGCGCACCAGACATGTCCAGGACACAAGCCCACAGCTAGCTGGGTTTGAATCTGGCCTCCACCACTGGGTATCCTCATGGCCTCAGACAGGTGAAGTCACCTCCATCTATCAGGCCGCCTGTGTGGCTCAGTCGGTTAAGCTCCCAACTCTTGGTTTCGGCTCAGGTCAAGATCTCATGGTTCGTGAGATCGAGCCCCGCGTCAGGCTCTGCGATGACACCGAAGAGCCTGCTTGGGATTCCCTCTCTCTCTCTCTGTCTCTCTCTCAAAATAAAAACACTTAAAAAAAAAAAAAGTAACCTCCATCTGTGAAATGGAGCCAATCAGAACATCTTCCTTTTAGGGCTGTTGCCGAGAATAGATGAACAGAACATTCAGTCAGCGTTAGCCGCGGTGTTGCTTCTCACCAGAAGGACTGCACCTTTCCCCCGTCCACATCTCCCTTCAGCTCCTGGCCCATTGCTCCGCTGGTCACAGAGAAACTTCTAGAAAGGGTTGTCACTGTCTCCAATTCCTAGTTCCCGTTTTCTCTTAACCCCATCCACCCCGGCTTCCATCCTAACTGGGCCACTGAAACTGCCCATGTCAAGGTCACCAGCTGACTGTTAAGGTTACCAAACCCATCTCATGTGACCACTCGGCTGCATTCGGCACAGACGGCCACACCCTCCTTGGGGAGACCGAGTCCTCTCCCGGCTCACGGGACACTCCCCTCCCCGGTTTCTTCCCTTCTGTCCTGCTGCTTTTCTCCATCTCTACTGGGTTTTCTTCTGCTCCCGCTCTGGTTGCCCCGAGAGCCTCAGGGCTTCACTCTGGGGGCCCTTCTTCCTCGCGGTGTCTCATCCAACCCTATAGCTCTGAATACCGCATCAATGGCCACGACTCCTGACTGTTTGCGTCCTGACCTAGCGGGAGCCAGCCTACGATGTCCATCCGGCTATATGTGGAAACCACCGGTTGACTACCCATTAGTAGGAGAGCTGAAAGTTAATGATTCATTTAAATACCTCCTAATCTAGTTCTCCCTTGGTTAACCCCATCTTAATAAATGGCGTCATTATTCCCAAAGATGCCCAAGTTCCAAACCTGGAAGTCATTTGTGATTCTTTCCCTTCCCTTCCCCTGCACGTCCAACTCATAAGCAAGCCACTATCTTCAAGTCACACGCCGAATCCGTCCACTTCACGCCATCTCGGCAGCCAGACCCCTGAGTCCAAGCCACCCTTGTGCCTTGCCTTCTGGCCTGTCCCATGGAAGGACACTCCAGGTGAGGGAATGGTGTGTGCAAAGTCCAGAAGAGGCACATTGGCAGGGAGGGGTGTCAGGCCAAGTGTGGAGGATGGAAAATAAAAGCATGCAGGGAAAAGAGGTTGACACTAGAGAAGCAATGGAATAATGACAGTGAGTTTAGAGGGCCTTAGCTTGGCAATGCAGGTGGGACGGAGTAAAGGGGTGGGGACAGTCTGGGATGGGGAAGGGGCTAGAGACTGGGTTTGAGGTTCTGAGGTCATAGTGCTGAGATGGGAGGTGGGGTAAAGATGGAAAAGAAGAGCCGAGTAGAAACATTCTAAGAAAAATG
Source organism: Paguma larvata (assembly GCA_030068075.1). Classification (NCBI taxonomy): domain Eukaryota; kingdom Metazoa; phylum Chordata; class Mammalia; order Carnivora; family Viverridae; genus Paguma; species Paguma larvata. The sequence continues at coordinate 21,765,735 of CM057843.1, forward strand.
ATCAGAGTGTGAAGACGCAGGGAATGAGGGGGGAGGGGAGAGGGAGAGGAGGGAAGAATCAAATGTGTTTCTTGCACAAGAGTGAGGCCTGGTGGCTGGGTGGTGGCAGTCTGCTTGGGTTCCCATGCCCGGGTCACGGACAAAGGCCAGGTTTGGGAGCTGAGCGAACAGAGCCCTGAAGATTTTCTTGAACTGGCTTCTGGGGTTCCCAGGCTGAAGGCAGGGAGGGCAGTGGGAAGTGAAAGGTTTTGAGGGGCTCCCTTCTCCAGGAGGCCAGTGCTGTGGGGGGGGGCAGGGGAGAGCATAAGCAGGTGGGAATGGGGTCTCACCGGCCCGCGCTCCGTCCTGTCCCGGCCGTGGGTGAACTGTAAGACACAGGAAAGGGGGGGGGGTGTGAGACCTGGCCTGCCCCTCCAGTACCCGCCTGCCCTGGGCATGGCTCCCCCCATCACCCACCTTCATAGTGGGCTGCGATCGCTCTGCGAGCCCTTGCTTTCCGGCCTTTAGGTGCTGAGAATCAAGGAAAGACAGATGGGCAAAATAGCGCCCCCTACGCCTGGGGGCCCAGAAGCCACTCTCCAGCCCCTTCTCCCTCTCAGAAGACTAGCATCCTCCTTCCGGTCCAGACTCTGGTCCTCCCTCAGAACCTCAGGCCTTATCTCCCTCCATAAGTAGAACGACTGTATCATTTCTCATCCAAACTGGGCTGTTTCTGAGAGCGAAAGGCTTGCTATTAATAAGCGCACTGACGAAACAGTTGTAAACTGGGACAGTCCTGTGCAAACCTGGACCCATGGTCATACGGTCAACCCATTCAGAAGTCTCTTAGTTTACTGGGGCTCAGGCCCCTGACTTCCACCCACCCCCACCCCCACCCCCACCCCCCTGTCTCCATCAGGACCCCGGGGCTCTCCTAGCCCTAGACCATCCTTCCTTCGTATTTGGCCTAGGGTTTGAAGTGAGAAGCAGGTCCAAGCGATGAACAGGCTTTAGAGAGAGGGCCAGAATTCTAGGTGCCAGCAAGCCTCAACTGGTTAGCTGCATGACTGTGAACCTGCCCCTGCCACCACTGTCTGTGCCTCAGTTTCTCCATCCCGCCCGTCAATGAGGTTAGTGGTTCTGGCTCTGTTCACTTCGTGGGGCTGTTAGGGCAAATGAGTGCCGAAGCCACTGTTCTTAACTCCTGAAGGTGGGGTCAGGGGGTGCTCACCACTTCTGCGAGGCCGAGCCAGCCGCTTCAGGAAAGGCCTGGCATCTCGGCTTTCCTCTATCTGCAGATTCAGTTCCTAAGGGAATTAAGGGCAGGGCTGAACCGGGGTCTTGCCTGGGGACCGGCAGAGACCGACAGGGGGCCCCGTCAGGAGAGGCACCGGCCTGCAGCAGGCACAGAAGCCGTAGGGGGGCCAAGGGGAGGCAAGTGCGGAGGGGGGGGTCAGGCCCCAGGCCTCACCGCGCACACCCTCCGCCCCCGAAGACCCCACCACGCAGAACCAGCAGACCCTTGGGCGCAATCGGCACGTGGCACACACGCCCACACCCTGCCAGTGTGCATGGTGGGCACACACCCCGCACGCATCACGGGTATCCCTCCTCCTCCTCCTCCTCCTCCTCTGGCGGCGGCGGCGGCGGCGGGCTCCCCCCCACCCCCGCCCCATCTCGTGCCCCCACTTCACCCGCGGCCAATAAGCACTCTGTACTCAGGTGACACAGACCCCTTGCACGCAGCCGTCACCCTCTCTGCCCCTCGCGTTCCCCTGCACGGCGGTGCACACCCCCCGCGCACACGCGCGGCCGGCGCCGCCAGGGCACACCCCGCACCCTCCGCTCGCACACGCTCCCCACGCCCAGCGGCGCGCGCCCGCCCGCCCGCCCCCCACGGCCACTCACCGGCGGGTCCGGGTCCTCCTCTGCCACCAGCTCCCCCTGGGAAGGCTCCTGCTGGGAAGGAGGCAGCGTCACCCAGCCCTCCTCCACCTGACATCGCACCCCCTCCACCCGTCTTCCTGGCCCCGTGCCCGCCGCCCACCCGGCCGCGCCCGCCGCTCCGCAGCCTGGGCTCCGGGCCGGGCCCCCCCGGGAGGGCTGCGCCGCGGGGGCCTCACCTGGGCGGGCGGCGGGGGCCGGCTCCCCAGGCTGACCGCGGCCAGCAGGAGGCCGAGGCAGGCCAGCGCCAGGCCCAGGCCCAGCGCGAGCGGGGCCAGCAGGGCGGTGCCCGGCTCCCCCAGGAGCCCCCTCCGCCTCGGGCTCCGACGGCCGGCCATGGGGGCGGGGGGCTGTGCCTGCCTCGCCGCCCCCCCCTCCCGGGACCCGCGGGGGCGAGGGGAGGGGGAGCGGGCGGAGCGGGCGGCGGAGAGGGAGGGGCGACGGGCGCGCCCGGGAGGGGAGCGCTCAGGAAGCCGGACGCCGCTCGTGCGCCGGGGCGCGTGCACCGCGCGGACCCCGGGGGAGAGGCTCGCGCCGCCCGCGCCCGTGCGCCCGCGGGGCCCGGGGCTGGCGGGAGGGGCCCCGGCCCGGGTGGCGGGGGAGAAGGGGAGGTCGGGCAGCGGGGAAGGGGGTCGCGGCGTGCGGGGAGGGGGCCTCCTCCCGGGCCCGGCGGCTGCGGCGGCGGCGGCGGCGGCGGCGGCGGGGGTGGGGGGGTCGGGAGAGGGCGGCGGGACCCCCGCGCCTCCGACGGGTCGAGTCGATGTCGGGCTCCCGACCGAGGTCACCGCGCAGTGTGGCTGGGCCCCCGAGCAAGTTTGGACTTTATCGGTGCAGGACGGTACTTCCGTGCAAGTGATGAGCGAGCGCAAGCCAGCAGTTCCCCCCCCCCCGCCCCCGGCCTCCACCCCCTCCCCACCCAGGATGGGATGTGTGTGATATTCCTCAGGCGCTCCTGGCTGCCCAAGAACAAAGGCGAGGAAAGGAAAAAAACGAGTGATTAACTGATAGAGATCACAGTCCTGCAGGACCCGAGTCTCCCATCCGCTTACAAATGTCGCAGTAAATACAAGAAGAAGGCGATCGTGTCCACCGCCTCAGCTCCAGGGCCCTGGAGCCCCGACATCAGCCTCCCCTCCACAGTGGTGCGGGGAACAGAGGCCAGAAGGAAATGGCAGGTGACCTTAACCGTCCTTGGAACCGGCAGCCCATGGACAGGCCCTCGAGGCAACTCCAGCCTAGAACATTCGGGAAGCCCCTCCTGTCCTAAGGTGGATGCCTCCCTGGAGGGTAAACAGCCTTAGCCTGACAATAGCGAGGCCTCGGGTACCTTAGGAGCCCTCTCTGGCATCTCAGAGTCCTTCTGGAAACCTCCCTTTTGCCTCTACCTCCCCCGACTCCTTAGGATATCAGCAGTCAGTCTTCGCCGCCCCAGGACGGCTCTTGCTGCTGCCCCGGGGTCCTGTCGCCGTGCTTTAATAAGATCTCCTGGTTTTGCACCCAAGACGGTTCCAGAATTCTTTCTCGGCTGTCAGCTCAGCTCCGAACCCCCATCTCTCAAAACCCCATCACAAGGACCTGGAAAAGAACCCGAGAACGTGATTAACACGGGTCCTGTTTGAACGGCTTTGGGCAGACCAGTCGGCGGTCGGTTACACCGGGAGCAGCAGGGTCACGCCACCCTCCGCCCCCAGTCGCACGTGTCCGGAAACACACGGCCGGCTGCGGCTAATCGCAGGGCTTAAGTGAGCTGGAGGAGAGGTACAAGAGCCCTGTACGTGAATTTGGTGAAAGCTGGGCCCTCAAGGAAGCCTATCACCTGTGGGGCGCTGGGGCGGCTCCGTCGGTGAAGCCTCCCGTTCTCGGTTTCAGCTCAGGTCACGATCTCACGGTTTCCTGAGTTCAAGCCCCGCCTCCGGCTCCTCAGTGAGCGAGCGAGCGTGCAAAGCCTGCTTGGGATTCTCTCTCTTCCTCTCTGTCTGCTCCTCCCCCACTAGCACTAGCTCCCTCGCTCTCAAAATAAATAAATAAGCTTAAAAGAAAAGCTAAAAAGAATGCATTTCACCTGTTAACGTTCGCTTCTGCACATCTGCAGCGAGAAAGTATTGGAAAGCAATTCTGTTGCAAGAGTAGTGATTCTAAGGGAAGAAGCTTCCGCCTTGAGGCTCTGTGCTGTCGCGTCCTCTCCACTACGTCTGGGCTTGTCGGTTTCCCTTGTGTTCCAGAACCTGCCGAACTGCCTTCCTCCCGCAGGGTGTCATCGCCTTTATTCCCCTTCCTTGGGACACTCAGACCACCCTCTCCCCAGCTCAAAGTCGTTTTAGGAAGTTTTTCAGACCATCTTACAGGAAGGATCCAAGCTGTCCTCGCTCTCTGTCCTGGTCCCCCTGATCGTCGCAATTTGTAACGATCGATTTGGCGACTATCTCCCCCCCATGTTATAAAGCATAAAATTATATATATGCTGGCTTCTGCTTCTAGAAGCAGCGTCTGTTTCTAGAAGCTAAGTTCTACAAGGACTTTTTTCACTGTGATCCCAGCACCTCGTCAAATGCTAGAATGGTTCCCCAAACATCACTAGAATGACCTGGTGATAAGACAAAGCAGACGCTATTGCTTCCCTCTCAAAGGTCTGACACCTCAGAGGGAGATGGGCAAGCCCATGGTATTTATTGAGACCTTGAAGTCTGGTTTAAAGCCTGTCTTTCCATGCAGGGGTCGGAGCAGGAACACGGATTGATTAGGGTAGGTAAGTAAGGGTTACGGTGGAATCACAGAGAATTTACACAACAAAGTGAGAGGCTCAAATAGTCTTTTTTTTTTAATGTTTATTTATTTTTGATAGAGAGAGAGCATGAGCCAGGGAGGGGCAGAGAGAGGGAGACAGAGACTCTGAAGCAGGCTCTAGGCTCTGAGCTGTCAGCACAGAGCCTGACGCGGGGCTCGAACCCATGAACCGTGAGATCATGACCTGAGCTGAAGTCAGAAGCTTAACTGACTGAGCCACCCAGGTGCCCCTTGTTGTTTTTAAAGTAAGCTCTATGCCCAGCATGGGACTTGAACTCAGGACCCTGAGATCAGCAGTCTCCTACTCCACCGACCTACAGACTGAGCCGGCCGGGCTCTGAAGGGTCGGTCGATGTTTTCCATTAAAGAGTTGAGGCATCTTTCAGGAAGTTCCTGGAATAAGCAATGGAGTTAATTTGCAACATCCGTCTTCCTGGGTGAAAGTCTCTTGGAACGCTGGTTTTGCCGATGAAGACAGGAACAGTCACGTGAACGCAGATGTGAGTGTCCACGGGCTGGTGGGGTCGGTTGTCACCCGGCAGCGGTCCATCATAATGGATGCTTAATAAACATCTGTTGGTTGATTGAGTTAAGAGCTCCAAGGGGACGGGGACCACATCTGTCTTCTCTTCTGTTTATTCTTGGTGCCTAGAGCAATGTCTGGCCAACGGGGAGCACTCAATAAATATTTCTTGAATGATTGAATGGACGAATGCTTCATTTGGGATTCTAGTGGATGATATTTTCAACAGGGAGGAGGAAGGAGCCCAAGACACTTTGGTGGAAAGCCCAGAGCGGATTCTGGTCATTTTCAGGACCTATGGCACTCAAGGCTCTGAGGTTAATGTCACTGTACTTCGACTTGTCACTTTCCTTCTGACACAAGACTCTTTCTCTTATTTCATGTTCATTTCTTGATTTTGAGAGAGAGTGAGCATGTGAGCAGAGCAGGGGCAGAGGGAGAGAGAGAATCCCAAGAGGACTCCTCCCTGTCAGCACAGAGCCCAACGCGGGGCTCGATCTCACCAACCACGAGATCAAGACCTGAGCCATAATTAAGAGTTGGAGGCTTCATTGCCAGAGCCACCTGGCACCCCTACAAGAGTCTCTCGATACAAGAGTGTCTCCGTGTTATTCCATGCTTCCTAAGCTATGGTCAGTGTAACAGGGGTGGAGTGTGCGACTCTTGATCTCAGGGTCGTAGGTTCGAGCCCCACGCGGGGCGTAGAGATTAGTAAAAAATACATAAGTAAATAAAATAAAATAACAAGTAAACATGCAAGCCCTGTGTGGGACAGAAGGCTGGTATTGAGTACATAGTTCCTCATTTTCCACCGAGCTTGGCGAAAGAGCCATTGCCACAGGCCTCTATCAATCTGGGTACTGACTCCAGGTCAGGCACACCTTTGTCTCCAGCCCCTCCTGAGGAAAAGTAGAGAATACAGCAGGAAGTGAGAGCGCAAAGATGGAGGGAGGTGTGCCAGCCGAGCCTAGTTGCTCAGGCTGCTGAGGAGGGGTCATTTCCCTGAGGAGCAGACGAAGCATGTGGTAGAATTGGAAGTGAAGCCTTAGAACTGAGAGAAGGCCTGCAGGACAGGCCAGGAGCACCCGCCGCTGGCCCCCTTACCCTCCTCACCCCGAAGGACATATTCCCCCCAGAGGACAGAATGGCAGCCATCTTGTCTCCAAAGAAATGGAACCAATTGTCTCAGGGAAGGTGAGGCTTCTCATACAGATGTTGGTAATCCAGAATAGATGTTTTACTTTTAACATTTATTTATTATTAAATTTTAAAATTTTTTATTTATTTTTGAGAGAGAGGGGAAAGACCGAGTGGGAGTGGGGGAGGGGCAGAGAGTGAGGGAGACACACAATCTGAAGCAGACTCCAGGCTCTGAGCTGTCAGCACAGAACTCATGAGCCTGAGATCATGACCTGAGCTGAAGTTGGATGCTTAACTGATTGAGCCACCCAGGCGTCCCTTAAAGAGATTCAAGAAGACAAAACATTCGTAACACGAGAAGTGGATACTACATGAAAAAAGGAACAACCAGAAAACAATAAACGTTTCTCGGTGGCTAAAAATATGGTAGCAAAACGAGGATAAAATAACCTTTTTTTAAGAAGGCTTCATGCCAGTGCTGAGCCCAATGCAGGGCTTGAACTCACGACCCTGAAATCAAGACCTGAGCTGAGACCAAGAGTTGGACTCTTAACCGACTCAGCCACCAGGTGCCTCTTTTTAATCGTTTTAATTTTTTTTTTTTTTTTTTTTTTAGTAATCTCTACACTCAACATGGAGCTTGAACCCATATCCCAAGATGAAGAGTTGCATACTCTTCTGACGAAGCGAACCAGGCGCCACCATAAAAGTAAAATGTTTAATAGAAAGATTAAATAACAGAGTTGAGGAGCATCTGTCTGGCTCAGTTAGGAGAGCACGTGACTCTTGATCTCACCGTTGTAAGTTTGAGCCCCACGTTGGGTGTAGAGATCACTTAAAAAGAAAATCGTTAAAAAAAAAAAAAAAAAAAAAGCAGAGCAAAAAGATGAAAAGAGGAAAATCGGGGAGAAAAGATAAGAAACACAGAGGACCCATCCAGGAGGGTTATGTGGTTATTAGGAATCCTAGAAAATGAATTTGGATACAACGGAGGGAAGAAAAATATCTTAGGAAAAAATAAGAGAGAATTCCCAGAACCAAAAGGCTCGTCTTCATTCTGGAAGGGTCTATCGTGTGCTCAAGCTAATGAATGAAAAATTATCCATATATAGATACTTCCTCATGAAATTTCACAACAACAAGAATAAAAGGGAGAAGTTAAAAGTTTCTAAAGAGAAAAAACCAATCATCTCTAAAGGAACGAGAGCCGAAAATGACTACATCGATGACACTGAATCTCAGAAGATTAAACAGAGACATGCCTGTGGGGTTTTTTTAAGTGTTTATTTATTTATTTTGAGAGAGAGAGAGAGGGTGCACACAAGCATGCGAAGGGGCAGGGGAGCAGCAGAGAGAGGGAGAGAATGCTAAGCAGGCTCTAAGCCCTCAACACGGAGCCCGACAGGGGCTCGAACCGTGAGATCATGACCTGAGCTGAAATCAAGAGTCGGAGGCTTAATAACTGAGCCACCCGGGTGCCCGGAGAAATGCCTGCAGTTTTGGAACGAGGGCCTCAGCTACCTTCATGTTGACCTCAAATGTCCTAATTGATGAAGTTCTTCTTTCCAGCTCAGCTCTTAACTCAGGCTAACGGCCGTGCGGGCAAAGCATCCCCAGATGGGAACCCAACCACCCCATTGAGGCATAAGGACTTTGCGGAGCCTGCATGACCCTGTATGACCGACCCCAAGGCGGCGGTCCGTCCACACCTGACCTGCACCTCCACCTGCTCCCACACACCATCGTTCTCCCAACCTTCCTTACGCAAACCTACAAGTCTTTTCAGCACAGTCTTTGAGACACCGGCTATGGTCTTCTTGGTGTTGGCCTCACTGAAATACGGTCCTTTCTTGCTTCACCACCACTGTTCTCTCTGCCTTTGGATTTTATCACCGGAGAGTGGCCGAAGCTGGTCTGGTTTTAAATAGCTTTATTTATTTTTAAAAAATGTTTGTTTTTTATTTATTTTGAAAGAGAGAGAGAGTGTGTGCGCACGTGAGCAGAGGAGGGGCAGAGAAAGAGGGAGAGACAGTCCCAAGCTGTCAGCACAAAGCCCAGTGTGGGGCTCCAACTCACAAACCGTGCGATCATGACCTGAGCTGAGATCGAGAGTCAGACTCTTCACCAACTGGTCACCCAGATGCCCTGAGGTTTTAAATAAACTTTATGTGTGTACATATACACACATAAATTTAAAATTTTTTAATGTTTACTCATTTTTGAGAGACAGAGAGAGACGGAGCATGAGTGGTGGAGGGACAGAGAGGGAGGGAGACAGAATCGGAAGCAGGCTGACAGCTCAGAGCCTGACACGGGTCTCAGACCCATAAACTGTAGGATCATGACCTGAGCTAAAGTCAGACGCTTAAACAACTGAGCCACCCAGGCGCCCCATAGACTTTAAAAATTAAAAAAAAAAAATAAAGACATGATATAGGTAAAGAGTACAAGAAGAAAGAAAAACAATTAGAATCTCTAGAAGGAAAATTCCAAAACAGAAGAAGAAACTATGTCTCTACCCCCCCCTTTTAAAAAGAATGTATTAAATTATTATTATTTTATATTTTTAGTAATCTCTATACCCAGCATAGGACTCGAACTCACCACTCCGACCGCGATCAAGAGTCACATACTCTTCTGAGCCAGCAGAGTGCTGCTAAGATTTTTATTTTTAAGTAATCTCTACTCCCAAAGTGAGGCTTGAACTCAACACCCAGAGATCAAGAGTCACGTGCTCCATTGACTGAGCCAGCCTGGTGCCCCAAGAAACTCTTCATTTAAATGAAAAGTAAGGTAGGACTGAGAAGAAAAGAAAAGAGAAGAAAAGAGAAGAAGAAGAGAAGATTCTGGAGGAAAGGAAAGGAAGGAAAGAAAGAAAAGAAAAGAAAAGAAAAGAAAAGAAAAAAGAAAAAAGAAAAGAAAAGAAAAAGAAAAGAAAAAAGAAAAGAAAAAAGAAAAGAAAAGAAAAGAAAAGAAAAGAAAAAAGAAAAGAAAAAAGAAAAGAAAAAAGAAAAGAAAAGAAAAGGGCACCTGGGTGGCTCAGTTGGTTGAGCATCCGACTTTGGCTCGGGTCATGATCTCGCAGTTTGTGAGTTCAAGCCCTGTATCGGGCTCTGTGCTGATGGCTCAGAGCCTGAAGCCTGCTTTGGATTCTGTGTCTCCCCGTCTCTCTATCCCCTCCCCTGCTCACTCTCTGTCCTCGATAAGTAAAAACATTAAAGAAAGAAAAGAATATCCTCACGTGATATTTAATTGAGATATATATATATATATATATATATATACACACACACATATATATATATATTTTTTTTTGTTTTAGTAGGCTTCATGCCCAGCACAGAACTGAATGCAGGGTCTGAACTTGGGACCCCGAGATAAAGGCCTGAGCTGAGATCAAGGGTTAGAAGCTTCACTGACCGAGCCACTCAGGTGCCCCTAACTGATTGATGCCCTTTTAGTTAACGGTCTGCAGTGCCTGAAGCATTCTCCGGACTGCAGGATTGCACACAGGAAGTAGCAAGTGCTTGGCCTGAGTGCGACCAACATTCTCTCAGCCATGGGCGTGGGCGGACCGTTCCTCAGATTTCGCCTTTTAGACTCAACCTGTAGAAAATTCCAGAACACTCGGTTATGGTTGCAGGAAAGATTGTTCATTCTCAGAAGCTTAACTTTGTAACTGTGAGGCAGGAAAAGGTTGCCTGTGGACCTGGAAAAAGAGGAGTTCTGAGCTTCTCTCGCCAAAGGTACTGATAAAATTAGAAGAATAGAGGTTTCCCTCTATAACAGAAATAAGCACTACAAACACGAAAATAGATTTTTTAATGATTTTTTTTTTTGCATGTGTTAATTTTTTGAGGGAGTGCGAGCGGGGGAGGGGCAGAGAGCGAGGGAGACACACGGTGGGAAGCAGGCTCCAGGCTGAGTTGTCAGCACAGAGCCCCATGCGGGGCTCGAACCCACAAACCGTGAGGTCATGACCTGAGCCAAGTCGGAGGCTTAGCCAACTGAGGCCCCCAGGCGCCCCCAAATGAAAATATTTATACACATGGTCAGTTCAACGCCTCGCGTTGTTTGTCGGAAGGTCCATATTCACTGAAGGCAACATAGAAAGAAATCCAAGTACGCGCATTTTCGCTAGGATTTCAGAGAGAACTTCCAGAAGCAGCAGGAATGAGGACCTTTAACGGGGCTTGTCTCTGGGTCGCAGGGGTGGGGCGGGGTGGGAAGGGATGGGAAGGGGCGAGGCAGTGTTGTTTTCCCTGGAAATCTCTGTTCCGCTGGATTTGCTCTCAAGGGCAGGCACCATTTCGGTTTGGAGAAAGAAAGAAAAAAAAAAACTTACAAAAGAAAGCAGGGGAGAGCCAGGTGGCCTTCCCCAGGCCTGGAATCACACCTGCTCATGGAAAAAACCAGGGGACGGACCCTTGGAGACAGGCCCTCCCCCTCTGAGCCTTTAACTTTGGCTTGAAAAATGAATTCAGGACGTTTAACCTTTTTGCTCTTGGTTTGTGGCCAAGACGAAAATTAGCTTACATTTTTTGGACGGGGAAATGACTTGGGAGAAGAGGGAACCGTAGGAAAAATACAGAAAGGAAATCCGTCACTGTGATTTGTTCTCCTCGGGCTTTTTACGCTTTTCTTCTCAAATTTTCTACCAATATAATGAGAGAAAACAAGGCTTTGGGGGTTTGGTGTTTTTTTTTTTTTTTTTTTTTTTAGAGGCCCGGTTTGATTGATATCGCTTCTGTGCAGAGAAGGAATTTCCCACGGTCTGCAAGGGTGGGGGCGGGGAAGGTTCTGCTGGCCGTCTAGTTTCCGAGCCAGCAAAAGTTTGTTGAGTGTGTTAAAAAAAAAAAAAAGACACCGCAGGCCCCAAATGGTATCACTCAGCGTCCCCAAAGCAGCGTTCTGTACACCAGCGCCTTACGGTTCCAACTTCCCCCAGAAACGTAGTCCTAACGTCATCCAGGGCTTTGGGGGCCGGCCAGACAGGGCCGCCGCCCCCGCTCCTCATCCCCGTCCTTCAAGGAGAAGGAGGCCCGAGGCCCCGTGCACAAGGAGACACCTCGCGCCCTGCTCCCCCCACTTCCCCCCCAAGCAGGCCGGCCTGCAACAATCCTCTTTTGCTAATAACTTGCCGCCCCGCCCTCCTCCCGTAAAAGCCTTCTATTTCGCACTACCCTCCCCAGGGTCTCTCTCCCGGGGCCAGATCGGGTCCTGCCACCCGATTCGCGACTCATTTCTCTTTAATGAAACCAATGAGCGGGGTGCAGAGCTGCAACTCTTGATCTCTGGGTCTTGAGTTCGAGCCCCACGTGGGGCTTAGAGATTACTTTAAAAAGAAAAAAAGAAGTCAGGGCGCCTGGGTGGCTTGGTCGGTTAAGCGGCCGACTTCGCTCAGGTCATGATCTCGCGGTCTGTGAGTTGGAGCCCCGTATCGGGCTCTGTGTTGACAGCTCAGAGCCTGGAGCCTGTCTCCCTCTCTCTCTGCCCTTCTCCTGCTCACGCTCTGTCTCTATGTCTAAAAAATAAATAAATGTTAAAAAAAATTAAAAAAGAAAAAGAAAAAGAAAAAAAGAAGTCAGGGCGCCTGGGGGGCTCGGTCGGTTCAGCATCAGACCTGACGGGCAGGTCACGATCACGGTCCCTGAGTTCGAGCCCCATACCAGGTTCTGCAATGACACTGCAGAGCCTGCTTGGGATTTTTCTCTCTCTCTCTCCCTCTCTCAAAATAAAAAAATTTTTTTTAAGGAAATGAAAAGTAATAATGCCAATGAGATCTTCAAATTTACTTGGTTGAATTTTGTTTTTCAACAACGGTTTACATAGACATTCCAAAATTAATCACCGAACTCCCCCTATATTTTACATTCGGAATGCTTTAAAAGAAAAAAATTTAAAAAAAAATTTTTTAATGTTTATTTATTTTTTTGAGAGACATAGAGGCACAGCATGAACAGGGGAAGGGGCAGAGAGAGAGGGAGACACAGAATCAGAAGCAGGCTCCAGGCTCTGAGCTGTCAGCACAGAGCCCGACGCGGGGCTCGAACTCACAGACCGCGAGATCATGACCTGAGCTGAAGTCGGCCGCCCAACCGACTGAGCCACCCAGGCGCCCCTAAAAGAAAAAAAATTTTATGTATTTATTATAAGAGAGAAAGAGAGAGGGAGTGCCCGCGAGCGCATACAAGTGGGGGAGGGGCAGAGAGAGAGGGAGACACAGACTCTGAAGCAGGCTCCAGGCTCTGAGCTGTCAGCACGGAGCCCGACCTGGGGCTGGAACCCATGACCCGTGAGATCATGACGTGAGTCAAAGTCAGACACTTAACCCACTGAGTCACCCAGGCACCTCTAAAAAAATTTTTTTGAAGTTTATTTTTTATTTATTTTTAGTAACCACTACACCCAAGGTGGGGCTCGAACTCACAACCCCAAGATCAAGAGTTCCATGTTCTACCAGCATAACCAGCCAGGTGCCCCTGTGACATTGGTTTTTGTTTGTTTGTTTGTTTGTTTGTTTGTTTGTTTTTAGGTTTATTTATTTATTTTGAGGGAGAAAGAGAGAGAGAGAGCACAAGCAGGGGAAGGACAAAGAGAGTGAGAGAGAGAATCCCAAATAACCTCACACTGTCCTCCCAGAGCCCGACGAGAGGCTCAGTGCCACCCAATCCCACGAACCCAGAGCTCCTGGCCTGAGCTGAAACCAAGAGGTGGATGCTTCACCGACTGAGTCAGCCCGGCGTGCCCCTGTGACGCTGACATTTCCGAATACAGGTCAGCTGTTTTCTAGAATGTGTAAAGGACACGCTCGCTTCTGCGTGTGTCTCTACCCTCGGGGCACCTCGGCTTTGCTTCCGACAGCAGGTGTGTGGGTTTCCGCCCATCAGCCAATCCTGCGACACCAACCGAGCTCCCAACGTGATGGGGTTTTGAGAGATGGGGGTTCAGAGCTGAGCTGACAGCTGAGAAAGAATTCTGGAGCCGTCTTGGGTGCAAAACCAGGAGATCTTATTAAAGCACGGCGACAGGACCCCGGGGCAGCAGCAAGAGCCGTCCTGGGGTGGCGAAGACTGACTGCTGATATCCTAAGGAGTCGGGGGAGGTAGAGGCAAAAGGGAGGTTTCCAGAAGGACTCTGAGATGCCAGAGAGGGCTCCTAAGGTACCCGAGGCCTCGCTATTGTCAGGCTAAGGCTGTTTACCCTCCAGGGAGGCATCCACCTTAGGACAGGAGGGGCTTCCCGAATGTTCTAGGCTGGAGTTGCCTCGAGGGCCTGTCCATGGGCTGCCAGTTCCAAGGACGGTTAAGGTCACCTGCCATTTCCTTCTGGCCTCTGTTCCCCGCACCACTGTGGAGGGGAGGCTGATGTCGGGGCTCCAGGGCCCTGGAGCTGAGGCGGTGGACACGATCGCCGCCTTCTTGTATTTACTGCGACATTTGTAAGCGGATGGGAGACTCGGGTCCTGCAGGACTGTGATCTCTGTCAGTTAATCACTCGTTTTTTTCCTTTCCTCGCCTTTGTTCTTGGGCAGCCAGGAGCGCCTGAGGAATATCACGCACATCCCATCTGGGGGGGTTGGGGGGTTGCGTAGCTTGTGCTTGGCCCTTAGGCGCCCTTATCACGGGAGCGAACTCAGTTCTGAGAGTCCGCCTGGGGACAGGGCGGGATCCCGCAGGTGAAGGAAGGGCTGTCCCCGCCCCCATGCCCTTCACACACCAGTCAAGTCCAAGTTACTGCCTGTGCTTCTGACGACCGGCTATCACTCAGAAGCTCCCAAGACCCGCGCCCCCCCCCGCGCCTCCCCCCCCCACCTTCCCCCCCCTCCCCCGGTTTGACCAATTTGCTAGTGGTGCTCACAGCACTCAAGAACGCAGTTCACTTAACCAAGGTTTTATGACCAGGGGACAGCCAGGTGAAAGAGGGGCTCGGGGCAAGGCGTGTGGCAAGGGGGGCGCCCCCCTCCGCACCCCTCCACGCGCTCACCAGCCCAGGAGGTCTGGGGCCTCCTGGGTGTTGGTGGAGGCTTCCCTACGGGAGGCCCCGCTTAGTGGATTCAATCCTCAGTGTTTGGTGACTGAGTTCAATCTTCAGTCCCCTTCCCCCCCCCCTCCCCGGAGGTGGAGGTGGGAGCGGGGCTGGATTCCCCTGGCAACCAGCCCACCTTTAAGAGCTTCTATTAATCTAATTCATTAACATAAAGTCGGGGTGTGGTTGACAGGGGCTGTTAGGACACGGGACACTCCTTTCACCGTTTTTTTTTTTTGGTTCCGGAGAAATTTCTGGAACCCGGAACAAGCCCGAATAGCACAACAGAGGCTCCCAGTGTCCTTAGTGCTCGGGAGACCGCAAGGGTTTGGGGAGCCCTGTGCCAGAAATCAGGGCGAAACTGAAATGTATATTTATTAATAGATACAAGAGCACAGACCGCCCCCTCATTTTTCTCTTATGGTTAAATTCAGGGCGCATGTTTTAGTTTTAAGTGTTTATTTGTTTTGGGGGGGGGCGCCTGGGCGGCTCAGTCGGTTGAGAGTCTGACTCCTGATTTCAGTTCAGGTCACGGTCGCAGGGTTGTGGGATCGAGCCCCTTGTCAGGCTCTGCGTTGAGCATGGAGCCTGCTTAGGACACTCTCTCTCTCTCTCTCTCTCTCTCTCTCTGTCCCTCTCCCACTCACGTACATGCGTGCTTACTCTCTCTGGCTCAAAATAAATAAACAATTAGGGGAAAAAAAAAAAAAGTAGTGCCTGGATGGCTCAGTCGGTTAAGCAACCGACTTTGACACAGGTCATGATCTCACAGTTTGTGAGTTCGAGCCCGGCGTGGCGTCGGGCTCTGTGCTGACAGCTCGGAGCCTGGAGCCTGCTGCCGATTCTGTGTGTGGGTGTGTCTCTCTCTGCCCCTCCCCCACTTGCGTTTTTTCTCCCAAAATAAGTAAAGAAAATTAAAAAAAAAAAAAATAGGAATTGGGCATCTGAGGGTTGTGGTGAGAGAGAATGTTCACCACACACTCTTAGTCCCATATGTGTGTCTCGTCTAGTTGAAATCAGTCAATAATAAACTATTTTGCAAAGAAAGGAATTATCAACACTTTTCAAAATGTGTATGTTCAAAATTAACTTCAGTCTAAATCTGATTCAAATTTATACAGTTATATATACATATTTTTTAAGTTTATTTATTTATTTTGAGAGAGAGAGAGAGAGAGGGAGCATGCAGGGGAAGGGCAGAGAGAGAGGGAGAGAGAGAATCCCAAGCAGGCTCCAAGCTGTGAGCACAGAGCCTAATGTGGGGCTCCATCTCAAGAACCGTGAGATCGTGACCTGAGCCGCGATCAAGAGTCAGACCCTTGACCGATGAGCCCCCCAGGCGTCCCGACACAGGTATGTAGTTAACACAGAGAGAGACAAATGCACGGATACAACGGAGAGAGTTCTGTGTTTGTAAATTATATACGCATATTTATATATATACTTATAGATAAATATTTCATTGCAGAAACATAAGCGGTCTAGTCAGGTCTGAAAGAGTTGAAAGTTAAATTGCGAGCAGCCTCAAGGGCAGAGAATATATATCTGCACAGTCACTCCAGGTCCCCACTGCCTAACACGGTTCCCGCGCCGGGGGGAGCCCGGGGGCTGCTAACCAGCCAGCCCACAGTGAGCCCCGCCTCTTCTTGTGCTGATGTCTAAGCTAGATGTTTCCTTTTCTTTTTCGCTTTTCCTTTTTTTTTTTTTTTTAAGTAGGCTCCACACCCAGCGTGGGGCTCAAACTCACCACCTTGAGATCAAGAGTCACGCGCTGCCCCCACCGAGCCGGCTGGACCCGGGTCGACTGGATATTTTTTAACTTTCGTGTTTTACTTCCTGCTCCATAGTTCCACGTTTTAGCTTAGATAAAACACGGCTTTCTATTTTATCTTCCTTGCTTCTTCCAAACAGGGCTGGGAGGCGAGGGTTGTTATCTGCATGTTCCAGAATAAAAAATACACCGAGGCTGAGAAGGGGAGGGATGGCACGCAGTCTTAACAGACATGAATGGGGTTCTCTGGGCCTCTGCCGAGCGCCGGGCACTGTGTGGATACGGTATTGTTCAATTAAAAAAATTTTTTTTAATGCTTATTTATTTATTATTTATTTTTTTCTTTTTTTAAATTTTTTTTTCTTTCTTTTTTTTTATTATTTTTTATAATAGTTTATTTTCAAATTGGTTTACATATAACACCCAGTGTTCATCCCAACATGTGCCCTTTTTAATGCCCGTCACCCCCTCTCCCCCCTCCCTCATCCCCCTTACCCTCAGTTTTTTTCTTAGTCTTTGAGAGTCTCTTATGTTTTATCTCCCTCCCTCTCTGTGTCTTTTTTTCCTTTCCCCTCTTCCCCTCCCCCTGGTTTTTGCTTAGTCTCACCAAGTCCACCTATTCGTGGAAACATATGGTATCTGTCTTTTTCTGACTGACTTATTTCACTTAACATAATACCCTCCAGTTCCATCCATCTGGCTACACATGGCCAGATTTCATTCTTCCTCATTGCCACGCAGCAGTCCATTGTATACAAGTACCATAACTTCTTTATCCACTCGTCAGTTGATGGGCACTTGGTCTCTTTCCATGATTTGGCTATTGTCGAAAGTGCTGCTATGAACATTGGAGTACACGAGCTCCTATGCATCAGCATTTCTGTGTCTCTTGGGTAGATTCCTAGCAGGGCAATTGCTGGATCATAGGGTAGCTCTATTTTCATTTTTTTGAGGAATCTCCACACCGTTTTCCAGAGTGGCTGCACCAGTTTGCATTCCCACCAACAGTGTAGGAGGGTGCCTACTTCTCCACATCCTCGCCAGCATCTATAGTTTCCTGATTTGTTCATTTTAGAGTGGCTAAAATGAACAAATCAGGAAACTATAGATGCTTATTTATTTTTGAAAGAGAGAGACAGAGCGGAGGAGGGGCAGAGAGAGAGGGAGACACTGAGCTGTCAGCACAGAGCCCGATGCGGGGCTCGAACCCACTAACCCCGAGATCATGACGTGAGCTGTCAGACGCTCAACCGACGGAGCCCCCCAGACGCCCCAGGATTATTTAATTGAATCCTTACGACAGACTTCTCTGGTGATACGGTGATGCCCATTTTACGGATGCAAGAGTAGATTCAGAGACGTAAGGCAAATGCGTACAAGGCCAATGAGTCAAGAGCTACAAACGGGTCCCTGATTTTTTAGTTTATTTATTTTGAGAGCGCCCGCGCGTGCCAGTGGGAGAGCGGCAGAGGGGGAGTCCCAGGCAGGCTCCGCAGTGTCACTGCTGGGCTCCAGGCGGAGCTCGAACCCATGAACCAGGAGATCGTGATCTAAGCCAAGATCTGACTTAACACGTGAGCCACCCAGGGGCCCCGAGGGTCTCTGATTTCTGTCTTTTGCTTTTCCCCCCCGCTGCACGCGGCCCCTCCTTGAAGCGCTAGGGCAAATTTTAGGGTGCGTGTGAATCGCCTAGAGGGCCCTGTCCCCAGGGTGTCTGATTCCGCGCGGCTGGGAGGAGAATTCGCATTTCGGCAGATCTGCAGCTGGCCATTCTCTGCCTCTGGCCCCGCCTCTTCCGGGTCCTGCCTGGGTGGGGGTGGGGGTGGGGGGGGGGCTCGCTGGGGGAGGGGGGGTCCCCCTGACGGAGTCTGAGCCTGAAACTGATGCATGGCCCTCGGACCAGCAGGACTAAAAGCCTCCCACCTCAAGTTCAAGTTCTTTCCCCCCCCCCCCCAAGTTCAAGTTCTCGTCTGTGCTGGAACCATGAGAGTTTTTACCATGAAAAACACCCCCGGCAATCTTCAGCAGGAAAGGAGTTTACTAGAAGGCCAGAGGTAGTTTCTGGAACCAGCAGAAAGGCTGGGTAAGAAAACTGGCGCGTGGACAGGGGCCAAAGCTCACTGCCGATCTGCGCTGATGAGGACACGCCTGCCATGGGCCCCCGCAGGACAGTCGCACAGCCGGCAAGGCCGCACCACTGGCCCCAGACTCTGGGGGGCGCCACTGGCCCCAAGACGGGTGATGCTCTTGCCTGATGCTCTGTCGCGGGGCGTCGCTAGCCCCCAAACTAAAGCCTGAGGGCGCCGTGGTCCGCGTGGCTCAGCCCGGGTCGTGTGCAGCCCTGAGCTGCAAGGGATGCTGGGAAAGGAAATCTCTGGCTGCCAGGCCTCCAGCAAGGGTAAGAAGCTCTACTTCCTGCCAACATACCAACACCCTGTACGAAATGCCCCAGACGTGGCGATCGGATCTTGGGCCGCCAAAGACACCAAATGTCCCCAGCGATGGCAGCTTCGTCCCTGGGCTTTTGGTGGATGCCGAGGCCTGCTTCTATTCTTGTGTTCTTAAGTCATGCTTGGGCTAGTCAGCCAGCAATTAGTGAGGCGCTGTCCCCTGCTCACAGTTATTTGCTGGGCCCTCGCTCGCACGCAAGGAGCTGTGGGAGGCCATTTTCACGTACGCTTTTCACACGCAGGAAATTGTAGCTGGGCGCGAGGAACCTTCTCGGCGTTCTGCCTGGCCGGGCTTTATTCTGAGAAAGCCTTTCAGGCTTCTGTCTTAAACTGTGGCAGAAGGGCAGGCCCCAGTGTGCAGGGAGCTGAAAAAAGGCCCGCGTTACAGCAGCGGCCCCCTGACCTGTCGTTCCGGGCCTGCGACACGTCCCACCGTGGGGTGCTGGGGCCGGCAGAGGACAGGGACAGACGCGGTGTGTGTGCACCACCAAATACACCTGCGTGACCAGCTGTGGTAGACAGGTTCATGCTGGGAAGCCCAGTGGAGACCGGTCAGTGCTGACCGCCCCCTCCCCACCGCCGGGGTTCTCAGCAAAGAGCTCAGCAAAAGTGTGAAAGGCCACAGCGCTTAAGGAACAAGTTTGGGGGGCGCCTGGGGGGCTCAGTCGGTTGGGCGTCCGGCTTCGGGTCAGATCATGATCTCTCAGTTCGTGAGTTGGAGCCCCGTGTCGGGCTCTGTGCTGACGGCTCAGAGCCTGGAGCCAGCTTCGGATTCCGTGTCTCCCTCTCTCTCTGCCTGCTCCCCAGCTCACGCACTGCCTTTCTCTCGCTCTCTCTCAAGTATAAACATTAAAAAAGAAAAGAAAGAGAAACGAGATTGGTTCTCAGGGCGGAAAAGGTTTCAAAGGAGCAGAGGTCTCCATGCAGGCTTCTGTATCTCCAGCCCCTCCCCCACTCACATCCATCCTGCACCAGGCTGCCAGAGAATCTTCCAGAAGCATTTTACAAAAATTTGTTTATTTTTGAGAGACAGAGCGTGAGTGGGGGGGCAGGGAGAGAGGGAGACACACAATCGGAAGCAGGCTCTAGACTCTGAGCCATCAGCGCAGAGCCCGAGGCAGGGCTTGAGGCTCGAGATCATGACCTGAGCCGAAGTCGGACACTCCACTGACTGAGCCACCCAGGCGCCCCAAGAAGCAGCACCGTATTCTGTCACAAGGTGGTTCCAACTCCTCGCTGCCTCCCCTCATCCTTCTGGGCAGACTCACGTGTCCTGGGCAGGTAGGGACCACCCAGCCCTGTTTGTCCTGCTCCGGACAGGCTGGCCCTAGGGAGGTCAGATGGCCTTGCTCGTTCTCATCCCTGCGACTGTGCTGTTCCCTCCAGCCAGTAGCCCTTCCCAAACTTTTCTTTCCAAACCTTTCCCCGTCTTCAAAGCTGAGCTCAGATCTCACCCCTTTCTGGCCCTAGACTTTACCCTCCCCCTCTGGTTGTCTGTCCCATTGACTTGACTCACGCATTCGTCCATCTGTCCATTCACTCAGCAAAATCGTATGGAGGCCCAGGAGGTAGCAGGTGCCATACTGGGTGTTGGTTGTACATTGAGAACAAGAGACTCCTATCTTCAAGGCCATGAATGCCCACCAATTAAAAACCTCAGTACACTCGTGCAAAGGGCCACCCAGGGAAGGATGTGCTGTGTGGGCCATGAGAAAGTGTCCCCGGGCAGTGGCGACGTGGCCTCCCGGAAAGGAAATTCGTCACGCTGCAAAACCGGAGTTGGAATTAGCCAGGGAGAGAGAAGTTGGTGGACGTTCCCAGCTACAACTCTGAAACTCTTGGAAGGAAACGCCAGGGAAAAGCTTGGCAACGATTTCCAGTCATTAGGAAAATGCAAATCAAAACCACAGTGAGATACGGCCGCACACCCACTGGGAAACCTACAAAAGACCCGTGAGATAAAAACGTTGGCAGGGACTCGGGAAGGTGGGACCTTTGCGCCCTGCTGGTGGGAACATAAAAGGGCGCAGCTCGGAAAGAAAACAGCCTGGGGGAGGGTGCCCGGGGGGGCTCAGTCGGTCCAGCGTCCAAGTTCCGCTCAGGTCATGACCTTGTGGTTTGTGGGTTCAAGCCCTAAGTCAGGTTCTGTGCTGATGGCTCAGAGCCTGGAGACTGTTCAGATTCTGTGTCTTCCTCCCCTGCTTGTACTCAGTCTCTCTCACTCTCTCTCTCAAAAAAAAAAAATATATATATATATATTTTTTTTTAAACGTTTGAGATGAAAAAAATGGGTACAGTGATAAATGTTATGTTATGCCTATTTGACCGCAATTTAAAATATTTTTCAAAGTTACTTATTTTTAGAGAGAGAGAGAGAGAGAGAGGGAGAGAATCCCAAGCAGGCTCCAAGCTCATCGCGGAGCCCAATGCGGGGCTCGAACTCACAAACCCTGAGATCATGACCTGAGCCCAAATCTAGTCAAGTCCTCAATGACTGAGCCGCCCATGCACCCCCCCCAACAATTTAAACAATTTTAAAAACGAATAAGGAATACACTAACCTAAATAATATACTTTTTTTTGGGGAGGAGCGTCCCCAGAAGGCAGACCCTGGGGTCACCAGGAGGGAACAGCCGGCGCTCAGACTGTCCCTCAGTTTGGAGTTGATCCTGGGGACAGAGGGAAGCGATTAAAGCGGCGGGAAGCCAGGGAGGGAGGAGACTTGATCCGACCAAGATCACGCGGAGCGAGCCCGCGGGGTTAGAGGCCCCGCAGCTGGCTGGGAGGGGGGGGGTGCTGGCAATTTAGTCGAAGGGGGGAGGCGGTGGGAACGGAGGGTGTGGACCGCCTGGAGGCGCACTGGGCCTGGAATTTGCACAGCGCACACCCTGGACGCTGTCCTGGAGGCGACCTCCGGCAGCTCAGGGGTCTGGGGAGACAGGGACCTGGCGGGGGGGGGGGGGGGGGGGGGGAGAAAGGCGCTGGCGACGACGGCGCTCTGCGATCCGACGGGCACCCTGGCCATTTCGGGCCGCAGCCAGGCGGAGGGCGTGAGGGGTGTTTTAAACACGCAACACAGAAAGCGCAGGGAGAAGGTCCGGGGGCGGGGAGGGTCAGGCTGAACGCCCCCCCCAACCCCCAGGAGCTCTAGAGCCTGGAAGGGGAGCAGCTCCCCCACCCCCACCTGCAGAGGGAGGCAGGGAGGGGGAGGGGGCAACTGTGCGCATTTCACGGAAGGTCCTAACCGCCTGCCCGTTGCAGGCGGGGAAGCAGCTAGCCGACTCCAAGGGGAGGAGGTGGGCCCGGAGGGCGAAGGCAGGTATTGGGGGCAGGAGGTGGCCCAAGGGGGGCCGCGGGGTGGTGGGAGGGTGTTACCTCCTAGAGCTGATCATTTTTTGTTGTTCTCGTTGCTTTGTTATTTTTGTTTTTTGGGTGTTTTTTTTGCTTACATATTTAAAATTCTCCCTTCTGTTTTGCTCGCACAAGGAACGCAGGCTCCTGGGAAGAAGAATTCGCACAGCGAAAGGTGACGGGCACCCGAGGGCCTTTCGTCCCACGGGAATTCGAGGTGCAGGAGGTTGGCACTGAGAGGGGGCCCCATTCGGAGGTTCCCGGCTTGAAGCACAGTTCCGCGTCTTTGGGCCGCTTGTCGCTCGCGTGGCAGATAACAGAGCCGGGCTGTGTGTCGAAGGTGAAGGCCGGGCAGGCGGGGCGGGAGCAGCCTGCAGGATTTCAGGTCTGGAGATGGGAAGTCTAAGTCCAACTCGACAGCTACCACAGTGTTTTTTGTTTTTTTGTTTTTTGTTTTCACTCTGGAGCTGGAGGTGAGGCCCTCAGGAGAGAGAAGAGTCGAAACAGGAGGTCACCTAGCTCCTGGGGTCCCACCATTGGTCTCCTGTGGTCCCCGCTCCTACGCTGACACTCTCCTGTCCCCCAGCCTGTTCCGGACAGACAGGGCAGCCCGCTAAACCTCTGAAACATTCCACGAGATGACGTCACTCCCCGACTTCAAATCCTTCCTCTTGTCACAGAGAGCGCCATAGAAGTCCTCACAGGGCTTCCCGCCCTAGGTCGGGTGGCCCATCCCCTCCAAACTCGGGTCCTGTTGTCTCCTTCCAGCCCCGCGGCCTCTGAGCAGTTTTGTGAGCGCCAGACACTCGTGCCACAGGCCCTTTGCACTGCCTGTTCCCTGCACTAGGCCAGAGTCTGTCAACTTGGGCACTACAGACTCTTTGGGCCAGATGGTTCCTTGTTGCGGGGACGGTCCCACGCTTTGGAGGATGGCAAGAACCTCTCCCTACGAGACTGTCCTCCACCCTCAGCTGGGACAAGCAAAAGTATCTTCAGACGTTGGCAAAAATCACCCCTTTGGGGTGAGAGGGCAGAACCGCCTACTGGCTGAGAACCGCTGGCCTAGTACGAGCTTCCCCCGGACACCCACCTGGCTTCCTCCTCGTCCAAGACTTTACCCAAATCAGGGACATCTGGCTGGATCCGTGGGTAGAGTGTGTGACTTTTATTTATTTATTTTTCTAAGTAAACTGTATGCCCAGTGTGGGGCCTGAACTCACGACTCTTGGTCTTGGGGTTGTGAGTTCCAGCCCCACACTGGGTGTAGAGTTTACTTAGGGGAGAAAAACAAAACAAAACAAAACACTCGGAGCACCTAGGTGGCTCGGTCGGTTACACCACCAACTCGATTTGGGTCAAGTCATGATCTCACGGCTCACGGGATCGAGCCCCATGTCGGACTCTGTACTGTCAGTGTGGAGCCTGCTTGAGATTCTCTGTCTCCCTCTCCCTCTCTCTCTCCTCCTCCCCTGCTCGCGCGCTCTCTCGCTCTCTTTCTCAAAATAAATAAACATTAAAAAAGATGAAAAGCCATCTTCTCGAAAGAAGTAAAAGCATTTAAAAAAATGGGCAAAAGATCTTAATAGACATTTTTCAGACAAAGGTGTAAAAACGGCCAATAAGCCCAGTTCCTCAAAATGTTAATGACAGACTTTGTACGACCCAGCGATTCCACTCCCTGGTGTCTCTCCAAGGAAATCGAAAGCATGTTTACACAAAAGTCTGCACACGGAAGGTTCAAAGCTGTGTTATTCATAACAAACGAAAGGTAGAAACAACCCAAATGGCCATCAGCTGATGGACACGTAACCACGGACCACGGAACGCGCGGCGTGATCTACGATGGAACATTATTTGAGTGCAAGAAGGAATGAAGTCCTCGCAGGGGCCACGGCATGGATGAGCCTTGGGAACATTGTGCTAAGTGAAAGAAGCAGACACAAAAGACCTCCTATTACGGTTCCATTTATACGATACTTCCGGAACAGGCACCTGCATAGAGACCGGAAGTAGCGGTTGCC
Organism: Paguma larvata; assembly: GCA_030068075.1. Taxonomy (NCBI): domain Eukaryota; kingdom Metazoa; phylum Chordata; class Mammalia; order Carnivora; family Viverridae; genus Paguma; species Paguma larvata. Next base: position 21,789,726 of record CM057843.1, read on the forward strand.
TAGGGCTGGGAGACCGGAAGTAGCGGTCTGGGAGAAGGGGGCCTAAGGAATGAATTGTCCATGGAGTTTTCTGGGATGAGAAAAACGTTCTGAAATTGGCTCGTGGTGACGGTCGCACAGCTTTGCGAACATCCTGAAAACCACCAAATCTTATGCTCTAAAAAGACGAATTTTAGGGTATACGAATTATATTTCAGGAAAGCCGTCACTCAGAAAGAGGGAGAGGGACTCCCAGTTTCCCGTGGGGCGTGTCAGGAGCTTGGGGGTTGTCACTCCAGCCTAACCGGTAGAAGAAAGCTGAACAAATCAAACATCCACGAGGCTTAGATCCGTCAGAGAACTGAGGTCACGGGGCGAGACTGGAGGGACAGACAAGAAGATAGGAAGAATTACAGTTTGCCTCTAACTTCGTCTCAGGTCACCATCTAATGGGTTCGTGAGTTCGAGCCCCGGGTCGGGCTCTGTGCTGACAGCTGGGAGCCTGGAGTCTGCTTCGGATTCTGCGTCTCCCCCTCTCTCTCTCTCTCTCTACCCCTTTGTCTCTCACTCTTTCCAAAATAAATAAACATTAAAAAATTTTTTTTTCAAAGAATTACAACTTACCAGAGCAGAAACCTCCCTCGGGTTGGGGGACAGCTGAATGGAGCTCGAGGAGTCGCTGGGGGCTCAGTGTAGACGAGTCTGAGAGTTAGTAACTCCTGGAGGAGAAGCACTCCGCGGCTCAGTCAGAAGAGCACACAACTCTTGATCTCCGGGTTGCGAGTTCCAGACCCCGCCAGGAGCCCCACTAGGTTCTTACAGTGAAGATGGGAAGGAGCCCCCCCCCCCAAACTGCCTCTCACAGGGGAGGCAAAAGTAGCTGCTTCAGAATTCATCCCAAGCATTCTGTCCTTCTGGAAAGGCCTGGCCTCCAGAGACACTAATTGACCGGAGCCTAACCTACTGAAATGCGATCAGAACCCGACTCGCCTGCGAGAAGGGAGATACCCACCCCCCAGCCCTCCCTAGTGGTTCTGGCCTTCCCAGCGGGAGAAAGAACTGGAAGCTGGCTGCACCTGAAACTAATGTGTGTAATACATGGGCCAACCAGACCCCAGGGTGGCTCGAGCATGTGACTCTTAATCTCCGGGTCGTGAGTTCAAGCCCCACGTCGGGCACAGAGCTTCCTGAAAAATAAATTAATAAATTTAAAACAAACAAGGGCACCTGTGGGGCTCAGTCGGTTAAGCATCCGACTTCGGCTCAGGTCACGATCTCACGGTTGGTGGGTTCGAGCCCCGCATCGGGCTCTGTGCTGACGGCTTGGAGCCTGGAGCCTGCTTCCGATTCTGTGTGTGTGTGTCTCTCTCTCTGCCCCTCCCTTGCCCATGGTCTGTCTCGCAAAAATAAACACTGACGAAAATTTTTGAACAAATTTGGGGCACCTGGCTGGCTCGGGCAGTAGAGCGCACGACTCTCGAATTCAAGGTCGTCAATTCGAGCCTCACGTTGAGCGTAGAGATTACTTAAATAAATAAAACTTCAAAAACTAATAATAAAACAAACGAACAACCTAAACTCCGGTTAAAAGCAGTAACTGAGCGGCACCTGTGAGGTTTACAGCCAAGGGAACTCAGGCTCAGTAACAGGGACCCAGCTCCGGCCGGAGCACGCTCCCCCGCCCCCGCACCTGGCGGCCACCTCGCTCAAGGCCTATTTATAGGCGGCTCTTTCACCCAGAGCCTGCTGTCTGGCTTGCGGACAAAAATTTACAAGCCGTACTAAAAGTCACAACACGGTATGAAGAGACAGAGCAAGCACCAGAAGGGGCTCAGATGCGGCCGACAGGAAACTTGAACGCCGTGGCCGCCACTCGGGACTCTGCCTCTCTTTGTCTGCGTCCAAAAGAGACCCGGGGGTGAGGGGGGAGGTTTGGAAATTTGAGACACAGACTAGACAAGATCGCAGTTTGGGGACCTTGCAGGGGGCGGGGGGCGGGCACCCGGCAGAGGCCAGGCTGGCCGGGGGGCGGGGCTTCTTCCCGCAGTCACCCCTCCGCCTTCTCAAGTTCCAAACGTCCTTCCCTGCCCTCCCCCAACGGGATCTTATTTAGAACTTGCGAGTAGAGGCGGCTCCGGTGTGTGGGAGTCTCTGTGATGCAATTCCCATAAAGGTCATGAGGAAGTATGAACAGACTTCTTTCTTAGAAAATAAAGGTGACAGAGGTCACACGGGTCTCATTCCAGATCTTAAAAAGAATGTCTCTCCAGTCTTTTTTTAAATGTTTAAATTTTCTTTTTAAGGGGGCCTGGGTGGCTCAGTCACTTAAGCTCCGACTCTTGGTTTCGGCTCAAGGCATGATCTCACGGTTTGGGAGTTCAAGCCCCGCGTGGGGCTCTGTGCTGACAGCTAGGAGCCTGCTTGGGAGTCTCTCTCTGCCCCTCCCCTGCTCTCTCTCTTTCTCCCCCTCAGTAAATAAATAAGCTTTATTTTTTATTTATTTTTAATTTTTTAACGTTTATTTATTTATTTATTTTGAGAGACATAGAGACAGAGTGTGAGCAGGGGAGGGGCAGAGAGGGAAGGAGACACAGAATCCGAAGCAGGCTCCAGGCTCTGAGCCGTCAGCACAGAGCCCAACGCGGGGTTCGAACTCACAGACCGCGAGATCAGGACCTGAGCTGAAGTCGGCCGCTTCACCGACTGAGCCACCCAGGCGCCCCTTAAATAAACTTTAAAAAATGATGAACAGATTTGTATTCAACGGATTTTCGTACTGAATTTATTGATATGATCGTTTGGTTTTCCCATTTTCATCTTTGATCTTAAATCAACGAATCGCATTTTTAGAACTTATTTTTTGGCGTTACATGCGGGTGCACAAACTTAGACGATCTCTGGCATGTTGTTGTTCAATGAGTAGCTTTTCTTTGTTGTCGTTTATTTGTCTTTATTTTAGTTTAAGATTTTATTTTCAAAACATCCATCAGGGGCGCCTGGGTGCCTCAGTCGGTTCATGATCTCACAGTCGGTCTTGAGATGGAGCCCCGCATCGGGCTCCACGCTGACAGTGCAGAACCTGCTTGGGACTCTCTCTTCCTCTCTCTCTGGTCCTCCCTTGCTTGCTTGCTCTCTCTCTCTCAAAATAAATAAATAAAAACTTTTAATAATATATATCAGGGGCGCCTGGGTGGCTTAACCGGTTAAGCAGCCGACTTTGGCTCAGGTCCTGATCTCACGTCTGTGAGTTCGAGCCCCGCTGTCAGGCTCTGTGCTGACGGCTCAGAGCCTGGAGCCTGCTTCAGATTCTGTGTCTCCCTCTCTCTCTGCCCCTCCCCCACTCATGCTCTGTCTCTCTCTGTCTCAAAAATAATAAACATTAAAAAAAAATTAAAGTATGATTGACAGATTAAATTTTATATATTTAAGGTATACAACATGGGGGCACCTGGCTGGCTCGGTTGCGAGAGCATGGGACTTTTGATCTCGGAGGTCGTGAGTTCGAGCCCCACATTGTGTAGAGAGATTACTTAAATATATAAACAAAAAATTTTTTAATGTATACAACACGATAATTTGATATATGTATATATTGTGAAATGACTACCCCATCCAGCTAATTAACATATCCATCACCTCCCTTTGTAAGGCGGAATACTACCCCATTGTCTATACGCACCACTTTTTGCATGTGTGTGCTGAGAACAGGTGAGATCTATTCACTTGGCCAATTTCAAGTGTACAATACATTATTATTAACTCTAGTCACCAGGCTGTACACTGGGTCTCCGGAACTTGTTCATCGGATAACTCTAAGTGACCAACCTGATCCCATTTCCCCCTTCCCCAGCCCCCACCATTCTATGAGTTCAACTTTTTCTTAAACATTTTTTTTAACGTTTATTTATTTTTGAGACATAGAGTGAGCAGGAGAAGGGCAGATCTTAAAAAGAATGTTTCGCCAGTCTTTTTTAAAATTTTTTAATTTTTTAATTTTCTTTTTAAGGGGCGCCTGGGTGGCTCAGTCACTTAAGCGTCCGACTCTTGGTTTTGGCTCAAGTCATGATCTCACGGTTTGGGAGTTCGAGCCCCGAGTGGGGCTCTGTGCTGACAGCTAGGAGCCTGCTTGGGAGTCTCTCTCTGCCCCTCCCCTGCTCTTTCTCTTTCTCCCCCTCAGTAAATAAATAAGCTTTATTTTTTAAAAAATATTTAAAATATTTTATTTTTTTTAACGTTTATTTATTTATTTATTTTGAGAGACATAGAGACAGAGCGTGAGCAAGGGAAGGGCAGAGAGAGAGGGAGACACAGAACCTGAAGCAGGCTCCAGGCTCCGAGCCATCGGCACAGAGCCCGATGCAGGGCTCGAACTCACAGACGTGAGATCAGGACCTGAGCCCAAGTGGGCCGCTTAACCGACCGAGCCACTGAGGTGCCCCTCTATGAGTTCAACTTTTTAAGATGCCACATATGAGTGAGATCATGTCGTTTTTGTTTTATTTTTATCTTTCTGCGTCTCGCTCGTTTCTCTGAGCATTGTGTCCTCCAGCTCCATCCGCGCTGCTGCAAACGGCAGGACTTCCTTGCTCTGTCAGGCTGAATAACACCCCATCGCCTATACACACCACCTTGTCTCTCTCCGTTCATCCATCAGCGGGCGTTTGGTTCGCTCCCATCTCTTGCCCGTTGTGAATAACGCTGCAGGAAAGATGGGGTGCCGCTACCTTTTTGAGACCGTGATTTCATTTCCTTTGGGTATAGACCCCGAATTGCGAGTGCCGGGTCCCACAGTGGTTCTATTTTTAAGTTTTTGAGGAAATGCCACACTGTTTTTCACAGTAGTCGTAAGCAGCTCGCATTCCCACCAAACGTGCACGAGGTTTCCCTTTCTCCGCACTGGTGTCGGCACTTAATACCTCTTGCGGTCGGGGAATCTCCCTCACGATCCGCAAGGTCGGGCACCTTTTCCTGCACTTGTTCTGAACGGCTCGAGTACGGGCTTCCCGAGGGATACCTTGCACACTTCAAGGTGTGCGGCCCTTTGCTGACTTGTGAGCCCTGGTCTCTGTGCTCCCTGCCTCTCCCAGTCTCTCCTACCAAAACCTCAGGATTCTGGGAGGGTTCCCACTGGGTACCCACTCACCATGCTTTCCCCTTAAGCACTGGGAGGAATCGAGGGCTGGCGGGTGGGGGTCTCTCTTGGCGTCGCGTCGCACAGCTTTCAGGAAGGCGTGAGGCGGGAAAGTGAAACCAATCAACTTACCCGTTACAGCGCATCCTTGCTTGAATTTTCTCTTCCAGTAGGATGCTGGGACTTCCCTGCACTTCCCGACTCCCGGACTCCCGCAAAGAGACTCTCACCCCTGGCTGGTGTTCAAAATCACCCTTCTGCGCAGGGACGACGTAGGCGACCCCTCTTCTGCCAACCCGCCGACATCGCTTGGAATGACTGTATCCTCTTTTTAATCGCATATATGCGTGGTGCTAAAATACTGCTTAGTTTTGGGTAACTAGTAGCTTTATAAAAATGATACGAAAAATTAAAAAATAAAAATATCATGTTATCTTCTGAGATGTTTTCGTTTCATATTAGACGGTTAAGATTCAGCCGTGTTGTTGTAGTTCAAATGACTGTATAGTATTCCATTCTGAGAACACCCCACGATGTATGTATTTGTTCTCCTGCCTGGAGACATTCGCGTTCTTTCCATGTGTTTGCCATTAGAAACGCCGCCTCCACGAACATGTTTCCACACCCTTCCTGGTGCCCAGATGGAAGTTTCTCTGAGCACACAGCTAGGATTGGAACGGTAGGTCCGAGGGTACATAATGTCCAACTTTGCGAAGTGACATCAAACTTTTCCAAACAAATTTGTGCCCCCTCTCTTCGGCAGGAGTCACCCTGCTGTCATTGTCCCTCGATACCTGCTATTTGCAAAATTCTTAATTCTGCCAATCAGTTGGATGTAAAATAGTATCTAAGTACAATTTTGATATGAATTCCCTAGTTATAAGAGAAAGCTGAACAGCTCATTGTTTGTGGCTTACCTCTGAAGTCCTTAGTCGTGTGTTTTGTCCGTCTTTTCTTTCCTTATTTGCTTTTAGAAGTTTTCTGTTGGGGGCGCCTGGGTGGCTCAGTCGATTGGGCGGCCGACTTCAGCTCGGGTCATGATCTCGAGGTCTGTGAGTTCGAGCCCCGCATCGGGCTCTGTGCTGATGGCTCAGAGCCTGGAGCCTGCTTCGGATTCTGTGTCTCCCTCTCTCTCTGCCCTTTCCCTGCTCGTGCTGTGCCTCTATGTCTCTCAAAAATAAATAAACATTAAAAAAATTTTTTTGTTTTTTTTTTTTAATTTTTAGAGAGAAAGAGAGAGAGAGAGAGAAAGTGGGGGGGGGAGGGGCAGAGGGAGAGAGAGAGCATCCCAAGCAGGTTCCATGCTCCGTGTGAAGTCCAGTGTGGGGCTCGATCTCACGACCCTGGGATTATGACCTGAGCCAAAAATCAAGAGTCAGATGTCAACCAGCTGAGCCACCCAGGTGCCCCATTTTTAGAAGTTTTTAATAGATTCTTTGTCAGCTGGATGTGTTGCAAACCTCTTTTCCCAACTTTGCAACTTATTTCTCTGTGGCACCTTTTGATGAACAGATGTTCTTAATTTTAATTTTTTTTTAAAGTGATCTCTGCACCCACCACGGGGCTCAAACCCACAACCCGAGATCAAGAGTCGCATGCTCTACTGACTGAGCCAGCCAAGCGCCCCGTTAATTTTAATTTCTTCAAATGTGTTTTTTTTAGAGTTTCCACTTTTTGTGTGTCTTATTTAATAAAATTTTCCCTAGCCCAACCTCAGAAAAACAGTCTATTTTAACTACAGATTTTAACTTTTTATTTTGACATTTCGGTCTTCAGTCCATCTGGGATTGGTTTTTTTGTTTTGTTTTGTTTTTTTTAATGTTTATTTCCTGGGGGGGAGGGGAGTGCCAGAGAGAGAGGGAGAGGAGAACCTTAAACAAGCTCTGTGCTGTCAGCGCAGAGCCCGATGTGGGGCTCGGACTCATGAATCGCGAGATCACGACCTGAGCTGAAATCAGGAGTCTGATGCTTAACCAACTGAGCCACTCGGGCGCCCCCGGGGTTGGGTTTTGAGTATCAGGTAGGATCCGGTTGCATCTTTTTTCCCATTCGGCCAGTCTCTCCCCCTCGTTAGTGGAATAGTATTTCTTCTCTCCATTGATCCGCCTTTCCATCGCTGTCATAATCCACGCACGCGTAGGTCAGGCTGTGGCTCTTAATTCTACTCCAGCCCGTCTAATTCTCTGAGAGTACCAAGCCATTTCATTTACAATAAATAAAATAAATAAATAAAATAAAATAAATTAAATAAATTAAATAATAAAATAAATACTGATCTTGGATTGGCCAGGTCCCCCTTTCTTAGTCCTCTATTCACAGATATCTCCGCCATGCTTGGCCCTCCCCGCTTCACTACAAATTTCGGAATTAGCATGTCATGCTCCAGGCAGGAGCACCTAAGTATAGACCCAGAAAGCAAATTGGTGGGAGTCACGGGTTGGGAGAAAGGAGAATAAGGAAGGACTGCTAAAAGGTACAGGGTTTTCTTTCGAGGTGATGAACCTATTTGGGAAGGAGACTGAGGTGGTGGGGGTACTACACGCGCCTGACTTGTACGCTTTAGTTAATTTTAAGCTTTGTGAATTTCACCTCAGTTAAAAACAAAACAAAACAAAGAAACAGCAACAGCAAAAAAAAAAAACACTTGGATTCCTGATCCGCAGGAACCATGATATAATAAATGCTTTTAAGCCCTTATTTGCAGGTAATTTGTTACACAGCAATAGATAACATAATACGCTCTGATTACATTACTGGACTTCAAAAATATGGAAATAAGGGACGCCTGTCTGGCTCAGTTGGAAGGGCGTGTAACTTTTAACCTCAGGGTTGTCTGAGCCCCATGTTGGGTGTAGAGATGACTTAAAAATAAACAAACTTGGGGCGCCTGGGTGGCTCAGTCGGTTAAGTGTCCGACTTCAGCTCTGGTCATGATCTCGTGGTTCATGAGTTCGAGCCCGGTGTCAGGCTCTGTGCTCAGTTAGGAGCCTGGAGCCTGCTGCCGATTCTGTGTCTCCCTCTCTCTCTGCCCCTCCCCTACTTATGCTCTGTCTCTCTCTCTCTCTCAAAAATAAATGCATATTAAAAAAAATAAGGCTACATAACTGGACAGATGATATTTGTAGAAAGAAAGCAAATGTCACAAAACCTGACGAAGCAGAAAGGAGAAAAGCCCCACCCTGGAGGAGCGACGTCCATACCGCAGTCCAGCCACCCTAGGGAGATCTCCGAGTTGAAAAGACCACACTCCTGGACGTCAGATTTTGCTTAAAAACATGGATTGTGCTGAGCCGGCGCAGTGCAAAGTATTCCTACAAATCGCTAACTTCTATTCCCGAAATCATTATTACACTGTATGTTAACTAACTCGGATTTAAATAAAAACATGTTTTTAAAGGAATTTAACTTAAAAAAAAAAAGACATATGCCTACAGAGGTCAAAAATGAAGCCAAATCAGGAAGTCTAGGGGATGAGTAGATGCCAAAACAGCTTCTGTCCCAAGGGTTTGTGTGACACACAGAAGACCTGAGGTTGGCCTACGTGGCCCGGGGCTCCACCGGGAGAGCAGGGGATTTCTGCATACGGCTGGGGCCTCCTACAACGCAGCGTAAAGTCCTGCATAAGCCAAAACCAAAACCAATTTCAGGGAAAGAGGGAGCCAGGAAACTTGCCTGTCTTCACTTTAAAGTAAAAAAAAAAAAAAAAATTATATTTATTTATTTTTGAGAGATAGAGAGGGAGAGGGAGAGAGAGACAGAGCATGAATGGGGAGGGGCAGAGAGAGAGGGAGACACAGATTCCGAAGCAGGCTCCGGGCCCGACGCGGGGCTCGAACTCACGGACCTGAAACCACAACCAATCCTGCTAGGGTTTGTGCTCCACTCCAATCTGTGTGTGTGTGTGTGTGTGTGTGTGTGTTTATACATATATATATGTATCAAATGGAAATTTTTTTTTTTTTGAGGAACAAGAATCAACTTTTTTATTTGTTCATTTCTTGCATTTGAAGTATTCCTCGATGACCTCCTTGGCCTGAGACGCTTTGCCATAGCCTTTAACCACCACACAACTGCGACCAACCACTTTGCGGGGGGGGTTTCCCTCTCTGTCGATTTTACAGAGGCCGACCCGTTCCCCTGCTTTCTTGTTGTCATCGACCTTAACGAGGTGGATCTGGTGCTCAGCACAAAGGGCCTCCACCAACTTGACATACAGAGGCTCATCACAGTTGGAGGCAAGCACACAGAGACGGGCTCGGCGCTTGTCTAAGGCTTTGGCGGCTTTGCGCATTCCACGTGCTCGGCCCTCGTGGCTGAGGGTGGTCTCCGGCACCTCTCGTAAAGCAGTATTAGCGTCCGTTACACCTCCCGCAGCAGTGCCTTCCTGGCCGTGGCGGTGGGTTATGGATGGAATCGACGGCACCCAAGCCTCCGCCTCCGCACGACTCGGCGGCGGCAGGGAAAGAGCTCCAATGGAAATTCTGCAGCTGAAAAGCATCACCCGAATGGAAAATTCACTAGAAACCTCAGCAGTTGTCAACTAGCAGAAGAAATAATTAGTGACCTTGGAGCTACATCAGTAGAGATTATGCAATCCAAAGGGTATAGAGAAAAAAAAGGATGAATAAAAATAAAGAAAGCCTCAAAGGAATGTGTGATACCCGTAAACATATCACCACGTATGTCACGGGAATACCAGGACAGGCGTGAAAAAGCCGAAAAACTTTTAACATAATGGCCGAAAACTTCCCAAATGTACTGAAAAACATGACCCAACACATCCAACCGCTCAAAAATTCCATGCAGGTTAAACGCAAACAGGTCCACAGCCAGATGCATCAGGGGAACAAGCTAAAAGACCAAGACAAGGCGCGCCTGGGGGCCTCGGTCGGTCGAGCGTCCGACTTCGGCTCAAGTCATGATCTCATGGTTTGTGAGTTTGAGTCCCGGGTTGGGCTCTGTGCTGACAGCTCGGGGCCTGGAGCGTGCTTCAGATTCTGTATCTCTCTCTCTCTCTCTCTGCCCCTCTCCCCTCTCCAACATAAATAAACATTAACAAAAAATTTAAAAAAAGAGAGAAAGACAAAATGATAATCTTGAAAACAGCAAGAGAAAAACAACTGTTCTCTTCCAAGGGAACCCAAGAAGATGCACAGCTAACTTCTTACCAGAAACAGTGGAGGCCAGAAGGCAGTGAGATGACATTTGAGGTGGGGAAAGAAGAAAACTGTCAATCAAGAATCTCATACCCGGAAAAACCATCCTTCGAAAACGAAGGTAAAATTTCCAACAGCCTTCTTTGGCAGACATGGCAAAGCCTGTCCTCAAATTCACGTGGGATTGCAAGAACCCCCCGAAACAGCCCAAACGACATGGAAACAGAAGAACAAAGTTGGAAGACTCACACTTTCCCGCGTCAAATCTGACGACAGAGATGCCTAAGGACACCGCGCGGTACTGGCATAAAGATACTCCTGTAAACCAACGGGATGGGACGGAGCTGGCTTTGATTTGCGTTTCCCTTCAACTCGCGATGTTGAGGGCCCTTCCGTGTACCCACCGGCAGTCACGTAATGAAATAAACCGGAAATAAACCTGCTTCATGTCATCTACACAACCTATGGTCGCTTTAGGTGTCTTGAAACAGAAACACATAAAAACCAAGGTTACACATTGATCGGTTGATGAAAGTGTGAGCAGAAGCCTTTAGGAATCTAACCCCGCGTAGCTCCGCATTCGCGAATCCAGGGTCCATGGTGACTTTACAGTACATAGTTGTCAGGGGCGCCCGGGTGGCTCAGATGGTTGACCGTCTGATTCTTGATTTTGGCCCAGGTCATGGTCTCACGGTTTGTGGGTTCGAGCCCTGAATTGGGCTCCGCGTTGGCAGTACGGAGACTGCTTGGGATTCTCTGTCTCCCTCTCTCTCTGCCCTTCTCTTGTACATGTGTGCTCTCTCTCTCTCTCAAAAATAAATAAACATTTAAAAAATAAAGATATTACGGCGCCTGGATGCCTCAGTTCGTTAAGCGTCATACTTCGGCTCAAGTCATGATCTTGCCTTTCGGGAGTTCAAGCCCCACGTTGGGCTCTGTGCCGACAGCCCAGAGCCTGGAGGCTGCTTCGGATTCTGTGTCTCCCTCGCTCTCTGCCCCTCCCCTGCTCACGCTCTCTCTCTCTCTCTCTCTCTCTTTCTCAAAAATAAGTAAACATTTAAAACATTAAAAAAAAAGAAGAATGTCTGAAAAATTCCAAATATGGTGAAAGACACACATTCACAAAATCCAACTTTTCTCAGGGAAAGCCAAACAGGATACATTTAAAAAGTACGTCTAGCCACACCAGAGTCAAACGGCTGAAAATCACAGATTTTTTTTTAAAAAAAAAGGTCTTGAAAGCCTCCAGCGAGAAATAGCATGAGGAAGCAATAATTCTGCAAATTTATCACAAGCTCTGAAAGCCAGAAATCTAGGACATCTTCAAAGTGCTGAAAGACGATACCCGGAGCACAAATAACATAATAAAAAATAAGTGGAACCACATCAAACCAAAAAGCTTCTGCACGGCAAGAAGAAACAGTCAGCAAAACGAGGGGCGTCCCCGTTGGGGGCGGCGGAGGCTCATTCGGTTAAGCGCCCTCGTCTTGATTTGGGCTCAGGTCATGATCTCGCCGTCCCGGAATCGAGCCCTATGTAGGGCTCCATCCTAAGGGTGGAGCCTCTGTGGGATTCTCCCTCCCTCTCTCTGCCCCTCCCCCCATGCTGTCTCTCTCAAAATAAATAAATAAAAATAAAATAAAGAAGGAATCAGCCACATGAAAAGACAGCCTACAGAACGGGAAAAGTATTTGCCAATCATATTCCGATAAGGGGTTCGTATCCCGAATATACAAAGACCTCATGCATCTCAATAGCAAACAAAATAAAATCCAAACGATCCAATTAAAAATGAGCGGAGACCTGAATAGACATTTTCCTGAAGAAGATCTATGACTGGCCAACAGGTACATGAAAAAGGTACTTGATCAACAGCGCTAGATGCAGGGAAATGCAGGTCAAAACCACCGTGAGATAGCCAGCCGTGCGTATCAGAATGGCTCTCTCATCAAAAAGACAAGAACTTAACAAATGTTGGCAAGGATGCGGGGGAAATGGGACTCTCATACACTGTTGGTGGAATTGTACATTGGTGCAGCCACTGTGGAAAACGCTATGACGTTTCTTTAAAAAATCAAAAATGGAACTACCATTAATCCGATAATTCCACTTCCGGGAACATAGCCAATGGAAGCCAAAACACTATGTAGAAGAGGTATCTGCACCCCGTGTTCGTTGCCACATTATTTGCAATAGCCGAGACATGGCAACAACCCAAGTGCCCATGGACAGATGAATGGGAGGGACAGAGAGAGAGGGAGACACAGAATCCCAAGCAGGCTCCAGGCTCCGAGCCGTCAGCACAGAGCCCGACGCGGAGCTCAAACTCAGAAACCACAAGATCATGACCTGAGCCGAAGTCAGACGCTTAAGCAACGGAGCCACCCAGGCGCCCTGACATGGGTGAATTTTGAGGGCATTCTGCTAAATTAAATAAGTCAGACAGAGAGAGTAGATCTTGTATGATCTCCACTTATATGTTAAATCTAAATTAACCAAAATCCAGACTCATAGAAAAAGAGATCAGATTTGTGGTTACCAGAGGCAGAGGGCGGGGTGGAGGAATTGGGTGAGGGTGGTTAAAAGGTACGAACCTCCAGTTATAAGATAAATGTGTATGTGAATCCGGGTTGTAATGTATCCATGACTACAGTTACCACTGCTGTAGGTATATCGGAACATTGTTAAGAGAGTAAATCCTGGGGCGCCTGGGTGGCTCAGTCGGTTAAGCGGCCAACTTCAGCTCAGGTCATGATCTCACAGTCTGTGAGTTTGAGTCCCGCGTCAGGGCTCTGTGCTGACGGCTCAGAGCCCGGAACCTGCTTTGGATTCTGTGTCTCCCTCTCTCTCTGCCCTTCTGCTCATACTCTGTCTCTCTGTCTCTCAAAAATAAATAAACATTAAAAAAATAAAAATAAAAAAAAAGAGAGAGTAAATCCTAAGAGTTCTCATCGCAAGGAAAAAAAACTTGAAAAAAACCTATATGAGATGGTAGATGTTGAGTAAACTTACTGTGGTGATTATTTCCCAATATATATAAGTCAGGTCTTTATGTGTTAAACTTCTACCAGGCTGTATGTTGATTGTATCTCAGTAAAACTCGGGGGTGGGGGTGGGGGTGGGGAGAAAAGAAAAAAAAAAAAGTGCTAAAAGAAAAAATAAACCTCACGCCAGAATCTAATACCCAGTGAAGATATCCTTGGGGAATGAAAATGAAATAGACATTTGCAGATAAAAGAAAACAAAGGTCACTTTTCGAAAGCAGCCTGGCACTGTAAGAAATACTGAAGGAAGTTGTTTGGGCTGAAGGAAGGTACCAGAAGGAAACTCACACTTTTGAGAAGGAATGAGAGCTTGGGAAATGCTAAATCTCTAGGCATAAAATCAATCAATCTATCTCTAGGTAAATATAAAAGACTCTTGTTTTTCTCGTAATTTCTTTAAAATACAACATAACTGTTGACAGCAAAAAAGCATGCCCAAATTAATCAAACCATGAAAAGAATAATGGAATAAATCCAAAGAAAGTGGGGAAGATAACTAAACAGAGAATCAGCTAGAATTCAAACACGTTAAAATCAATACGGCCAAAAATCCATTGTTTAGAAGAAAAAAGAGACAACCCTATGGCAAGATAGTTAAACAGGGTATAAACGAACAGTCCAAGACATAAAATGGCATAATTCCTGAGGTGCCTGGGGGGCTCAGTCTTAAGGTTAAGCATCTGACTTCGGCTCAGGTCATGATCTCATAGCTCACGGGTTCGAGCGCCGCGTTGGGCTCTGTGCTGATGGCTCACAGCCTGGATCCGACTTGGGATTCTGTGTCTCCCCCTCTCTGCCCCTCCCCTGCTCATACTCACTCTCTCTCTCTCTCTCTCTCAAAAATAAACATTAAGGGGCGCTTGGGTGGCTCAGCCAGTTAAGTGTCCGACTTCGGCTCAGGTCATGATCTCACAGTTCGTGAGTTCAAGCTCCACTTCGGGCTCTGTGCTAACAGCTTGAAGTCTGGAGCCTGCTTCCGATTCTGTGTCTCCCTCTCTCACTCTGCCCTTCCCCATTTGCACTCTGTCTTTCTCTCAAAAATTAAAAAACAACATTAAAAAAATTTTAATAAAAAAATAAAACTACAACATACATCATACTCATGGTGAAATAGTTAAGATATTCTTTTTTAAGATCAAGAGCTCACGAAGGTGAGTTAGTCTAGTAAACAACTTGTCCACATGCATCGGAGTACAGTAATTTAGGGAATAAAGGGTTTTTCTGGGTTTTCTGGTTTTAAGTGAGCTTTATTCCCAACATGGGGCTTGAACTCATGACCCTGAGATCAAAATTTGCATGCTCCACCGACTGAGCCAGCCAGACGCCCCAGGAATAAAGGTTTTAATAACTGGGAAGGTAGAAACAAGTTTGGCACGATGTGTATATGACATGACTAAGTATAGAGCAAAAAAAAACTTACGAGTTGATGGAGTTTGCTGGAGATAAAATCAATCTACCAGTTTTCCTTTCTGTACATCAAGATGTCAGAAAATGAGGTATGAAAAAAGGTACTAGTATTATATCTATAAAATATATAAAGAATCAGGGGAGCCTGGGTGGCTCAGTTGGTTGAGTGTCCGACTCTTGATTTCGGCTCAGGTCACGATCCCAGGGTTGTGGGATCGAGCTCTGTGTGGGGCTCTGTGCTGAGTGTGGAGCCTGCTTGAGATTCTCTCTCTTCCCCTCCTTACGTGCACGCTGTCTCTCAAATAAAATAAATAAAATAAATAAAAATAATATATATATATACTATGTTATATGTTAACTATATGTAAATACATTAACTCTATATTATTAATATATATATTAACCATAAATATATTTACAAAGAATCTAGGAACGAATCTACCAAAGAAGTGAAAACTCTATGAAGAAAAACTATGCCATTTTATTATAGGACATAAAAACTAAATAAACAGAAATATATACCATATTTTAAAATAGTAAAACTCAGTGTGGGGAGGTCCACACATTCAGCTATAGATTTAATGAAATTTTATTATTTTTTTAATGTTTATTTTTGAGAGAGACAGAGCGCTTGAACAGGGGAGGGGCAGAAAGGGGGAGACACAGAATCCGAGGCAGGCTCCAGGCTCTGAGCTGTCAGTCCAGTGCCCGACGCGGGGCTCGAACTCACAAACCGTGAGATCACGACCGGAGTTGAAACCACGAGTCGGACACTTAACCAACCGAGCCACCCAGGCGCCTCGCTTACTTTTCTAACTTGAGGCATGGCTGACAGAGTTCCGCTGAAGTCAGGTGTACGGCTGGCGAGTGGACAGGTCTATACGTTCTGCCGCGTTCACCACGAGCATGGCTGCTCCCTGCCACCACACACCGTGGACTGTAACCCCTATGCTGAACTCGCCATCCCTCAAGACTGAATTCTTCATTCCAGAACTGGCAGCCCGGATGGCCCTCCCGCCTCCCCTCCGCCCCTCCTGAGCATGAGGACACAGGGAGAAGGTGGCCGACTACAAACCCTCACGGCACCAAATCTGCCGGTTGCCTTGATCTCCGATTTCCCAGCCTCCAGAGCTGTTCCAAGAAATACCTGTTGCTCGTGAGACAGTCTACGGTACGGTCCGAGCGGCCCAAACTCCAGGGAATGTAAGCAACCCTACTCTTCAATTTCCAGCCAGCACAAGCGATGTCTGCGATCGCGTTCACCAAGTGTCGGCGCTCATTTCTTGGTGGTGGGATTTGGGGAGATTTGCCATTTGTTTCTTTCTACAGTGCTTGGATCTTTTATAATACGCATACACGCTTTTGTAAAGACAAGTCATTTCTGGGGCGCCTGGGCGGCTCAGTCGGTTGAGCCTCTGGCTTCGGCTCAGGTCATGATCTCCTGGTTCGTGGGTTCGAACTCCGCTTCGGGCTCTGGGCTGACAGCTCCGAGCCTGGAGCCTGCTTCGGATTCTGGGTCTCCCTCTCTCTCTCCGCCCCTCCCCCGTTCATGCTCTCTTTCTCAAAAATGAATAAACATTAAAAAAATTTTTTTTTTTTAAAAACAAGCCATTTCTTTCAAAACAATTTAAGATTGGGGTTAAATATACCAAAATTGCATCTACATAACCTTGGTGATGTTAACAGATCTCGGTCATAATACTTTCGATACTGTTCTCTGAAATACTTCAATTTAAAAAATGAACTTAAAACACCCAGAGCGAAGCAGAAATAACTTGCAGAGGATGGAGAAAAGCTGATACCCAAAGGAACGAGAAACCAATGAGAGAAAATATGAAGTGGCCAAAAACAACAAATTATCCCCAAATCCTTTAATTTTAGCTTTCAAACGTATTACAGGATCCAGAACCTTCTCACTGTTGGTTCGAGGCCAAAACAAAAACTGTCAGGAGTGACTGGAGAGACGTGTAGGAAAAAAAACAAAAGAAAACGTGCCTCCGGTGGCGGCGTGAAGGGCGAGACGGTCCCTGCTTCCGGGGCGCACACACCTCTCCGCGCTTTTCCAGATTCCGTACCAGGAGAGGAAGACCGGCCCAAAGCCGTTACGTGGAACGCGCTTTAACGTAAGGCGAGGGCCTGACCTGCCTGCCCCCCTGGGCTGGTAAAAAGCGACACGCAGCACATGGTAGGTCTCTGTTCGGAGAACGGATGGCCCGTGCGGCCGCGGTGGGGACGGGGCAGCGGGCCGGGCACACCTGCCGCCCAGTAAGGCACTCAACGCAACATGCTTTTGGCCAAAATTAGTAAACTTTATTTAAACTTCAAAAAAATAAAATAACAGACAAAAGGCAGCTTTAGCTTTGTTCTTCCCGAGGATCAGATATGACGACCCAGAGCAGGAACTACCCCTAAGTCAGAACACCCTTTACCCCCAGTCAAGCCACAGGCAAGGAGGGAGCCTCGATTCGGGGACGGGCTCGGGGTGGGTGGGGTAGGAAGCCCACCAGAGCCAGGCGAGTGGGTTCCGAGACAGCACACGTGGAGAACAAGACAACAAGCCCCGGCAGAAAGAGGACCAGAATGTCAACGGGGAACTTTGTCACAGAAACTATGTACAAGGGAGGTGAGCTGGGGGCCTGCGCCCCATGAGGGCACCCCCCGGGCCGCCCTGCGCCCTGGCCGACGGCCGCTGCGCCCCGGCCGACGGCCGCTGCGCCCCGCTCACCCTCAGTTCTCCTCATCACTGTCGTCTGGGCTGATGGCCGGGCTGGTGAGGCTGTAGGTGGGGCTGGTGGGCGAATAGCCAGGGGAGGTGGGCGAGTAGGTGGAGCCTTTGGGGGAGGTGGGCGAGTAGGTGGGGCTGGTGGGCGAGTACTTGGGGGAGGTGGGCGAGTAGGTGGGGCTAGTAGGCGAGTACTTGGGGGAGGTCGGGGTATAGACGGGAGAGGTTGGCGAGTAAGTAGGAGACGTCGGTGAGTACTTCGGGGTGGTGGGCGAGTAGGTGGGGCTGGTGGGCGAGTACTTCGGGGAAGTGGGCGAGTACTTGGGGCTGGTGGGTGAGTACTTGGGGGAGGTCGGGGTGTACTCCGGGGAGCTGGGGCTGTAGGAGGGACTGGTAGGGGTATACTTCGGCGAGGTGGGGCTGTAGCTGGGGGAGCTGGGGCTGTAGCTGGGGGAGCTCGGGGTGTAGGTCGGAGACTGTGGTGTGTATCGTGGGCTTGACGGGGAGTAGCTGGGTGAGGTCGGGGAGTAGCTGGGTGAAGTTGGAGAGTAGCTGGGAGAAGTCGGGCTGTAGTTAGGGCTTGTTGGTGTGTAGTTGGGGCTCGTTGGGGAGTAGCTGGGGGATGTTGGGCTATAGCTGGGGGATGTTGGGGTATAATTGGGACTGGTCGGAGAGTAGTTAGGGCTGGTCGGGGAGTAGCTCGGGGATGTTGGGGAGTAGCTTGGGGAGGTGGGAGAGTAGCTGGGGGAGGTGGGGGAGTAGCTGGGGGAGGTGGGAGAGTAGCTGGGGGAGGTCGGGGAGTAGCTGGGGGAGGTCGGGGAGTAGCTAGGAGAAGTGGGGGAGTAGCTGGGAGAAGTGGGGGAGTAGCTGGGAGAAGTGGGGGAGTAGCTCGGGGAAGTTGGAGAGTAGCTGGGAGAGGTCGGGGAGTAGCTGGGGGAAGTCGGGGAGTAGCTGGGGGAAGTCGGGGAGTAGCTGGGGGAAGTCGGGGAGTAGCTGGGGGACGTGGGGCTATAGTTGGGACTGGTCGGAGAATACGATGGAGAAGTGGGGGAGTAGGAGGGCGAGGTGGGGGAGTAGGAGGGGCTCTGAGGTGTGTAGCCGCCGGGGGAGCGAGGCTCGTAGGCAGGAGACGTGGGGGAGTAGCTGGGAGACATGGCACCACCTGCAGGAGGAAGCCAGAGGAGTCACGTGAGAGAAAGTCACCCAGAAGGAAGGACTGGGGGACGCACTTGGCCCAAGACGGACAGGGACCACTCACCGGGCGAGGGGATGTAGGGGCTGGAGGGGCCTGGGGAGCCCGGCGAGCCCGGCGTGGGGGACCACGCGGGGGAGTAGCCCGGGCTGAAGCCACTGGCGTCCGAAGCAGCACTGGGGGAGAAGCCAGCTGCCCCGGGGGTCATCCCGCTTCCTGTGGGGGAGGGCGGAGAGAGAGGCGTTAAAACCAGAGCTGGAGCCCCAACTCGCCCTGCCCCACGCCTTCCGACACGGCGACTGTCAACCACCCAGAGGGCCCTATGCCAGCCGGGGTCACTCACCAACACTGGGAGACCAGGCGCCGTAGGCCGGAGTGGCGCCCTGGTTCCAGGGAGTCATGGCCGGAGAAATCCCCCCCATGGGACTGGGCGCCGAGCCGAAGAACATGCCAGTAGCTGCGAGAGGAGGCACGGTGACTGGTGAGACCGGCATCCGGGGGACTGGCCGTGCCGCCCCCTCCACCCCCCGAGGCCGAGCCTCCTACTCACGTCCGGCGGCCCCCAGGCCGGGGATGTTGGTGGGGATCTCCATGCCGTACTTGCACTTCTCCGCGTCGAGCAGGAGGTCGAAGCAGCCGGTGCCCGCCGGCGCCAGCTGGCCCAGCATGATGTTCTCGGACACCCCCTTCATGGGGTCGCTCTCTCCGTGCGCGGCTGCTTCCATGAGCACGTCCACCTGCGCGGCCGGAGGACGGGGGGGGTCCGTGAGACCCGCCACTCCCAGGCTCCGGAGCCGCTCTGCCACCAGGGCACACACCCGCCCGACGGGGCAAGGGCAGCGTCCCTGCCTCCCCCCTTCCCACGGCGCCCTCGCCTGCTGCCCTGTCCCTGTCCACCCGGCTCGCTTCCGCCATTACCGTTTCCTCAAAGGAGCATTTCATGAGAGGTCCCGTGTCCTGGCGGTTGACCCCGTGTCGCGTGATCGCCATTAAGTGCCCACGACAGGTCATGGTGTCGCACAGGAGAGCCAAGTGGCGGTAGTTGACGTAGGAACCGTCGAAGGAGATGACGTGATACAGCTCTCGCTCCAGGGCCTTCCGCACGGCTTCGATGCCCAGCACCTGGCGTGGGGTCGGGGGCGAAGGGTCAAGACCCAGGGGCTGTGCCCTCCTCCCGTCCCCAGATCCAGAGAGGGACAGTCGGGGGTCCCAGACTCAGCAGTGGACGCGGGCCCAGAGAACCCTGAGCGGGGAGACGCCGAGCGGGAGGGGCCCCGGGGGCTCACCGTGAAGATCTCCACGATGTCGTTGGACGTGGTGCGCACGGGGTCCACGTCCTTCTCACTCAGCACCCGCATCAGGCTCACCCCGTCCGTCTCCAGGATCCACTCCTGCAGGGCCTTGAACTCCCCGTCCTCCGTGATAATGATCTTCTTCTTGTTGTCCGTCTGCGGCAGGTGCATGTACACCTGTGGGGGGGGGGGCGGTGAGAGCTCGCCGGGGGCAGGGGGCGGGGAGGGGGCCCACAGGGCGCGGGGCGGGAGGGCGGACCTTGCTAATCTGCTCGATGCCCTGCAGGGTCATGTCCGTCAGCATGTTGGACTCGATGCAGCGCAGGAAGACGTCGTCGTCCATCTTGTCCACCACCTCCTCCTCCTGTGCCGAGAGCGAGTCTTGGAACCTCGGGCTCCCCGGGCTCGTGCCACACCACAGCCCCCACCCGGGACCTGAGCCAAGCCAGGCGCCAGAGCCGGCCCTCCTCCGGCCCACCGAGGTCCCCTTCTATCTCGCTTTTACGACCCTATTGAAAGAAACCTAAGGAAAAGCAGCCACGCCCCACCCTCCTAACACGATTCCCGTGTGCGTGTGCGTGCGTGTGTGTGTGCGTGCGTGTCTGTGCGCGTGCGGCACCTCCTCCTGCACGACGGCCCCCAGTACTTGCCCAGGCCGCTACTTCCTGAACAAACGAGCTCATTCACGGGGTCTAGAACGTAAGCTGTCAGGACACGTCAGAACCCTGGCGTCTGCCGCGGACAGGTCAGCGGAAATCTGGGTTCTCGTCAGCACCGCCGGACGCCCCACCTGCCAACGGTGCTCCGGAGTGAAGTCACCGGCCCAAAGCTTTCTTGGGTCTTGGGACACCCGCTGTCACACCACTTTCCGTAGGACACGGTAGCTCTGCCGTCGGCCCGCCCCCGGCTCTGCCCTCACTCGGGAGCCTCCCGGGAGGAGGGCCCGTGACTCCCCGACTTCGACACGGCCTGCTGCGACAGGGCCGCGACCTCGCTTCTCAGAGGATTTTGCTGCTAGGCGTCTGAGAAGCCGCTAGCCGCGAGCCCCCCCTCCCCTCCCTGCGTCGGCCGGTGTGCCCGGGCCCGAGCGAGGCCTCGCCGCGGAACCCGCGGGCTGTCACCTCCTGCATCTTGTTCTCGTCGCTGTTCATGATGCGGATGCGCAGCACCAGCTTCTCGGCGTTGTCGTCGTTGAAGATGCAGTTCAGGTCGTCGCCGAAGCCTGCCGGGGAGGGGGAGCCGTGGCGGCGACGGCCGCGACCGCACCCGTGGCCCCTGCTGCTCATCGGCGGCTCTCCCTGAGGGGGCTCCTGCTGGCTCCCCCTCCCCCCCCCCCCAGAAGCTTCTGGAAGGGGAAAAACGCTGAGCAGGGAAGGCGGCGAGCGGGGCTGGCTCGCTGGGGACGGCCGGGCAGCGACGTGACAGGCGGGGAGCCCAGGCAGGCCTCCCCGAGCCGGGCCCGCCCTCCCCGCCTTACCGGCATTGATCTTTTCGGCAATCTGCTCCATGGTCAGCTTCCGGTCAGTCATGTGCTTCCGGTCCAGCTCCACCCGCAGAAGCCAGGGGGAGATGCGGGCCACGTCGAAGTCAGGCATCTCGTAGTAGACGTTCACCCACTCCTGGTCCTCGGCCACCACCGTGCTCTGGGGGTTGGGGTCGTAGTAGATGGCTGTGTTGGCGGTCACCTTCCTCAACGTCGTGTGCTCCAGGCGGCACAGAATGTCCTGGGACAAAGAGGGACTGATGACACCGGGACGTGGGTGGCTCCGAAGGCCCCTCCAAACCCCCCTGTAGAGAGACTCTATTCCAGGCAAGAGCTCTCCTTTTCCTCCTGCCAAGAAGCCCATCGACCCCCCCCCCCACCTCGGCTCCCTCGGCGTCCCGACCCCCCCACCTCAGCTCCCTCGGCATCCCGACCCCCCACCTTGGCCCTCTCGGCGTCCCGGGCAGACTGGCCCAGCAGGAAGACGGTGAGCGAAGGGGTCTTTGGCTTCTTGGAAATGTTGATGAGCTCCTTGAGTCGCGGCACGCCCAGCGTCACGTTCTTGGCGGACACGCCGGCGTAGTGGAAGGTGTTCAAGGTCATCTGGGTGGCGGGCTCCCCCAGGGACTGTGCGGCCAGGGCCCCCACCATCTCCCCGGGGTGGGCCTGCGGGGTGAGAAGGGCCAGCATCAGAGAGAGCAACCCCCTGCCTTCCGGCCGAGAACGAGACAGTCAGGACGGGGGTGGAGGCAACCGCACGAGGCAGAGCTTAAAGCGGAGTCCGACGCACCCCTTCCTTCCTCGCGCTTCAAGTGACACGCACACATCTGGCCCCGGAGGTGCACACCCAGAAACCCTGCCATCCGAAAGCCTCGTTTCTAAAACACGCCAACCTCACAGGCTAACGTTCACTTCGCGGCAGCCCTAACGCAAGGCTCCCTAAAGTACTATTTTCATCGAGGTTACGAGCACGTAACATAAAATCTAAGCCTTCAGTGACAATCGCACAGGATGTAGCCTTTTCAGACCGGCTCCTTTCACTTATTGCCCGTACGTAAGGTGCGCTGCTGTCTTCCGATGGCTCGGCACCCCGCGACGTTCACCGCAGAGTAACGTTCCTTCGTACGGCCTCAGCGGCTCGGGTTACCCATTCGTCAGCGGACGGACGTTCAGCCGGGTGTTAGGAACGATGGCCGTGAAATCGTGCACCGGATCCTGCGGGCACACGCTGCCTGGCCTCCTGGGTCCACTCCTAGTGGGACTGCCGGTTCAGGTGGGAACTCTGTCCAGCCCGGAGAGGAGCAGCAGTTCGGGAGGCCCAGACTCCTCCACGTCCTCGCCCGCAGCCCCTCTGGTCCCCGTGTGGCCATCCTAAACCCGCGGGGCGCGGGGTGGAGGCTGGCTGTGGCTGTCACCCGCATTTCCCTGACGGCTAGCGACGTCCAGCATCTCCTCACGTGCTCACCGGTCACTTACGCAAACTCTTCAGGGAAAATGTCTACTCAAATCCTTTGACGTTTTTTGTTGTTGACTCTCCACAGTCCTCCGTGTATTTTTCATACACGACCCCTAGCACGCATGTGATCTGCAAATCTTCCTCCTGTTCCGAGCGGTCTTCTCGTTTTCTCGCTGGTATCCTCTGAAACACAAATTTTGAATTTAAATCGAGTCCAATCTTCTGTCGTGCTGTTCGGCTCGTGTTCTTGGGGTTACACCCAGGACTCCGCGGCCTCATCAAAGGTCACAAACACGTCCCCTTGGGTTTCAAGACTTTGACGGTTTGAGATCTCACGCTTAGATCTCTAATGCATTTTAAAGTAAGTTTTGCATACGGCGTGAGGTAGGGATCCAACTGCAATCTTCTGCACGTGGACGTCCAGTCCTCCTGGCTCCATCTGTTGGCAGGACTATTTTCTCCTATTCAATTGATGTGACACCCTTGTCAAACATCATGACCATGAACATGAGGGTTTTATGTCCAGACTCCCAATTCGGTTCCATTCACACATCCTCACGTTGAGTACCATGCTGTCTTGACAACTGCCGCTGTATGGCGAGTTTTGAAATCAGGAACTGTGAGTCCTCCAACCTTGTTCTTTCTCGAATCTGTCTGGCTATTCTGGGTCCCCTGCATTTCCATATGAATTTTAGGATCAGCTCGTAAGTTTCTGTAAACAAGACAGCTGGAACTTGACGAGGACTGTGTTGGACCTCTAGCTACCTTTGGGGATTACCGACACTAAATAACCTACGTCTCGTAATCCATGAACCTACAGATGTGCCTCCGCCCACCTGTCCGCTTGCTTTCCATCATGGTTTGTAGCATTTCCTAATGCGTGTTTATTATTTAACTTTCAAAACTGGATTTACATTAAATATACTCAGAAGTATGCCCATAATTACAACGCTTCTCCCTTCCCATTACTCTGTAACCTCCTTACTTAAAGACAATGATGGTGGGGGCACATGGGCGGCTCGGTCGGTTAAGCGTCCGACTCTTGATTTCTGCTCAGTGTGAGTTTGAGCCTCACGCCGGGCTCTGTGCTGACAATGTGGGGCTTGCTTGGGATTCTCTCTCCTTCTCTCTTTCTGCCCCTCCCCCACTCAAATGTCTCTCCCTCTCTCTCAATAAATAACTAAAGTTAAAAAAAACAAAACACTGATAGTATACTGATTTACTCTCCCACTCACTCCCCCCAATCCCCTACCTCCACCTAAACTGGAATCCGGCACGTGGCGGCACTTCAAGAAAATAAAGAACGATCCTCCCGTTTCGTATCGCAGCCACGCGGCTTCTGTCCCGTACACCCGCCTGTCCTAGAGCAGCCGCCCCATCCCGCCAAGGCCCAGTTTTCGTGTCTGCAACGTGGGGCTAACAAGTGGCTCAGTGGTCTCGAGACCGCTAGGGACTGAGGCATAAAGCCCCGGGCAGACTCTCCGTGACCACGAGCCAATGTCAGGGGGCAGGGGCAGGGCGGCTGCTCTCGGAACCCAGACACGTCAGCAGGTCAAAGGACGTGAGCAAGGCTGAGCACAGCACTCACGATGGCCTGGTTGAACTTGGACTCGATCTCTCCCAGCAGCCAGTCGAAGGCCTCCCCGCTGAGCCGGAACTCCTCGGCCATGCGGCGGGAGCACAGCGTGGAGCGCAGGTGGATGTTGAAGAGCAGCGTGGCGTTCTCCTGGGCTTGCCGGCTCAGGGGGTCATCGCCGTTCACGATCACCAGCTTCTTGCTCAGCTCCTTGACTCCTGGGGCGGCCAAAGGAGGGACAGAGGTTGCAGACGGGGGCCCAGCTCCCTCCTGGCCCCCGGCCTGGCCCGGAGGCCCCGAGGCGGCTACTCACCCTCCACCACCTTGATGGGGTGCAGGTCGGAGGGAAGGCGAGGGTTGATGTGGAAGATCTTCTGAGCGTTCCAGATCATGCGCAGCAGGTTGCAGGGGAGGACCACCTGCGGGAGGACGGAAGGCGGCGAGGATCGTGCGCGGGCACGGCCCCGTGGGGGCGGCGGCTCGCCAGCCCGGGCTTCCCGCCCACGCGTACCTTGCTGTCGCCAGTCGGGAAGATGACCCTGAGCACCTCCCGATCCTCACGCATGCGCTCAAATTCGCGCTCCAGCTCATTCTGAATGTGCGCGTTGCTCAGCACGTCCTTCACCAGGTCCTCCTGCAGGGTCCGCCGCAGGGCCCTCTCGTTGGTGTAGTCGAAGCGGAACCTGCGAGCGGCAGGAAGTGCCATCAAGGGGCAGCCGGGCCCCGGGGCCTGATCGCTGGCAGGGGCGCCGAGGCTCCCGACGGCGCGCAGACTGCAGGACGGGGCTGTGGAGGCCAAGCGCCTTGGGCAGGGGAGGCTGCAGACGGGCCCGTCGGTTTGCTCTGTGCACTCACCAGGGACAGGCCGGGGACGGGTCTCAGGTCTATCCCCACCCACCCGCTCCCGCCACATGGCCTCCGTCACCAGGGTAGGCGAGGGCTCTGGGAGGGGAAGGGCTGCCTGCCAGGCCAGGCGAGTGGTTTCTGGGCAGGGAGGGGAGCCTCCCAGGAGGCAAGAACCACCCCCCGCGGCCTCCTCACTTCTTCTCAAAAGCCTTGTTGGACGGCTTGAGGGTGGCCAGGTTCTGGAACTCGACGCTCTCGCCGGCCAGGCCGTCCTCGCCGTAGCGCAGCTGCACCACCTGGTTGATGGAGTTGCGCACGGTGGCGTCATACTTCACCATCACCGACTCCATGGACTTGATGAGCCGCCGCTGGATGTACCCTGCGGGGAGGCCGCGGGCGACGAGATCAACACGCGGCCCGAGGAGCCTCTCAGGACGAGCGCTGCCGGCTGCTCCGGGGCCTGAGCCCACCCGCACCTCAGAGGGGCCGGCCGGTAGCCCCCCCGGTGCCCGAGGACTCTCCACGAAAGCCGGGCCTACCGCCGGCCGGAACCGGGCCCAGGAGAGTCCCCTAGGAACCAGCCCCTGCGTGACGGGCCGAGAGAGGGACCCCGTGCACGGGGGCATCTCCCCAGCTCCCCGGCTGCGGCTGCTGTTCCCTCCACAGGGGACAAACCCCGCATCCGGGAGAACGCCCGCCCCAACCCCGCGGGGCTCCCCGGCCGTGCGCACAGGCCCGAAGGCCTCACCGGTCTCGGCGGTCTTGACGGCGGTGTCGATGAGCCCCTCGCGACCCCCCATGGCGTGGAAGAAGAACTCGGTGGGCGTGAGGCCGGCCAGGTAGGAGTTCTCCACGAAGCCCCGGCTCTCGGGCCCGTAGTCGTCCTTGATGAAGTGGGGCAGAGTCCGGTGCTTGAAGCCGAACGGGATCCGCTTGCCCTCGACGTTCTGCTGCCCGACGACGGCGATGACCTGGGAGCGAAGGGCGGGGCGCGCCTGACTCCCTCGGCGCTGGGAGCGGGGTTCCCAGCACTACCCCACCCCCTCCACGGCCCGGATCAGAAAGACGGGGCCCCCCACCTGGGAGATGTTGATCTTGGAACCTTTGGCCCCAGACACGACCATGGACTTGAAGTTGTTGTATTCAGACAGGGACTTCTGGGCCGAGGAGCCGGTCTTGTCTCGGGCGTCGTTGAGGATGCGGTTCACCTGGTTCTCGAAGGTCTGCCGCAGAGTGTTCCCCGGGGTGGGCTCCAGCTCGTTGTTATGGGCCTTCTCGATGACCTGGGAACCAGGGAGCTCTGTGCTCAGTGCCCGTTCTCCTCCCCCCCCACCCCCCCCCCGTGACCTCTCGCACCCCCCGCCCACCTCGATCACATCCTGCTTGGCCTTCTTGATGGTGTTCTGAATGTCCTGGTAGGTCTTAGAGTCCGCGATGGAGTCCCCGATGCCAATGGTGTGACCTAGGGACAAGGAGAAGCGCCATCGACAGGCTCTTCAGGCTCCCCGAAGACCCGGGATGGGGGCCCACGTCCAAGGGGGAACGAGAAAAGGCAGGACGGAAAGCAGGAAGCGGCGAGGGCGCGAGCCCCCCACGCACCCTCTATGAGCAGCCAGTTGTTGATGACGGTCTGGATGTTGGAGTAGAAGAGGCGGGTGGTGTCGTGGCCCATCTCCAGGTACGAGATGTGCACCAGCGAGCCGGCGGACGTGCCCAGCGACTTCTTACACAGGATGCCCATGATCAGCTCCCCGTTCTCCACCACCACCTGCGCACACGGCACCCTGAGCCCCCGGGCGGCTCCCGCGCCCACGTCGGACTTCGGCGACGTGGCCGCCGGGTCCCAATGCCCTTCCCACGCGTGTGGAGACCGGGTCCCACCTTGGTGTCCCCGGGCGAGATGTGCTTGTAGGGGCCGCTGTCCTCGTCGTCGGGATGGGTGCTGTGGGTGCGGATGCAGTTGATGTGGCCCGGGATGATGAGCGAGAAGATCTGCTTGCCCGTCCACAGGGGGCGGGGCTTCAGGATGGCCGGCTGCGGCACCTTCCCGTCCCACGTGGACAGGAACATGAGCAGGTTCATCACCTCGCCCTGCGGGGGAAGAGCGGGCGAGCCGACCTCAGCACCGCGGGCCCGGCCTCCCGCGAACGTCACCAGCCCGAGGCCGAAGGGCAGACTCTGGAGGCGGAGCGACGCCAGGAAAAGTGTTTTCCAAAAATGTCATTAAAATAGGAAGTAACTGGGGCCAGGCCTGGGTGGCTCAGCTAAGGGTCCGACTTTGGCTCAGGTCACGCGTTCAAGTCCCGCGTCGGGCCCTCTGCTGTCAGGGTGGAGCCCGCTTTGGACGCTGTCTCCTTCGCTCTCTGTCCCTCCCCTGCTCATGTCCCCCCCCGAAAATAAACAAAGGAAAAAATTCAACCGGGAGCTAATAACGTCCGCGATCCTCCTGACCCCTTTATCTCCCGCCTCACGTGCAGGTCAGTGTGACGCACGTCAAGGCCGAAGTCCTCGCTCTGCCCCCCCCCACCACTCGCCGCCCTGGGGCCCCCTGTCCGGGGGCACGCACCCGCTCCAGGAAGACGTCTCTCTTGGTGAACTTGCGCACGGCGGTGAGCGTGTCCTGCACGATGCCCATGACGGGCCGGTTGCTCTGGGGCGTGACGATCATGCGCGGCACCATGGCGAGCTCCTGGATCTCCGCCCGCGTCTCCAGGGACTGCGGCAGGTGCAGGTTCATCTCGTCACCGTCAAAGTCGGCGTTGTACGGAGTCGTCACGCTGCAGCGACAGACGGAGGCCGGGGTCAGGGAGGCGCCCGCGAGCCACCCACCCCCGGCCCGGCTCCCCACCACCCCCGCCCCCGGCCTGCCCCCACCCCCCGGCCCCCCCAGCCGGGACGCTGACCTCAGATTCAAGCGGAAGGTCGACCAGGGCAGGATGCGGACCCGGTGCCCCATCATGGACATCTTGTGCAGAGTCGGCTGCCGGTTGAAGATGACGATGTCTCCGTCACACATGTGCCGTTCCACCTGTCGGGGGAAGCGCGGGCAAGTCAGACAAGGCGCTGCGCGAGGGAGGAGACGACCGCGGACCTGGAGCACTCCATAGGAGGAAACGGACGATGCGGCGGTGCTAACTTCACACGGAACACGCATCCACCGCCCGCGGCGGGCCAGACGCCAGGTCACCAGCGATGACAGGGCACAGTTACCCAGCAGGCTCGGGGAACTCAGCGTGAGAGAAAGCGCAGGGGCCCCGGACACCAGGCCCCCTGTGCGCGGCTCCCCTGGAGCCCCCTCCCCTGCCACACACGCCCCTCGAGCCACGCCGGGGTTTACGCGCCCCCCCACCCCGGACGCCCGCGGCCGGCGGCTCGGCTCCGCTCAGAGGCAGCGGTCCCTCGGAGTCTCCGCGCACCTGGAGCCTAACCCACAGGCCGTCCCCCCCCCCCCCCAGCTGGTCCCCCCGCCAGAGAACTTCCTGCTCAGAGGACAGAGGCCTGGCACGTGCCTTGTAGCCGGTCTGCAAGTGAAGGTCGCTGGGCTTGGGGTGGAAACGCAGGTCGATGCGATCGCCGTTGTCCCGGATGATGTACTTGGCGCCCGGGTACTGGCTGTTGCCCCTGCGCACCAGCTCCTGAAGCCTGGGCAGGACGGAGGCTCGGTGAACACGCGCCTCCCGGGAGCCCCCGCGGCCGCGCTCAGCCGCAGCCCCGAGCGCAAGCGCGCCCTCCTCGGTCGGGGCCCACTCCCCTCACACGCCCGCGGCCCTCCGGGCAGGCTCCCCACGCGAAGCCCACCTGTCGATGTTGAAGGGCGTGACGATCTCCGCGAAAGTCATGTTGGCGGCGATGGAGCGGGGCACGCCGACCTGGTCGATGGAGAGGTTGGGGTCGGGGGTGATGACGGTGCGGGCCGAGAAGTCCACTCGCTTGCCCATCAGGTTCCCCCGGACCCGGCCTTCCTTGCCCTTCAACCGCTGCTTCAGGGACTTGAGGGGGCGCCCCGACTTCTGCATGGCCTGTGAGGACACACGGGGAGGCGGCCGCAGTCAGCACGGCCCCTCCTCCAGCACGGGGGGGCGGGGCGGGGGGACAGGAGCACAGGGCGGGCCGGCAGGGGGGTGGGGGGGGACTCACCCGGGGCAGGCCGGGCAGCTCGTTGTCCACCATGGTGGCCACGTGGAACTGGAGCAGTTTCACGTCCTCGGCGATGACGTGGGCCGCCGCGCCGTTCTGCTCGTTCCGCCGCAGCTGGTTGTTG
Organism: Paguma larvata; assembly: GCA_030068075.1. Lineage (NCBI taxonomy): Eukaryota > Metazoa > Chordata > Mammalia > Carnivora > Viverridae > Paguma > Paguma larvata. The sequence continues at coordinate 21,819,271 of CM057843.1, forward strand.
ATCTTCACAATGTCGGCCAGCTTGTGCGTCAGGTCGTCCTGCGGCAGGAAGTGGTCGGCGTCACCGCCAGACGCTGGGTCTCCCTCATCCCTGCGCCGCCCCCTCCTGCCCGTCCCCCCTCTCCAGGTCCAGAGGCGCCTCTGTGACCGTCAACGTGTTGAGGGCCTCACTGCAAGGCGCACAGCTAGCGGGCGGCAGGCCCCCCCCCCGCCCCCCACACCAGCTCCCTGCGGGACGGACGGCCGCCCTGCAGACGGTCAGGGCCCCCGGGCCGCGGACCTGGTTGCGGGCGGAGCCCTGCATCACGACGGCGGGCCGCACGGACAGCGGGGGCACGGGCAGCACCGTGACGATCATCCACTCGGGCCGCGCGAAGCGGGGCTCCATGCCCAGCACGAAGCACTCCTCGTCGGAGATGCGCTTGAAGATCTCGTGCACGCGCTCGGGGCTCAGCAGGATCTTCTTCTCCTGCGAGTCCTCGTTGACGTGCTTCCACTCGGCATACAGCTCGAGGCCGGAGCGCCGGATCCGGGGCTGGTACCGGCCGCAGCCGCCGTGGCCCTTCCGGAGAGAGAGGGGCCGTCAGAGCCCGGAGGCGCCCCGCCGCACCCCCCCCCCGCCCCAGCCCCCCCCCGCCACGGCAGCTACCTTTTCCTTGGTGAGGTCCTCGTCGCCCTCGGGCTGCTCCACCCCGAACTTGTGGTCCATCTCCTCCCCGCCCTCGCAGATGTTCTTGCCCTTGCACAGGTCGTAGACGTGGGTCAGCCGCTTCTTGGGCTGGCCCTTGGACTTGGCCAGAATGTCCTTGATCTTTGGGTTGTTCTGAGGACACAGCAGAGCAGGGTCGGTGGGGCCTGCTCCTCTGTCCCCCCCGGGCGTCCCCTCCCCCGGGGCCAGGGCCGGCCCCCCACTCACAGAGTCCACGAGCAGTTTGGAGCAGAAGAAGCAGACGCAGCGTAGAACCTTCATCGTCTTCACCAGGAAGCCCACGTGGAAGACGGGTTTGGCCAGCTCGATGTGGCCGAAGTGGCCGGGACACTCTGTCATGTTTCCTGTGGGGACACGCACCTCAGAGGCCAGGGCCCTGGGAGGCCGCCCTCGGACCTGCTGTTCAAGGAGCCAGGCCTCTCTGTTCCCTTCGGGGCGCCGCGCCGGCCCCCCCGGCCCTCACCTGCACAGGTCTGGCAGCGGCCGGTCCGCTCGATCACCCCCTGCCTCGGATCCATCAGCCCCCCAAGTTTGGGGCGGCCTCCCTCTGTCGTCTCGGGGTATTTGATGCCACCCTCAGTCACGGACATTCGTTTCTACAGAGAGAAAGGCCAATGACAACTAAACAGGATTCCTGGTTTCCAGCCTTCGTGTGCTAAGGCCTCAAGGAACCCCAACTACCCAGAGCAGAAAGAGCCAGGTTTAGCCTGGGATGAGGGCAACGGGGTGCACTTCTCTGGGAGTGACGGGCCCAGAGTATCAGGGTCCCGGCCACTGCCTGGGTCGGGGGGGGGGGGGGCGGCGGCGCTCAGACTAGCAGACCCCGACCTCCACAGAAGCCGGCCAGCTCTCGGACTCGAGCCCCAGACACCCCTCCACACCGAACTCCAGGTCTCTGGCATCCGTGGGATTTAGCCACAAAAAGAAATAAAAGTTGTTTGGAGGGAAAATAAATCAGCGTCTTGCCGCTTCCCCAAAGCTGAAATCAAGCCTGGAATCTGCGCCCCCGGCAGGAACCCCCCACCCCCACCGGTACCGCGCCCCGCCGTGACGGTGCAGAGGTCCTGCCAGAGATACAGCCTGCCGAGAAACCAGTCCCATCCTCGTCACCTCCTCCTCCCCCAGGGCCAGGCCAGCTGGAACCCTTCCTCCTCAGGTGGAGAGCTCGTGTGGGGACCATGGGTCGGTGAGGATGATCCGGAGAAGAGGACCCAGGCCCCCCGGGGGAGGGAGGCAGAACCGGGGCGGGGTCCTGACGGGGGCGGGAGAGGGGACAGAGGAGCTCAGGGGCCCGCGTGTGTTAGAGCAGAGACCTCCGCCCGGCCGAGAGCTGGGCTGAGGAAACCTTTACTCTTCACACTCGTGATACCCAGGCCTCTGAAATGAGCCGGGTCTGGCCCACTCGACTTCCGGGCGGAAGAACTGAACTTAATAAAAGCCTCAGGCTGAGCACCAGCTTCGGGCGGCCCGACCGCGCCCTCCGCACAGTCTCTAACCCTCGCCGCTCGCTCGCTCGCCTCCCAGGAGTGAGGCCCCGTCCTCTGGCAGGAGGAGCCTGAGGCTGCCTGAGGGGGACTTGCCCGAGGCCTCCACCTCCAGGAGCCACTGGCAGTGGGACCCAAGCCTCTCTGGGCCCATCGCACATCCCTGCCACCCTTACGGGCGGGCACAGAAGCATCTAAGCTCTGGGGTACAGCTTCTTGGCGCTGTGGCGCCGGCTGGCTCGCCTTCTCTTCACAGCCGACTGACAGGCGCCGCCGCCCCGGCCCCGGGCCGCAGAGCCCTCCAGGCTGCGCTCGCCGGCCCGTGGCGCTCGGCAGACGGCCGCTTCGCCGAGGCTCAGCCCTCCCTGCCTCTCAGGCTGCTGCTCCTCGTCCCCGTCCTCCGCTCCTCAAAGCCCCCTCCTCCCCTCGGCTGCGGCTCATCCGCTCCCGGCACCTTCCCTGCCATCCAGCACCTTCCCTGCCATCCCGGTGAGGCCCAATCTCCGCCCCCGGGCCTCCCCTTTCTTCTGCCTCTACAGGTCCCGCAGATAAATCCAATTCAACACGCCCAACGGCAAACTCCCTTCTCCACAGAAATCTCTCCTTTTCCCCTGCCCTCACCTACGATGGCGACGCGACGCTCAAGCCAGAAGCCAGCACCTGCCTTCCTCCCCCCCAGGCACAAGACGGTTAACAGAGCACCTCTGGTTTGCGACCCCGCCTCTCCCACCTAACAAACTACGGACTTCGTTTCCCTGCCTAAGCCCAAGACGTAACAGGTGCTCAGTAAGCCACGGCCCTCGTGATCCACTCGCTCGCCAAGCTCTCGTCACTTCCGCCCCCTAAACAGGTTCTGAACCGGCCCCTCTTCTCCCTCCCACAAGCCCTGCCCCGGGTCGGGCCTGGCCCTCGTGGTCGGCCTCGGAGCGGTCCCTCGGCGGCCAGCCTGCCTCTCTCCGATCCGTCCACGCGACCGGGGCGCTCCTCCGAAAATGGAAATCTAACCTCTGTACCCTCCTGTCCTCAGCAGGACGGCGTATGAAACGCGCTTCGTGGCGGTCCCACCTCCCTTTCTCTTCCCGCACGGGTAACAGACCCTCCTTCTCCCCCGTGGCCTCCCCATGCCCCAGCGCGGGCGCTGCCCTCCTCGGGTCTTCTGGAAGGCCCTTCCCCACGGGGCAAATTGCTAAAGGGTCCGCTCAGGCACTGCTCCCTCCGGAAAGCCTTCCCAGGGCCTCCCCGAGACGGAGCGGCCCCCCTCCTCTGAGCCCCCGTGACCCCTCCCCACGGCCTCTCCCGACGCGCTGCCATCACCCGCCGGGGCGGCTGGCTTCCCCAGACCGGGAGCCGTTTCTCCGCGTCCTGGAGCCCACGGCCCCTGACGAGGGTCTGTTAGACGGCCCTCAGCCGCCCGGGACACCCCCCCCGCCCCCCGGGCGCAGGGAAGTGCGGTCCAAGAGCTCGGGAGAAAGAGAAGGCTGGCCCCCGCCGGCCGGGCCCACGGTCCCCTCACGGCCACCCGGCGTCCTGTCGCTGCCGGGCCGAGGAGGTGCCCTGAGGACATCTCAGGAAGTTGGGGCCGGGGGTGACTGGAGTCCCCGAGCTGGAACCCTTTCAGCCGCATCGTGTCTTGCGAGAAAACGGAAGGCCTTGCTCGCCTCGAAGGCGGACGCGGGCCTGAATCCGGCCGCCACGGGGTCGCCAGAGAGGAGCTGAGGGAGCGCGAGCTCAACACTCTGCCCCTTCCTCCGCCCCGAGTCCAGGGCCACCGAGCCACCCGCCTGCTAAGCACTATTCTGCTTGCAGGTATGGAGATGGGGCTGTCCTGGAATGTTCTGGACTACCTCTCTACCATGAGTAACGAACCTCATTTTGGATTACACACACACGCCGCCAGCCCCCAGCCTTCCTCCAAACACTGGTTCTCACGACCGAGGCTCCTGAGGGGGTGGCTGGTCCCAGAGGGGGGCCCCGAGGTCACAGAACAGAAGCCTGCCAGAGAGTCCCTGCAAACACTCATCCTTTTCTCTGCCCTTACAGACACACACGGAGGGGCGCCTGCGGGGCTCAGTCGGTTAAGCCCGACTCTTGATCTTGGCTCAGGTCATGATCTCACGGTTCGTGGGATTGAGCCCCGCGTTGGGCTCTGCTGACTAAGGAGCCTGCTTGGGATTCTCTCTCTCCCCTCCCTCTCTCTCTCTGCCCCTCCCGAACCTGCATTTGCATTCTTTCGCTCTTAAAATAGATAAACATAAAAGAAAAAAAAAAGAAGGAAAGAAGAAAGAAAAAGAAAAGCCGTGCACGGTCCTCGGACTGGCCTTCGGCCCACTCTACGGACGTGGTCCCACTCCACCCCCGACACCCACGCTCCAGCCACGGGGCTCCCAAAACTCCTTTCCTTCGCGTGCCCCCTTCCCGGTACACTTCTTTCCACTCTTTAAGAGCCGATCCAAATGTCCCCTCTCCGTAATGGTCCCCGAGCTGTCCCTGGCCTCACCCACACCCCGGGAGGCGCTCGGCCTGCTGGCTCTCCTTGTTTGCGCCTGGCTCTCGCACCGGCCTGCGGTCCTTGAGGGCAAGGATCAGGTTGCGTTTGGCTGTACGTCGGCACGTGGTGGGGCTCAGTACGTATCTGTTGCAAGTACAGGAAATCCTTCCCTAGATTATAAATAATTTGAGGACGAGAATAAGCTTCTGATCCGCCCACGTAGCCCACACCTATCAGATATACTACCGTGTTAAATCCTTCTTGGAATAAGTTGGGGAATAAATAAATAAAGCTATGCTTCCCCTAGCAGACGGTTGCTTTTAACGAACAGGGGTCAGCCTCGTCACACGCAATCAAGCACCCACTTCCCCTGACTTCGTACCGGCCTTGCACCAAGTCCCAGCGCCAGCCCTCCTTGCTTCCTTGCCCTCACTCGGCAACATCCAAACCACCACAATGGCCGAGAGAGCAGCTCTATCTTATGGCCAATTCTTTTTTTTTTTTTTAAGTTTATTTATTTTGAGAGAGACAGTATGAGCAGGGGAGCGGCAGAGAGGGAGGGAGAGAGAGAATCCCAAGCAGGCTCCACACCGTCAGCACATGGCCCGATGGGGGGCTCAAACTCACGAACTGTGAGATCATACCTGAGCCAAGATCAAGAGTCGGACGCTTAGCCGACTAAGCGACCCAAGTGCCCCACCTTACAGCCAATTCTAAGAGACCTCGGTACCTCGACATATAGCCCACCCCAAGTGTTTCTGGAAAACACGCTACTCTTAAATACTACCTGTCCCACAAGAGGCCCCTTGCCCGCTGCTCCTCCTACCCGCTATTATTCCCTCAGAACACAAAGGCACCACACGTACCGCAAGCCACGCAGGGCAAAATCAAAGTCTCCCATAGCCCTGCCCACCAGAGATGACCCCCGTCCAGTCAAAGCGACACACACTTTTGAAAATGCAAATATGTTCCGGGGCACCTGGGTGGCTCAGGTCATGATCTCACGGTCCGTGAGTTCGAGCCCCGCGTCGGGCTCCGTGCTGACGGCTCAGAGCCTGGAGCCTGCTTCGGATTCTGTGTCTCCCTCTCTCTCTGCGCCTCCTCCACTCACGCTCTTTCTCTGTCTCTCAAAAATGAACAAACTTTAAAAATTAAAAAAAAATAATAAAAAAACAAAATACAACTATGTTCCTACTTTTACATAAACAGGGCCTCATTCTGCACACTGTTCTGTAACATTTATCCGGATTCCTAAACCTTATCAGTTCCTGTGGCCTCGGCGTCTCAGTAATTGTCACAGCATTCCCTGGGCCAAGAGAGATCCCCGTACTAAGTCCCGAGATCCAAAGAACATACTAAACGTCTACGTCCTGCTAACCTAAGAGCCATTGGAAACAATACACATAAATTGAGAAAAAGATTCCAATATATCAAAAAGAAAAGTATTTTTACCTCCCTCCCAGATAACCACGATTACTTACTTACGACACCTGTTGGGCACGTACTCCTTGGCAGATCTTGGAACCAGACTGGCCAGCACCGCCCTTACTTCTTGCTCTAGACTAATTTTTTTGCCCTGTATTTATTAGCAACTGCTAAAAACCCCAGCTTCCCGAAGATATGACGTCACTGAAAGGGATTTGGCGCCATCTAACGCTGAAGAGCAGCTACCAGGAACTCGGAATTCCCAGGGCATCAAGACACATGGAGCTGAGCTCTGGGGCTTTTCCTGAAAATTTAAAATCCCTCGCCGGGCCCCTATGAGTTCGCCGAGGTGGCTCAGCACAGCTTGGGAACAGGGGACTTGGCCTGACGGGAAGATCTTGTTCTCTCTAAGAACACTCCCCTCCCCCCCACCGAGTTACTCGTTGGATTCCTATCAGTAAATATTTAGGCAACTTATAATTTCAAACAATATCCTTGTCAAACAACGTCGTGATAAAAATCCTCCCACACGCATCTCTGTGTACTTGGCCAATTATTTCATTCTCTCATTTATTTAACGGGCTCTAATTACACACCCCGATTACGAGCCGGGCACGTTTGAGAGGCTGACGTTAGAGGTGAAGACGAGGGCCCTCGCAAACCTTACATCCTCCTGAGGGAGCGAGGAACAGAAACACTAATCCTTTCAGGGGGTGACAGACTATGAAATAAAAATAAAGTCGAGACCGAGGGTTAGAGGGGCGCCTGGCTGGCTCGGTCGGTGGAGCATGTAATTCTTGATCGCAGGGTTGTAAATTCGAGCCCCACACTGGGTGCAGAGATTACTTAAAAGTGAAAAAAAATAAGACAGCAAAGAGCCAGGGGTTAGAGGGCGCACAGGTCAGGAAGGCACCGGCGACAACGGGCTAGCCGAGCGGAGAATATATGGACGTAGAGGCGGAAGCCTGCGTAGGTCTGGGCAATTCTAAGCAGCAGGAGCAGTGTCCCGCGACAGGACTGAACCTGTAGTCTTGGAAGGCAGCACGTCGGTGTGGTTAGGTAAGTGTGCAGGGGGGTATGGTGACGGGCCCGAGAGGCGGGCGGGGGCCAGACAATGCGGGACCTCACGGGTCAGAGTGAGCAGCCTGGGCCCTTCGGAGAGGACGCGGTCAGGGAAGAGAGCGGCTCGAAGGAGCTCTCGGCGCTCTGCGAACCGCGGGAGGAACAGCGAGGGGCCGGGGCGACTGCCCGGGAAGGCGAGGGCGGCGCAGCACCTGCGGTCCAGATGGAGACGGTCATAAATGGCTGGATTCCAGGCATATTTTGAAAGGCAGAGCTGACAGACTGGCAGATGGACCAAGTGGAAGTTGTGAGGAGGAGAAAAATCAAAGATGGCTTTTAGGGTTCCGGCCGAGCAAGCGGGTGGATGGTAGAGCCAACCGCCCACTTGCCGAAGGCGGCAAGACCCGGGGCGGGGGATGCTCGCGAGGAGAAATTAAAGAGGTGTTTATTTCAGGTGCATTTCTAGGCGCGGCACCGCTGGAGTAAGGTATGCCACCGAAAACCGTCAGACCGTCCGTCAGACCGTCCGTCAGACCGTCCTCCGAAAAGGTTTCACCAGTTTATCCTCTAACCAATAATGGCTAAGCGTGCTTATTGCCCAGCATTTTCACCAGCGGAGAATAATGGGATAAAGAAAAACACTTTATTTAAACTTGCATGTTTTTATTAGTAAGCGGAATATTTTGTAGTGGCCATTCGCACTACTTCTGTGAACTGTTTGTTTGTATCCTTTTTGTTTGCCTAATAGGTGTGTGTTCTCCTTGCTGGTTTATAAACGTTCCTTGTGTATGAAGAAATCTGACCTTGTCTCTTGCAGTGCAAATACGGTTTCCCAACCCGTTCAGCTGCCCATGCCTCCGATAAAGAGAAGCGCCTTATTTTTATGTAGTGAAATGTGCCCGGCTCTTCCCTGCACATAAAATGCTAGCTCCGTGCCCACTGTGTGATTCACCTGTAATTCGTTCGTTACTATTAAGGGGTTCCGTCCCTGGAATCAGCCCCCACGAGCCTTCTGTAGGTCTCTAGTGCTTTCTGGCTTATCTTATCTCGTTAGATTTCAACCTTAACTCCACCTGGAATCTCTTTGGTATGCTGTGTTTCTGAGGTCCTAACTCCTGACCCAACTTTCACGTGGCTGAGCCCTGTCCTCCAGCAAAACGGTCTCCATCCACCAACACGGCCATTTGACTCCCTTCTCTCCGGCCCGCTCAGTTCGCTCCACAGAGGAGTCCAAGTCACCAACGGTTCTCCTCCCAGGCCTCCCCTCCTGCCTGATCTCCCCTGCCTCCTTCCTTAGCCCTCCTCCTCCACAATCGGTTCTTCACAGGACAACCCAAGTAGCAGTAGTCTGTTGCTGTTTTCTTTTTTTTTTTAATAGTTTATTTTCAAATTAGTTTACATATAACACCCAGTGTTCATCCCAACACGTGCCCTCTTTAATGCCCATCACCGCCTCTCCTCCCTCCCTCTGTTGCTGTTTTCTAATGTAAACTCGATGTCACTCTCCAACGGCTTCCTATTAAAAACAGAATTAAACCCCGGATTTCCAACACCTCCCCTGGCCTGCCCAGCCTCCTGCCTCTCCAGCCCATTTCCATAACTGTCCTCGGACGGTGAACTCTAGTCACACACACACTTCTTTCAAGCCTCTGGGACCACGCCAAGTTCATGCCTCCCTCAGGCCCTTCGCACCTGCTGTTGCCTCTGTCTGAAAAGCTCGTGTCCCCGAATCTGTGGCCTGGACGACTGGCTGCTTCGACTCCTCCAGGTCCTGTCACCTCCCCAGACAGGCCCTGTGGACCCCGACGCCACCCCATCTACGGCAACTTCACACCTCGGCGCAGCGCGCACCGCTTCGCTCCATTCAAAGTACTCGCCATTAACTGAATCTCTTTGTTCATTCATTTATGTGTCTGTTTACCGTCTGCTACGTGTCTATTACACAGCAGGCGTTCAAGTAATACTTGCGGAAGGGGGAGAGGGGAAAAAGATCTGGGGTCGGGCTTCGCATCCGAACTTGAAAAGCCCCCCACCCCCGGGAGTCATCTGCAACTACTCGCTCCCCGCGGCGAGCAGTCCTCCCTCCCCGGCGGCCGCCGGCCCGTGCTCGAGGCCCGTCCCCTGGGCCACCGCGGAGCCCCGCCCGCGGCGCGGCAGGGCGCAGAGGGAGGGCAGGGCCGCTTACCAGTTCATCCGGACTGAGGACTCCGAACTGCACTCGCTTGATGGTGCGCAGCGGGCATGCGCTGTCCCCGGAGGGGGGGCCACCCCCGTGCATCGCGGAGGCGGGCGCGCTGCGCAGGCGCAAACCTCTCTACAAAAACCCTGCGCCGCCTCCGCCTAGGTGCTCAGACCCCGTCGGGGCGGCCACCGGGAAGGACCTCCCCGAGTTGGGAGGAAAAAGCCGGAGGAGGGAAAGGTGGGGGAGGGAAGAAGGCGGGGAAGTGAAAAGGAGCGAAAGGAGCTCTCCTCCCCCTTTCCGGAGATTTTTCGTCTCTCAAAAGGGAAAAAAAAAGAGGGAGGGGGGAAAGGAAAAGGTTTCGGGGGGAGGAAGAAGAAAAAGGGTAACGAATAAATAAGTAACCAGGCTCCTGAACGGCAGAGGTTACGGCAGTTTGTCTCTCCCCCTTCCGGGAGCCGCCTTCTTCTCCAACCGTCCCGGCCGCGCTCTCGGCGCTTCTGAGGAGCGAACTGGCCGAATGACGCCCTTTATAGATTCGCCCCTGCATCCCCGCCCCTTCCTTTCCCGCCCTCCCTTGCGCTACGGGGTCGCCTGCGCCGGCCTGCACGGAGCGCGCGCTCGAGTCGTTGATCCTCCCTCCCCGGCTGCCGGGTTGGGCGACCTTTTGAAGCGACACGGGTGAGGGGAACTTTTTTTTTTTACCCCGCCTCCTCCCCTTTCTGCTCCGCTCCCGCCCCGAGACTGAAGCTGTTAAGAATCGGAGGGAAATATAGGCCACTTTTATTCTAGTTTGGACTATGCCGTCGTCTTCAGCAAAAGTTTCCCCCCCCCGCCCGCTGGAAAATGGTCTGTTCGGCGAATCGGTAATGAAGGAGGCGGGGCTGGTCGGGTCCTCCCAAGAGGGCTCCTGGAGGGTGGGGGGGAGGGGAGAGCGCTGGGGGCCGTCCCTGGTCATGAATATGCAGTAACCACGCTGAATATGCATGAACCGATCAAGATGGCGAGGCCAATCGCCTGTCCGGAAGTAGCTGATGTTTGTCGAGCGGCCTCCTGGGACGGGTGGGCACCTCCCGGCCTCGAATGGAGCGTCGTCCGGAACTCGGGTCCTGGATCCCCCCCCCCGGCTCCGAGCCGCTCGAAGAGGCCTGGGCTCGGGGAGCCTTCTCCGGAAGGAGGCTGGCCACTGTCCGGGAGAGATCACGGGACCGCCACAATCCAGGAAAAGCAGATTAGCCATGGGGCGGGACACAAAAGTCCTGAGGGAATTCGGGGTTAAGGCATCTGAACGTTAGGACATCCTCCCCCTTCCAGAATATTTCAGAAATAAGATTGGCGGGGGAGGGGTGGGGAAGGGAGGCAAGGATCCCAAGGGATTCTCCAATGAGAGCGGAGTAGGGCTTTCGCTCTCTTTCCAAAGCAGAGATGACACCAACTGCACAGCCACATTCAGAGTGATCCTTGTTTGATGTCAATGTCTCGTCACCACCCCGGGGGTGGGGGGAGCATAACCATGAGGAAAGGAAACTGTCTCTCTGGGAAAAAGGCACACTCCCTTACCCCGGCCGCTGGCTCTGTCGGCTTGCTTGAAAGCCCCAAACTGTCCAGCCCCAGCGCTCTTCTCTCTGCTGCTGAGGGGGAAGTCCTCCCCGAGGCTCACGTGGTTCATGGCCGGCCTGCCTCAGCCCCTTTGATGTGCTCCTCAGACCTTAGTCACCCCGCAGTCACATCCGGATCCCCAAGCCCCAGCCTAGACTCCGCCTCTCTTGATCCCCGCGCTCGCTCGGTCCAGGTCTTCCAGACGGTCCCTTCTCCACTGAGTCCCAGGTCACCCCTGACTCCCAAGGGGTGCCCCTCTCCCATATCCAGTTCTTTTCCCGTCATGCGCTCTCCCCTGCTCGCGTGCCAGTCTCTCCTCCTCCTCCTGTTTCCCCCTGCCCCCCCAGCCCCCAGGCTCTCCAGTTCCATGTCACTCCTACGCCTGCCCTTCCCTCTCACAGCTGAGGTTCTGGGCGGTGATGATGGCAATGCTCCCCAACACCACCCCTGCCCCCATGATGTCCGAAGGTGCCACCGTCTCATAGAGCACGTAGTACTGCAGCATCAGGGCCACCACCACCTCCGAGTGCAGGACGGCGCACACCAGGGCGGGGTGGGCCTTGGTGACCGCGTAGCTCACGCACACAAAGGAGACCAGGGCCAGGATCCCCACCGCCCCCACGCAGCTCCAGCTCAGAGGGTCGTTGGGCAGCACGGGGGTCTGCAGGACAAAGAGGCCTGGCACAGAGCCCACCAGCCCCACCAAGCCAAACAGGAAGGCCACCGTCGGCAGGCAAGAGGGGAAGTCCAGGGAGCGGTACACCAGGAGCCCCAGCGACAGCGCCAGGCCGCCCAGGAAGGCGAGCACATAGCCCAGGGCGGTGTAGAGGCCCGTGGTCCCCTCCTGCAGTGTCCCTAGTCCGGGTCCCACGATGATGATGAGTCCCAGGGTGCTGCCCAGCAGGCCACACCAGTCGTAACCGCTGAGACCCTGGCTCTCGAGGCAGAGGGCGAGGAGGGCCGAGCAGACGGTGGAAGACCCCTTGCGGACCGTGGCGGCGTTGCCGGCCGGCACCACCTGAACCGCACTGTAGGCGCATCCGATGCTGAGGACGTTGAGCAGGGCGTGGAGGCAGGCCCGGGCCCGGACGGCGGGGGGCCCCAACAGTGGGTCGCCGCGCAGCTTAAGTAGCAGGGCAATGGGGAGGTGGAAGAGACATCGGCAGATGAGCAGCTCCAGCGAGGGCAAGCGGGAGGCCTGGTAAGCCATCCGGGTGAAGGGGCCCACGAAGCCAGCCGGCAGGCCCCCGCCCAGCAGGGCCACCAGCAGGCCCTTGGTGGCATCGGAGGGCCGGCAGCGCTGGTGCGAAGGGAGGCTGGGCGGAGTGGAGGGCGGCGATGGCTGGGTGAAGTCGGGCAGGTTGAAGTAGGGGTGACTGCCGGCCTGTTAGGGAGAAAGGAGCTCGGGCATTAGCGCAGCCGCAGCCCAGGGACCCCAGGGCAGGGCGAACGCCAGGCTGGGCTGTGGGACCTCTGGGGACAGTAGAGAGGCGGGCTGTCTCGCGGAGGAGCTCTTGGGAGCTAGAAAGGGCCAGAGAGTGGATGAGGTGGTACAGTGTGGGCCTCGAGCCTCTAAAGCAGGAAGCAGGGGTGAGCGGTCCAGGAGCATCGTGTTTTCTCTGGGTTAGCTGTTCCTGGGAGAAGAGAAAGAGGCCCCAGGGTGCTCTGTTGGTTTGGGGAAGGGGAGGCAGCCTCAGATGCTGGGCGTCTGGGTGATGTCACGGGTCCCAGGGACATCTGGGTACACCATTGTGAGTCTCCTTCGTGGGTGTCTCTAGGACAGCTGGGAGGTTGGGGGGCAGGGAGAGACCACGGGGAGCGGCCGGGAGCTACAGGGAAGGGGGCTCTGCCTCCCGGACCCTCGCACTCACCATCTTTCCTTGGACCACCTCCGCTCGCCTGGCGCAGGGGGCCTGGGCCCTTCGGAGCTCTAGCCCTTGTGACCTGGATGGAGTGGGAGCGGGGTTCTTCTCTGGAACCTTCCTGAGGTGGGGGTGGGGGTGGGGGTGGGGTGGGGGTGGGCCTAGTGTCTCATTGTTTCCAGCCCGGCTTGCCTTTGTGTCTGTCCCTGTGCCTCCGAAGTTCACCTCCTTCCCTTTTCCTCTGGAGGAGCAGCTCTGTGAGGAGACTTGTTCGGTTCGACACCAACCCGTTTATGTGTCCCCAGAAAGGTTCGACACCACCCCGTTACCTTGTGTCCCCAGAAAGGTTTTGCGGGAAGGAGCGGAGGGCCCGGCTCCTCCGTCTCCCCGTCTCCCCGAGTTGTGGCTTTTTGAACACCAGGGAGGCGTCTCTGGGACTGTCCCTCTGGAGTTTCGGGAATGTGTTTCTTCTGTGTGCTTCCTACCTGGGGTTTTGTCCGGCCGGCCGCGAGGCGCAGGCCAGGGCCTCTGCATTTAGGCAGAAGGGTGTAGATGTGGATATTTCTGCCGCTGGGGACAAAGTACCAAGCTGCGTGGTCAGCGGCTCCGCTAGTCATTGACATGTGTCTGCTCCGGAGGGCTGGGGCCTGCTCGGCCCTCAGCCCCGTGGGGGTCCCTGCGCGTTTCTGGGGAGGGTGGGGGGGCACGCGCGTGGGTCCGGGGCTGCCCCTGTGCGTGTGCCGAGCCTGGGTCTCAGGGACCCACTGGGCCGGATCGCGAGCCTGCCATGTTTTGTGTCCGCGGCGAGGATGTGCGTGCTCTGGGCGCTGTGCCCTGCCGAGTGAAGGGCGTGCAGGGGGCGGGGGGTGGGGGGGCGTCCCTCGCTAGGCAGCGGGTGGTCGCGCGGCCCCGCGGCGGGGTGGGGGGTGCCGCAGCCCGGCCCGCGCCCGCTCGGCGCCCATCAGTCCGGCGGCCCTGCGCCGCGCGGGTCCCGTCCCGGGATCGGGCCGGGCCGGGCCGAGGCCGTCGGGCGCGCTCGCCCGGAGCCCGAGCCCGGAGCCCTGCGACGGTGTCGGCTGCGCTGCGCCGGCCTCCTCTCGGCGGCGGCGGCGGCGGCGGCGCTGGGGGGGTACTGTTTCCGGGGGTGGGGGTGGGGGTAGGACCGGGGCGGGGGGAGCCGATGATGTCAGCGGCGGCGGCGGCGGCGGCGGCGGGGCCGGGCCGGGGCCGGGCGCTGGGGGGGCCGGGGCCGGAGCCGGAGCCGGAGCCGGAGCTGGAGGCGGGCGAGAGCGGAGCGGCCGGGGGCGGCCACGGGGATGAGCCGGGCCTGGCGGACGCGGCGCCATCGCAGTCAGGTGGGCCCCGGGGCGAACCGGGCAGGGCCAGGGCGGACCGGAGCCAACAGCCGGGCCCCCTCCCCGCTGCCCGGCGCCGTGGGGGCCCGGGCCGCGCCCCGCGCCGCGACCGCTCCCCTTTGGGGTTGACCTGGGGGCTCCGGGGTCGGGGGCTGAGCCTGGCCCCGCCCCCAGGCGCGCGCGGCGCTGGGGGGCGGCTAAGGGGGCCCCGGTGCGGCGGCCGGCTCGGCGGCGGCGGCGGCGGCGGTGGCGGCCGGGGCGGGGAGGGGGGACGCGATCGCCCGGGGCCGGGGAGGGGGGCCGCGCGCCCTCCCCTTGGGAAGGGTTAATTCTGCAGCCCGGTGCCCCCCTCCCCCCCGTGGGGCAGGTTGGGGGTGGGGTGGGGCGGGTGTGAGCCCGGGCCGGCGCTGCAAGCTGCCGGGAGGGCGATGGCGTAGGAGCCAGGCGGAGAGGGGGAGGGGTGGGCCGCCCGGCGCCCCAGAGTTGGGGTGTGCGGGGTGCGCGGGGCGAGCGGGGGCCCCGGAGCCGCCGTGCCGTCGGGGCAGGGTCGCGGCTGTGAGTCCTGGAGACTGTGTCTCTCCCGCTGTGTTGTGGGGCAAGGTAAACCTCTCCTGGGCACCACTGTTTGCTGCCGGGGCAGCCAGGGGTCCGGGTAGGGCCCTCCGTGGGTCATGGGGACAGAAAGCCTCATGGAGGGGCGTCGGATGGTGTGAGGCACAATTACGAGATGTGGCCCAGTGGCTTTGGGTGACAGGTCCGCATTGGGGAGCGGGGCAAGGGTACACGCGGAGTTTGTCAGATGTGTGGTTTTCCGTAGGTTTTAGACCCGCGTGTGTTTTCTTGCACGTATGTGTCTTTTGCTGCACACATGAACTATTTCTGAACTGTTGTTTTCTGCATAGCTGTCGTGGTTAGTGTGCGTGCTTGCGGAGGGCACCAGAGCGCAGCGTGCGTGCGCCCCTTTGGAGGGGGCCGCTGTGTACCTTTGAGTCAGAAGGTGTCACGTCCGGGTCTCCTTTCGGTGGCCCTGCTGAGGTGTGGTCCGGTGTCCGCGAGGTCGCCCCCACCCCCAGGTTGGGTTTGCGTGTCAGTGTGGGGAGTGAGTCGCGAGAGGAGAGCTGTCTAGAACTCAAGTCCGGAGGGTCTGTGGGGAGTGGGAGCCCCCAGGGTGTGTCCCAGGTTCTGGAGGGGCAGCGGGGGCCCCTGCGTGAGGGGCTGGGGCGGGGGTGGTGGGGGGAGGAGTGTGGAAAGTGCAGGTCGTGTTTTCGGGATCGTGGGCAGCCGAGCGAGGGGAAGGCTCTGTGTGTTTGTAACGTTCTCTGTGGGATTCTTTTGTGACGTTGTTTGCGGGAGCCCGTCCGTGCCGTTGGACCGGGAGGCGCGCTGGTCAGAAAACACTTGTGGGGAGGGAGGTGGCGTGACAAGGGCAATGTGGGCCTCGGACTGGGGAGCTCGGCCGCCAGCCTTGTGCGCCAGCCTGCCTTCCGCGCCCTGGAGTGGCCTCGTGAGGCTGCCGTGGGGATCCTGGGGGGGGGGAAGGCCGGGAGGTAAATATGGGGCGCAGCAAGGGCAGGCCTGGGAGGCGTCGGGGGGCCCAGCCCGTCTCCGTGCGGGGTCTGAGCGCTCTCCCCCTCCGCGGCCCGCCGCCCCGCCGTGTCAGGGTCACCGGGAGGAGAGGCCTGGCGGCCGCAAGGAAACCAAGCTGGGACGGAGCGCCTTCTTGGCCGTGTTTACGTAAAGGCCGGGTGTGACTCTTGTCACCGAGAGGAAAAAGAAACACGAAGTTTGCAGTCCCCTCCTCCTGCTTCGCCCTCTCTCTGCCCCCCTCGCGGGTATCTCTGCTTTTCCTGCTCTGCTGTGACGCACGCCGGGCCGCTCCCGCCACCGTGGAGGGGTCTGGGAATGGAATTCGCTCGCTAGGCAGATTGCTCAGAACAGGTTTACCTCACCTTCGGTGCCCAGGCCCTTCTGTAGGGGTGTGTGTCTGTGTGTGTGTGTGTGTGTGTGTGGGTAGGCCTGGCCTGGCTGGGGGCAGGCTGATTGTGCAGGGGGTGGCTGGGGAGGGCACCACGGCGGGGGCCCTCTCGTGAGATGGGAGTGGGGGCTGTGCTGGCTGCTGCGTGAGGCCCGAACGACAGGTGCGGCGTGGCCTGGTCGGGGGGAGGGAGGCCTGGACTGGCCGTGGGGAGTTCCGGCCCTGCCTCGACCTCCCTGGCGCCCTCCCTGAGCGAGCCTCGGGTCCTCATCCATAAAATGGGGCCAGTTACCTGCCCTGCCCGTCTTCCAACAGGGGCACGAGTGGCACATGGGAAATGGCCCCGGGCGCTGGCTGCGGTTTGGGGGCTCCGCCTGTGCCAGCCGCTGTCGGTCCCCGTCTCGGGGCCTGGCTGATAACCGCAGTAGTAGATAGACCCTCATCCGGCGCTCCCTGCACACCTCGCAGCCGCCGCTCCCTGCGCCTTCGCGGGCGATCGTTTCATTCGCTCTCTGCAAACACCCCGTGGAAGCAGGTGCCCCGATCACCTCCCTTTTCCAGACGCAACAGCCGAGGCCCAGAGAAGTGAAGTAATCTGCCCCAAGCCACTTAGCTGCTGAGAGGTAAAGCTGGATTTGAACCCTGGCCGTCAGGTTCTAGGTTCTGTGCTCTTAGGCACCGTTTTCCGCTGCCTTTCTGAAGCTTTCTGCGGGCTCCTCTGTGCGCCCCACCTACACACACGCACACGCACGCGCGCACACACACACACACACACGCTGCTCCCTAGTTCCTCCAGAATGTAGCACCCTGTACCCGTCTGTGTCATGTCGGAAGACCAGTGGGCTAAGACAGCGACTCGGACAGTCCCGGCCTTGGGAGTGAGACCCTAATCTAGTATCTGGTGCCGGGCGCCAGCCACGGGGACGCAGAGTATGGATAAGCCAGGCACAGGAGGGATCGTCCTTGCCCTGTGGGTCAGGGAGGGCCGAGAGGGAGGTGGTGTTGGAGTTACATCTGCACGTTTCGGAGGGCTTTGGGGAAGAGGCACGGGAAGGTTGCATTTCTCCCAGGAGGGCGAAGGCAGGGGGCTGTGGGGTGCGCGAAGCGGGGGGAGCACCCTGGGCGCTTGGGGGGAGTCCAACACAGGGCAAGACTGGAAAGGAAGATTGGAATTGGACTCTTGAGTGTCTGGCTGAGGAATCTGAACCTTATTGCCGAGTGAGCGGGGACCAGCGAAGGTGTCTGAGCCCAGGAGTGATCCTGCTTGGGTCAGCTGGGGACGAGGACCCTCGGTGAGAGGAGGCCTGGATGGTGGGAGGTCGGCCCGGAGGCAGGAGAATAGCCTTGGGTCATGCAAGTGTTAACCGGGGCTTGAGCTTGCTCAGGGGCCAGAGGTGGGTTGAAGGGAAGGCTTCCAGAGCCATTCCCCAGCCGGGCCGCAGATCCGACCCAGCCTGGGGACTGCTGGATGCCGGGAGCGGAGGAAAGGGCGGGGTCAGACGTGACACAGTTAGCACGCAGCAGCACGTGAGACCTTCCGTGATTTCTGTAACCCGCTGGCTGGCCGGAGGCCCCTTCAGGGCAGGATCCGGGGCCCCGGCAGAGGGAAAAAGATTGAGTGAGCATCTGGGGTCGCACAAGCCCGGATCTGAATTCTGACTCCGGCGCTCACAAGCTGCGTGACCTTGAGCAGGACGTGTCCCTCCGTGAGCCTCGGTTTCCTCATCTGTCAAACCGGGATAACATAAATACCAACTCTGGGTGGCTGTTTTGAGGAAGTCGTTCAGCGAGACAATCCACGGAAAGCCCTGGACGTATATCAGGCAAAGCGTGAGTGCCCCAGAAGGGGTCAAGTTATATGCGTCATCCCCGGCTGCTGGCCAGCTCGGCCCGGCAGGGGATGGCTCCTTTCCCGAGGGCGGACAGACCCCCGGGAGACCTCGAAGAAGGCACGTTCATTCATTCACCAATTTTAAATCTCCCCTTGTACCAGGCACCGGTCTAAGCGCTGGTGACAGCAGTGAAGACAGCAGTAAGAATCTCTCTCCCTTGGAGCTTACGTTCTAGAAATATATGAATAGCACGCATCGCTGAGTGCCAAGGAAAAGGGGGAGAGGGGAGGGGTAGGAAGTCTGGGGGGGGTGGGGGTGGCCAGGAAGGCCTCCAGGAGAAGGCGACTTGAGTCAAGGCTTCCAGGAGGCGGGACAGCGAGGCACGGGGCTGCCCGAGGAAAGAACGTTCTGGGCAGAGGGGCTGGCAAGAGACAGAGCGTGTCTGGTGGCCGTGCACAGCGCCCCACGTCAGTCACGCCACCCAGATCGCATAGCCAGTCAAGAGTGGAGAGACCGGTGAAAACAAATAAAAAAACAAAACCACAGAGCCGCCAAACCGATCATGAAGCCTAGTTTCTGCCTCTGCTTCTCCACAACATCCCCCCCCCCAACTTTCCGGAACCGAGTTCCAAGATACTAATAAAAACTAGCATTTACCATGTACCTAGTACCGCCCTCGGTCCTGCCGCCCAGGAGCGCGTTAATCCTTACAACCCCGCGAGGTGAGAACCGCTCCGCATCCCGCCTTATAGACAAGGAAACCAGGATCCAGAGCGGGGAGTAACTTGCCCCGGGCCCCAGAACTGTGGTCTTCACGGCCCGTAGAACCTCGTCGCCGAGGGGGGCGGTTGAACTCCGGGGAGCCGGGTCCAAACCCCGAGACCAGGGGGCAGGTGGCCCCCGGCGCCGTGTTCTCTCCGCTCCCAGGTGAGGAGTTTGGCGTATTTCAAGCCTCGGTTTCCTCATCTGAACGGTGGGGCTGACGATAGCCCCTGCCGTGGCCCTCTGGGGGCCTTTCGAGTGTCCCGATGAGCCGGTGTGGATAAAACGCTCAGCCCCAGGCTCCTCACGTACCGTGACGTGGACGCTTCCGGCCGATCGCTCCGGGCCAGGCCAGCCGTGGACCTCCGTGGTTCTAAGAAGCCCTCACGGGCCTCGGCCAAGCATCCTGGCAGTCGGCACCCAGCCCCACCTCAGGAGGCGCCACACCCGCGTGCCCGTGCAGGTGGCCAGGCCCGGCCAAGGGGGGCCCTGGGGGCTAAGAACTGAACTTGTGTCGTGCCTGCCTGTACAGACAGGCCTGCTACCTCCCGAGGAAGGGGCCCCTCCTCGGATTTTTTTTCCCTTCCTCTCGTTTTCACAAAGGCGCCAGATGGGCCGGTGGGGGCCCTGGCGGGTGCTGTTTTTCTCTCCCCTCTCCTCGCAACACTGGAGACAGCAGACGTGTGGGGTTTTCCCACACCGACCCAGGCTCGGACACCAGCTGGGGGTCCTGCAGCTCAACTCAAGCCTGACGCTGTCTCCCTGGAGACACCGTCAGATCCCACAGGTGAGGGACTCAGTCCCACGAGGCTGCCCGCTTCAGATGTCAGTCACCACAAGCCTGGGCCTCTGACCAGCTCTAAGTCGGGGATTCCCATGACCCCCCTCTTCGGCTTTGAAAATTCGCCAGAATGGCTCATGGAACGGAGGGAGACGCTTACTTTAGGTTTACTGGTTTATTGTAGCATAAAGGATACAAGGGTACGGGTGAACGGCCCAACGAAGAGATAGGCAGGTAGGGTGAGCTCTGGAAAGGCCCGGAGACCCGCCGTCTCCACGGGCTGGGCTTCACCACCCTCCTGGCCCACAGACGGCCCAGAAACTCTCAGAACCCCACAGGGCAGAGATATTCATGGAGGCCTCAGCCCGAGAAGTCACGATCCATTATTAACCCAGTCTCCAGCCCCTCCCCACTCCATGAGCGACGGACGTGGGCTGAAAGTTTCAAGCTTCTACTCATGGTTTGGTCTTTCTGGGGACCGGCCCCCATCCCGAAGCTCTCCAAGAGACCACCAAGGTCACCTCGTTAGAACAAAAGACGCTCCTGTCACCCAGGAAATCCCAAGGGATATCGGGGCTCTGTGTCAGGGGTCAGGGTCAAAGACCGAATGTTTGCACCAAAGATGCTCCCAGCACCCTAATCACTTGGGAAATTATAGGAGTTTGAGGAGCTCTGTGTCAGGAATGGGGATGAAGACCAAATATATACATATTTTTTATTGTATCCCAATATCGCAGCTAGAAACCGGTCCTTCATGGTGAGGTGGTATAGTCCAGAACGCAGGCTTTGTGGGTTTTGTTTTTTTTTTTTAATGTTTATTGGTTTTTGAGAGAGCGAGCGTGAGCGGGGGCGAGGGCAGAGAGAGAGAGAGGGAGACACAGAATCCGAAGCAGGCTCCAGGCTCTGAGCTGTCAGCATGGAGCCCCCACGCGGGGCTCGAACCCACCAACCGTGAGGTCATGACCTGTACCGAAATCGAACACTTAACCAACGGAGCCATCCAGGCGCTCCCAGAACACGGCCTTCGTCACCAGACTTTCTGGTATCCGATTTCGGCCCTCCTACTAACGGGCCACACATCTCTAGCTTCAGTCTGTCAGTTAAAAATGGGGGAAGCCAGGGCGCCTGGCTGGCTCAGTCGATGGAGCGTGTGACTCTTGACCTCAGGGTTGTGAGTTCAAGCCCCACGTTGGGGGTAGGGATTACTTAAAACCTTTAAAATGGGGAAGCTAAGCACTACCTCGCAGGATAATGACGAGAGCGGAGGAGGTAGAACAAGGAAGGCCCTGTGGCTGTTGGGGGCCCTAGGGGGCCAGCGGCTACCGTGGAAGGGAACAGGGAAGCCTTTCTCTGTTGTCACTTTACAACCAGAGCTGGACCCCAGCCCACACGCGGGGCAGCTGGTGGGGGCGGGGGTGCCTCTGTGGGGTTGCCGACCCCGCTGCAATCCGGCAATGAAAGAGGGAACACTTGGCCCGGTGTGTGCCTAGCAGTTGGGGCTGTTAGGACTTCTGAATATCACCTCCTCCCCCTTTGCCACCTTCCTCCTCCTCCAGGAGAGGAATCGGAGCACGAAGGTGGCTGTGGCAGGGCGGCCTTTCAGCCCAGATACTAAAGAGCCTTTTGGGGGTGGGTCACGAGGAACCCCAGATGCACTGTACCTCAGAGGACACGCGTCACCCAGGGCATCTGGAGGGAGAGTGTTCCCGGGTTTCATGCGGGGTGGATCAGAGGGGCCCAGAGCTCTGCCCTCGGGTCCGTAGGCCTGGCTCTGTGATCAGTGCCCTGCCCTGCCCCCCGTTATTATCAGCCGTGTGTGACTTTGGCTGTGTCGCCGTATGGCTCTGGAACTCAGATCCTCAACTGAAAGATGGGACCCCAAAGCCCCGACTGTGCCCACGGTGGCTGTGAGGTGCCTTCTGTGCAGTGACCACGACGGCTCAAATTTGGGGTGCCTGCTATTCCTTTCGGATGAGCCTTCTAGCAAGAAGTGAGGTAGGGGGCATATTTGCCTTCCCCCGCTTTTTAAGCCAAAGTCCCGAAGCCGCCAGCTTTCAGAGTAAGGAGTGGGACCCGAGCCTCCCCACTCCCGGTCTGGCGGCCTTTCCAGTGCCCTCCAGAGACCGGAGCGAGCTGGCACGTATGTGTGAATCCGAGGTCTTTGGTGGTCCCCTGGCACCAGAAACCCCCTCGGAGATTTTTGGGGCCGGTGTGTGTGTGTGTGCGCGTGCGTGCCGCCCTCCCCTAAATTGAGTATCTAGCAGTTTGGTCCAATAAAAAAAAAAAAAAAAGCTCTAGCAACTGTATTTTGATATGGAAATGAGACTCTTATAATGAAAGACAACATGCAAATCTTTGATTTTCTTTGAGCCCCGAAGATTGGGCCAAAGGGACTTGAGACTGATCCGAGAGGCTTCCCGGGACCTATGGGACTGAACTACGCCGCCGGCGCCACGGCTGTGTTGTTTTGAGGTGAATTGGGAATATGCAAATTACCCCGTGCCTGTATTTCTCCGGGGCCCGGCAGGCAGGGCTCTGCAATAATCTATGTGTGACCTCCTAGGTCCGATCGGATGCAGCTCGACAAATAACCTGACGGGTCCCTTGGAGGGCCAGGGTCTGCCGAGCAGCCCGGGCGTCCTCTTTGACCCCGAGCGCCGAGGCCGTCCCCACCTCCTGGGGTCCTTCCTTCCCAGCTCCCTTCCTGAGGACGTGGCTTCTGTGTCTCCGCAGAAGGAAGAGGCCCCGCGGAAGGGACTCGCTGAGCCGGCCCCGCTCTGCTCCATGTTGGCTGTGCCCTCAGGTGAGACGCCACGAGAGTGTGAGGCCGGGAGAAGGCGGCCGAGAGGCAAGGGCAGCCACGTGCTTTAGTTTTCCAGCCGGGGCGGGGGAGTCCTGCGAAAGGGGCGCCGGTCCCCGCGGGGGGCTTCCTCTTCCTCCCGCCAAGGAGAGAAGTGGCCACTGCTTTCCTCTCTGCGGCTGTGGCTTTGGGAGCTCTGACCCCTTGACCTTCATCATGACCTGAGCCACCCCTGGTCTCTTCGAGCCCCCAGAGGTTCGACGTACTAGTGTCGGATGCCCGCCAGGCTCGCGTGGCTGAGGTTACCCCCCCCTTCTGTGACCCGAAGGTTGTCAGTCTCCCGCTGGGCTCTGAGCAACAGCCTCCGCTGCCCTCCCCGCTTACCCCCTCCTCCCCCACTTCAGAGGCCCCTGCCTCTGACGGCCTCCCCCCGCCTCTTCCCATCTGTCTAGGCCGGCGCCATGCCCCCCCCAGCAGAGGTGACGGACCCGTCCCATGCCCCCGCCGTCCTGCGCCAGCTCAACGAGCAGCGGCTCCGCGGCCTCTTCTGTGATGTCACCCTCATAGCTGGAGACACCAAGTTCCCTGCTCACCGCAGTGTCCTGGCTGCGTCTAGTCCCTTCTTCAGAGAGGCCCTGCTCGCTTCGGCTCCACTGCCCCTCCCGCCAGTGACTGGGGGCCCTGCCCCCAACCCGGCCACCACCGCAGCTGCCTCTTCCTCCTTCTCGTCCTCCTCGTCCTCCTCTTCTTCCTCGTCCTCCTCCTCTTCCTCGTCCTCCTCCTCTTCCTCCTCTTCCTCTTCTTCTCCCCCTCCGGCCTCACCCCCGACTTCCTCCCCACCCCGGGTCCTGGAGCTGCCAGGGGTCCCTGCGGCCGCCTTCTCTGACGTCCTCAACTTCATCTACAGCGCCCGGCTCGCGCTCCCGGGCGGCGGAGGGGACGGGGCGGCGGTGGCAGAGATCGGGGCTCTGGGGCGGCGTCTGGGTATCTCCCGCCTGCAGGGCCTGGGGGAGGGAGGCGATGCCTGGGCCCCCCCGGGCCCGGCCCCCATGGCCAGCTCGCAGCCTGAAGACGACGGCTTCGGGCCCAGGCCTAGGCCGGCCGGGGAGTGGGAGGGTGACGGGGCCGAGGCCCAGGCCTCCGACTCGCAGCCCCCGCTGTCCCGGCGGCCCCTCCCCTGCCCCCGATGCGGGAAAAGCTTCATCCACCCCAAGCGGCTGCAGACCCACGAGGCGCAGTGCCGACGGGGGGCCGGCCCTCGGGGGTCTGCGGGGCTGGGCTCCGGGGGCTCCGGCCCCAGTGGTCCTGCGGGAGTGGACGCCTCGGCCCTGCCCCCGCCGGTGGGCTTCCGAGGCGGCCCTGAGCACGTGGTGAAGGTGGTGGGCGGCCACGTGCTGTACGTGTGCGCGGCCTGCGAGCGCTCCTACGTGACCCTGTCCAGCCTGAAGCGGCACAGCAACGTGCACTCCTGGCGGAGGAAGTACCCCTGCCGCTACTGCGAGAAGGTGTTCGCCCTGGCGGAGTACCGAACCAAGCACGAGGTGTGGCACACTGGGGAGCGCAGGTGAGCGCGGGGGTCCTGG